>VCKV01000328.1:0-629383 GCA_005876975.1 Drosophila orena | reverse complement strand
TATTTATATATTTATATATTTATATATTTATATATGTAGAAATAGAGGCCCTGTATATGCCCTGTATGTATACAATGACGCTTGTATTACTGTCATAGATTTATCCCGCTCTAACGAATTAGGAATAAGAAAATATGTATATTCATTTTTGTCATTTCTTTCGTTCATCATTTAGTCGCAAATAAAATTCCGCAGCGAACACACGGTGTTTCTCTCATTGAATTCTGCCGCTCAATAGGTTATGGGCCCAGGCATTGGTGAATTTAATAAAGTTTTGGTTAAGCGGTGTGTGACTCACGATCAAGAACAATGAGTGCTCTTTATCAAATTGAAAAGTTAGATGAGAAAAACTATGACACGTGGAAAATACAGATGCGATCTGTATTGGTGCATTCCGGGTTATGGAGTGTGACGTCAGAAGAGCTAACAGCAACGAACATTCCAGAGGGACACAGCTTTGTGGCTTTGGACAATAAGGCGTCTGAGTGTAAAGACATCTCAGTTGGCCTACATCAAGAATTGCTCGACTGCTGTGGAGGCATGGAACAAATTGAGGGACGTACATCAGCCAAGCGGGCCTGTACGAAAGGTACAGTTGTACAAGAAGCTGCTTAACAAACGGATGGAGCAGGCGCAGAGCATGTCGACATACATAAGCGAGTTTGTGGAAATTCTGGATGGTCTAGCTGGAGTTGGAATAGAGCTAAACGATGAGTTACGAACTATCGTTTTGCTGTCAAGCCTTCCTGAACAATTCGAACATTTCGTGGTGGCCATGGAAACACGAGATCAGTTGCCTTCTTTCGAGATTCTGACCATAAAGTTGAAGGAAGAGAGCGAACGAAAAGGAATAGCAGAAGAGCGAATTGACAATACTAAGGCATTCGCTGCAACACAGAGGCAAAATTGGCAGACAAAGACGTATGGCCAGAAGAAACGAAAAAATATCGTTTGCTATAGGTGCGGTGAGCAAGGGCACATTAAGTCCCAGTGTCGGAGTGCGAGCGAAGGAGATAGCAATCGCACGGTGCCAAAAAATTTGGTGAATCGACAAAGCAGTCTGCTGCATGCTTGTGACGTCAACAACTTACAGAACTCGATGTGGTGCTTAGATAGCGGTGCAACAAGCCATATGTGTTGTGCACGGGAGCTTTTCATAAAGTTTGAGAAGCACACAGAGCAGATCGGACTGGCCGATGCTGGTTTTCTTCTAGCAGAAGGTATAGGCGACGTCAAGATTCAGACAGGCCTGTGCATGTTAACTCTCAAGAATGTTCTCTACGTTCCGAAGATGACAGGAAACTTCATGTCCGTGAGCAGTGCTGTGCAGAACAGATGCAAGGTGACATTTGACCTAGAGAAGGCCATGGTGGTGCAAGATGGAGAATGCATCGTAAAAGCCAAAAAGATTGGCAATTTGTATTTGTTTGAAGGTGGTCGAAGCGGGTGTTTCGCCATGTCAGCAGTTGATGGGATTTTATTGCACAAGAGATACGGACACATTAATTTCTCCAGCATGAAAGAACTTATTTCCAATGGGATGGTGCGCGGCATAGAAAATATTTGTTTGCCAGAAAATATTAACTGCAAAACTTGTATGGTTAGCAAGATCCATGTTCAACCATTCCCAAGAACAACGTGTAATCGGGCGAAGGAGCTTTTGGAGCTGATACACGCGGATGTGTGCGGACCCTTCCCAACACTTTCTCTGGGAGGTTCAAAGTATTTTCTTACTTTCATTGACGACAAATCCAGGAGGATTTTTGTTTATTTTCTGCGTGGGAAGAACGAGGTGCTGTCAAAGTTCATGGAGTTCAAGAATCTGGTGGAACGGCAGACAGGCAAACAGCTGAAATGCCTGCGGAGTGACAACGGCGGAGAGTTTGTCAATAAGCAGTTTGACGAATACCTCAGGAAGTATGGGATTGCCAGGCAGCTAACCATACCGCATACGCCGCAGCAAAATGGCGAGGCGGAAAGGGCAAATCGGACGCTGGTGGAAATGTCAAGATGTCTTCTGGTCCAGGCGGGGCTAGGAGATAGTTTTTGGGCAGAAGCTGTCAACACTTCGGTTTATCTGCGTAACCGATCTCCGACCAGCGCGGTAAAGAGTATGACTCCTATGGAAGAATGGACTGGTAAGAAGCCTTGCGTGAAACATCTAAAAGTATTTGGATCTCTTGCAGTTGCTCTGGACAGAGGTCCGAGGAAGGGCAGCAAGTTTCAACCCAAAGGCAAGGAGTATATAATGGTTGGGTACTCTGTGGCAGCCAAAGGTTATCGGCTGTATGACCCAGCAGCTCGACAACTGGTCGAGAAACGGGATGTTTTGTTTGATGAACATCATGCTGCGGCATCCAAAGATGATGTTGTGCTGATCAATCTGGAGGAACTCGACGAGCCCAGCCAGCGAGATGGGGCCGATGACGATGAAACCGTATCTGACATATCCGTCGATACTGGCAGCGCGGATGAGAGCATAGATCAGTATGAGAATGCTGACGATAATGAAGAGCAGGTCCTAGAAGAGGCACGCAGAGGTCCTGGTCGCCCCAAGATTGTCCGAACTGGAAAACCTGGACGTCCGAAGAAACAATATAACATCTTGGGCGCTCTTGTTTCGGAAAATGTTCCGATCCCTTTGACCTGCAAAGAGGCGGTGGAAAGTTCGCATGCCAAGGAATGGCGCGAAGCTATGGCTAAGGAATATGATTCCCTGGTTGCCAATCAAACCTGGCAGATTACTGATTTACCGAAGAATCAGAGAGCAATTGGTTGCAAATGGGTTTTCAACGTGAAACGAGATAAGGATGGGCAAATAGAACGTTTCAAAGCTCGTCTGGTAGCAAAGGGATGCTCCCAGCAGTTTGGCGTAAATTATCTTGAAACTTTTTCGCCGGTATGCTGACTGGAGAGTGTGCGTCTAATGATAGCACTGGCGGCAGAGCTTAAGCTATATCTTCATCAGATGGATGTATGCACGGCGTATCTCAACAGCGATCTAAGAGAGACGGTTTACATGAAGCAGCCGGAGGGATATATTGACGAGAAGAATCCTGACAAGGTATTGGTGCTGAGGAAAGCAATATACGGCTTAAAGCAGTCAGGAAGGGCCTGGAACGAAAAGCTAAATAGCGTTTTGGTGGATATGGGATTTATCTCCTGCAACAACGAGCCATGTTTATACAAACAGAACGGACAAGGTAACCTTTCACTAATTCTTGTATATGTTGACGATATACTTATAGCTTGCCAATCGCACGAGGATTTGCTGGAAATTAAAAACAGCATTTCACAATCGTTTGAGTGCGTTGACAAGGGCCCGTTGAGCCATTTCCTGGGAATGGAAATCGAGCGAGAAGGCGACCTTGGAGCCATTACTTTGGGACATTCGCAATATATAAAGGATTAATTGCGAACCCATGGATGCGAACTATGCAAGTCAGCGAAAACTCCCCTGGATGCAGGTTTCCAGATTGATTGCACCAGCAACAAGTGCAAAAAGGTAGATCCCACGGTCTATCAATCTGTGGTGGGAGAGCTTATGTGGCTAGCTCTGACAACAAGACCGGACATACTGCATTCAGTGTCCAAGTTGGCTCAACGAAACCAAAATCCGCATGCTGAGCACATGGCTGGCATAAAGCACATCCTAAGGTATCTCTCATCCACATTTGACGTGAAATTACATTATCAGCAATGTGGTCAATCGTTCTGTGGATACGTGGATGCGGATTGGGCAGGAGATAGGCTTGACAGGAAGTCTTACACTGGATACATCTACTTGTTGGCCGGTGGTCCAATTTCTTGGCGTTCAGAAAAACAGCGAAGCGTGGCGTTAAGCAGTACCGAGGCGGAGTACATGGCACTGTCAGCGGCTTTTAAGGAGGCGATAGTCATGCGAAGGCTAATTTTGGAAATTGGCTGCGGAGACGACAACACCCCGATCGTCGTGTATGGCGATAATCTGAGCGCGCAGGCGTTAACCAAGAATCCTGTTAACCATTCCAGAACGAAGCATATTGACATACGTTATCATTTTGTTAGAGATGTCGTAAAGGAAGGGAAAGTTTTGTTAAAATATAAATGTACAACCGAAATGATAGCAGATATTTTGACCAAGAACCTTCCGAAGACCAAACACGAATTGTTTACAGAAATGCTAAATTTGTATTAAACATAATTTGTAAACATGCATGCATTGAGGAAGGGTGTAGAAAATAGAGGCCCTGTATATGCCCTGTATGTATACAATGCACGCTTGTATTACCGATCATAGATTTATCCCGCTCTAACGAATTAGGAATAAGAAAATATGTATATTCATTTTTGTCATTTCTTTCGTTCATCATTTAGTCGCAAATAAAATTCCGCAGCGAACACACGGTGTTTCTCTCATTGAATTCTGCCGCTCAATATATATATTTATATATTTATACATTTATACATTTATACATTTATACATTTATACATTTATACATTTATACATTTATACATTTATACATTTATACATTTATACATTTATACATTTATACATTTATATATTTATACATTTATATATTTATACATTTATACATTTATACATTTATACATTTATACATTTATACATTTATACATTTATACATTTATACATTTATACATTTATACATTTATACATTTATACATTTATACATTTATACATTTATATATTTATATATTTATATATTTATATATTTATATATTTATATATTTATATATTTATATATTTATATATTTATATATTTATATATTTATATATTTATATATTTATATATTTATATATTTATATATTTATATATTTATATATTTATATATTCATATATTTATATATTTATATATTTATATATTTATATATTTATATATTTATATATTTATATATTTATATATTTATATATTATATTTATATATTTATATATTTATATATTTATATATTTATATATTTATATATTTATATATTTATATATTTATATATTTATATATTTATATATTTATATATTTATATATTTATATATTTATATATTTATATATTTATATATTTATATATTTATATATTTATATATTTATATATTTATATATTTATATATTTATATATTTATATATTTATATATTTATATATTTATATATTTATATATTTATATATTTATATATTTATATATTTATATATTTATATATTTATATATTTATATATTTATATATTTATATATTTATATATTTATATATTTATATATTTATATATTTATATATTTATATATTTATATATTTATATATTTATATATTTATATATTTATATATTTATATATTTATATATTTATATATTTATATATTTATATATTTATATATTTATATATTTATATATTTATATATTTATATATTTATATATTTATATATTTATATTATATATTTATATATTTATATATTTATATATTTATATATTTATATATTTATATATTTATATATTTATATATTTATATATTTATATATTTATATATTTATATATTTATATATTTATATATTTATATATTTATATATTTATATATTTATATATTTATATATTTATATATTTATATATTTATATATTGATATATTTATATATTTATATATTTACATATTTATATATTTACATATTTATATATTTATATATTTATATATTTATATATTTATATATTTATATATTTATATATTTACATATTTATATATTTACATATTTATATATTTATATATTTATATATTTACATATTTATATATTTATATATTTATATATTTATATATTTATATATTTATATATTTATATATTTATATATTTATATATTTATATATTTATATATTTATATATTTATATATTTATATATTTATATATTTATATATTTATATATTTATATATTTATATATTTATATATTTATATATTTATATATTTATATATTTATATATTTATATATTTATATATTTATATATTTATATATTTATATATTTATATATTTATATATTTATATATTTATATATTTATATATTTATATATTTATATATTTATATATTTATATATTTATATATTTATATATTTATATATTTATATATTTATATATTTATATATTTATATATTTATATATTTATATATTTATATATTTATATATTTATATATTTATATATTTATATATTTATATATTTATATATTTATATATTTATATATTTATATATTTATATATTTATATATTTATATATTTATATATTTATATATTTATATATTTATATATTTATATATTTATATATTTATATATTTATATATTTATATATTTATATATTTATATATTTATATATTTATATATTTATATATTTATATATTTATATATTTAAATATTTATATATTTATATATTTATATATTTATATATTTATATATTTATATATTTAAGTTATGAACCCTCTTCCCGCACCCTTTGCCTTACCCCCTCCCACCAGCCTGCCTCACACGCGCTCGCCTGACGATCACTCAACTCCCGCTGCGCCACTTGACGGTCAACCACTCTTAAGTGCATTCCGTGAGAACGCTGACTTCGCCCCCTCCCTCATCCATCAACACAACAGTGTATCCAATGAACCGCCGGACGTCAGAACGCTGACTTCGCCCCCCTGCCTTGCCCACCAACTTGACGACGCATTCGACAGCCGCGCTGGCTACAATGTGCTGCGTCCGCAACCAACACTTTGTTGCTGGGAGCAGCGCAGCCGCCGGATATTGGGCAAGCGACCGCTGACGTAGCGTATACACATTTCGGGCACTTGCCCACAGCCGCTGACATAGCGCGGCTTACGTTTCGGCCACTTACCCAGCAACTTCGCGGGGTCGACCCCCTCCCTACGCTGGCGGCAGAACGCTGCACTCAGCAAGGGAACCGGAGGGCTAGTGATAGCCAGCACCAAGGCCAGAAATCAGTCTTCTGCGGACACCAGGTCGATACGCTTGCTGATATCCCAACTCTTCTTGTAATCTCTTAAGTTTGACTAATAAAGATTATAACGTTCTTTAAATCACCGCTGTTATTTGACTTCGGAGAATCCTGGGGAGTACAAGGCGACATTCCACAAAGATTCCAGTATGCTTCTGCTAGTGACTAGGTGAGCTATACTGTGACGAGAGCTCGTCACGGCACCCAGCAACCATGAGTTGCATAACTGGCGCCCGAACAAAAAAAAAAAAAAAACAAATGAAACAAACAAAAAAATAAAAAACAAAAAATAAAACAAACGAAATAAAATGAAATGAAATGAAGTGAAACTAAAACAAAAAAAAAAAAAGTTGAAATGTGGAAAAATTAGAAAAATTAGAGTGACAGTGACGTGATGTGACAGTGAACAATCAAACGTTAAAAACGACCACCCGCCGCGGTGGGAATGCCCCTACAGTCTGTAGCGGGAACAACATTCTACACGGGCGCAAAAAAGTCGTATATAAAAAAATGAAAAGACAACCCGCCACAGCGTTAATACTGTCTCCATCCAGGAGTGATATACGCGGGCGCAAAAGCGTCTTCATAAAAAAATAATAATAAAGGCCTATGTAATGACCCACTGCGGCGATTTGCTTACACTCGCTGTAACCTATTCGCGAGTGCAATGTACATAGTGCCGAAGAAAAAAGGAATAAATAAAATTAAAAGATAAAATAATCACAAACTCTAACTAAAATATGTGGTAATCTGCTGGAGAGGCTGAGTGGTGTGGAAGCACCCGAGAAAGCTGCCCAGTAGATTGTGTGGCAACCGTACCATTAGTAGGCCAAGGCCAAAAAGGAAGAATACGGACCACCGCACTAAAATTCACTCGTCACTGTCCGAAAACCGAAACCACAAAAAAAAAAAACCGAAACCACAAAAAAAAGAACCCACAAAAGAAAAAAGATAAAAAAGAAAAAAGGCATGAAACTTAAACAAATATAAAATATAATAAACCATTGTCCACAATTACTATTTGAATTTTCTAAAAAGAAAAAAATCTTTATCTTTCCTCAGATTCTAAGAAGAATATAACATACAAGAACACGAAGCTCAACACGCATACATCAATTGTCAAGGGTGAGTGAAACCATATAGACATCCAAGTTACGCTTTTCTAAAGTAAAAAATATAAATCTAAATAGTGACTTCCTAAGATAAGAAATAAATAAAGACAAAAAAAAACAAAAAAAAAAAAAAAAAAAAAAGAACCCAATTCCTGGTCTTGGCCTGTCCGATCCTATCCGCTTCCGATACCCCCACGCTCATAGTAATGGAAGAAATTAAAGAATCCCTTAACGCGCTCCTTGCTCAGTTGACCGGGTTACAGGATGATATGAGAAAGATAAATGGTAGGCTCAGTACGCTAGAGACCGAAAACGAAAGTCGTAATCCGGTGGTCACGCCTCCAGTGCCATTGGCGCGTGCGCGCAATGAATACGAATTGAAGGAAGTCTTTACGCTTCCAGATTGCGTTAAGGAACTTCAAACATTCGAAGGTCAAGCCGAGAGATACGTTTCTTGGGTTAACCGTGCGCAGGCAATTCTAAACGATTACGAGGTTATCAAAGGGAGACCTCTGTTCCGCGCCATAGTCTGTCACATTAGGCAAAAAATAAGAGGCGAGGCTGAGGAAGCTCTTGACTCTTATAGGGTTCAAGACGACGACTGGCCGGAAATCAAGAGAGTTCTGGCACTGCACTACGCGGACAAGCGCGATGTGCGTACGCTAGAATATCAGCTTGGCCAACTGACCCAGGGGAACAAAACTCTAGAGGAGTATTTTTTGGAGGTGAATAAGCACCTTTCCCTTATCCTCAACGGATTGAAGGCTATGGGTTATCCAATGGAGGCAGTTAGGGCCCTCTCAGAACACTCGAGGGACAAGGCTCTTGACGTCTTTATCCGGGTAGTCGGCAATGATGCCTCGAGGCTACTGGTCATGCGCAGACCAAAAGATTTACAAGAAGCATACTTCTTTTGCAAGGAGTTACAGGCTGTTGCCCCAAGAGGGGGTCACTTTACCCAGTCCTCCGCGCCGGCGAGTTTTGTACCAAATACCCGGTTCTACCGGCCGCCAAACGCTCCTCGCTTTTCTTCCCCCTATCAGGGAAACGGTAGACCTTCACCAGGCTCGGGATATGGTGGGCCCCAAAACAACAACCGCTTCCAGGGCCCGAGGCCAGCCATAAAAATGGAGTCGAACCGGTCGGGCCAATCCCACCGCTCAGACTATAGGTCCCCCCAGAACGAGGGTTCTGGAATAAAGCGAACATCGAACGAATACCAGAACCCGTTCCAAAGGGCAACAAAACTATACCACATGGAGCCCATACCCGACCCTTATATTACAATTCCTGTTGAGCATGGCGAGGTCCTTCCAGCTGACCGCTACTACGATCAGCTCGGTGCTGAAGACGCTAGGATGCCTCGCCAGGAGGCTGTGGAAGAGAGGGACGATCCCGAAATGGGAACTGAGGGCCCAAATTTTATGACCGAGGCCTCTCCAGCGTCCCATATTTAGAATACGAAGGGAAAGATGGGGCTAAATTACAATTTCTGATCGACACCGGCGCAAACAAAAATTTAATCATCCCCAGAATCGCCGCCGGGTCGACTGTCCTTCCTATTCCCTTCCGCGTTTAATCGGTTACGGGCTCTGTTACAAAAATGCGCTGCTTAGCCGGGAAGTTTTTTAAGAAATTAGGATACAACTTGACCCTTACCTTCTTTGTCCTCCCCGGACTGAATACCTTCGATGGTATCATAGGGGACGACACACTCAAAGATCTAAAGGCCTTAGTAGACAGGAAGAACAACTGATTGGTTATATCCCCTGGGATAAAGATTCCCCTTCTTGCTAAAAGATCCCGGAAATTTACCTGTCATCATTCCAACATCAATGCTTAGAGAATTTTGCCTCGTTCAAAATACGAATAACGCAAAGGTTGGTGACAGATTTGTCGGATCCCGAGGAGGTCTGCGAAGTTATTGAAAAAGAACATCGCAGAGCTCACAGGGGTGCTAAGGAGGTGCGCCTGCAAATTTTGGAGAAATTTTATTTCCCTCAGATGGCCAGGATCAACTATCAGGGTCTGACTAACTTCAGGACAAAGGTCCTAGAGGATGTTAGAGACATAATAGAGTATAGGCTGAAGCTCACGAACGCGGCCCACAATAACCCGTGTCTTACGATCAAGGAGACAGGGTATTTGTCGCAAATAAACAAATTAAGACCAAAGAAAAGCCGCGTTTCAGGGCCGAAGAGGTTGCAGAGGATAGGAACGTAACAGTTAAAACCAAGACAGGCAAAATTTTTCATAAGTCCGATTTGCGGAAATAAATAAAAAAAAAAGAAGAAAAAAATAAAAATAATAATAATAATAAAAAATAAAGAGATAAAAATAAAAAAGCGCTGGACAGTACATGTATGTTTCACAAACCTTCTTTACACTCACACACCCTGTGCCCTTCCTTTACTACACATAACACTAAACACATAACACACAATAAGGAATCAAACACCTACCCCTAAAAAATTTTTTTTTAATACTGCAAGCTACATCTTTTTAATTGCAAGCATCGTCGTGGCCCAAATGGTGGGAGCTGCGGACATTTTCAAGTATGAAGCTCCGGTTGTGCCGCTGCAGGAAGGCACAGTTTGGCGGGTCAACGGTCAATTCAAACTGGCGCATGTAATCGACTTGGCAAGGCTCGAGGCACTGGTTCAGGAGGTTCAACGCGAGGCTAAGCTACTAATGAATCCCAGGATTGAAGCGCTGGTAACACACTACCTGGAAGAATCGCGGGAAGGCCTGTCAAGACTGATGGGAACGCGGCGCGGACGTCGTTCACTGGACTGGATTGGGTCCGCATGGAAGTGGATTGCGGGTTCTCCGGACGCATCGGATTGGGACGCCATACTTCATGTTTACAGTTTTTTGCGTTTCGGGTAGCCGAAATCCTCGAGGTCACTAATCTGGAAGACCGGCGCTGGGCTTCGACGTCCCAAAATGTGGCGGACGAATCAACTAAGTGGCCACGCGTACCCGACAGAAGACGCTAGCTGCGTGGACCGAAGTTCCTGTGGCAGTTTTATTCTGATTCTGAGTTAAAAGCGCAAAGATGCAATCTTGAGTCGTACCCAGCTCATTGACCCAGCTTTTCCACCTGGATGAGGCTCCAGGCGGAGCACTCCCAGGAGGACATAGCACTGATGCTCAAGGGACGACCTTTGACAAGAAAGAGCTCGCTGTACAAACTGGCACCGTACATCGATGATAAGGGCGTAGTACGATTCAATAACGCGTTAAGATGGGCAGCGCTACCTAGTGAAAGCCGGATTACGCAACTAATAATTGCGGAACTTCACAGAAAACTTCTGCACGCCAATCACGAAACTATTATCAACGAGCTGCGACAGAGTTTTTGGATATCCAAGCTAAGGCCGACAGTGGCTAGAGTACGTCGGGCCTGCCATATATGCAAAAATCGACGGACAGCTCCTAGGCCACAGCGGATGGCGGAACTCCCTTATCAAAGGATGGCTGCATTCCATCGTCCCTTTAGCTACACAGGAGTGGATTACTTTGGACCTCTTCTGGTAGCAGTCAGATAAAGCTCGGAGAAAAGATACTGCGTATTGTTTATGTGTCTTTCTACAAGAGCAATACACACCACAGACTCTTGTATTTTAGCAATTCGCATCTTCATAGCCCGGCGCGGCAGTCCAGTTGAGCTTTGGAGCGACAACGAAACTAATTTCCAAGGGGCTAGTACCGAGCTACGAAGACATCTTGAAGCGCTAAACAAGGACCAACTGACTAGGGAATTCACCGGTCCTGGGATGAAATGGAAGTTCATCCCTCCTGCTTCGCCTCACATGGGTGGGTCTTGAGAACGCTTAGTGCATTCGGTGAAAGCAGCCCTGAATTCCCTTCTAACAAGCGCACGACCCTCGGATGAACTTCTTCGTCGAGCATTCATGGAGGTAGAGATGATTGTCCACTCGCGGCCGCTGACCTACATATCTCTGAAAAACGAGAACGAGGAGGCCCTAACGCCGAACAACTCCCTGCTTGGAAGCTCCAGTGGTAAGCCGGTAAGCCGGCCGTGAGATCTACTATTAAAGGAACGCTGCTTAAACGAAGCTGGATGGAGTCGCAGCACCTTGCAGACATGTTCTGTAGGCGGTGGCTCTTGGAATACTTGTCGGTCATCACTAAACGTGGCAAATGGTACCACAACGACAAACCGCTAGAGGAGGGTGACATCGTGTACATTTGCGACCAAGACAACCCGAGATCCACCTGGCCAAAAGGACGTATACTGGATGTGAAAACTAGCACCGATGGTCAAGTAATGAGCACTACCGTGAAGACTTACTCTGGAATATACGTGAGACCCGCCACAAAGCTTGCAGTTCTATCTATCGAGGCAAGGAGGGTAGAATCCAGCCGGAATATACCAGTGGGAGTGTTACGATAGATTCTAAGAATCGATAGTAAATCGATACCTCTGATCGATATCACCCACCCTAGTTTCTGGAAAGGTAGGCGCTCGGTGAATCTAGCTTTCTTTCTGATTTGGCACGAGTATTGAGCGGACTAAAAGTAAGAGAATTGTAACTCGATAAGATCATGACCTAAATATTGTAACCCAGAGGAAATTAAAGTGTTTGCCTAGAATTGCTCGCACTAATGAAGATTATTGGAAACGACGTGAGCTTGAGTATTTTGGGCAGCGCTACAAGTTTTCGAGCTCCCGCAACAGTGGGGTTAACTTATTCCCTAACCGTTTATTGTTCTTGACGAATACTTCTTCTCCTACCTCAAAAATACGGTTTCGTCTAACAGGGTTACATCGTTCGACGTTATTTTGTTGGGCCTTTATTAACCTTTGCTTAATGTCCAGGCAGCGTTCGTCAGTCCCCGCGTGAACAACCTCAATCGGTTTCTCATGAGTGACCGAGTGTAGGGTTGTGTTGCCCTCAGGACCAGCTCTACCGTATCGCTGATTTTCTTGTCTATTTTAAGACAACTAGCGATTTCTCTTAAGGTACTGTGAAACCGTTCCACCTGACCATTTGATGATCTGTGTAGCGGGGCCGCGTTCACGATTTTAACTTGGTAGTTATTTCTAAGTAGAGAGGTGATGGTCTTAGAATTGAAGGCGGCTTCATTGTCGCAAAATTTTGTTTTGATTTTTGGGAACAAGTTTACTACTTAAAGCAAAGGCCCTATGATATCCACTATTGTTCTGGATTGCACTGGTAATACCACTGCTAATTTAGAGAACTTGTCGATACACGTTAGGAATTTCTTCTTATCGGTCGAAAAAATGTCAATGTGCGACATCTAGCCTGCGTAACTAGGTATGGGCGTTTCCCCGATCTCTTGCTTTTTTGGGGTGCCTGTCATACTTGGCCTTGGTACAGACCCTGCAATTTACAACCACCTCTTTCGTTAAGCTGCTTATTTTCGGGAAGTAATAGTCACGGAGGATTTGCTTGACGTTTTCCTGAGCTGCCCTGTGTGCCGCCCTATTGTGTTGCTCGCTTTCGTTTGTTACGTCTATCACAACATTTGTGGAATAGCGAAATTGTGTAGCCGGGAATTGAGCTACTAAGTCGTATTGGAAGCTTGCCAGAGTGGGTATGTCAAAGTGTATCACATTCACTACTTTAGGGTTCACGACCTCTTTAAGCATTTTTAAAATATTGCTCTTGTCGGCGAAACTGATCAAGTGACGGCTTTTGCTACGGAACAACACTAAGCTTCGTTTGCCCTGAAAATGTGCTTCTCCTAGAACAATCTGATTTCTGAAGCAGTTGCTCTGTGGTTTCGACCGTGTAGGTCAGTGAAAGTTCACTGTGAATAGTCGCAGCGTCAGACTGAGGCTCACTTTTTAAGGCATTAATATTTTGCCTGAAAAGAGCGTCGCAACCTTATTTTCTTTACCCTGTTTGTAGTGGTTTTTTGGGTTATCTTTTTATCTTCGAATTCGGATTCCGGTCAGACACCGTATATGCCAAAGGTTGGTGGTCTGTATAAATGTTGATATCGCGAATGCCTTACAGATAGTTCTGTAATTTGCCTAACGCCCACACTATGGCGAACAATTCTTTTTCGTTCGTGGCATAGTGTGACTCGCTTTCTTACAGGGTTCTGGAAATCATTGTGATAGGTCTTTTTTCTTGCGATAGAACCGGGATGATACCGTTCGCGGAAGCATCCGTTGTTAGGTCGAATGGTTTCCTTAAATCAGGGTATCTGAGGATCACATCTTCAGAAGCCGAGACATTTCTCAGCCTCTCGAATACATCCCTCTGCATGCTAACGAAGTCAATAGGATATTTTCTAGACATGTGTTTGTTAATTCCCTTTTTTTTCAGCAGGTCTTTAAAGGCCTCGCGATTGTCGCAAAGTCTTTAAAGAAACATCGGTAGTAACTGGCTAGGTCTAAAAATGACCTAAGCTCATACAGATTCGTCGGTTCTGGGTACTCTTTTTTCGCTTTTACCTGTTCTGGGTTAGTTCTTGCACCACCAATGGTTACAATAAATCCGAGATATTCCAAACTTTGCTTAAGAAATTAGTTTTTTTATTGCACACCTTCATGTTGGAATCACATAGGCTTTTTGAAACCCAATCTATGTGCCTAACATGGTCTTCTTCATTTTCAGAAAAAATAATGACGTCGTCTACGTAAACATACCATGATTTGCCAATTTCTTCTCGTATGACATCGTCGATCGCTCTTTGGAAGATGCTTTCAGCATTCTTGAAATCGAACTGTAGTCGACAAAACTCGTACTTTCCGCCATTCACCGAGAAGGCGGTTTTCTCGCGGTCATGCTCGGCCAAGTAGATCTGGTGGTAGCCGGACCTTAAATCCAGCGTTGTAAAATACCTGGCTTTACCTAAATTCGCCAATATTATGGGGATGTTCGGCATTGGGTACTTTTTTCGTTAAGTTTCCTAAAGTCTATAACCAAGCGCTTATTTTTATTCCCCAGATCATCGTGACCTTTTTTGTTAACAACTCATGTCGGAATGTTGTAAGGCGACCTTAAAACTCTAATAATGCCTAGCAAATCAGATATTTCTTGTTTTAAAAATTCAGACACAGGGATGGGGATGTGGTTTTGAGTATATTGGCTTGTCATCAGTTATGCGAATCGTGGCAACAACGGATGTGTTAAACGGCAGGACCTAGTTAGAGGCTGAAATGCCTTAGACCTGTTTGTGATCATGTTTCGAAATTCGATTTTTACAGATTCCGTTAGTAAAATTTACATTGTTGCAACCATGACGCTGCAGCTCTTTAACCACAGAACCATAGTTAATTGTGCCTTTCCATGTGTTCAGCTTTGCTCCAACTTTAGCTAGAAAATCAAAACCAATAGTGCCATCAATAGGCGTTAAAGTGTCCAAAAGGAAAAATTCCGCTGTTTTCCCAAAAACGTTCATTAAACATTTCTGGTGGACTCTGTTAGAACCATGAATGGAACTAACCGTGAAAGGGGATTCGACCGGCACCACATTTTTAAGCTCCTTTACGGGCTTCATGTAGTTTTTCTATGCCCCTGTGTCTATTAAAATTTTGAATTGCCTCTCACGCGACCGGCGTTCAATGAACAGCAGCCGGGAGCGGTTCCTTAAAAATGTATCTGATCATTATCATCGACCGCTGCAGCCGCCCTATCATATTCGCTGTCGCCTTATTGGCGTCATTGGCGTTGCAACATGGTGTTCTGCACTCTTTGACGTCTTTGATCTGTCACGCGTGCAGTACGATGTCTTTTCTGGCCTCTTTAATTTTTGCCCCTGGCTTTGGCATACTGACCGCTGCCGAAGGCGGTGGGCTGCCTGTGCTGTGGCATAGTGGAGCTTAACTCTATGGGCTCATGTAATTGGCTAGGGCCATCGTTTATGTTATGGGCCATTGTTTATGTTAGTTACGTAACCGCAAAGGCGGTGCACTCCATGCTCGCCGCGGATTCCCTAGCCAAAGCCACGGCTGAAGGCAATCTTGCGATAATTGCATTGAAATTCAGTACAGTGTTATGGGACACCAGTAGCAATCTCGCTACCCCCTGATTTTGTTTCTAATAATTGTTACAGCTTGGTAGTGTGCCTCGCTGCCTTGGTATGGCTTAATAATTTCGTAGGCGTCCACGGCTGATTGCCGCCACGCCACATAATCATTTTGGTCCCCGCAAATGGACTTTACTCTGTCAAGTCTTACCTCAAATCTAATGGTTGGATCCATGATAATTCTTTGATATGC
The DNA here is from genome assembly GCA_005876975.1 of Drosophila orena. NCBI lineage: Eukaryota > Metazoa > Arthropoda > Insecta > Diptera > Drosophilidae > Drosophila > Drosophila orena. The sequence goes on along the minus strand of VCKV01000328.1, from coordinate 613,089 downwards.
TTTCCACCTGCAAGGTTTGCATTTGTTTCCTAACCTTATTTATATGGGTCTGAAACGATTCCATCAGCCTAGCCCCCTGCTGAGTTAGGGCCTGGCTAACGGCTCCTAATATAATTGCCTGCAATTGAGCAGCGTCCATGTTCGTATTGTTGTCAGTCGTCGGGCGAAAACCTTGTGCTGCTAAATTCCACCCGTCGTCACTAGCGTATTCTACCTTCACGTTCCTGTACTCACTTTCCCAACTCATTGACCGATAGTTGTTACACAAATACATAAGTTTTTTCCGCTCTGATCGGCTTTCGCGAGGCGGCTTTCTTTTTAACGAAAGGTTTGCGTCAAAGAACAATTTTGTTTATATTTATTATTTTGGGCAGCAATAACTCCAAGTAACCTTTGGGTATGCAGTATTTAAAGTAACTTGGGTATGAAGTATAATTTATTTTTGGTGGAAGTATGCGAATTTTCTTTTCGACCCCATTTCCCTCCTACGTCTGAAGAAAATACATCCCCATGAACTCCTTACACGTAAGATAGCATAATCCCTCTACTGTACACTTGTATGTATTATAATTAAGGAACATTATTAATAATATTATCTTCTAAGCTACATATTAGGTTAAGTTCAGAGGGAACAGAACGATTCCTAGTGACTTTAAGGTTAATGAATAATAATAAATGGTACCCGTAAAAGAAAAAAAAACAAAGCTTTATTTATACGTCTGAAGAAAATACATCCCCATGAACTCCTTACACGTAAGATAGCATAATCCCTCTACTGTACACTTGTATGTATTATAATTAAGGAACATTATTAATAATATTATCTTCTAAGCTACATATTAGGTTAAGTTCAGAGGGAACAGAACGATTCCTAGTGACTTTAAGATTAATGAATAATAATAAATGGTACCCGTAAAAGAAAAAAAAACAAAGCTTTATTTATATAATAATCAATTCCATTGCGTGATAGCCGTTGTGCGAGTAGCAATTCGCAGCTGAACAACGTGAAAAGTCAAATTAGTTTTCCATGCAAAAACCCATGCACAAGTCCAAAATACTAGCACATACAGTAAATAGTGACCCCCCAAGTCACTATCAGTGAAATCATAGTGAAACCTTATCTATTCCATTCAAAAAAAAGACTTTTTTTTTAATATTTTTCTAAGCTTTATTGAGGCGTACGGGGAAATCTGGGAACCCCTTTATGCCCTTTTTTTCTATCGATTCAGCCCATTTGGGCGCGCCGGCTAACTATAGTCTAGTTAGGTTTATCAATTTAACAAAATTTTAACAAAAACAAAACAATCACAGATAACAAATAACTTATGAGAAGGGTCAGCTTCTGCTGGCACATGCCAAGCCCCAGATTTGGCACCCGTACTTCCAGCTTGGTGCTATGATCTGTTTGTAAATTGTCAGCCCTCCTCTCAAAGAAGGCAAATAAGGCAACATCTGGTCAGCCTTCAATCAACTCCACAAATCGCTTCCAGCCCCTAAGCAATGAGGAAGAATTCGATATGGCTGTACTATCCTCGAGTGACGATGATGAGCCTTGTTCATCGAAAGACGCCATTTTTCGTGCCTCAAGGAAAACAATACGTGACAAGCAGCCGGTTATTGTTAACCAAGCTGACCGCCCCACCCCGAGCGATTAGCGAAAAATAACAAGCTTGTTGAGAATGTTCTTGTTGTCTGCAAGCATTGAGTGACATGGGAGAAACCCCGTAAGCAATCCAAGCCTGTACAATGCCATAGATGTCAAGGCTACGGTCATACCAAGACATACTGTTCTCGGCATTTTATTTGCAGAGAATGTGGAGAAAACCACCCCACTTCGGAGTGTAGGCTCAAGAAAGATGATGCCAGACGCTGCTATTACTGTGGAAAGCCCCATGCAGCTAATTTTAAAGGTTGCATTAAATACCTAAAATAAGCTTCTACTCCTAAGCATCATTTGAAGACCAACGAGCCCACCGCTGCTGGTCCCGTAAACAGAGCCCCTACCCTCAGCTTTAGAAAGCTATCTATTGCGACCATTGTCAAAAGCAATCAGCCTGCTGTTCGCCAATTCATCCGCCTGCTGCTACTGCCTCTAATGCCCGTACCAAACTGGACTCCAAACTGGAACAGCTTTTTTCTAGGCTTGGCAAAATGATGTCATTAGTGGAAACGTTGATGCAATTACTTCTCCAGACCTGCCCTTCGCCCTCTGCATTTAAAAATGGGTCCTCTTCAGAAAACAGCTTGGAATTAAAATGTGGCCTCCTCTAAGACCAATAAGATCCTCGCTTTTATTGAGCTTCACAACATAGACATCCTCCTGTTGTCAGAAACCCACTTCTCCTCCCGGACCAACTTGAGGGTCTATGGCTTTACCCTACATACTGCCAACCATCCGATGACAGCCAACACGGAGGTGCGGCGATCCTTGTTTGATCAAGTATCTCTCATCAACCATTCGCCACTCTATCGCAAAATCATATCCAGGCAGTAGTTATTCAGCTGACTGCAAGCAGAGGAAACTTTAATGTTGCCTCAGTATACTGCCCTCCGACTGTTAGATGGACAGATGTAATTGCTGGGCAGTTCATCACACAATTTGGCACAAAGTTCTTTGCGGCAGGTGACTGGAACGCAAACCACAGATGATGGGGAAACTACAGGATGTGTACCAGAGGTAGCTGTAATCTGCACTTGCGGAAGAACGAATCGACATCGTTGCAACTGGAGAAGCCACATGCTACCCCTATCGTGTTACTGCCTCTCCAAGTGCCATCGATTTTGGGATCTCCAAAGGCTTTAGACAGCAACAAATCAGGGTGAAAGTGCTGACAGAGCTGTCATCTGACCATCTGCCATTGCTCTTTAAGCTAGATGAAGACGCCCAATCATTTAGAAGTGTTACAAAAATGCTGGCTCCGCAAGCGAACAGACACTGTAGAACTCAACATTCCCATTGACACTTGCAGTACGCTGGAAGCGTATGTCGCCTACTTCACTCGTAGATGTGCAAGGCAGGCTACACCAACCCCTCACAAAGTTGGTCTCACGGCCATAAGGAGGTCTCCCATTTTAAGCTTGGAGGCTTGAGATATGCTCAGCCACAAAAGACGCCTCAGAAGACAATACATCGCGACAGGAGATCCTAGCATTTACCAGCAATATTCAAGTACTACTAATCGACTGCGCCATCTGCTAGCCAAAAACCGTAGAGCAAACCTAGATACCTTATTGGAGAGTGCTGGTCCAGATAGTAATAGTGGATTCTCTATATGGACACTCACGAGGGGCATCAAGATACAGGATCGTAGTGAACGCAGAAAAATCCACCCAAACAACCTTCTCACTACGAAGAGGAGACTGCCCATTGTTCACGCTGAACGGAGCCAACAGCCCCAACGTGCCCACACCCAAGTATTTAGGGCTGACCCTGGACCGCAGGCTCACATGGCGTCCCCGCATAGTCAACAAACGCATACATGCCGATGCACGACTAAGGCTCATTGGGAGAAGATCCAAGCTGAGGCAGAACATCAAGATCCTGGTGTACAAGGCAATTCTCAAGCCAATCTGGACCTATGGGATACAGCTGTGGGGCACGGCAAGCCCTCGAATCGCCTGAGAATACAGCGGTTCCAGAACAGGTGCATGAGAATTGCCTGCAATGCGCATCCCTACCACGAAAACTTGCAATACACAGAGAATTTGGAATCTAATCAGTCGCCGACGAAATCTCCAGGCTCAGCGAGAGATACCTTAAAGGGCTCGAGAACCACCCCAACCACCTCGTCATAAACCAGCACACGTCTAATGAAGAAACATCCACTTGACCTACAACAATAACGAATAAATTTAAATCCCGCCCCAAATACATGTAGTATCCCTTATGTCAATGTCACCCGCCAAACCATTTAATTATTGTCGGACAGATCTTAAATAAATAAATGCACGCTAAAAAAAAAAAAAAAAAACATATAAATGCGTGATGCGCTAAGTAGCGGCGATCAGCGATTGATTGCTGCTTAAATATGTTTCGCATTTATGTACATATTTTAATGCGCTATGCATTAGCGGCGATCAGCGATTGACGGCTGCTTAAATATGTATGTTTCTTTTATATGGTGTTTTTAATTGTTTCGTTTCTATCTCGTTTCTTTTGTTTTATCGTATATTAGCGTTTACATATTTTAATGCGCGATGCATTAAGTAGCGGCGATCAGCGATTGATTGCTTCTTAAATATGTTTCGCATTTATGCATGTACATACACGTATGTACATATTTTAATGCGCGGTGCATTAGCGGCCATCTGCGATTGATGTGACAGGGAGCGACAGTGATTGGAGTAATAAATACAATAACAATAATGCGTCCAAGAGCGGTTTAATATATGTGTTCTTTAGGAAAATATAAATTGAATAATTTGTATGTAATCTAGTTCTACTTTATTGATACGTACGTGTATGTGCCAAGAGTTGAAAGCGAGGTGCAATATTTCAGCACAAGACAAAAATAATTAATTTGTCTCGAACTTTCCTTTGGGTATTTTAAACACACACTTTCCATTACGGTGAAAGTCCCTTGGTGGTGGCAGCAATATTTCGGAGCCAGGTACTACGAATACACGAATATGTTTAAATTAAACACTAAACGCGTCGCGTGCAACAATTATTTATTTGGCACTCCAAAACAAGAGAACCTTTTAAAATTCACTTTTTTTTATTTTGTATTTATGTGTTACTGTCACTTTTTATTTTTTTGTATCTGTTTTTTTTTTTTAATTATATAGTCCAACCGGCATGAAATTCTTAATAAGTTTATTAAGGAAAAATCAACATAAACTAGTTGCCCATAACACAGTCTTGAATTTCAATGCCATAATTGCTCGATTGGACTTTACCTTCGCGGCAGGGACTTGAAACAGTCAGGCAAGGATAACATTCAATCTTGCCAGCCTGCAACAGGTTGAAGAAAGTCAGGAGCAGTTGAACCAAGCGCTTCAAATGGATCCACCAATCACGACGTTTGAACCTTGCGAGATAGCCAACGTCATTGCGAACCAGAGTAACAACAGAGCACCAGGACAGGACGTTATCTGCAACGCCACATTGAAGGCACTGCCCAGCCATACGATACGATACGATTGCAATACTTCCCTCATCAGTGGAAGCTTGGGATAATCTCCATGATCCACAAGCCTGGCAAGCCAGAAAGAGAGCCCGCCTCCTACCGGCCGATCAGTATTCTCCCTTCAATTTCGAAGGTGGTTGAGAGACTGATTGCTGCCCGGATTGTAACGATCATGGACGCCCGGGGAATTACCCCTGAGCACCAGTTCGGTTTTCATGCTGGCCACTGTACTGTCGAGCAGATTCATCGGGTCGTCGAGCAAATTCTGACTGCCTACGACAATAAGGAATATTGCAACAGCCTCTTCTTGGACATTCGAAAAGCGTTTGATCGAGTGTGGCACATCGGACTCCAGCTAAAAATCAAACAGACGCTACCTGCTCCATATTTCGGATTGTTGAAATCGTACCTGGAAGGAAGGCGATTCGCTGTGCGTTTCCATTCAGCACTTTCCACCGAACATAATGTGGCAGCTGGAGTTCCACAAGGTAGTGTCCTCGGCCCCCTGCTTTACTGCCTGTATAGCCACGATATGCCGCAGCCAGACGTAGGCCTATACAGGAAATCTATGTTGGCCACATTTGCCGATGACGTGTGCGTCACCTACATGTCCCGATGCGAGCACGACGCAGCCGATGGTATCCAGGAGTTTGCAGATCGGTTCTCGGTATGGGCAAAGCGTTGGAACATTGGCATCAATAGCAGTAAGTCTACCAACGTTTGCTTTACTCTAAAGCGAAGAACGCCACCGAGCGTCCATATCGAGGGAGCCCCCGTACCACAGCCGAACGCAGCAAAGTACCTTGGAGTGCTGCTTGACCGCAGACTCACATTTGCCAAGCATGTGACTGCCATCAGACACGCTTACCTGCTAAGGTGGCGAAGCACTGCTGACTACTCTGATCGCGCAGTAAACTGTCACTCTCCAACAAACTGACAATTTACATACAGATCAAAGCACCAAACTGGAAGTACGGGTGCCAAATCTGGGGCTTGGCATGTGACAGCCAAATCAGCTATCAGCTATCCAAAATAAGGTCGCAAGACTCATCACCGGCTGCAAGTGGATTGTGCGAAACACCACCCTGCACAGAGACCTCAAACTCGCGACGGTATTCGACGAGATAAACCAGCGCTCGAGTCGATACCATGACAGGCTGGAGCGCCACAGAAATCGACTTGCCAGCGCTCTAAACAGATCTCGCCCACCTAGGAGGCTCAACAGAAGGCAACCAAGAGATCTCATTTTCCGATCTCATTTGACAAGGGCCAGCAGAAGCTAACCCTTATCATAAATTATTTGTTATCTGTGATTGTTTTGTTTTTGTTAAAATTTTGTTAAATTGATAAAGCTAACTAGACTATAGTTAGCCGGCGCGAGAATGTTCAAATTATGGTATTTTACGGCCAAGTGCCGGAGTTGCTGTTCTGTATCGTTAAAGTGCTAGCTTAAGACTGAATACAAAGAATATGGAAAATATGAATTTACCCTAGCTCCAATGCATCACGCCATAAGCTCATGGTTGGCAAGCCGACTCAGCATTTATGCAGCGCAGTTCGGTACCCCGGATACTGGGTGTCAGATTGCCGCTGCTGACCCTTCTTAGCGTGGAGCGCTGAACTCATTTGGGGCGCATCAGCATTGTTTATAAGTTGCTAGGGTATTATAAATGTAAGCTATGTAGCTGCTGACTCAAATATATTGATCGCTCTATCAGTTGTTAACTTATATTAATAGCCTATCCTAGAGTCAAAGTCAGATGTATTAAGGTACCCGGTATCACACCATCAAGTAATCCTACGGCTTGACGAAGACACGTTGGCAGAAATTATTGAGGCCACTATTGAGCATTGAACATTGTTAACAACTGAAAAGAGCACTCGATGTATTTGTACACTAGCAGCTAAGTACCCTAGCAACTAAGTAGTTTTATACAAACACTGCTGACGCTCCCAAAATAAGCTGAGCGGTCCGCGCTAAGAACGTCCAGCAGCGGTAATCGGGCGCTGCCTATTTGGAGTGCCGCACTGCGATGCATGGATGACTGAGACGGCGTGCCGACCACGACTTTATGTCGTGATGCATTGAAGGGTAGACTTATATAAAACTTTGAAATATTAATAACTTTAAATAGTAATAACTTTGACTTATCATTGATACAATTACTGAGCCATAAGGCCAGCGATTAGGAGGTAAAGTAACTATCCAATGTAATCATCATAAGAAGTCTTTGTAATAACCAAATTGCAGTTCTACTGCAAGAATTCGCGGGCAGCACACCTCAATCAACGCTCCCTAACACGCCACTTATATCGACGCGGAACAGGAAGGAACTTAATTTCTATATATTTTTTAATGTAGTTTTCCATATAATGGGGTTTCTTGTTGTATACGTGTATATATAAGTTCTACTTTCCTTGATTCTTATGTGTTTCTACCTTTTTTACATTTTCCTACCTAACCATTGTATAGCTTCATATAGGTTCTGCTGAATGTTAGAATTTCAAAGGATTTGCGTAGGCAGGTTATTCCAATTGTGAATTAGGCGGTTTTTCAAGAGTTTCGACTGTGTTGTTGCAATGCTTGCAGAACGGGCTGTCCAACGGTCTTACCAAAGACACTAGAATAACAAGATGCGCAACGCCATACGATTTTTTTGCGCACGATTTTTTCGGGCTGGCTTTAGAGCTGGCTCCAGGCTCTCTTGAATTTTTGTTCAAGAGTAAGAGAGAGAGCCAGCAGGTATCTTGTACGCATACAGCGACAGCCGATCACTGTATGTGTGCAAAATTATGCTCATATATTGCAAATTTGACAAAATATGCCCTTCACTTCAGAAGTTTATGGACTTCCAATCTATATTATTTGTACTATGGCAATCGAGTACAATGTACTCGTAAGTAAAAAGTAAAAACTCTAATTTTGCATTGTCTTAACATGATAATTATTTAATTACATCATAGAAATAGTTATAGGTGAATAAATGTACATAATAATACCGAATTATTTTAATAAATTACTTTATACTAGAAAATATGTCGTGGAAAATATATTTGATCTTAGTGATTCTTAATGATTACTTTGATTGCTTGAATAGCAGAGTTTTAACTGACAAAAACCCCATGAAATGATCGCTTCAATTTAACAACACTGTTTGGAATAAACTGAAGGAAATGCAGGAATACCTAAGGAACGTTAAATATCACGGGAATGGTATATATTGTCTTGATAGCTTGATCCAAACTACTGAAGCTATATTTGGACTCGTCAAATATATACGTATTTAGGGACCACACGGACCATTTTTTCTTTTTATCCCCTGATCCCCTGATGATCCCCTTGAAAATATATTTGCGTGCGTTCGAGCAAAAGCTGGTAACTGTAGAATTCCTTCAGTTAACGAATTTAATATAATAATTGCCGAACTAATATCCCTAAATATTTTTAAATTTTCACAAAAGTCCAATTGCGAATCAGATGATGATGTTATGTTGCCAATAGAGTTCGATTTAATTATATTATATATCTGCCTTGCGATGAAAAAAAGGAAATGAAATGATCGCTTCAATTTAACAACACTGAATCGACATCGTTGCAACTGGTAAAGCCACATGCTACCCCTATCGTGTTACTGCCTCTCCAAGTGCCATCGATTTTGGGATCTCCAAAGGCTTTAGAAGCAACAAATCAGGGTGAAAGTGCTGACAGAGCTGTCATCTGACCATCTGCCACTGCTCTTTAAGCTAGATGAAGACGCCCAATCATTTAGAAGTGTTACAAAAATGCTGGCTCCGCAAGCGAACAGACACTGTAGAACTCAACATTCCCATTGACACTTGCAGTACGCTGGAAGCGTATGTCGCCTACTTCACTCGTAGATGTGCAAGGCAGGCTACACCAACCCCTCACAAAGTTGGTCTCACGGCCATAAGGAGGTCTCCCATTTTAAGCTTGGAGGCGGAGATATGCTCAGCCATAAAAGACGCCTCAGAAGAAAATACATCGCGACAGGAGATCCTAGCATTTACCAGCAATATTCAAGTACTACTAATCGACTGCGCCATCTGCTAGCCAAAAACCGTAGAGCAAACCTAGATACCTTATTGGAGAGTGCTGGTCCAGATAGTAATAGTGGATTCTCTATATGGACACTCACGAGGGGCATCAAGATACAGGATCGTAGTGAACGCAGAAAAATCCACCCAAACAACCTTCTCACTACGAAGAGGAGACTGCCCATTGTTCACGCTGAACGGAGCCAACAGCCCCAACGTGCCCACACCCAAGTATTTAGGGCTGACCCTGGACCGCAGGCTCACATGGCGTCCCCGCATAGTCAACAAACGCATACATGCCGATGCACGACTAAGGCTCATTGGGAGAAGATCCAAGCTGAGGCAGAACATCAAGATCCTGGTGTACAAGGCAATTCTCAAGCCAATCTGGACCTATGGGATACAGCTGTGGGGCACGGCAAGCCCTCGAATCGCCTGAGAATACAGCGGTTCCAGAACAGGTGCATGAGAATTGCCTGCAATGCGCATCCCTACCACGAAAACTTGCAATACACAGAGAATTTTGAATCTAATCAGTCGCCGACGAAATCTCCAGGCTCAGCGAGAGATACCTTAAAGGGCTCGAGAACCACCCCAACCACCTCGACATAAACCAGCACACGTCTAATGAAGAAACATCCACTTGACCTACAACAATAACGAATAAATTTAAATCCCGCCCCTAATACATGTAGTATCCCTTATGTCAATGTCACCCGCCAAACCATTTAATTATTGTCGGACAGATCTTAAATAAATAAATGCACGCTAAAAAAAAAAAAAAAACATATAAATGCGCGATGCGCTAAGTAGCGGCGATCAGCGATTGATTGCTGCTTAAATATGTTTCGCATTTATGTACATATTTTAATGCGCTATGCATTAGCGGCGATCAGCGATTGACGGCTGCTTAAATATGTATGTTTCTTTTATATGGTGTTTTTAATTGTTTCGTTTCTATCTCGTTTCTTTTGTTTTATCGTATATTAGCGTTTACATATTTTAATGCGCGATGCATTAAGTAGCGGCGATCAGCGATTGATTGCTTCTTAAATATGTTTCGCATTTATGCATGTACATACACGTATGTACATATTTTAATGCGCGGTGCATTAGCGGCCATCTGCGATTGATGTGACAGGGGGCGACAGTGATTGGAGTAATAAATACAATAACAATAATGCGTCCAAGAGCGGTTTAATATATGTGTTCTTTAGGAAAATATAAATTGAATAATTTGTATGTAATCTAGTTCTACTTTATTGATACGTACGTGTATGTGCCAAGAGTTGAAAGCGAGGTGCAATATTTCAGCACAAGACAAAAACAATTAATTTGTCTCGAACTTTCCTTTGGGTATTTTAAACACACACTTTCCATTACGGTGAAAGTCCCTTGGTGGTGGCAGCAATATTTCGGAGCCAGGTACTACGAATACACGAATATGTTTAAATTAAACACTAAACGCGTCGCGTGCAACAATTATTTATTTGGCACTCCAAAACAAGAGAACCTTTCAAAATTCACTTTTTTTTATTTTGTATTTATGTGTTACTGTCACTTTTTATTTTTTTGTATCTGTTTTTTTTTTTTAATTATATAGTCCAACCGGCATGAAATTCTTAATAAGTTTATTAAGGAAAAATCAACATAAACTAGTTGCCCATAACACAGTCTTGAATTTCAATGCCATAATTGCTCGATTGGACTTTACCTTCGCGGCAGGGACTTGAAACAGTCAGGCAAGGATAACATTCAATCTTGCCAGCCTGCAACAGGTTGAAGAAAGTCAGGAGCAGTTGAACCAAGCGCTTCAAATGGATCCACCAATCACGACGTTTGAACCTTGCGAGATAGCCGATGTCATTGCGAACCAGAGTAACAACAGAGCACCAGGACAGGACGTTATCTGCAACGCCACATTGAAGGCACTGCCCAGCCATACGATACGATACGATTGCAATACTTCCCTCATCAGTGGAAGCTTGGGATAATCTCCATGATCCACAAGCCTGGCAAGCCAGAAAGAGAGCCCGCCTCCTACCGGCCGATCAGTATTCTCCCTTCAATTTCGAAGGTGGTTGAGAGACTGATTGCTGCCCGGATTGTAACGATCATGGACGCCCGGGGAATTACCCCTGAGCACCAGTTCGGTTTTCATGCTGGCCACTGTACTGTCGAGCAGATTCATCGGGTCGTCGAGCAAATTCTGACTGCCTACGACAATAAGGAATATTGCAACAGCCTCTTCTTGGACATTCGAAAAGCGTTTGATCGAGTGTGGCACATCGGACTCCAGCTAAAAATCAAACAGACGCTACCTGCTCCATATTTCGGATTGTTGAAATCGTACCTGGAAGGAAGGCGATTCGCTGTGCGTTTCCATTCAGCACTTTCCACCGAACATAATGTGGCAGCTGGAGTTCCACAAGGTAGTGTCCTCGGCCCCCTGCTTTACTGCCTGTATAGCCACGATATGCCGCAGCCAGACGTAGGCCTATACAGGAAATCTATGTTGGCCACATTTGCCGATGACGTGTGCGTCACCTACATGTCCCGATGCGAGCACGACGCAGCCGATGGTATCCAGGAGTTTGCAGATCGGTTCTCGGTATGGGCAAAGCGTTGGAACATCGGCATCAATAGCAGTAAGTCTACCAACGTTTGCTTTACTCTAAAGCGAAGAACGCCACCGAGCGTCCATATCGAGGGAGCCCCCGTACCACAGCCGAACGCAGCAAAGTACCTTGGAGTGATGCTTGACCGCAGACTCACATTTGCCAAGCATGTGACTGCCATCAGACACGCTTACCTGCTAAGGTGGCGAAGCACTGCTGACTACTCTGATCGCGCAGTAAACTGTCACTCTCCAACAAACTGACAATTTACATACAGATCAAAGCACCAAACTGGAAGTACGGGTGCCAAATCTGGGGCTTGGCATGTGACAGCCAAATCAGCTATCAGCTATCCAAAATAAGGTCGTAAGACTCATCACCGGCTGCAAGTGGTTTGTGCGAAACACCACCCTGCACAGAGACCTCAAACTCGCGACGGTATTCGACGAGATAAACCAGCGCTCGAGTCGATACCATGACAGGCTGGAGCGCCACAGAAATCGACTTGCCAGCGCTCTAAACAGATCTCGCCCACCTAGGAAGGCCCAGAAGGCAACCAAGAGATCTCATTTTCCGATCTCATTTGACAAGGGCCAGCAGAAGCTGACCCTTATCATAAATTATTTGTTATCTGTGATTGTTTTGTTTTTGTTAAAATTTTGTTAAATTGATAAAGCTAACTAGACTATAGTTAGCCGGCGCGAGAATGTTCAAATTATGGTATTTTACGGCCAAGTGCCGGAGTTGCTGTTCTGTATCGTTAAAGTGCTAGCTTAAGACTGAATACAAAGAATATGGAAAATATGAATTTACCCTAGCTCCAATGCATCACGCCATAAGCTCATGGTCGGCAAGCCGACTCAGCATTTATGCAGCGCAGTTCGGTACCCCGGATACTGGGTGTCAGATTGCCGCTGCTGACCCTTCTTAGCGTGGAGCGCTGAACTCATTTGGGGCGCATCAGCATTGTTTATAAGTTGCTAGGGTATTATAAATGTAAACTATGTAGCTGCTGACTCATCGCTCTATCAGTTGTTAACTTATATTAATAGCCTATCCTAGAGTCAAAGTCAGATGTATTAAGGTACCCGGTATCACACCATCAAGTAATCCTACGGCTTGACGAAGACACGTTGGCAGAAATTATTGAGGCCACTATTGAGCATTGAACATTGTTAACAACTGAAAAGATCACTCGATGTATTTGTACCCTAGGAACTAAGTACCCTAGCAACTAAGTAGTTTTATACAAACACTGCTGACGCTCCCAAAATAAGCTGAGCGGTCCGCGCTAAGAACGTCCAGCAGCGGTAATCGGGCACTGCCTATTTGGAGTGCCGCACTGCGATGCATGGAAGACTGAGACGGCGTGCCGACCACAACTTTATGTCGTGATGCATTGAAGGGTAGACTTATATAATACTTTGAAATATTAATAACTTTAAATAGTAATAACTTTGTCTTATCATTGATACAATTACTGAGCCATAAGGCCAGCGATTAGGAGGTAAAGTAACTATCCAATGTAATCATCATAAGAAGACTTTGTAATAACCAAATTGCAGTTCTACTGCAAGAATTCGCGGGCAGCACACCTCAATCAACGCTCCCTAACACGCCACTTATATCGACGCGGAACAGGAAGGAACTTAATTTCTATATATTTTTTAATGTAGTTTTCCATATAATGGGGTTTCTTGTTGTATACGTGGATATATAAGTTCTACTTTCCTCGATTCTTATGTGTTTCTACCTTTTTTACATTTTCCTACCTAACCGTTGTATAGCTTCATAGGATACACTTTCTCATCGGGCAGGAGGGGTTCTGCTGAATGTTAGAATTTCAAAGGATTTGCGTAGGCAGGTAATTCCAATTGTGAATCAGGCGGTTTTTCAAGAGTTTCGGACTGTGTTCTTGCAATGCTTGCAAATATACTTGCAGAACGGGCTGTCCAACGGTCTTACCAAAGACACTAGAATAACAAGATGCGCAACGCCATACGATTTTTTTGCACACGATTTTTTCGGGCTGGCCTTAGAGCTGGCTCCAGGCTCTCTTGAATTTTTGTTCAAGAGTAAGAGAGAGAGCCAGCAGGTATCTTGTACGCATACAGCGACAGCCGATCACTGTATGTGTGCAAAATTATGCTCATATATTGCAAATTTGACAAAATATGCCCTTCACTTCAGAAGTTACTTCCAATCTATATTATTTATACTATGGCAATCGAGTACAATGTACTCGTAAGTAAAAAGTAAAAACTCTAATTTTGCATTGCCTTAACATGATAATTATTTAATTACATCATAGAAATAGTTATAGGTGAATAAATGTACATAATAATACCGAATTATTTTAATAAATTACTTTATACTAGAAAATATGTCGTGGAAAATATATTTGATCTTAGTGATTCTTAATGATTACTTTGATTGCTTGAATAGCAGAGTTTTAACTGACAAAAACCCCATGAAATGATCGCTTCAATTTAACAACACTGTTTGGAATAAACTGAAGGAAATGCAGGAATACCTAAGGAACGTTAAATATCACGGGAATGGTATATATTGTCTTGATAGCTTGATCCAAACTACTGAAGCTATATTTGGACTCGTCAAATATATACGTATTTAGGGACCACACGGACCATTTTTTCTTTTTATCCCCTGATCCCCTGATGATCCCCTTGAAAATATATTTGCGTGCGTTCGAGCAAAAGCTGGTAACTGTAGAAGTCCTTCAGTTAACGAATTTAATATAATAATTGCCGATATTAAATATTTTTAAATTTTCACAAAAGTCCAATTGCGAATCAGATGATGATGTTATGTTGCCAATAGAGTTCGATTCAATTATAATATATATCTGCCTTGCGATGAAAAAAAAGGAAATACAGCAAAAATATTCTGTATAATTTTTAGAAATTGTACAAGGAAAGGAGAGGTACTTTGACCAAAATATGGATGATTTTTTGTGCAATGATGTACCCATTGAATTAACTTCGAGTAGATATTTTGTTGAATATATGTATTGCTAAGGGATCCAGGTGCGATAAATGCAGATCGTTGATTTTAAAAGAAAGCGAGCATTTAACAGCACCAACTGAGCTTTTCATACATGAGAAAAACTACTCGATAGAATCGGACTTTGGAAAGCTAAAGGCACCATCTGATCTTTTTTTTAATATCAGCAAAATACACATTAAAGTTTTTGAAAATATTTTTAAAAATAATAGAAAAAAAAACGGTGTATAAAACAATTTCTCATTATGGTTTCACTGAAATAATGACTGTTATGTGCATAAAATTGATATTTTAGAGAAACTTATAAAAGTTTTACTTTTTAAGCATTGCAAGTGGACTGTGACAGCTGATAAACAAAAAAAAAGCAAGCAAAACTCAGCATTCTATCTCATAAATGTAAAATTAGTTTTTTTTTTTTTATATATTTTATTTAAGCTTTGTTGAGGCGTACGGGAAAATCTGGGAACCCCTTTATGTCCTTCTTTTCTATTGATTCAGCCCATTTGGGCGCGCCGGCTAACTATAGTCTAGTTAGCTTTATCAATTTAACAAAATTTTAACAAAAACAAAACAATCACAGATAACAAATAATTTATGAGAAGGGTCAGCTTCTGCTGGCCCTTCTCAAATGAGATCGGAAAATGAGATCTCTTGCTTGCCTTCTGTTGAGCCTCCTAGGTGGGCGAGATCTGTTTAGAGCGCTGACAAGTCGATTTCTGTGGCGCTCCAGCTTGTCATGGTATCGACTCGAGTGCTGGTTTATCTCGTCGAATACCGTCGCGAGTTTGAGGTCTCTGTACAGTGTGGTGTTTCGCACAAACCACTCACAGCCGGTGATGAGTCTTGCGACCTTATTTTGGATGGCCTGGATCCTTTTGATTTGGCTGTCACATGCCAAGCCCCAGACTTGGCACCCGTACTTCCAGCTTGGTGCTATGATCTGTTTGTAAATTGTCAGTTTGTTGGAGAGTGACAGTTTACTGCGCGGGCAGAGTAGCCAGTAGTGCTTCGCCACCTTAGCACGTAAGCTTGTTCTGATGGCAGAAGCTGACCCTTCTCATAAATTATTTGTTATCTGTGATTGTTTTGTTTTTGTTAAAATTTTGTTAAATTGATAAAGCTAACTAGACTATAACTAGACGGCGCGCCCAAATGGGCTGAATAAATAAAAAAAAGGACATAAAGGGGTTCCCAGATTTCCCCGTACGCCTCAATAAAGCTTAAATTAAAAAAAAAAAAAAAAGGTCTTTTTTTTTTAATGGAATAGATTAGGTTTCATTATGATTTCACTGATAGTGACTTGGGGGGTCACTATTTACTGTATGTGCTAGTATTTTGGACTTGTCCATGGGTTTTTGCATGGAAAACTAATTTCACTTTTTACGTTGTGACGACTAAAAATAAATATATATATATAGTACAAAAATTTAATAAAATTATTTTAAAAAAAAGAAGCAAATTATATCGAAAAGCAATAGTTAGAAAACTGTCTTAGTTGGGGAACATGGAAATATTTTAATGTTTAAGATTTATTATATCAAGTCGACTCGAAGGTCATCCCCGTGGTGTTCCATGGGTACCATGTCCTTTAACCAAAAATTACATATATTACAGATAATTAATAATAAAAATATTTATATGTAAGCGGTAGCTAATTCGAGCGGCGATTTTAACTAGAGAATATTAAAACAACTTCATAAAAAAAAATAATATTCACGACGATATTCATGAGCAAAACATTAATCAAATTCGTTTCTTAGATCAAAATTGATTTCGGACCGAAAATCGTCTTCTAGCACAACTACGCACACATGCACACTTTTTTGTTTACTGTTTTCACTCACACAAGCAAGTGAATTCTATTTTTAGATTTTTATGCTCTCAATTTTACGCGAGCGGGAAGAGAGCAAATATTGCCGCCACCAAAAAAGTGGCTGCATAGTGCAAAACCAATGTATGGCCGTTACGCATCTTATTATTCTAGTGTCTTTGGTCTTACCCAGGGCAAAACTTCATATTTTTAGTGATGACGGCTCTTTATGAAGGTGTAGATTTGTAAGTCTTTTTATTTTGCATTGATTTTATTCTGGTGAGTGTTGCATTTTGGCTTTCTTAATTTTGTACAATTCTTTGTGTAAATGGTAATACCTTGCTTCTGACAGTGCGGGTGGAGGTGAACTCGAAAATATTAACTTTAGGAGTGCTATTCTTTTCTTGATTTAAGTTTTCCTACCTCCGCGCTTTTTACCTACTTTTTTTTTTTTTTGAGTTCCATGAAATGTGAATATTGACCTTGCTTTTGCCTTCTTCATGTCGTTGATGTCCTCGGTACTCATCAGTGTTATTACGTTTTTTTCGAAGTCTGGTGTTTCGGTCAGCATTTGGCCTGCGTGAGAACGCTGGGTGCTCGTATTACGCTTGCACTTGGGCCTAACTGTTTACGTTTTTTTTAAAGATTCATACAATAAAGCACAAGCTCTAATCATTTATTATAAATAGTACCTTGACTGAGTCTCTAGGGCAGCAGGCTATAAAGGGCAGTTAACCTTTCGACATAATCTTCCTAAAGTCATCGGCAGAAGACAACGGCCAGCCGGCCAACTAACATAGCAATTAAAGTTCGCACATCTGCCCGGCCTGCAGAACCCCAGACCGGGATTAACGTCGCCCACAGCCCGACGCCAGAAACTAACTAGTGCCGCGTGGAAAAAGTGCAGTGAGTGTAACAGTGAAGCCAGTTACGACACCCTGCACTAACAAGAATATTCTAATTGACGCCCAGGTAGAAGTGCAACCCACCACCATCCACGCAAGTTATCCAACCCATGATTCAGGGGCCCTTACCCAATTTATAAACAATTTTTCAAAATCCAATCTCAGCGATTGACTTGCCTTGGATCCCAAAGTCGCACTTCGCCGGCTTGTAAATAAACCAAACTTAACGTAAACACAGCTGCCTCTTGATCGAATTTAACGTAAACACAACTTCCTCTTGGACACCAAACATATTGCGCATTGGGGACCAACTTATTGCGTATCAATCAAACTGCAATGGTCAGCATAATTGAATTTCACAACGCAATGGAAAGATTTCAAGCCGTTGGCTCTCTTCCAAACGAAGTTTCTAGAGCGTCTCCTAAGAGAACATTTCTCCAAAAAGAAAAGCCTCTGGCCGAGGTTGATTGGGCTCCGATGAAGAATCAAAAGATCAGTCTTCATCGGGCGATAAGCGAGAATGGTATTAGAATCAATTTTTAAAAGTAAAGTAACTAGTAATAGTGGATTAGCATAACGGATTATCACCAAATATTGTAATTGAAAAACGTTTGAAATAAAAACTATATTTTTTTATAAAATTTGTACTTAACAAATTTAATTGCCGCCCAACGTGGGGCAGCGTCTAAAAAATTCCTAAAAAATTATTAACGAAGAATAAGTTAAATAAAAACGGAAATCGCGCTGCCAACCAACCCTCAAAACCCACCAAATCATAATTCAGTGATCGCGATAAAACAACTGGCAATCAATTAATGCAATAAAAATTTAAGGTCAAAGAGCTAGGACAAATAAATCATTTTTCACCGAAATTGTACAAGTTTATAAGCAATCTCTCTGAGTAATTAATCTGGTGAATTTATAAAAAAAAATAAAAAAAAACAAAATTTATTATTTTCAAAATGGCAACTGGAGGTTTAACCCCTTCCACTTCTGTGGGCAGCTTGGCCAACGCGAGTGATCTCACCATTGAATTAATCAATCGATTAATCAATGTTCAGTTAAGCGAAGTAACTAAAAAATTGGATGGCTTAGAAGGGCAATTATTAGCCAACAAGCATGAGGTAGAAACTGCCATGGGACTGTACAAAATTCAAAGCGAGCAATACTTCATTGCTCTAACCATCCTTAGAAACAAAATCATGGGACCAGCTCATGACGCGCTCACCAACCATGGTACGGTTTTAAACTTTCAAGCGATACTCTCAAGACTGGATTTTATTTACAATGATAAAAGACCGATCCACGTTTTGGAAGCTGAACTAAGTATCCTTAGACAAGGACGGCTGACCATCACCGAGTTTTATAACGAGGTGAACAAAAAAATTACTCTACTAATAAACAAGACAATAATGACGTACGGAAAGGACAGCGAAATTACTAAAGAAACAAACAAGATCATCAGAAGCAACGCTCTCAGGATCTTCATCTCCGGATTAAATGGATCCATTGCGGAATCGTTGTTTTCACTAAACCCACCTGATTTACCCAACGCATTGGCAAAATGCCAAGAATTAGAATCAAATAATTTTCGGGCCCAATTCGCCAACAAATATTACGGATTCAGAAACGAAAACGGAAACCCGGGAAATAACCAAATAAGCCAAACAACAACTGGGGAAACAACCAGGACAATAATTGGCCACAAAATGGAAATCCTGGCCCAAACAACTACGGAAACACCAATTTCAATGCTAAATATCAACCTAAACCAGTTCCAATGGAGGTCGATGTTTCCTGGAAAAACCAGAATCGACCAAATAACAACTGTCCCCGCCCGGTCAATAACTTCAACAGAGGATACAATAACAACAATGGACAAAACCACAATAATTTCCAGCAGAGAAATTATAATAACCAAAACCACGCTCAAAATACGGAGCGGCCCTTCCCATTGAAGAGGGAAGCCACCGGAACAGTGAGCCAGCCGGCTCAAAAGGGAATGAGGATCAACAACATCGATGAGGAATATTTTTTAGAGCAGGGCCCCTCAAAGGACTGCCACACCCTATCAAGAGTAGACCCCAAAACAAAAAGAAAATTCAACGTGTTAATCGACACGGGAGCTTCCTCTTTCTATGTTAGGAAGGGGATATACGAAGAAAGAAAAGAGTTAGCAATTTATAAACGGGTATCCACTGTTCATGGGTACTCGATTATAAAATATTACTACCACGTAACAATATTCAATGTGAAGCACCTTTTCTATGAGTTAGAAGGGCTAGAATCAGATCTTGGCTACAATTTGTTAAAAAGAATTGGAGCCAAAATAAATGCGGAAGAAGGAACGTTAGAATACAGTGTCAAAAAGGAAAAATTACTGTATTGTGACGACAAGATTAAAAACAAGTTGAGTAAAATAGAAAGTAAAAACACTCTTCAATTAAGGGAATACATAATAAAAAAATACTTTGACAACCAAAAGGTGAATACCACAGAATCAATTATCGTAGAAGGAAGTTTGAGTAGCTCGGGATCGGAGTGTCCTGGGCAAGCCAGCTTTGAATTATCCGCTAACAAGAAAATGAAAAGTTTGGGAAAAAATAAAATAAAACACGCCGACGATGATAATTCCGTCAAAACACAATTGAAAAGTTTGGGAAACAAAAAACCCAAACACGCCGACGATGATAATTCCGTCACAGTGAATATAAACAACTTAACAACTTCAAATCAGGCTGAAGATTTGGAGTGTAAGATTGTAGAAATAATTGAAAAAGAACATTCTAATATTGATATGCAAATTCCTTTTTGGACAGACATTAGAGGTGAAATAAATACTGTCCATGACAGACCTATTTATAGTAAACAATACCCTTACCCAATGTCCACCTCTGATTTCGTCAATAAAGAAATCCTGAGACTACTAGACGAAAACATTATAAGGCCGAGTAAAGGTCCTTATAATTCACCAGTACTAGTGGTGCCCAAAAAAGGTCTGAATGAAGACGGTACCCCAAAACACCGTCTAGTTCACGACTACAAAAAAGTGAATGAAAATACCATACCAGACAGGTACCCGATGCAAGATCCATCGGTGATACTATCTAACCTAGGAAAATCCAAATATTTTTCTACCATTGATTTAGAATCCGGCTTTCAGATATTGAAAAGACAGCCTATTCAATAAATAATGGAAAATATGAAAATCCACGTTTGCCCTTTGGCTTAACGAATGCTCCAAGAATTTTCCAGAGAGCAATGGACGATATACTGAGAGAGCAGGCTGGTAAAACTTGCCACGTATATATGGACGATATAATCATTTTCTCGAACACCATCGAGCAGCATTATACCGATCTAGTCCGAATAATCGAAATCTTACAAAAAGCCAACATGAAGATTTCATTAGAAAAGTCCAAATTCTTTAAAACTGAGACCACATTTCTTGGTTACGTTGTCTCTCACAACGTAATCAAAACAGATCCGGAAAAGATATCTACCATACTGAGATATCCCATTCCCCAAAGCATAAGAGAACTTCGCAGCTTTTTAGGTCTCACAGGCTATTACCGCAAGTTTGTTCAAAACTACGCGAAAATAGCCAAGCCTCTAACAAAATATCTAGGAGGGGAAAACGGAAAAATAACTAGAAAAATGTCATCTAAAATCAAAATCCAATTAGACGAACCAGCCATAAAAGCTTTTAATGAGCTGAAAAACAACCTAGTAGCACAGGTAGAATTATTTCAACCTGACTACAATAAAAAATTCACTCTGACCACTGATGCGTCAGATGTAGCCATTGGAGCGGTTCTATCTCAAGACAATAGACCGATAACCTTCATCTCCAAAACCCTCAATAAAACTGAGCAACTATACGCTACCAACAAAAAAGAACTGTTAGCTATAGTTTGGGCTCTAAAAACCCTTAGAAACTACTTATACGGTGTTATCGGAATAGAAATCCAAACCGATCAACAATCATTATCATTCACAATATCGGACAAAAACCCCAATGTAGAGATGAAAAGGTGGTACTATTTCATTGAAAGTTTCACCCCTAAAATAATTTACAAGCCTGGAACTACCAACGTTGTAGCCGATGCGCTATTAAGGATCCAGCTAAATAATATATCAGACAGAGATACCAAACAATCAAGCTCAGATCAAAACACTCAGCATTCTGCCGAGAGTAGTTTTGAGAATGTGATTCACGAGACCCGTAAGCCTCTGAACCAGTTTCAACAGCAACTGCTGATAGCTACGGGGAGGTTCACAATACATGAGTCTCTGAAAAATTTCGACAAAACCAGACACATAATTGAATACGACACGACTGAAAACCTAGTAAATATATGAAAAGAATATTTACCACCGGACGTAGTGGTGGGAATTCACTGCACCCTACAGGACTTATATCACATACAAATTCCACTTAAAAACAATTTCACTAACAAATTTCTATTCACGAGAATATTTTTACAAGACGTAGAAAATGACTAAAACAAAGCAATCATAATAGAAGAAACCCACAGCCGAGCCCATAGGGGACTCGAAAAAAACCACAAACAAATTAGAAGACTATACTATTGGCCAAGTCTATACATAAAATTAAAAGAATATATAAAAAACTGCACCATTTGTAATGAAAACAAAAACAACAGGCACCCAGTCAAAATCCCTATTGGAGAGGCTCCTATCCCATCTAGCAAAGGAGAAAACCTTCACATTGACATTTATTACGCACAGAGCCTTACCTTTTTAACTTGCATTGATTCATACTCAAAATTCGTGGCAGTAAAGCAAATACAGAATAAATTAAATATTGAAAACAGCGTAATGGAACTACTCCAACAATTTCCCCGCGCTAAAATGTTAATGACTGATAATGAACCGAGCTTTACTTCTGCTCACTTCAAATCCTTTGCGCAGAGATGTGGCTTATCTTTGCATTACACCGACCCCAGACATAGCACTTCAAACGGACAGCAAGAACGAGCACACTCGACGTTGACTGAACTAGCGCGCTGCATAAAAGAAGAATTCAATTTTTTAGATTACCCCGAAATAATTATCAGAGCAGCTAAAGAATACAATCAAAGTATTCATTCCACTACTAACCAGAAACCGTTCGACATTTTATACAATAAAATTAAACACGAGAATATGCCACAGGTATTAAAAAACACTCAGAAAAAAATGTTAGAGACACATAACAAGGACAGAAAAGAAAAAGAATACCATGTAGGACAAGTAATATACGAAAAAAAATATGGGGAACGAAATAAACTAAAACCAAAATATAAAAAGCAGGTCCTCAAAGAAAATCTAGCAAACAAGATAGTAATTAATAACAGAAACAGAATTATACACAAGGACAATATTAAGTCATAATAAATTTTACTTTACAGAAATAAAATATGACTTGCAAGTAATATAATTAATTTTGGCACAATTATTAACATCTCGACTCAAAAGGGGAATAAACGAGGTAGGCACCATTTGGAAGTGGCTAGCGGGAACCCCAGATCATGACGACTTTATTCGAATTCAAGATAAAATAAACGATCTAATTGAAAATAATAATCAACAACATGTTGTCAACTCAAAATTATTCAAAGAAATCAAATCACTTTCAGACCATTTCAAAAATGTTTTTCTAGACCAAGAGCTACCACTAAGAAAGCACCGTTTGCGCTTGCTAACGTTTGAATTACAAAATTTAGTCGACACGCTTGCCAAAATTGATGTTTTTAATACTAAAATCCTAAATAATAAAGACATAAAATAATTTTAGTTCACGAGCATAAACCTGTTTTTATCACAGATCTAATGGACATTTCTGTGTTCAAGATCGTATTGCACAATGAGCTTCTTGTAGTCTATATAAAATATCCCATAATTACAAATAGATGCGAAATCTATCACGCAAATGCTCAGAAAGATGGAAAGCTTCAAATAAGTAGCCAGGTCGCGAAATGCGATAATAATTTTTACGAAATAACTAATTTTAAGAAAGAACTTTTCAATAATTATTGCATGATAAGTAAAAATAAAACCTGTTTCACCAAATTATTAAACAAAGAAAAATCAATTTGTACGAAGATTCGTGAGAAAAATAAAAGAATAGATGTTATTCAGGAAGGTGCAGTTCTAATTAACGGAAACAACTTTGTCAACAATTCCCAACTAGATGGGACATACCTAATAACATTCAATACAACCACGATCATAAACAATATTCCCTACAATAATTTTGAAAATAAGATATTAAAATATATTACAACTAACCATTTCAAAAATTTAGAAATATCAAACTATGTCAAATCAAACAATTCAGAACTCACGTTCGATAACATATTAAATCCATTTATACAAATCCATAGTTGGAAAATTCTAATCACATTTATATTATTAGTATTAATCATTATATACTTAATCACGAAAT
Organism: Drosophila orena; assembly: GCA_005876975.1. Taxonomy (NCBI): domain Eukaryota; kingdom Metazoa; phylum Arthropoda; class Insecta; order Diptera; family Drosophilidae; genus Drosophila; species Drosophila orena. Next base: position 589,096 of record VCKV01000328.1, on the reverse strand, counting down.
TATTGATAAGAATCAAACATATTGTAACCAAGCAAAAACGGCCAGAACCAGCAAATACTGAAGGAGAATTTTTGACAGTGTTAAATGAACATCTTAATGAAATTAATAATGAAGCGGGACGCATCATTTTAGGAGGGGGAGAGTTATCCAACCCATGATTCAGGGGCCCTTACCCAATCTATAAACAATTTTTCAAAATCCAATCTCAACGATTGATTTGCCTTGGATCCCAAAGTCGCACTTCGCTTGTAAATAAACCAAACTTAACGTAAACACAGCTCCCTCTTGATCGAATTTAACGTAAACACAGCTTCCTCTTGGAGACCAAACATATTGCGCATTGGGGACCAACTGATTGCGTATCAATCAAACTGCAATGGTCAGCATAATTGAATTTCACAACGCAATGGAAAGATTTCAAAGCCTTTGGCTCTCTTTCTAACGAAGTTTCTAGAGCGTCTCCTAAGAGAACATTTCTCCAAAAAGAAAAGCCTCTGGCCGAGGTTGATTGGGCTCCGATGAAGAATCAAAAGATCAGTCTTCATCGGGCGATAAGCGAGAATGGTTATTAGAATCAATCTGTAAAAGAAAAGTGACTAGTAATAGTGGATTAGCATAACGGATTATCACCAAATAAAAAATATATTTTTTTATAAAATTTGTACGTAACAAATTTAATTTGCATACGGGCAGCAAAACAAAAGACAGCGGCGCGGGAAAAGTTAAATATGTGACAAGACACACTGCAAAAAATATGTAAATGGGAACCAATGCTTAACACATTTTAAGTCTGCAAAAAATAAAATATTAATATAATATATTTTTATATGTTCACAAAAGTTTATTTTCAACGTCAATGTTACAGGCAAAATTTTTAACAAAAATAGAATAAAAAATAAAAATCAAATACAACTCCAGCAAATTTATTAAATTGCTGGTCAATACAAAAAACACGGTCTCATAGAAAAGTGACTTCAATTTGAATAAAAGTAAAAATGTAATAATTATTATTTATAACAACGCATACGTTTGCTTTTCATTTATTTTTTTTGTTTTAGGTTTTCATCCGATTCAAGCGCGATATTCAGCGCTAAAGCCTTTGTCCTGATTTGTTATTTGATTGTCTTTGGTCAACTGCTGCCCACACACACAGCAATTGCATTCGCGGTCGAATTGAACCGCTCATGAAGTCCAGATTCTCAACATATAGGAATAATAAACCATACTCCGATATGAGAAGCGTCTTCTAGCTTTTTCTCTTAGACGTGTAACCGCAAACCCCCCCGCAAAGTCGATAGATCCAGAACAACTCAGAACTGTAGTTACGTACACCCTATTTGTAAAATCATAAGACTTTGAAGATTCGCAGATTAAACCAGCCAGAATCTAAAGCAACCTTCCAACCATCTCGTTGAGTCATACGGAATACAACCAAGAAAATGCAGTTCGTCAATAAACGAGTATTTGATGACCAGTCCAACGGCCGCAATTGTTCACATGATAATTCTACTCCAGTAACGGGCATAGTTCATCAACAGGGTATTGACTCCCGAAATAGGGGAAATATGGAACGTGTTATTCTCGGGAGAAAACCGTCTTAAGAGACTTTCCAAAGTTCTTTTAAAAGTACTATATTTGTAGTCAAGAAGTCCAGAGAACCCAAAGAGGAGATTTCGCTCCAATCCTGTACAAAATTCTAGGATTCCAGAGTCCTGTACTGGAATGATAAGGGGAAGGTAAAAGGACACGTCGTAAAGGAGGTACCACTTATTCAAACCAACAGAAGTCAAGCGGGCGCCTTGCGAAGGAAGACCGACAATTTAAAGCAACATACAAGAAGTCTCAAGATGGGCGACAAGGAGTCCAAGGCCTCCGACAATACAGCTAATGTGATCAACACCGTGGAAGTGATCGACCACAAAGACGAGATCCAGGCGTACAGCATACCCTTGATTTCATCGCGGTGTTGTTGGTATTTCTGGCGATATTCAGATTAGTGAAGTCCTACAAGCGGTCAGTGCAGCGGCGTCGTAACTATCACCATACGTTGATAAATATTGTGCACATCATTCCGCATGATCCGTTACAAGCAGTGCGGCACTGGGAAAACTTGAGCTGTAGCACGGCCAAAGGTAAGAAGAAGTAGTTTGTAGCTTTGTCGAAACGACGTCAAGGCATTGATGGCCCTGGCGACTCCGACATCGCAAATGGTCGCTTTCAGGCTGATGCGATTGCGTCAGAGATGGCTTCTTAAACAGCTGCGTAGGGAGATAGACAGGACGGGAGGCGGTTCAGCAAGTATAGCTGAAATATTGTTCGTGAGCACAGGTTTGGCGGAGATCCAATGATGGCATCCTTTTGGCGGAAGCCAAGGTTATTTTCTTCGCTTGTGTATTTCTCATTGCTGTCGGGAATCTTAAATTTGGGACCGACACGCGTGGCATCCCACGCGGTGCACGATCTGCGCGATATGCGAAATAAAATGGAGAAGAAAAGCAAAAAATAACAGGAGCTCTAGGTTAACCGGTATCCCTAGCACCAAGACTGATAGCTAGTCCAGTTCACGAACGGTTAGTGAGCGACGGAGTTTTGGAAAAATTCGCAAGGCGAATACGGTCGGAAATCCACCGGAGATGATCAGTTCCATATCCCCAGTTTAAGTCTGAGAAGGAAAGAATAAAAAGATAATTCTCATTGGTGGTCCGTCAAGTAAGAGTTAGTAAGTGTTCAGTGTTCTGTTTCATTTCATCTATCTTTTCTTGTATAGCTTGTTATATACTACTTATTACAATATTTATTATCATTTATTCAAATTTTTTTATTTATATTATCTATGCATATCTACTTATTTATTAGTTATTAAAATGATTAATATTATTTATTAATAGTTATTTGCTATTCAAATTAATTTATTTTGTAGTATATTTTTGTGAATATAAATGAATTGGTGACGAATCCATACTCTTTTTAAATACATATCTAATTATGTATTTATTATACAAAAACTAGATTTTATTTTAACAAACTGGTCTAAAATTTTTAGTGGAAATCACCGATTGTTGTATGTCCCAAACTGAACTCAACTCCGCTTTCAGACTTCTTTTACAATCAAACGTCCGTTTTGAGCTTTAGAGCTTTTAATCTTTGGACTTCGACTTGTTTTGTTTTGTTTTATTTTAATTTGTTTATGTCAGCAGTCCCCAAATCTGAGTATCTTGAAGTGTGGGAATTTGTGGCGGTTGCTAGGTCTTCCATTATAGGTTTTGCCCTACATGGTTAACGTGATGATAGTGCAACGGTTGCTTTCTGTTAGTGCTTAATATTTATGGTCTTACATGGTAATTTTGCGTTCACAATGCGAATCGAATTTGTTGATGTCTTATTCAAAGTGATTTACAATCAATTTCTTTGGAATATTTCCTAGCTTAAGATTAAAGTATGATAGTAATTATAAATGTTATTATTTAAAATCTTAAATAACATTTTGTGTGGAATTCTGTCTTAATATGTGATAACGGTTCTAGTTTTGTTACATTATAGCTCACATGGAAAAGCAACAATTTTTGAAATAAATTTATTATTATTAGTTTATGAAAATAATTTATTTAACTAAAGTCTTCAAAAATGTAATACATGTTTGATTTTTAAAAGACTTATGTCTACGATCGGAAGCAACAGCTGGTTTTTGTTTAGCCCTTGACTACGACTTTCGATGTTCTGAAAAGCAGAAGCAAAATCATGGGAAATTAAACTTACGGCAGTTTTTTAAACCTGTTTAGAAGAGTGGCTTGAAAAATGTTGTCCGTTGCACAATCGATTGGTTTTTAGAGTTAGTTGCCAATAAAGACTTTGGACTTAAATGGACTGAAAATAATTCCTTGCTCGAAAAACTATTACTACTTGAAAATTCAGTCGTAAAATTACTTATTTGTCCAAAGTAGGTATATAAACGCTTGAAATATATCACCAAGTTTGGTCCCGTTATCCACAATGGAATTGTAAATTTGGTGTAATTTCATAGAGTAAGGCATGAGAATTTTAGGGTTTTAATATATTTAACTATGTTTCACATGAGTGTAATATTTTTTGAAGTGCATATGACTTTTTGAATGTTTTATCTATCACGTGTTAGAAAATATTTATAAATATTTATTTATAATATTTATAATATATATTTATTTCAAAATATTACAATATTAAAATAGTTGTAATTAAGTTCAAACTATGGGTGATCAGAAATAAAATAGGACAGATCGAGGGACAGGTATTTTTATCAGTGTCTAACACAAATTTATAACTTTCAAAATTGTAACAAAGCATTTGATAATTATATATTGTATGTAGAAGGTATCCATGAGTACAGCCAAATACACTAGAATAATAAGATGCGTAACGGCCATACATTGGTTTTGCACTATGCAGCCACTTTTTTGGTGGCGGCAATAATTGCTCTCTTTTCGCTCGCGTAAAATTGAGAGCATAAAAATTTAAAAATAGAACTCACTTGCTTGTGTGAGTGAAAACAGTAAACAAAAAAGTGTGCATGTGTGCGTAGTTGTTCTAGAAGACGATTTTCGGTCCGAAATCAATTTTGATCTAAGAAACAAATTTGATTAATGTTTTGGTCAATTTCGTTGTAATATGAGCTAATAAAATAATATTTAAAAATTGATGCCGTGACTATTATTTTTTTTTTAAGAAGTTGTTTTAATATTCTTTAGTTAAAATCGCAGCTCGAATTAGCTACCGTTTACATATAAATATTTTTATTATTTATTATCTATAATAAATGTAATTTTTGGTACCCAGGGAACACCACAGGGAGGCCATTACTGGGGTCATATATTTATATGACCTTCGAGTCGACTTGAAATAATAAATGTTTAACATTAAAATATTTCCATGTTCCCCAACTAAGCTAGTTTTCTAACTATTGCTTTTCGATATAATTTGCTCCTTTTTTTTAAATTAATTTTATTAAATTTTTGTACTATATATTTATATATTATATATATATTTATTTTTAGTCGTCACAACGTAAAAAGTGAAATTAGTTTTCCATGCAAAAACCCATGGACAAGTCCAAAATACTAGCACATACAGTAAATAGTGACCCCCCAAGTCACTATCAGTGAAATCATAGAGAAACCTAATCTATTCCATTAAAAAAAAAAGACTTTTTTTTTTTTTTATTTAAGCTTTATTGAGGCGTACGGGGAAATCTGGGAACCCCTTTATGTCCTTTTTTTTATTGATTCAGCCCATTTGGGCGCGCCGGCTAACTATAGTCTAGATAGCTTTATCAATTTAACAAAATTTTAACATAAACAAAACAATCACAGATAACAAATAATTTATGAGAAGGGTCAGCTTCTGCTGGCCTTAACCTTTTCTGGGTCAGTTTTTGCACCGTTATTGGTGACGATGAACCCTAGGAAGCTCACGTTTTTCTTAAAAAACGTGACTTTTCTGCTGATATTATAGCTGGCCAAGCCCAAGCCCTTACCCCAAATACGTTTTTGGGCTCTGGAAATTCTGGCATTAACCTTTTTTGGGTCAGGTCTTGCCCCGTTATTGGTGACGATGAACCCTAGGAAGCTCACGTTTTTCTTAAAAAACGTGACTTTTCTGCTGATATTCTCATGTTTGCATCGTACAGGCTTTTCAGAACCCAACCTACGTGCTTAACATGAGCAAGATGATGACGTCACCGACGCAAACGTAGCAGAACTTGCCGATTTGCGCTCGCAGAATATTGTCAATTGTTCTCTGGAAAATGCTTGCAGCATTCCTGAGTCCCAATGGGGGTTTTCGGAACTCATATTTCCCTCCGTTCACTGAGAACGATGTCTTCTCACGGTCGCGTTCAGCGGATGCCTTTCAACCCCTTAAATGGTCGGATGAAATTTTTTGATTCGCCCGTGTCAACCAGGAGCTCATGTCGATCCCTGCTACTCTTCGTCTGATGACGGGATTTTTCCCTAAAAATACTCTAGGATGGCATTATCGTCCACCCTTCCCGCTGCACCGGATGCCGCGGTGTCCGCGCATTATCTAAGGTCTGAGCAACGTAGTTGACTTTTTGCTTTTTTGAAGGGGCCGAGCGTCTTTCGTCTTTGCCGCGAACAGCACATCGTGAGGTTGCGCCTGAGTCCTGAGACGAAAACGCGCAAGGCGTCATCCCGTAATTTCTCGCACAGAACCATTGCCGCAGACGCATCTTTCGACATATTTGCCTTGTTGGTAAGAAAGGTGAGTTTTTTCTCAACCTCGTGGTAATACTGATGGAGTGTGAGGCTTTCCTGTCTAAGGGTACCTACCTCTTGCTCGATAACGTCTGTCGGTCGTTCGTCACTGTACGTGAAATCGAGTCGATTTGTAATCGCGTGGAAATGGCGTGAACTATTTTGATAGCCCTTGAACATGTAAAAAGGGGCTGCCGCTGCTTGCCGCCAGGAAACGTATGTCTCCCGTGTTCAGGAAGGCACCTGTCGGCGTCCAGTGTCTCATTGCAATGGACGTTTCCCTCAATTTTTACCTGTTGGTAAACCGTAATCTGGGGAGCTTCTGTTTAGAATTCCTATACTGCCGAGTGAATTGCTTATGAGGAGCTGTGTATGTTAATACTCAAGCCGTTGTGCCCATGGGGCCAAAAAGTTCGGCGAGGGGATCGCGGGGACTGAGTCGGCGTTTTAGTAACATTGGCCGAGATCTCGTTGAACGGATCCGCTGCTTTGAGGGGCGACGATACGGTGAGGGGCTCGCGGGGAACAGGCATCCGCTAAGCCAAACAAATATATAAATGAAAAAAATATCGTAACAGCAAAGACAAATAGATATATAAAAGACAAAAAATTGTCACAGCAATACATGCGTTGCTGTATCGGGTAACAAAGTGGAGCGGGGCAATGATAAGAAAGTCCGAGACGGCTTTGGAGCTAATGCAGAGTATTCAAGTTCAAATGAAGCTGCAGTGTCCAAACATTACACGAAAGTAAAATACACACAATAAAATATAATTCGGAAAGTCAACCAAAACTTGTGACAGTGTCCAAATAATACACGAGAAATCGCAAAATCAGTCAATATGTGAAGCTTATAATACGGTGCCACCAAAGACACTAGAATAACAAGATGCGTAACGGCCATACATTGGTTTTTCCCTATGCAGCCCCTGGCAGCAATAATTGCTCTCTTGCCGCTCGAGTAAAGTTATTTTTGGTAAATTTCATTTTTTTTAATCTGACGGTTCATTTTTTCAATGTCCGCAGAAACAACAAATTCCCATTTCCTCCACTTAACAATAATGTCAAAAATATCTTTTGGAACTCGTTGACCAACCCACATTATATCGTTCAAACTTTTATTATTTCAAGTTTTTGCTGAAGCATCAAAAACTACTCTCAGCTTGGTCGTCAGGCTTAAATCTGTGATAACAGCCTGGTGTGGTAAAAAATAATTACCATCATTAGTTACTTTGACCATGTGTCCTAACTCGATATATTCTTTCATAAATTTAGAATAATCCGCCTTAAGTATTATATTACCACGACCATCTGCGTCTTTTGTTGTGGTTTTAATGAAATTATGTTCGCATAATTCCGATTCGATATTTTTCGTTTTCCTCAACTTTCCAATAGCGATTTAAATCTTTCAATTCTATCGTTGTAGCTACAATAGTTTCCTTTACTTTGGATTTTTTACATTCAGAAACTATCCACCCGAAATCAGTTTTTTGACCAAGGAGACCGTCTATTTTCATAACTCCATTCTGCAGAATGTAAGTTTATACGTCTGCTCCAATGATTAGATCAATACGACCAAGCTTATTAAAATCGGGATCGGCTAATTTAAAACTCTTGTACATTTTTTATTAAACGGATGCTTCAGACATCTTAGGCAAATCCGATTTTTTCTTACCCAGTCAGACCGTTCTGCTGGATTCATTATTTTTAATTTATGGCATTGAATTAAATAATGCCCCGGTAGTTTACGATATACACAATTGTCACTATAATTTTTGTGAATGTTCGTGTTAATAATTTTCTTTACAGGGTTAACTTCCTGTGAAAATGAAGATATTGAATTGAGCCTTTGCTCTAAAAAGTCCATAACATCAGAGATCTCTTTTGTTTTTTTTTGTCATGGCTTTCAAATAAGTTGAGCGACTCTTTATTAAATTTTCGAAGAATTATGTGACCAAAAATTGCATCCACATCTTCCGATAATTGTGCCTTTAATTTTATGATATATATAGACTCATTAATTGTGTTAATAAATGTTCTTATTTGTTTGCTTGACTCCAAATTTAAACTTGGCATATCCATAAGCCTATTTATATGTTCAGAGAAAATGTGTCTTTTATTTTCATACCGCTTGGTTAAAAATTCCCAGGTGGCTTCATAATTTTCCCCAGAGCCAAGCAATAAATGAGTTACCACATTCCTGGCTTCTCCTTTTAATGCTGATTTGAGGTAATTAAACTTGAGAGAAGGACTGAGATCCTCTTTCGTATGAATGAGTTCTGTGAAGAGCTCATTAAAAAGATCCCATTCTTTGGAATCACCAAAGAAAGTGGTTAATTGAATTTAAGGCATTTCGACATTTCAGCTTTCTTAGCTGTTCCTCTGAGTTGACTATTTATGGCTGTAAAAATATATTGCTTGTCAAACTCAAGTTCACTAATTTCATCCTCAAATATCAAACTTTCAAAATAAATATGGTTAGCTATTTTATTCCAAAGAAATTCTATTTTGTTTTTTCTTATTTGAAGGAAATCTAGACTATTATTTATTAGTTTTGACATCTCTTCTAGATATATTCTAAATTGCCCAACATTTATACAGAATGCCTGCTCTACTTTCGACGCGTTGTCACTCGACATACCCTGCGACTTACCCTGTGTCTCCTGAATACCCATTTTCTCAGGATTTGCTTTAGAGACTGGGTTATCTACGGAACTACCTTTATTCTTTTCATATTTTATTTTTATCTGTGTCAACGTTATTATTATTACATAATACTGCTTGGTGTTAAAATATTCATGATCGACAATGCCGATCTTTAGTAAATTGCTATGATTAGCAACGAATAATTTTTGCAGCTCTTCTACTTTAAAAAATTCTCACTTAAAGTTGGTTTTATTTCAAACTTTCATATTTCCAAAATAATTTCGGACTGCTTTTTTAGACACTCTATCGTGATGATCTTTTTTTTTTGTATAATATTAAAGTAATATTAAAATAAAAATTTATAGCTTATCTTTTAGCGATGGTGATGCGTTCCTGAGTTGTGTCGTTGGCGTTGTCGTTTGCGAGGCGTCGTTGGTGATGCGTCGTTGGCAGGTTCCTGGTTTTTTCTTCCTTCTAGTTGACGTCGATGCTAACGATGATTTTGTGTATTAGGCACTTAGGCACTTTTTTTCACTATTTAATTTCTTATGCACTTATGGCATTTATTGAATGCTTTTATTGCATTTTTCACTTGCTGATGTATGGCCGCAAGCACGCCAAACCATAATTTCTTATGGTTACAAAGCAGCCTTTAGCTATAAGATTCTTGTTTTATTTTTAATATTTGTTTGCTTTTTTAATTTTATACTCTGCTCCTTACCTTTGGTAGGGGGAAACAAGAGTTAATTATTTTTGCTACCTTCAGCTGCAAGATTAACTTAGCAACGCTTAAAGGAGCTGGCCTTTCTTTGAGTCCCTTACCATAGAAGGGGGAAACTGCAAAGTCGAAGTTTATATTTTTTCGAAGGCTCGATTGATCAAAATGTAAAGAGGCTGCAACATAAGCAAACGTCTACATTTGTTGAGTTGATATTTCAAACTGAATTTTATTTCCCTAAATCCTGCTTAGGCAGTTAATATGAAATTTACATGTTCTAATCTTATCTCTAACTAGACCAACGCAGTGGCCATTTGTTCCCTTAACATGGGAACGGATTGTAAGTGCGGGAATTTTCCACTGCACGCATTCCTTATCTACACGAATATGCGATACGACCGCTTGCACCGTTGTTTAAGCGATGAACCCACGCAGGATTTCGTGGTATTTTTATTATATCTCTAACGCTCAAGAGTTGTTAATTTTTAAATATAGGCAGACCCATGTTTGACAGTACATGTGCTGCAGCGGTCCAATCGTTTTACGTACAATATATATATACGTATAATATTATATGTATATACGTGTTCATGTGTGAACAGCTTATGATCACTTAAATATTTCGTTGCCCAAACGATAGCTAACAATTCTTTCTCGATTGTAGCGTAATTAATCTCATGCTCATTCAATGTTCTACTGGCATAACAGATGGGTTTATGATTTTGAGATAGCACAGCACCAATAGCTAAATTACTTGCATCGGTTGTCAGAGAGAATGGCTTTGAGAAATCTGGATTTATCAGTATGGGGTCTGAAGTTATTAAAACTTTTAACCTTTCGAATGATTCAATGTAGTCTTTACTTTTGGTATCGATTAATGCACTTTTCTTTAGTTTAAGGGTCATAGGTTTAACTACCTTGGCAAAGAACCCACATAATCCCAAAAATGATTTTATTTGTTTTGGTGTTTTAGGTAATGGAAAATTTGTAATGGCATTAGTTTTATTTGGATTGGGTTTGATGCCGTTTGTGGTTACAATATGTCCCAGGAATTCGGTTTCCTTTTTCATGAACTCGCATTTGTCTAGCTTTAATTTTAAGTTAGCATGCCTAAGTTTCCCAAAGACTTTCCTTAGAGATAGAATGTGTTCCTCCAATGAAGTGGAGTAAATTATAATATCATCCAGGTATACTAAGCAGTCCTTGTAGATCAAATCTTCCAGAAGATTGTTCATACATCTCTGAAATGTTGCAGGGGCATTTTTGAATCCAAAGGGCATACGTGTATATTCGTAATGTCCGTGTTTGGTTAAAAAAGCTATTTTCGCGATGGAATTCTTATCCATTCGAATTTGGTGAAATCCTTTGGCTAGATCAATCGTTGTAAAATATTGGCATCGTCCGAGTTTATCCAATATCTCATCCATTCTAGGGATGGAGAATTTGTCGTTGACAGTTATTTCGTTGAGATTCCTATAATCCACTACTAACCTAATTCTTAGCGAATTATACCTTGTTCTATCATTTCATTAATTTGTTTGTTGACTTCTTGTTCAACGCTTTGGGGGTATTTATAAGGTTTTCGGTAAACTGGATCTTCGTGTTGAGTTTGGATAACATGTTTAATAGTACTTGTGAAGGTCAAATTTTCTCCTTCTTTGTACTGAATGTCTCTATATTCATATAGGACCTTCTTTAAACGTTCAACTTCTGCATTTAAATGTTCGAGTCTGTATTCATTACATTCGCGTAATTCATTTTTATCGCGAAGTTGACTATATCTTTTTCAACTGACTTTGGATCAAAGTGCCTTACATCATTGTCCATTGTGTCAATGTTTACTTTTGGAGCGAGGCATTTTGCTGATGCGGTCTCCTCCTTTTGTTTAAGCTTGGGTTTAAGGCATTTTGCGGGTGCGGTTTCAACTTTTTCTTCTTTGTACCTAAATCTGTAGGTTCTTCAACCTAGAGTTACGATTTATTTTTCGTAGTCAATTTTTGCATTCGTTTCTTTGAGATATTTTCGACCTAACAGGAAATCATAACTATCGGAAAAATTATGGACATAGAATTTTTGTACGGACGGACATATTGGAGTGGGTTTCATCATAATGCTTCTTTTTAATTTTATTGGTTCTTTTATGGTATATACTATCAAATCTTCTTCTTCTTCCTCTAGGTTTGCAAAGTTTTCTTTTATGATGTTGATCGAGGAACCTGTGTCGATCATTCCTTTATAGTAATTGTTATGATAACTTATTAAAACATGGGGACTGGTTCGTTTTTCCGCGTTTCCTTAGTGTCCGAGGTAATTTGATGAAAATTTACGTCCATCCTGCTTCGCTTACTCTGACTTTCTCGTTGCCTTTTTACCGGCCTTTTATTGCTCACATTATTTGAAGTTGAAGGCTGAAAATTGAGAGGATTGTTTTGTCTGCCTTGTGTTAAATCCCTTCTACAAGTGTAATAATTTCCCCTCTGATCGGGAGGTATAGGACGAGTCATGTATTTATTTTGATTGGTCTTAAATTGATTTGGGGTTTGCATGTTTATATTTTGATTCGTTACAGGGTAGTAACTGCCATAACTTATATGTCTGCTGTTAAAGTATCTTTGATTATTGTTTTGATTTATATTTCCTTTGCCTGTCTAATTTATTAAAGTATTGATCTTCGGGGTTACCGTCATATAGACCTAACTCCATCGTGGCTTGTTTTAATTTGGCAATGGTATCAATATCCTTACGCGCTAATGACATGTACATTCTATCTGGCAATTTTCTATCTATTGTAACTTTAATTGTTCTTTTTAACATTTCGGTGTAGTTTAACTTAAAGATAGGCTCGTTTCCTAATTCTAGTTTGTCAAAAATATTTCAGTATTGTGATTCTAATTTTTCTATAAACTTACTTATGCTACCGGGGTATGGTGTTTCTTCCAGTTGCCTCACTAGGGTTACGTATGGCCTATGGTCCTTGAATGATGTTGCCAGTGTTCCTTTAATTTCCATCCATGTCGTTGCTCTTGCTTGTATTACAACTTCCAGTGCTGAATCCGTGATCTGCCGTTTTACCGCTCCATATATTACATGTGCCTGTCTGGCATCTTGGGTAGGGTATAGGTTGAGTAATTGTTCGACCTGGTTGACGAATCCAGACAGTTTGCCAGGTGTGCCATCGTAGTAATGTAATTCTTTGTTCTGGCCCAGTAATTGATTCATGTGGTTTTCAGAAAGTTGATGAACTTTTGTTTTCTTAGTTAATTTCTTGGTGCACAGATTTTTTTGTTGTTTGGTTTATTTAAACCCTCAGAAAAAATTGTTATAAAATTTTGTTTCTGACCGCACGGGATTTTTTGTTATAAGATCTACACGCACGTAGATTCTTTTGCGGATCCATTTAATTTAGAAATTACTGTTTTAATTCGCTGGTCAGGTTAGCTAGTTTTATAGCATATCTTGTAAATGACCAATGAATAATTACAACACTTTATTTTTGGAGAACACAGACCTTCTGAATATAAGTCTCAAACTGAACTCTACTTATTGATCTAGATTGATCGACGTACAAGCCTCGGGCTCGAGCTTTTTAATATATGGACTTTGAAGACAGAGAGCTTTGGAGTTATCTGCATTGGTTATACTGTGTATATGCTCAGTAGGCATATGCTTAAGTCTAAGGGACTTAGTCTATCTATTATATCAACAGATACATTGTAAGTCAGGTTTTTTTTTATTCCTACTTCATCACAAGTTAATATGCATTCTTTCTGTTCCACTTTAGTAACGGTGATGGACTGGGAAAATTTAATAAAAAAAGTCCCTTAAGAACGTATATGTTGAAGTGGACCTTAATATATGCTCTGAGTAAACAATTTTTCCAAATCATTCCATCTTGTATTTATGCCCTTTTTTCTTTAAGAAGCATTTTCGCCAATATTTTTTCATTTCCCGTTAAATTATTTTTGTCAATTTGAGAAAATTTGAATTTATTCTTCTCAGCATTCTAATTCAAATTTGTCTTTCATCAGAGAATTTTTTATAAGCCAAATATTTTTTTGAAACATTTTTAATGTTTTCGTGTTTTTATGGCACTGACGACAAACTTCACCAGGGGACTGTGAACGACATCTTTTTTGTGGAGGCGATCTTACAGCATTGAAATCAATATCATCATTTTTGCAACTCTCATATTTAATTAGGTTGCGATCTGCCACTGTTCCTATCCCTAGATATTTTACGCTAATATCATCTGGCGAGAAATGATCTTGAAATAAAAACAGTGATGAAGTGCTCGCCACAAAATCTTCTGTAAATTGGCACTTTTCCGCCCATTTCATTAAAATTGTTGGATCCTTTTTAGGAAACCTAAACAATTTAAGAGCGGGGTAATCGCTGCACTTGTTCCCACTGATATTTAATCTTTTTTTGTCGGCCATAGCCAATTTTTTTACATAAAACAATTAATGTTAAGTTCAAAAGTTCAAACCTTTATCGAAAAGCAGCAGTACCAGCACAACGTAATATAGGCGCGACAAGTTATGAAAATATGTACACTTCTAAATGTTTTTTTATTTTGTACTACTTAGGACAATTACTTATCGCACTTTATCGCAATTGTGTTTTAATAAATCAGAAAATCAATTTTTTTTAATTTAAAAATGCGTTTATATTATTAAAATTTCGAGAAACAGTATTGCTTTAAGCAAACGAATTAAGAGGAACTAAAAGAAGAAAGAATACATTTGGCGCGCTTTTTTACCCACCCAAAATTTAGCGGTTTTTACAAATATCAAATTAGAATATAACAAAAACATTCAACAAAATAATATTTGCATTTTAAATACTGAAAATTGATCATTTACAGAAGTATGCATATTTTTTTATTTGTATACTAGTAATTTGTACTAATAAATATACTAAATAGTAAAAAAACATCATATGCAACCTGTGTATTGCAAAATTGAATTCTTGAGGCAGGACCAGCGCACCTAAGAATCACTAAGATCAAATAAATTTTCCACGACGTAAGCTGAATACTCTAACGACATATTTTCTAGTATAAAGTAATTTATTAAAATAATTCGGTATTATTATGTAAGTTAAGCCACCCGACACGGCTGCTGGCTGTCACCAAGCTGGGTGTCGCCAACAGCCCACGAAAACGCTGACAGTGCACTTCGCAGAGAGAGCTTCGCCCTGACGATGGGCGATTTTGTTGCATAGCGGGCACTGGGAGCGGAATTCGTCCGCACAAGGCGCTGACGCAGCGGAAAGCAGGAGAGAGACTGGTGGCCTTAGGGTAGCTTAAGTTTCATTCTTGTATTTAGATTTAATTTGAGTTCTGACTAGAGCACATCGTGCCTAGCGATAATAAATAATTGAAAATTAATCTCGTGTTTGCCATAATAAAAAGGCAAAGAATAATTGGCGCAAAACGGCAAAAACCCAAAGTTAACAAAGTGCATAGTGACAGTGCAGTCAAACAGAGCAGCTACCGCATCCGGCAGCAGCGTACATTGCAAACATCATCGCACATTAACAGTGCAGACGAAGAAGAGCAGCTACCACGCATCCAGAGGAGCCCATCGGCAGCAGCACCTTTCTTGATAACATATAGAAAATATCATGTAAGTGAGTGTTTAATGTAACATGCTATGCGTTAAACAAGGCCTTTTACTTTGAAGATCATCGCATACCTTTTGCCACATTTGAATAAACACTTCATTGCATACTTTTCGTCGCAATCTAAAAAATACTACATTGCGTACTTTTGGTCACACATTAACAAATATTCTATTGCATACTTTTTGTCGTATTTTAATAAATAATCCTTGCATACTTGTGTCGGGGGTTATAAAAGCGCTATTGCATAAATTTTGGCTGACAGCGAATTATTGCTTGACTCCATAGGCAGTCGACAAGTTGGCCGATGAGCGGCTGTGGCGGATATCGCGAACCGGTACACTTTGACAGTGACGATAGCATAGAGTTACAGATAACGCGAGCGGCCAACTCAGTGACACCGCCGCCAATCATTACAACATGAACGTAGATCAGTTTAAGGCAGCCATGGAAGCTGTGCTTGCCACCGCATTGGCAGCACAAAGTGCACAGTTCCAAAGGCAAGAGGAGGCACTTCAAAGTGAATTCAAGGAACAACTAAATAGTTTGACTGGCCGCCTGAAAGCAACACACTTAGCCATACCTGAGGTAGAGGTGTACAAAGACGTTGAGGTAATGGATGGTATCACATGTGACGAACCTCTAGACGTAGTCAAAAGTTTGTCTGATTTCCACGGCACACAAGACTCTTACGTGTCTTGGCGTCAATCCGCTTTAGCCGCATACAAAATCTATAGGAGACACGATGGCAGCTCTCGGCACTACCAAGCCGTTCTGATCATACGACAGAAATGTAAGGCTGCAGCAGATTCTGTACTAGCGTCTTTCAACACTCCGTTGAATGTAGATCATTAGCCGTTTGGACTTCACTTACAGTGACAAGCGTCCAGTACATGTCATAGAACAAGAAATGGGCACTCTACGGCAGGGTACCTTATCCATCTTAGAATACTATGACGAGGTGGAGAAAAAGCTCACCTTGTTGACTAACAAAGTAAATATGTCCTATGAGTCAGGTTTGGCTAAAGGAATGTGTGAAAAATTCAGGGCCGACGCCCTCAGAGTCTTCATCTCGGGCTTGAAAAGAAACCTCACGGTCGTCTTGTTTGCGGCACACCCCCCAGACCTACCTTCTGCGCTAGCTCTAGCGCAAGAACTAGAAGCCAATCATGATAGGTACGCGTTCGCCGTGAGTTTTGATAAGGGACAAGAGGAAAGGGCAAATAGGTCTGGGCAGCGCTCTCAAGGGCGTGAAAGTGGCCAGGACGGTCAGAAGGGTAATGGACAGATGAATCGGAACAAGAATCCGATCTACAAGCAGCAGGGGGGTCAGAACCAACCGCAGAACGAAATCAGGCAGGTAAGGCCGAGGGACGGTAACCAGCCTGTACCAATGGAAGTTGATGCGTCAACCTCTAGATTCCGTCAGTCCACGGCATACCAAAAACCGCACAGCCCTGCGGGCAGGCAAAACAACTATAACGCAAATGGTGGAAAGCGTCCTGCCAACTCAGATAGAGTATCAGGACAGAGACGGCAAAGGGTGGACAACATTGCCACACAAGATGACAAGGCCCAAGCAGATTACAATAGCGCTGCTTGTGAGGCAGTAGCGGAAGAAGGTGGCTACGAGAGCGACTCGCTCTATTTTTTAGGGGGAGGTCACTGCTACCATTCATATGGAGGAAAGTAGCAGGGGTACAGATGAAGTTCCTTATCGACACGGGAGCTACTAAAAACTATATCAGGCCCACTAAGAACCTTGTCGGCTTGGTCCCTGTCGAAAACCCATTCCCCTTTCACTCTATTCATGGTTCTAGCACCATCACACAAAAATGCATTTTGCCGATCTTCGGCAAGACCGGTCCATTTTTTCTATTAAATACCCTTTCGACTTTTGATGGTATCATTGGTTTCGACATGCTAACGCAAGTCGGAGCTTCGTTATGTCTAAACGACAACGTTATCAAAGTGGGCATGATATCTGAGAAAATTCAATACCAAAAATGCCCTGATGTCAACCATACCAATGTAATTGACATCGATGCGCCACAAGCTGTCAGGTCGGCATTCTTAAAGATGTTAAAAAGTAGGAGCAAAGCATTTGCAGACCCTAACGAGTCGCTCCCCTTTAACACTTCGGTCACTGCAACCATTCGCACGGTTGACGATGATCCAATATATTCAAGGTTATACCCCTACCCATTGGGTGTAGCAGATTTTGTCGACTCCGAAATCAAATGCCTTCTTAAGGACGGTATAATTCGGAAGTCCAGGTTTCCTTACAACAACCCCATTTGGGTTGTAGACAAGAAAGGGACAGACGAGATGGGAAATAGAAAGAAGCGCCTGGTAATGGACTTCAGAAAGCTTAACCAAAAGACCATCGCCGACAAATACCCAATGCCGAGCATATCAATGATCCTCGCCAATTTGGGCAACGCCTCTTATTTCACTACCCTTGACTTAAAGTCGAGTTATCATCAAATAACGTTGGCCGAGCGAGACAGGGAAAAGACATCCTTCTCAGTTAGCGGGGTGAAGTACGAATTCTGTCGCCTGCCTTTCGGGTTGAAGAATGCGGAAGTATCTTCCAAAGAGCGATCGACGACGTCTTACGTGAACAGATTGGTAAATCATGTTACGTATACGTCGACGACGTCATAATTTTTTCCAAAACTGAGGCCGACCACATAAGACATGTGGACTGGGTACTTAAGAGTCTTCACGACGCCAACATGAGAGTGGCGCAGGAAAAATCCCATTTCTTTAAATCAAGCGTCGAGTACCTAGGGTTCATTGTAACAAAGGACGGAACAAGAACCGATCCCGAAAAAGTTAGAGCCCTTCAAGAATACGCTGGCCAACGACCCTCTTCGATATAAGATCCTTCCTGGGGTTGGCCAGCTATTACAGGTGCTTCGTGAAAGACTTTGCAGCGATAGCACGGCCACTTACTGACATCCTAAAAGGGGAAAATGGAACGGTAAGCAAGTACAAATCAAGGAAAATTCCGATCGTTCTTAATGACACCCAAAGGCATGCCTTTGAAAAGTTGAGAAATATCCTCTCTTCCGAAGATGTTATGTTGGGTTATCCGGACTATAAAAAACCGTTTGACCTTACAACAGACGCATCTGCTTACGGCATCGGCGCGGTACTTTCTCAAGGGGGTCGTCCGATCACAATGATTTCAAAAACGCTTAAAGATTGTGAAAGAAATTATGCTACAAACGAGCGTGAACTCCTAGCAATCGTGTGGGCACTGGGGAAACTACGACACTACCTCTATGGAGTAAGGGATATAAATGTTTTCACGGATCACCAGCCTCTCACATTTGCGGTATCCGAAGCAAATCCTAACGCTAAAATCAAGCGCTGGAAAGCACGCATCGATGAGATTGGTGCCAAATTGTTGTACAAACCTGGGAAAGAGAACTATGTCGCCGATGCCTTGTCTCGTCAAAACGTAAACGCACTCGACGGCGTGGCAGCGCGTTCAGATGCGGCCACAGTTCACAGTGAAGCGTCGATGACATATACCATCAAGACGACAGATAAACCAGTTAACTGCTTCAGGAACCAGATTATTCTGAAAGAAACACGTTTCCCATTAAAGCGCATTTTCGTGCTCTTTGGTGAGAAACCCCGCCACACAATCCAATTCACAAATAGAGACAACCTCAGAGAGGTGATCAAGTCCGTCATTAATCCAGGGGTAGTAAATGCAATATGTTGCAACTTCCCAACCCTAGCGTGCATTCAGGACGATCTGGTTAGGGCATTCCCCTCAACTAAATTCTGGCATTGTAAGAACATTGTTACAGACATTTTTGATGACAACGAGAGAAAAGAAATTGTCGTCGCGGAACATAATCGTGCGCATAGGGCTGCACAGGAGAATGTGAAGCAAATCCTCGCCGATTATTACTTTCCCAAAATGTCTAAACTTGCGAATGAAACGGTCCAAGATTGTAGGATCTGCTCAAAAGCAAAATATGTCCGACACCCTACTAGACAAGAGTTGGGGGAAACCCCAATTCCCTCCTTCACTGGGGAAATGCTACATGTCGATATCTTCTCGACTGACAAGAAGTATTTCCTTACGTGCGTTGACAAGTTCTCAAAATTTGCCATAGTGCAACCAATACCATCCCGCACGATTGAGGACGTTAAGCTGCCCTTGATGCAACTTTTAAACGTCTTTCCACAAGACAGACAAATATACTGTGACAACGAGCCGTCACTTAATTCGGAGACAATACGATCGCTCTTGTTAAACAACTTTGGGGTCTATATCGCAAATGCCCCCCCTTGCATAGCGTCTCGAATGGCCAGGTTGAGAGATTCCATAGCACCTTGTTGGAAATCGCAAGGTGCGTGAAAATCCAAAAGGGAATCTCAAATACCGTAGACATCATACTCCATGCCACAGTAGAGTATAACAAGTCGGTTCATTCCGTCACGAACAAAAGACCAATTGATGTTCTCCATGCCTCGACTGCCGAACTTCAGCGGGAAATTAGGAACAAAGTTCAGAGGGCACAGGCCGTACAGAACAGCCGTGTCAACAAAAGTAGGTCGAATAGAGTATTTAGGGTGGGCGAGCCGGTCTAGGTCAAGACAAACAGGCGGCTTGGCAATAAATTAACCCCTTTATACTTAGAGGAAACGGTGGAGGCGGACTTGGGGACATCAGTCCTGATTAATGGGAGGGTGGTCCACAAGGACAACCTCAGGTAGGGACATAGGCCTAGTTCTTTAAATATTAAGCAAGAATTTGATAGTTGTGTAAAGATTAAGCTTTCTATTCTTTACCTTGTAGGATCCTAGTCTTGATGCTTCACCTCATATTTGCGACGTCAGCTCGCATTACCGACTACTCTCATGCTGAGTACATCCCAGTTACGGACGGGACAGTGCTAGTGTGGGACGAATGCGACGTCGTTAGACACACCTCAGCCAGGTTGTCCGAATTGTTTCCACACATAATGATGAAAAAACTGTTGATGGCGGATACTCAGCACATTAAAGGCATGGCAAGGCACATTAAAGGCAAGGTGCCACTATTGCGGTACATCATAGGATGGCAAGGCGCCTAGATTTCTTGGGCACGGCTCTTAAAGTCGTTGCCGGTACCCCTGACGCCCATGATTTGGAATCAATAATAGGCATCAATCAATCAATAGGCAGATAGTTGTAAGTTCGAAAATTCAAGCCCAAGTCAATAGCCTCACAGACACAGTAAACAAATTGCTCTCTAACTCAAAACAGTCAAATTTGGAAAATTTATTCGAAATTCTTTTAGCAAGGAATAGAATGTTAATAACCGAAATTGAAAACCTCATGCTCACAATCACCCTGGCAAAAGCCGAAATTGTAAACCCGGCCAATTTAGACCATGCAGACCTAGAGTCCATGTTTAGCAAACAGCTCACAGGTACAACTATCGCTAATTTGTTAGAAATTTCCAAGATTAAGGTCCTTCAATCAATTAATTAATTACATTTTATAAAAGAATATCCTAGAGTTAAGTTTATTTGCAAAAAGGTCACCATTTTCCCAGTAGCGCACAATGGAAGAATCCTCCAGCTTGCAGACAACATTGTGGCAGAGTGCGGGGGCCAAGTTTGGCCCGTTTTCAATTGTACAAAGACCACGACAACAATCTTCTGCAAAAAGGCGGCGAATCAAACATGCGCCAGCGGCCTGCACTCCGGAGGTACCGCGTACTGCCAAACGCAGCCAAGCTATTTAGAACCAGTCACAATCGTCGACGATGGGGTGATCATCATCAACGACCATCCCGCAACAGTGAAGTGTGACGACAATCTGGCGGTGAACGTCTCAGGGACGCAACTGGTAACGTTCGACAACTTCGCCATGATAAATGACACATCCTTCCGCGGTCGCAACAGCGCTCAGCGCAAGCTCCCGGGGGTAGCTTCTGTTCCTCAACTCCACATTACCGGATACGACACCATCCTGAGCTTGCCTTTTCTTCACCAACTAAGCGTCAATAACCTAAGAACAATAAACGAAGTACGGGACAATGCACGGAATGATTTTAGCCCCATCATTGCCTTCGGTCTGGGATTGAGTGTCTGCACTATTGTTTGCGGACTCATCCTATTGAAGCACCATCTTCAAAAGAAGAGGAACGACTTCCAAGTGAACCAGCTGATGGACAATCTCGGCGGACCGAGGACGGTCACTCTTGAGGAGGGGAGTAGTTAAGCCACCCGACCCGGCTGCTGGCTGTCACCAAGCTGGGTGTCGCCAACAGCCCACGAAAACGCTGACAGTGCACTTCGCAGAGAGAGCTTCGCCCTGACGATCGGCGACTCTGTTGCATAGCGGGCACTGGGAGCGGAATTCGTCCGCACAAGGCGCTGACGCAGCGGAAAGCAGGAGAGAGACTGGTGGCCTTAGGGTAGCTTAAGTTTCATTCTTGTATTTAGATTTAATTTGAGTTCTGACTAGAGCACATCGTGCCTAGCGATAATAAATAATTGAAAATTAATCTCGTGTTTGCCATAATAAAAAGGCAAAGAATAATTTGTACATTTATTCACCTATTATTATTTCTATGATGTAATTAAATAATTATCATGTTAAGGCAATGCAAAATTAGAGTTTTTACTTTTTACTTACGAGTACTTTGTACTCGATTGCCAGAGTACAAATAATATAGATTGAAAGTCCATAAACTTCTGAAGTGAAGGGCATATTTTGTCAAATTTACAATATATGAGCATACGTGTGCACACATACAGTTATCGGCTGTCGCTGCATGCGTACAAGAGAGCTGCTGCCTGTAGAGCGCTCTATCTTTGATTCTTGAATAAAAATTCAAGAGAGCCTGGAGCCAGCCCGAAAAAATCGTGTGCAAAAAAATCGTATGGCGTTACGCATCTTATTATTCTAGTGTCTTTCGTACAGCTATAGAAGATCTATCTAACTTTTCTCCACGAGACCGCCCCAGAAGAACGTCAGCACGGGAACGCTGTCGCCGTTGATTACCTGGTAGTTTACGACGGAGGTCAGCATGCCTTCGCAGTCCATGGATTGGCCGGTGAAGAACTGCAGCTACTTCCAAGATCCGAGTATGTCTTCATTCGCGCTTATTCGACAACAAAAACAAAAATATGTATACGCAGCACCAATTTGTATGCAAAATTCAACCAGATTGCGAAATAAAGTCCCAGATAATCCATTTAAGGCAATTTTTTATAGCTGTTTTTTTGTCCAAGCTAGAAATTTTTTTTACTTACTTCTACCTTGTGCTTGAAAATTTTGAAGAGTGGTTTACAACAATTTCAGTATTTTTCTCAACATGTTGCAAAAAATCCACCCAAACAGGACAGTTTGGCCATTTTTTAGAATGTCGCCTAATATACATATGCTAAGAATCGATCACTTGCATTCGTTTCGAGTGTAGCAAATAAAAAAACTACTGAACCGATTTTTATCATCTAGGCTTCATTGTAAAAAGCACAAAAAGTTGTTCTATATAGGCTGAAGATTTTAAAAACAAAACATTTTCAGAAAATTTTTTTTTGTGAAAATCCCAAATTTGGTTTTTTGGAACCTTCAAATTCCGAAAAGGTTTTTTTGTTAAATTACAATTTTCACTTGTGTAAATAGGTTTTGCCTTCATTTCACTACAAAGCGATTGCAAAAAGTACCTTTTTTCGGCCTCTAAAGGTAGTTCCCCCATAATTTTTGTACATAAGTTCTTGAAACGGGATACGAATAGATGAACTTGGAACTCCAGGTGAATTTGCATAATACATTTAATTTCAATGTGACCGCAACTCGGACACATCTAATTATGGCCAACGATAACAAACATTGATGTATGAATTAAATTAAAAACGCATAAATGGTACCGCACTTTTAGTCTTCCTTGCGCAATACAATCTCGTTGTTCGCCATTTTTTAAAGACATGATCCCTTTGAACAAAAATTGATTTATATTTCAGCAGGTTTGTGCTCGATTCCAAGAGTTGTTTGCCCAGCTTATATTAATAAAACATTATCATATTAAAGTGTCTTTTAATTGGTGTTGTTTTTAAAATCTTTGTTATATTTTACTATGTATAGTAACTTCTAGAGCAACCGGCGTGCAAGCTGTCTTCCCTACGTTTAAAAATACACCATCATTATTTTTGACTTTTTGTATTAAACTTATGTTTTCGTAAATTATACGTAGGGGGCTCTAGCAATTTATTTTACTTACTAACTAACTTAAAATGAATTCCATTTAGTTTGCTGTTTCACAGGCGTCGACCCAATCGTTGTAAACATCAATAGGTTCTGAAAGAAAGTTAATTCCGGTCTGAAAATCCTCCAAGCACACCCTACAAGTTATTTTCGCTGTATTTCTGCCTTTATCCCTGAAATGATAAAAATAAAATACCTCTTGTAATAATTTCACTTATGGACTTTTTTGACTCATGCATGTACATATACATATGTAGATCCAAATTAAATTTGTATGGCTACGTATTTGCTCGAATAATATTAAGACGAGAACTCCTAATTATGTACATTTTAACTTCACAAGATTTTTCATGGTTGCAAAATGGGCAATTAAATTGTTGATCAAGGGGTTCAATGTTCTTTCTCTTCGGAGGCGGTTTCCTTTTAGACTTCCTTCTCCCCATTTTTTTTTTAAGTTATGCCTTTACATTCACCACAATGGACAATTCAATAACGGACGGATCTAATAACAAAGCAAGAACAGCCAAGATAATCAAAATATTTTTGTTATACCACATTAACCAATCCTACACATGAGCGCCAAGATAGCGTCGGGGAGTTAGCGGCGATGGAGGAACGATGGAATAAGTAAGTGCCCGATTTTTATTATTTCGTTATTTCAAGAAGAATTAAGATTGTAACAAAAAAGATCTTCGGAAAGATCTTCGGTTTCTTGTGATGCCTACGCCTTGCAAGTTTGTTTCAGAACGTGGCCACAACGCGACATCCTTAAACCGACCTCAAAATTTTTTAAACTTTGTTACCCACCACTTTGAACAAATTTATTGTATTTTTATCATTTTATGCCAACATTTCGAATAATTTAAAATTTAATATCATTTCATTATTTGCCCAGTTTCTAACTATATGCCAAACATTTTTCAATTCACTAACAAGACAGAAAAAATATAAATGTTGTATAGGATCAAATTTTGAATTCTTAATCGTATATGTTGATACAACTTTTAAATCATTTACAGCTTTTCTTTAGAATTTTTATTTTTAATGGATCGCGTTTCTTTAAAGATTTGTTTTAATAAGACTATATTCCCAATCGTGTTTATAAGCTTTATTATTCTAATTTAGTACCGTTTATTTTATTAAATATTCATACGCTTGGATATTTAATAAATGTATCAGATTTATGGTATTTAATATTAATTTGAAATTCGTTTGGATTATTTTGGAGTCTGTTATGTGCCAAGTAACATTTACATTAATATTTTCTAAGAGAGCAGGGCAGAGACCGAGACAGAAACAGAGACGTTAGCACCGATGAGCAGAATTTACTAATGCGCTTTAAGCAGAATGCTGACCTTGTACTTCGTATCCAATTCACAGCACGGCCGCCATGATCTACCGTTGGCCCGCTGACTTATCGCCTTGTGTGTGTGCATACAAACCCCTATTCCTCCCTCAGCGTTTTATATTTATTCCTATGACTGCTGATGTGAAGAATGACAAACGGTCTTGCAATGCGTTTGGGCTTAATGCTAACTTGCATAAAAACCTTTTTGAAATTAATTCTTCAACAGATGATAGAAGATATAACTGGTTTTTGATTCCGGTCCCATCCCATATGTAGCTTACACTTCCATGAAATAATAATAACAGGAATAAAAACACTTTCCCCTTTTTATTTAAAAAAAAAAAAATCAAATTTTAATTTTTTAAAAATATGAAGTAAAAATGTAACCAAGCTCAAAAATATATCATCCATATAAAAAAAATATTAATTTTAAATCTAACGCTACACATTTCCATTTACCCAAGACAGCAATACTTTTTTCCAAATATCAAGAACAAATATCAAGACATAACAGAGAAATCGATAAAATGTTCGAATAATTTTTGTTTTTTTGAAAAGTAGTGTTAGTTTTTTATTCAAAAATGCAAAAGTCAAATTTCAGAAGTTTCCCTCTGGTGCAAAGAAATGTATATTCATGTAATATTATACTCGTTACTTGTAGATTAAAATAAATTGTTTCCGATCCTATGACGAAATTTGTATATTCTTAGTCACGATCACAAGTCGACTCGGTCTGGGCATTTCGATCTGTCCGCCCGTTTATCGGTCCGTATGACCACACTGATATCAAGGACTATAGTAGCTAGACAGTTAAGATTATTAATTCTTTTGAATTAATACCCGTTATACCCGTTACTCATAGAGTAAAAGCAAAGACAAATAAGATGCGTAACGGCCATACATACATTGGTTTTGCACTATGCAACCAGTTTTTTGTTGGCGGCAATAATTGCTCTCTGCCCGCTCGCTTGAAATTGAGAGCATAAAAATCTAAAAATAGAATTCACTTGCTGTGTGAGTGAGAACAGTAAGCAAAAAAGTGTACAAATGAATAAGTTCCTCCGTCGGGATGTGTCCTGTGGTCTCCAGACGATATGGATATTCCTTCCTGCGGGATTAATGGCTTCTTACGAAGTTTAGGTTGGAGGGCGTGACTTTGTCCTCTTCGTCGATCGCTGGCCTTTTGGCTCAGCGAGAATGTTCAAATAAGAAAATAATAGTTTTACGGCTGTGTGCCGGAGTAGCTGCTCTTTATTAAAGCTCTGGCTTAAGACTAAATACAAAAGAATATGAAAAGTGTGTATCTACTCTGGCTCCAAAGCATCACGCCATAAACCCGGCAAGCCGACTCAGCATTTATGCAACATAGCTCGGTACGCCGGATAAGGGGTGTCCGATTGCTGTTGCTGACTGTTCGTAGCGCGGAGCGACGAACTCAGTTGGGGCGCATCAGCATTGTTTATATGAAGTAACTTAGTATTAGTGTATTGTTAACATTAATAATATAGCTGTGCTCTTAGTTGTTAACTACTCCCCCCCTCAGATTATGACCGTCCTCGGTTATATTAGGTTTATCGATGGTTTGTTGTATTTCAACGGAGGCTCGCCTTCTCCTTAATGCCAAAAAAAGGATGAGTGAACCAATCAGACCAAGGACTACTCCGGCCACGAACCGAAGGGGGAACCCGCGGCGTCAACCTCGTCTTTGAACACTTGGATACAGCGCAGGTTGTCGTTGTTCATGCGGTGTAGCAAAGGCATGCTCAGTACCGGGTCGTGGCCGACGATGTTCAGTAGTGGTGATCTTGCTACGCCAGGCTACTTGTCTATTGTTTTCCGGAAATTTACGAGCTCCGATGGTAGCTGATCGTTAGAATGTTACAAGATGCGTTCCCTTGACGAGCACCTCTGGGCCGCCGTCCGTGCTGATGCGGGCTGTTGCCTCGTTGATGATAACGATGCCGTCATCTATAGGCATTACTGCCCTCAGGTGGCTGGGTTGCGTGTGGCATTGAGCTGTGTTTCCCGCATGGAGTGAGCGGGCGCAGGTTTAGCGTCGAGACCGCTCGCAGAAGGTGTTGTGCGTGGTCTCCATGCACTCGGTGACCGAAAAGGTGTCTTCTTCACACTCTGCTAAAGTGTCTTCATCGAGTCGTAGGATTACTTGATAATGTGATACTGGGTATACGAGGACCTTCTTACACCTGACCTTGACCCTAGGATAGGCTATTAGTATGTGAATGATGCTGTCGGACTGAAGAACCCTAATCTAAGAGGCTTCTAATAAGCTAATAAGCTACTATGTTAGCTTTAGCCAATGTTATTGTGAGAATTAAATTCTGGATCTCTGTTGTCAGCATTCTATTTCTCGGTAGTAATGCCTCCTACAGATGCGGGGTGTCAACCAAATCGTTATTTCGGGCTTTTATAATTTTGTTAGTGGTGTCGGTCAGTTTGTTTATCTGTCTTTGGGTTATGGAATTTATATCAATTTGCCTGGAGTTGGAATCTACTAGCTGAGCTTCTGTCATTTTGATCTTTAGGAAATCTGAGGCGTCAGCTGTACCCAAGAAGTCTAAACTTCTAGCAATTCGGTGGTGTATTTTTAGAACGGACAACAAGTTTATAAGGTGATCTTTATCAACGTCTAACAATTTGCGCATATGCGACTGTGGAAAAGAATCAGACAATTTCTTTGTTTTCTCTACCATGTAAATATATTCAGATAGGTTGCTCGAATGCCTCAGGCAGTTACGATGTTCAAACACCAGTACATCTCCATCTACGACGGGAATGTACTTGGCGTGGGAAAAGTCGGTAATCCGCGCATTTGCCACTGCCAGGGTGATGAGCGCTATGGGGGCGAACCTGCAATCCAAACGTAGAATGAAACCACAGTGTATTTACTTAAATCTGGCTTACTAATTAGAAATAGGTAAATTAAAAGTGGGAATTTTTATTTGAGGTTGTCCTTGTGGACCACCCTTCCCTTAATAAGAACAGACATTCCTAGGTCTGCCTTGCCTAGCTGGGTTGCATCTTTCGATGTTGTTCTTCTGGGCCTTTATCAGCTTGTCTCTAATGCCAAGGCAGCGATCATCGGGACCCGCGTGGAGGATCTCGACCGGTTTCTCGTGAGTGACAGAATGTAGGGTCTTATTATATTCTATCGTTGCCCTCAAGATTAATTCTGTCGTATTGCTAATTTTTTGTCTAGTTTAAGACACATGGCGATTTCTGTCAAGGTGCTATGGAATCGTTCCACTTGACCGTTTGACGAGCTATACAGCGGACCGCGTTCACAATGTCGATGTTGTAGGTGTTTTTAAGTAACGAGGTGATAGTTTCCGAATTGAAGGCGGCTTCATTGTCGCAATATATCGTTTTGATTTTGGGGAACAAATTTACGAGTTGAAGCAGGGGCCCCGTGACGTCCACTATTATTCTGAGTAGCACTGGTTGCACTATTGCAAATTTCGAGAATTTGTCAACGCATGTTAAGAATTGCTTCTTATCAGTTGAGAAGATATTGATGTGCAACATTTCGCCGGTATAGCTTGGTATGGGTCTTTCCCCGAGCTCTTGTTTCTTAGGGTGCCTGTCGTATTTGGCTTTGGTACATATTTTGCAATTTGCAACCACTTCCTTGGCTAGGCTGCTCATTTTTGGGAAATAGTAATCGCGGAGGACTTGCTTGGTATTCTCCTGAGCCGCCCTGTGTGCACGATTGTGTTCTGTCGTGATAATTTCCAACTGCTCATTTCTATTGGTAACATCTATCACCATATTCTTACAGTATCGAAACTGCGTAGCCGGGAAATGAGAAATTAATTCATGTTAAAAACTTGCCAGGGTGGGCAGATCGCAGTGTATCGCATTTACGACTTCGGGGTTCACGACTTCCTTCAGCATTTCCAAAATGGTGCTTTTGTCGGCGAAATTGATTAAGTGGCGAGTTTTACTACGAAACAACACCGAGCTTCGTGCTTTTTCTATAACAATCTGATTTCTGAAGCAGTTTACCGGTTGGTCTGTCGCTGACAGTTCGCTGTGAATAGTCGCAGCGTCTGACTGAGGCTCATTTTGTAGGGCAATATTGTTCTGCCTAGAAAGAGCGTCAGCCACATGGTTGTCTTTACCCGGTTTGTAGTGGATTTTTGCGTTATGATTTCGGATTTGTATTCCGATCGGACACCGTGAATGTCAACGGTTGATGGTCCGTATAAATGTTAATATCGCGAGTGCCGTATAGGTAGTGTTGTAACGATGAGCTATAACTATTTCTCAAAGTGTATCTACGGCTCTCGTAGCCGCATAGCTCACCTAGTAACTACAAACAGCATTCCAAATGTTTTAGTAAATCGATGGCTGGTCCTGAGATTGGTTCCCCCAATGTAGAGAAGAGTAGAAGAGTTCGTAATAGCTTTGTTATAATTTAAATTAGTTCAACTTAAGTTTTATGTTTTACAAGAGAAAATAATTGGAATTGAATTTGAATTGTTTGCTGATGTTTTCCAGTTGCACGATCGGGCGTACGTCGAAGACTGGCTTCTAGTGTTAGCGCTGGTTCTCATCAGGAGTGCGGCGTTTTGCAGCCAGTGCAGGGCGAGGGGCAACCCCGCATAGCTGTTGGGCAATGGCCGAAATGCGAGCCAGGATATGTCAGCGGTTGCTTACCAACATCCGGCGGCTGTGCCGCTCGAGTTACCAAACCTTTCCTAGGCTAGGTGTAGTTTGTAGATTTCCGGTTAGCTCAAAAGGTCCCAAGTCACAGTATGGATGCCAGCCA
This sequence comes from Drosophila orena, assembly GCA_005876975.1. Lineage (NCBI taxonomy): Eukaryota > Metazoa > Arthropoda > Insecta > Diptera > Drosophilidae > Drosophila > Drosophila orena. The sequence continues at coordinate 559,502 of VCKV01000328.1, read as the reverse complement.
ATGTTTTCCCAAAAGTCAGATTAATAACAAGCCCAAGCCGAAGTGTTTTTGGTTGTGTCCAAAATGGAACTAACTCTTTCTTTATTTTAGAAATTAAAGCTAAGCTACAAAATGTTTACAAGATTTGTGTTTCGTTCTCAACATGTACCCAATAAAGTGTTGATGCGGCAGTTCTAGTTTTGCTTATGAGAACTGTCGCAACTGACATCCTGTCAAAGTGCTTGGTCGGCATTTGCAACATAGTAGCACATTCCATTGTTTATGTGAGCAATGAACTCTGTCTCGGCGGCTTGGCGGGTGGTACCGAATCGTATATACTCTGTAATGCGGTATCGGTAACTCCTCCCCCCCTGGAATGAAGTGACGGCCACATGGATGGGATGGCCGGAACGTAGTTTAACGGAATTTCCACCGGGGTAATAAGGGTGCTTCTTCTTTTAAAAATCAGGGTCAGTATTGTGCAAATTGTCAAAAATGCAAACAGTAACTAGATTGTGAAGAGATGGTTGGTTGTTGAGGTCTTCATAACGATGATGTCATCTCGGCTTGATAAAGATTGTAGATGGAGTTTGTGCAGGTTTATGTCTTCAAAAGTGTTGTTAATATTCATCTGCTTAAACGACTTTACGGAGAGTTCCGTTTCTTGGTCGAACTCCATTGTTGTATCATCATAAGTTAATCCGTTGATTTTGATCGTGCAATTGTTATATGTTAAAATTACTGACCCGTTGACGGAAAAGGGTTCCTGGCATGAGGATGTGACGTTGGTGTGTACTGTGTTAAAAATAAAGATGTGCCGTTGTTCCACTTCTTTGATGATTTCTTGTTGACCGACGTCCATGACGTCGCATGCATTCTCACATATATATGTCTCATGTATTTTTGGATATTTTTTTTCTAGACATAAGGTTTGATTATTTGCGTCGTGTAGAATATAATTGGGTACAATTAAGAACTTTGTTTTGTTCCATGGTAAAGGAACAATGTGTGTAAGTGAATACGTTTGTGTGTAAAATATAGGTATCTTAACATTGAATATAATGTACGCATTATTAATATAGGTTTCTAAAGCTAACAATCTATATAGATGTTCGTCAGATTTTACTATTACATTTTGATTTGATATAAACTCATTTATTGATTTAATTTCCTTTTCAGATAAAATAAATTTGGGAATAATATTTAGTTTAGTCAGTAACATGCTTTCTGCTATGTTGTTTATATGGTTTTGTAAAATATCTATATTGAAATTAATTCTTGTAATGTATTGGAGCAAATGTTCATCATTTAGTGTTTTATATATATTGTTATTATAATTTTTTATAAAATCATTAATAATTGTTTGTTCTTTGTTAATATGATTTGTTATGTTCTCAAATCTTATGATTGCTTCCTTATTAAATATTGTTTGTTTATTCATTTTTTCAGTAATTTGATTTTCGTTTTCTTTAACAGTGTTAAGCTTATTGTCAATAGATTGGGCGTCTTTTGCGTCCATATTTCCCGTAACGACTTTAATAATGCTACCAAGACCGTTAATTAAACCTCTTTTTTCTCTATTTTTTGGTAATAGAGCATTTATTTTTATTTTTAGTTGCTCTACTTTAGCTCTCAAACCGTCTATGATTTCATTTGAAAATGTTACTTGCTCTAGGCTATTGACTGCTGTTTCAAAATTCCTAGTGTTTTCTAGAAGGCTTTTCGTATCAATTTTATGCAGTAAGTGTTTATAAGATTGAATGACCCTTGCGTCTCCTAGGTCTATTTTTGCGATTTTGTCATGTTCCTCCAGTGTTTGAATTTTTATAAGTTGTGCATTTATGCAGCAAAATCTGTAAAATATGACCATTTGGTTCTTTTTTTAATTTTAGATTTGTGTAGTTTAATATTGAAACGTAGAGTTTCTAGTGTTGCCCTTAAAATGTTAACTACTGCATCTAATTCTTGTAAAATGTCCATACCGATTAGTCCGTCGAAGAATGGGTGGAATTTAAATAAGATGAATTGATAACGTGTGTTATCGGAAAATTCTTTAAATACGGTTACTATTGTCTTTTGGTAAACTTTATGCACGTTAAGTGCGGTTTTAATTGAAATTGGGTCTGTTAAGTTGATTTGGTCTGGGTAAGATATCAATTCTGGGTTAATAAATGACATGGTCGCCCCTGTATCTATTAGAAATTTTAAAGGGTATCCAGATTTTAGGTGGATAACAATGTAGGGTAGGGGGGACCCGGGCTTTTTCTTAACTAAGTATCCTGTCTGTCTCTCGAGGCACTTGGTGGAAAATTTGAGACTTCGTCTATATTGTGAAGTTGAGGGTTGTGTTCAAATTCATTTGCGGTTTGTTCCAAATTATGAATGGACCCCTTGTTTTTGTAGGAGTTTGGATTTTCGAATCTGTTTTTGTAAGAGTTTGGATTTTCGAACCTGTTTCTATAGGAATTTGGATTTTCGAACCCCTTTCGTTCGTAAGAACGATTAGTTTGGTGATCTCTTGGCATTATTGCCGGTACGTTATTCTTCCTACGTGGAGAATTGTCTCTCTCGTTCGATGGGTATTGTCTATAGTCCCTCTTTCTTCCAAAATCTCTAGTTTCGTAATTAGACCTTTGATACACTTGATATGGTCTTGGGTATCCGCCACGAAAGTCAGTTTGTTTTCTGTACTCTATTTGCCTAGTTTCTTGCTTCCTTTTATTTTCTTGGAAGTAAATTTCCCTTTCTTTCATGACCCATTGGAATGCTTCTTGGAGATTGGTAGGTTTCATGGACCTTACTGCTGGGCCTAGTGGGCCTTTAATGCCCGTTGAGAAAATATTTAAACAAGTGTCTGAGAAAAATTCCTTCTTTGATCTGATTAGTATTGGTTCGTGTAGTAAAGTATCAATTAGTTTGAAGAAAGCTGACCTAAGTTCGCAAATCCTTTTAAACAAAGTTTGTATTGGAAGTTGAGAGTGAGCAAGGCCATGTAGTTCGGACATAAGGGTTTGTTCGACTCGTTTGTCGGAACAGAACAAAATTAATGCATCCTTAATTTCGTCCCAATTAAGACCGGCTCCAGCTGCATGAATCGCATCATCAGCTTTACCCTCAATTTTCTGTCTAATTGCTCTTAAGAGAGTGCGTCCGTACGGTGTTTTATCTGTTTCCCTGATTGTCATAAGAATTTCTTCCACATTATTAATGAAATCGCTAAGCTTATTAGGATTGCCGTCATAAGGCGGTAGAAAACGGATTGGGTCCGGAATTTTAAGCGACGAATACATGTCTGCTTGGTTTACTGATACCGCGGCTTGGTTAGATACTGAGGAGCTCTGTGTCGAATTCATTGACGATGGAGAAGGTAAACCTAACACTGGCTCGAGTTGATGTTCTTCAGTTTCTTCCGAAATATCGGTTAGGCTGACGGCAGTTCTGAGTCTGGTCCTAGTACCTGGGAGGATTTTTTTTACTTTAGACATTAAGGAGGAAATTTTTTTTTGCTAACTGTTAACTGTCTAATTGAAAGAGGACGGTCTTAGTTAAGCGAGAAAAATTTCTTTTAATATATCAAATACTGAATATAAAATTTAACGCTGTTACAGAAGTAATGTTTTTTTTTTTTTTTTTTCTTTTATAAAATACTGATTTTAAAATTTCAAATTTTGCTTGAAGCAAAATACTATTTGAGCACACAAACCTTTTTTTTTTTTTTCTTAAAAAGATATGGTGTGTAGTGTAGTGTTCAATGTATGTATGTGTGGACTTCTTTCGTTGATTTATGAGAGTTTAATATCTGTAATTAGTAGTGACAACATTATTGTTTCCTAAAAAATTTTTTTTTAATAGTTATGTTTCGGTTGTTTTATAAGAATGAAAAGTGTTGAGGAACATTAAACAAAGATAGGGCATGTATGCATGTATGTTACTGTTGTATTTACATTTATTATTTTATTATTATTATTTTTTTTTTTTTTTTTTTTTTTTTTATGAATCTGCATAAAATTATGCTTCAGTGACCAATTCGAATCAGTTCCCGTAGCGTCCAGCATGTCAAGTCTTGACTAGCTTCAATGACCTATTCCACGATGAACTGTTTCGCGTCCAGCACTAGATGTGATTCACATTTGTCATTTATTTTGTATACTTTCTCTTTCTTTTTTGTTTTGTACATGACTTTTATTATAATTTTCTTCCCCTTTTTTTTGTTGTATTTGCCTCGTTGGCTCTCAGTTAGCTGCATTATGTTGTGTCGTATGACGTAGCTGGCAATTGTACATGTTCGAACAAACTGGTTGAGACAACCGTCAGAACAGCCTCATCGTATGCTTCAGTGACCTCTTCAAACCGATTCGTGTCGTGCCAGCGTGTCGAAACGTTGCTTGACTTCTAACAGCGAACCGATTTGCGTCCAGCATGTCGATGCAACTGCTACAGTGGTTGTGTACCAACCGTTGGTTTCATCGCTGTTCGCATGCTACACCGAACACGTTGTTGAGGCTCGAAAACCACGTCGAACTTGTTGTTCGGTAGCAACAAGCTCCCAGCGATGTGTGGGCGTATGGCCTGACACCAAGTTGGCATGAACTGTGCTTATTATATTTTTTTTTTACTTTTTTTTTTTTTTTTTTTTTTTTACACTTATGTATATTTGCCTGCATTTTGCATTTATCTTTTTGTTGTGGAATTATTTGTGCGACATTTACGTTGATTTATTTATTTATTATATTTTATACGGGGCATTATGGCATTTGTAAAAGCTTGAGTCTGTAGATTTTTTTTTTTTTTTATTCTTCTCATTCTTAAAACACTTTCACATCACTTCACATCACTTAGTAATTACTTACAATACTATGGTTATGAGGATGTTCATCCTTGGGGTTGTAGGTTCCGAAAGCCGACTGCGCCAGTTACCAAACCTTTCCTAGGCTAGGTATAGTTTGTAGATTTCCGGTTAGCTCAAAAGGTCCCAAGTCACAGTATGGATGCCAGCCAATGTTTTCCCAAAAATCAGATTAATAACAAGCCCAAGCCGAAGTGTTTTTGGTTGTGTCCAAAATGGAACTAACTTCATCTTTATTTTAGAAATTAAAGCTAAGCTACAAAATGTTTACAAGATTTGTGTTTCGTTCTCAACATGTACCCAATAAAGTGTTGATGCGGCAGTTCTAGTTTTGCTTATGAGAACTGTCGCAACTGACATCCTGTCAAAGTGCTTGGTCGGCATATGCAACATAGTAGCACATTCCATTGTTTATGTGAGCAATGAACTCTGTCTCGGCGGCTTGGCGGGTGGTACCGAATCGTATATACTCTGTAATGCGGTATCGGTAACTCTCGCAGCAACAAAGTGTCGCCTGCAGTCGCAGCACATTGTTGCCGACGCGACGGTCGATAGGGGAGAGGTACTTGGAGAGGGTTCATAACTTATATATATATTATTGTTGAAAAATCTATCTAACTGTAAAAATCCTTTAGTTATCAAATTTAATACAATAATTGTCAAACTAATATCCCTCCACATTTTTAAATCAGATGATGATGTTATGTTGCCAATAGAGTTAGATTCAATTATATATCAGCCTGCCTTGAAAAAAAGGAAACAAAAGAAGCAATAATATTCTGTATAATTTTCAGAAATTGTACAAGGCAATAAGAGGTACTTTGACCAAAATATGAATGATTTTGAATGCCTGATGTACCCATTAAATTTACAACGAGTAGATATTTTGTTGGATATATTGCAAAGGGATCCAGTTGCAATAAATGCAGATCGGTGATTTTAAAATAAAGCAAGCATTTAACAGCTCAATCAGAGCTTTTCATACATGAGAAAAACTACACGATAGAATCGGACTTTGAAAAATTAAAGGCACCATCTGGTTTTCTTTAATACCTTCAAAATACAAAATAATAGATAACAACTCTGTTGTACACACCTCTCGCTAAACATTTTGTTGTTTACTGGAAAATATTTATCTTGAGTAGTTTCTGTTAAAATGTTATTATGATAAGGGAAAGGGATTATTTCATAAATTTGTACTTTTATTATTTCTTTCGGAATGTGGGAAATAATTAGAATTTCGGTTGAATCGGTTTTTATCCAGGTAGATGTTTTAATATTTAGAAGTTTCTATGAATTTACTGAATTTAAAATGTCGTGTTTTAGTAATTTGGGATTGAATATTCCTAATCTGGTCATTTGCATTCCTAATTCTTTAATACCTTCAAAATACAAAATAATAGATAACAACTCTGTTGTACAGTAATGCAGTACGTGCACAAATGAAAGTAGCGATTTCTCACTTAAATAATGAATGTTATGTGGGTCAAATTAATCTTTTAAACAAACTCATAAAAGTTTTACTTTTAAAGCATTGCAAGTGGACTGTGATAGCTGATCGAAAAAAAAACTAAACTCAGCATTCTCATAAATGAAAAAACGAGTGATAATTTCTAAATGTTAAACAATATTTAAATAATTGACGACTGAAAATAAATATATCTACATAAAATATATTAAAAAGCAATAGATAGAAAACTAAAATAATAGCCACGACATCAACTTTTTAAATAATATTTTAATAGATATGTATATTACAACGAATTGATTTCGGAAATTATTAAAATTAGCTGAATATTTATCTTAGCTGAGTAACGGGTATCTGATAGTTTATCTTGTTTTTGTTGTCGGCCTGATTTAGTTCCGGACATTATAATTTATTTGTACATAAAAAATTTAAAAAAAAAAATAGGTAAAAACCAAGCTCCAAAGTCGGGTCGGAACCATTCGCCGATCAGACTAGAGCGTCTAGAGCAGGGAGCTATTCCGATTTTAGAGGAAGAATTAAAATATCGACTTGAAAACTTAAAGGTTTTAATTAATCAATTACAAGAACTGATAGAAGACATAGATTGTGGCGATGAATTTGGAGACGAGTTATAGGAGCTTTGTATAGTGGCCAAGGCATAAATAATGTCTCTGTTATCTGCCTTGAAGACAGAAAGCGTTAGCGAAACATCGGAATCACCTGCTGTAGCTCCAACTCGTGCGCTACTTCCAAATTTGGCATTACCAAAATTAAGTGGAGATTTTTCGGAGTTCAAAAATTTAATCAACTTTTTCGAAACTTTGGTTCATGAAGATCCCAGTTATCGAAAAATTTAGCCATTTAATTTCGTGTCTCTCTGGTGAAGCTTTAGGAACAATTTAAGCTTGCCAAGTCGCCGAGAGCAATTACGAAAAGGCACTGACCAGATTAAAAAAAGTTTTACGATAACGAAAGTCAAATCTTTATGAATAATGTTTAAACATTGTTTAGTCTTTGTGGGAACCTGTACCAAATAGCGACGCTACTGGAACAAGCAGCGACGCCATAGAAGGGGAGCTGGAGAGACGGCGTGATGAGTGGGCAGCGAAAGAGTTAGTTAATTGTGAACCACCGGGGTGATAAATCGTATTACCGAATAACCAATAAGACAGATTAATAACGTAAGCTCAGCGTGTATTTATTGTGTATTTTCGGGGTCTTTACATTTGCGACGAGGTATATTAAAACTATTATAAATGTCGTGTGCTAAATAAATAAGTTAAATGGAAAAAATAGCAAACAGTGCAAACAGCAAGCGCCTAAGACTCCCGTGAAAATACTCTTGTTGGTGGGGAATATCTAACTAAATACACATACATATAATTACAAATCCGGAGTATACGTACTATAAAAAAATATAATTTTTATTTCTTTATTAACGATCTCGAATATGGGATATAAGATGTTTAAAGTTGTAGGGACAAAACTTAACTCGAACTTATGTTCTAATTGATCTGGCGATCAAGCCTCAGTGCGAAGCTTGAGTAAAACTTCTGAGTGAGCTTTTGTTTGAGGTTTTTAATTTGATAAGGAGTCTCAAGGTTTTCATTTGTCTCCAAATGTGTTTACGACTTTCTTGGTGCCGAAATATGAATTGTTGAGTCTGGCTTTTGGGCTAGCGAAACAAGAGTGGTCGTCTGGATAATTGTGACGACGTGCCGATCTGTTGAGGCCAATGGAAGCTTCCATTATTTAAATTACTTCTTCTAGGTGTCACGGAATTTGGGTTGGTGCGTTTTGAATGTGCAGATCTCTTATTACATTGAACGATAAATTTATAATGGGTTTCCAAATGAAAGAAATGTATTGGGCAATGGGATTTATGGAGATTTTGATATGTCACTCACCCATTACTTGAATTTTGCCTGTCCTCAGGGAATTAATTTTGGGTATAGAGACGGAACTTCCATTTATGTTTCTATTTCAAATTCGGGGTTAATGTTAGTTGCCTGTTCTTTAGGTTAGAGTATTAGAGTATAGAATAAGAGTATGCTCTACAATTAGTTTTTTGGGTATGCTTTTATACTTATAAACTAGATACAATATTAAACTTAATATCATTATGACGAATGTAATTAATATTATTATTTGGAATATATTATTATTTTAAGTTTCTTCCTGTATTAAGTTTATTGTTTTTATATACGATATAGGTTCCAATTTTGTTATATTATTGCTAACATAGATGTTTTGTGTATAATCTAATACAGTGTTCGAAATTAAAAATTCTTCTTGGATGGAACAATTATAAATTTGAATGATATTGTTTCCTTCAATTGTGATTTTATTTTTAATCCAGTTTTGAATAATATGTTGGTTCTATGTAATTTATTTGATCATTTTTATATGATTTCGTATATTTACATTTGTTTATTAGTTGTTTTAATATTCCATTCATACATTCATCAAATATTTGTTTCTTTGACCTCTCGCTAAACATTTTGTTGTTTACTGGATAATATTTATCTTGAGTAGTTTCTGTTAAAATGTTATTATGATAAGGGAAAGGGATTATTTCATAAATTTGTACTTTTATTATTTCTTTCGGAATGTGGGAAATAATTAGAATTTCGGTTGAATCGGTTTTTAAACAGGTAGATGTTTTAATATTTAGAAGTTTCTATGAATTTACTGAATTTAAAATGTCGTGTTTTAGTAATTTGGGATTGAATATTCCTAATCTGGTCATTTGCATTCCTAATTCGATGTCTTCAATATATTCTGTAAATTGTTGTAGGCTGAATACTAAAATTTCGATCTTTTTGTCTATTATTAAATTTAGTTCAGTTATTTGAAAACTATTTTCTTCTAATTTTATCTTCTAATTCTTCATTATCGTTTTCATTTAATGTTCCAACTACGTTAATTAGACCTCTTTTATTGCGTTTAACAATTTTAATGCCATTAATTTCACAATTGAGTTTATCTATTAAATATTTGATGTGGGTAACTTTTTTAAATTCTTTGGCTGATTTTAATAAACCTTCATAGGCTGCTTCTGTTTTAGAAATATTAACGGTTAAATAATTTGATGGTTGGTCTATATATCCTGTTTGAAAAATAAGATATCCATTTTGGGCCTTTCAATACTTTGTTGTTTAGTTATTTGGGTTAGATATAATAGGAGAATAACGATGAGTAAAGCATCTTTAAACTGGTAATTCTTCAACATCTTCTTCCACATCTTTGGAATGTGGTTGGAGCATTCTTCAATCCCAATGGCAAACGAGTATATTCATAGGCGCTCACTCTAACGCCCACAAACCGCAAAAAAGTTGTTAAGTCTTTTTTTTATTTTATTATTTTACACGTTACTCGTAGAGTAAAAGCAAAGACAGTAGAATAACAAGATGCGTAACGCCATACGATTTTTTTGCACACGATTTTTTGTGAATTTTTTTTCAAAAGCCAGAGAGAGAGCGCTCTAAAGCCAGCAGCAAGTGATGAAGACGAAGAGCTTATATACTGCTGGGTAGGAGGCCAGAAAATTCCCCTAGTTATTGACTCAGGATCAAGATTTATCAGCAGCAGCCCAAAGAAGCTAGGTTCGGTAAAATCGAATTTTTTAAATTTTAAAGCAGGAATCGCTTGCCCATGTTAGCCCACCAATTATTTTTTTTTGCCCACGTCCAGTTTTAAGGATATGAAATTTCGAAAATTTTCGAAAATCAAAAAGTTGACTTCTTTGAATTTTTTTTTTAAATCCCAATAACTTCGTTTGCCCACCCTTTAGAATTTTGAAAAAACTTTTAGTTTGGAAAATATGACCCTTAAAGAATAAAGCATTTTTCACATTTCAAAACTAAATATTTTCAAACAAAATCGTTTGCCTAACCTTTTAAAATTGTTTTTGTTGTTTGGCCACCAATAAAAAAATATTTTCAACTAAAAGTTACTTTCAGTAAGTTACGCGCCAATTCACACGCTTTGAGATCTGCCGATTTGGCGATTTTGTTTGATAATATTTAGTTTTGAGATATTCTTTAAGAGCTTCTATATCCTAAACAAAAAGTTTTTTTTAAATTCTAAAGGGTGGAAAACTTTTGATTTTTTTTGTAAGGCACCTATTTCGGTTGAAGGAAATATTGAAGTGCTTGCGACATTTTACGTTATCAAAAATGGTCGACAATCATTATTGGGGCGATACACAGCTATATAATGCAATGTTGATTTATTTGGTATTGAATAGAACAAAATGGGGAAGAACAGCTTGATTATAAGACTTTGGCGCTTTGGTTCGATTTCGAGAAAATGTTTAATGTTAAATGAAGAATTGACAAAGTCGAAGCAAGATAAATTATTGTCGAGCAAGCCACATAATCATAGCTCGTAGCTATTGCAATGCATCATATCGATTTCAAATTTGTTAAGTCTGCCTTTTAATGTTTTTCTGCGAAAAGGCCATACTGTTATAAGATGCAACGGCAAAAAGTATCGAGCTTGTGACCGCTCACACATTCCTTAACATAACATACACAGTACCTGAGAACAGGTACACCCCCCAAAAAAGCATTTCTCCTCTTTTTAACCAAGATCAGCCTTCCACGTCACATGTTATGCATGCCAAGTCATTGGACAGGGTGATGTTGGCTACGTCAATCGTAAGCCCGAGCTCTGCTGGACTCTGGCTCTTAAAATTGATTTATAACAGAAGAACTGGCGAACAGCTTACAGATTCGTAGAGAGGAGTCGTGTATCAATTTACTTGGTATTGACGAGTCCAATTCTCAAGTCAAGAAAAAGGTACACACAGTTGAGAATAAATGGTAGTGAGTTCTTGTTCGATTTTTGGATCTTGAAATCGATCTCCGGTTACCATTGGAATTTCCAAAAGAACCTACCATTAGCAGAATCCCATTTCTACAAGTCACATAAAATTAAAAGGAGCAGAATAATTTTTCTGCCATTTTTATGACATCCTGACGGTGGGTCCGAAGATTTGTACTCCGTTTTTGGCTGCATAGGTATGCCCTGACTAGCGATGTAAAATAGATGTATCGTCAAGTGATGGTTCATGCAGCGGATAGGAAGTTTCAACTTATAGTGTGAAGGAGAGACCCCTCAGAATTCTTGAGATTATAGAAGCTCAACACCGTCACATATGGTACTGGACCAGCCCCATTTCTGGCTATTCTGGTTGAGTGAATCTGCAAAATGTTCATTCCCTAGAGCTGCCGCGTAATTGAATCCGATTTTTACGTCAATGATATGTTAACTGGTGCTCCATGCGTAGAGGAGCTAAATACAATTAAGCCTGAAGGTCTCTCAGGTTCTACAAGCAGCAGGTTTTGAATTGACAAAGTGGTTTTCAAACTCACCAGAGGTCACTGTATCTGAGAGTACAGTTAAGTGACTAAGGCGTTAGGAATGTCGTGTTTGCCTAGCGAAGCTATTTGACCCCTCGGCTTATTAAGTCCCATTCTGATTAAAGGAAAGATCCTATTGCAGGAATATTGGCTTAATAAGTTAGATTGGGATGAGTCAATTCCAATTAATTTAGAAACAGCTTGGAATATGATAAAAAGCACTCTGTCTCAACTGGATAAGATACCTATTCCTCGGTTCGTGCATACGACCCGATTAAGGTCTATTAAGTCCCATTGTTATTAAAGGAATGATCCTATTGTAGGAACCTTGGAAAATGCAAAGACAAGAGTATAGTTTTCGAAATAGAATATAATGAAGTTTTTCATAAAATTATCGAAATAGTTCAATAGCACGAGTATCAAATATAAACTGATTGAACCCATTCATTCATAAGGACACGGGCACTTGGTGGAACTTTTCGTTGTTTCGAGTTGAAGGGCGACTTACTAACGCTCCTATATCATACGATGCCAAGTTCCCCTTGCTGATGACGAACGCTCTCAATTTGAACGGGGCTACGTCCGACATTTGCACCATTCGAACTTTCATGTCGGCCTCGAGTACTTGTGAGCATCCTACGACAGCGTATTTTGACCGTAAACGCTCATGAACTCTGCAGTGAGACAGTTCGATCATGTGTGTAAGCCTCGGCTGAAGAAACAAATTATCGGAACTTTATCCTCAGATAGACTCCGCGCTCTCTGCCCATTTGCGATATGTACCGTTAATGTGGCCCTGTGAATACGAAATTGAAAATTCGAAAAAGGCCCCCGTAAAATTCCTACGTTGCCCTATTTGATTGGCTTTCGAAAGGTTCATTGGTAGACGAGGATATCCGCAAACCGTTCATTGCGACAACGCGACGAGCTTCGTCGGAAGGAGTCGGCACTCTCAGGCTCTTCGCGATCGGATCGAGGATCAGGCGGACGGAATTCATGAATTCGCATTAAGAAGCGATTGCGAATTTGCTTTCACACTTCTCGGGCTCCGCACATAGGCGGACTATAGGAGGTTTCAAAATTGCCAAATACCTACTCCTCCGAACGGTGGGCAGCGCGCTCCTCAGCGCGGAAGAACTGGGAACAGTCCTCGTCGGTATCGAGGCCGTGATGAACTCGCGGCCCCTCTCAGCCAGGATCCAAGGACGGAGAGTCGCTCACTCCCAGACACCTGTTGACAGGAGGGACCCTCATCGCAGCAACATCACTATGGACCCCGGACCAGGCTCGTCAGTCTCGTCAGTCAGGCAAACGTTCTGGTGGCGATGGTCCCGGGAATATGTTTAAGTTCGGGGCAAGTGGCGCCACCAGCAAGATAACGTCGAAGAGGGACAACTAGTCATCGTGGCAGAGGACAACCTGTAGCTTCTGGGAAGAGCCATCGTGACGTTGGCTGAATCTATTTTATATAGTTGTTTTTTTGGGTTTTTTTGTCTATGCATAAGCAAGGACAAATTTTTTAAGTCTTGTGTAAGTTAGCTTAGGGCAAAGGCGGGAGCATAATAAAGCTCTCTCTCGTTCTTTGCGGACTCGCCCGCCTTCGCCAACATTCGTTAGGCTAGGCTCTAAGTACGATCGTGTGAAATAGAAGATATGTTGAAAATTGAAATCGTCAAGTGTACACGCATTTTTTTTCGTCGCCGCCTAATAAATTAATTGTTCTTGCCACCAAGTTCTCGGAATTCTTTTAAAAACAGTCAAAATTCGAAATGCATCCGCGCGCTTAATTTCGACTCAGTATTACTCGTAGAGAAAGGGGTATACAAGATTCCTTGAAAAGTATATAAAAGGCACGGGGAAGCGTTTCCGACCATATAAAGTATATATATGTTCTTGATCAGGATCAATAGCCAAGTCGAACTAGCCATGTTCGTCCGTTTGTACGTATGAACGCTTCGATCTCAGAAACTACAAAATCTAGAATGTTGAGATTAAGCATGCCCCTTCTTGGGACATCGACGCAGCGCTAGCTTATTTCCAAAAATTGCCACGCCCACTCTAACGCCCATAAACCACACAAAACTGCCACGGCCACACTTTTAAAACATATGATGATATTTTTGCACTATTTATTAGTCCTGTATCCTGTCTATCGATTTCCCGAAAAACTTTTTGCCACGCCCACTCTACCCAAACCGCCCAAATCCGCCATGGCCACATTTGTGAAAAATATTGTTATATTTTATTACTTTTATATTAGTCTTGTAAATTTCTAACCACTCAAAACTGTCACGCCCATATTTTTGAATTTTTTTTTCATTTTTTAATTTTATTCGCAATTTGTACCGATATTCCAGAAAATTATGAAATTTCGAGTTCGCAGTTCCTCTAACGGGTATCTGATTGTAGGGGAACTCGTCTATAGCATTCTATCTTGTTTTTTAACTTCTATGTTTGAATTATACAGCTAAAAAGCAGCGTAGAGAGAGCATGTTTAAGGCGTTTAGTAGGGCAGCGTGGGAGTCGATCGCATCGATGCCACATCCCTGAAAATGCTACTCCTTTGCTGTTGTTGGCTGACATCTTCAACAGTTGCTTCAGACTAGGGTATTTCCCGAAGTCTTGGAAACGTGCAGAAGTGATACTCATCCTCAAACCTGGAAAGCCTGAAGCCATTCTTGCCTCATATAGACCGATTAGTCTGCTGGCAATCCTATCCAAAATACTCGAAAGAGTATTTCTGCGCAGAGTGTTGCCAGTACTGAACGAGGCTGGACTGATCCCTGATCACCAGTTTGGCTTCAGGCTCTGCCGTGGAACACCCAAGCAATGCCACCGGCTCGTAGCACGCATTCTGGAAGCTTTCGAATATAATCAATACTGTTGTGCCGTCTTCCTGGATGTCAAACAGGCGTTTAACAAAGTGTGGCACCCTGGACTCCTATCCAAGCTTAAGTCCCATCTTCCCAGTTCCCAGTTCCAAGTGGGATGCGGTTCCCCAACCAGCATGCCAAGGCCCATACGAGCCGGAGTACCTCAAGGCAGCGTCCTTGGACCCATTCTCTGCACCCTGTTCACAGCAGACCTCCCTATCATACCCTCCCGTAACCTCATAGTAGCCACCTATGCAGACGACACCGCGTTCCTTGCCACCGCAACAAACCCACAAGAAGCATCAGACATCATCCAGAGACAACTGGATGCTCTGGATCCATGGCTGAAACGTTGGAACATTGTGGTGAACGCAGAGAAATCCTCCCACACAACATTTTCGCTACGCAGAGGAGAATGTCCTCCCTTTACGCTCGACGGTGACACCATCCCAACCACCAGCACCTCCAAATACCTAGGGCTAACCCTGGACCGAAGGCTCACATGGGGCCCTCACCTCAACAAAGAGCGTATCCAGGCCAACATACGCCTCAAACAACTCCATTAGCTCATTGGAAAAAAAAACCAAACTGCGAGGGAAACTGATACTGCTCGTCTACAAGACTATTCATAAGCACTGGAAGCGCTTCGCACCAAATAAAGATCCAGCGCTTTCAAAACAGATGCTTGAGAATAGTCTCCAACGCCCATCCCTACCATTAGAACTCGAGAAAGACGAGATCTATCGCCACAGCGAAAGATATGCAAGAAGACTGGACAACCACCCCAACCGCCTGGCTAACAAACTTCAGGACAACAGCCAATCCCGTAGACGTCTGCTGAGAACGCACCCTCTTGACCTGGCCCAACATTAAATTATAAATTGAACCCCTACACAAGTACATCCTAGGTACTCCCCTTATGTTAATCAATAGAAATCTTAATGACAAATTAAAAATTCAAATAGAAACAATATTTAAATGTAAGCGGCTTTTGGGACACCCAAACAGACGGAAATAACAAAAATCTATCAAGCAAATCGAGGTACAAACTGCAAGACCTATTCTAACGCTCAATTTTTAAAAATGTGGTTTTAAATTATTTTATTAATTGTCGATATGCCAAAAAACGATGGCCAATGATGACAATAAATAAACCCGCATTAGGTTGCGCAACTGAGGAATCTCTAAAAGAATCTGTCTAAACATGTTTTTAGACATAATAAGTAGACAAACTATAAATATGTTCTATTTAAGGGCTGCAATAAACATGTCACGGGACAGCATAAGTGGCAACTACAGATAAGTACGATTGCAGTGGTCTATTGCCGAAGTGTCAAGAGATATGATCACGCGGGAGGTGACTAGCGCGGTCATAGGCCACAAACATAGATTTAAGATAAATCTCAGCTGCATTGACCAACGCAGACTGCAGCGTCTTACAAGCGCTGCATTATATAATTAGATGATAAGAACCTATGTAAGAACGAATAAAAGGCGATGCCCTCGCAGTAGCGAGTCAGTTAGATTCAAACACCCGAATTGAACTCATTAAGTGTACGCATTAGTTTTTAGTGTGAACATTTTGGTGCTTCGAGCCGGATTCTGTTGTTTCCCCCACCAGTGGTAAGAAACACAGAATAACATTTTGGTCCTTCGAGCCGGATTCTGTGGTTTCCCCCACCAGTGATAAGAAACACAGAATAACATTTTGGTCCTTCGATCCGGATTTTGTTGTTTCCCCCACCAGTGGTAAAAAACACAGAATAACATTTTGTGGTCCTTCGAGCCAGATTCTGTTGTTTCCCCCACCAGTGGTAAGAAACACAGAATAACATTTTGGTCCTTCGAGAAATTCTGTTGTATTCCCCCACCAGTGGTAAGAAACACAGAAGAAAAAACCATTGCTTCAAAAGTAAAAAGAGCAAAGTTATTCGAGTGATTCTGTTGTTTCCCCCACCAGTGGTAAGAAACACAGAATAAAAGACCACGCCTTAAAGTACTAGGACTATAAGGTGAAACATTGTGTTCTTGCTTTTCCTTGTAAGTCGAGGCACAGCTTGGTCAACTGGGCGACCAATCAAATGTATGCTGTCAAGGCCTACAAGACGGACACACTGAAACTGCTTGAAAACAAGTATGACAGAACTGCCTTTGATCAAGATGAGGCAGACATTCTGCAATCTGATGTTGCCGCACTAGAGATGGTACTTCAGAGGAAGTTGGAACAGTTCAAAAGTGGACCTTCCACCGTTCAATGGAAATGCGAAGGAATGGCCAACATTTTACGAGCTATTCTCTGAACTAATAGACAGCAGGATGCAGCAGCGTGGGAGCTTATCTGCAAACGCTATGAGAATAGCAGAAAAATATTCTCCCAACACTTCAACAAATTAATGGAACTGGAGTGCTTGCTGCCCCATGATGAGAACAATTTAGAGAAGTTTTTGGATACTGCGACCGAGAGCATATTCATCATAAAGCAAAAAGGAAAAATAGAAAGCTCTGCTGACGTAATTTTAGCAGAAATTCAGCTGCGGAAATTTTCGCCAGAAGCCTTGCAGCTGTATGAACAGCATGTAAAAAAGGCAAGAGCTATACAGTCCTTACAAGATGTACTGGAGTTTATTGAGCAACAATACAACTCAGTAAATGCCATTACCAAAAAAAAAGACACAACAGCCTTCTTCATGAAGACACAAAACGCAGTATCAACAGCAATAGCCTTAAGCAAGGCCAAGACACACTATTGGCTACAGCTGTTGTTTTAGTGAAAAACAAAGCTGGAGGTTACAACGAGTTGAGGGCGTTTATGGACGGTGGATCCCAGAAGACGCTGATTTCAGAGGAAGCAGCACAAATATTAAGGATTCCCAGAGTAAAGAGTACTATAGAGGTCGAAGCTATCTCCCAGATAGCTTATCAAAAAATAGTGCCCACCTGACGATCAAACCAAAAATTCCAAGCAGCTTTAAAGCATCAACGGAAGCATTGGTTTAACCAATACTCCATAGAGCCCTTCCCAGCAAAAAGTTTAATATTGATATCAACAAAGAGTGGAAGGGCTACAGGCTAGCAGATCCACGATTCAACGAGCCAAGCAGAATTGACATGGTGATAGGATCTATTTCCTCTGATTATGATAGAGAAAATAAAAACCGTGAATGGAATCTTGGGACAAAAAACCAAATTTGGATGGATTGTGTCCGGAAATATAACTCGAGCAGCAAAGCAAAAAATTATAAGTGTCACTACAACAATAAATCTAAAGGACTTGGAACGCTTCTGGGAATTTGAAGATTAAGACGATGATGAGCGCAGCTAAGCGCGAAGGAGTTGAAGGCTCGCATAAGGCGCAGGAAGCGATCCTTCGAGAAAGTCATTGACGCCATTGAGGATCGAGTGGCCAAGCAAGAGCTGCTTGATGAGCAAACCCTGCTGCGACAACGCCAGCGGGAACTAGAGCGCTCCGTTCCTGGTGCTGTTGAGCATGGTCTGCCGGTGGTCCAGCAAGATCCGCCCAGTGAGTCGGCCAGTCAAACAACCCAGGAAAAGCTTCAGCAATCGAATGGCAAAAGACTCAGTCGCAAGGAACGGACCACCCGCTTCAGCGACAACAAGAACGGTAAACAGCAGTCGCAGACCTTTGTCCAACAAGTGGTGGCGGCCGCTGCTGTGGCACCACTGGCAAGCCTCAGCAGTAGCACAAGCGGCGGTCCACAAAAGCTGAAGCACGTTCCCAATCCGGCCACAAATCTGCTGCAGATGCCGGAGTCGGTGGCCACCATGCTGAGCGCGGCGGACAAGGCGCTGCACAAGGCGCACGTCGCGTAAGCACAAAAGCAAGCGACGCCACTCGTCCAGCTCGTCATCGTCGAGCAGCAGTGGAAGCAGCTCTAGCAACGATAGCGACGACAGTAGAAGCACCTCGAGCGGATCCAAAACTTCCGGCAGCCGGAGCAAGCGAGACAGCCGTCATGGACACCGCAGCCACCACGGCAGCAGACGGAGCAAATACGAGCGTAGCGATCGCGATCGCGACAGAGAAAGGGAGCGGAAGCGGGACCGAGACCGCGACCGCAACCATGACCGTGACCGTGAAAGGGGTCATCGGCAGCACCGCAGCCAGTTTGGCGGCGGCAGTAGCAGTGGAAGTCATCGCCAAAAACAGCGCCGACATCGCGAGTCCAGCCATTCAGGCGAAGATGCTGGCGGCAGCAGCAGTTACCACCACCACCGCTCCACACGGCAAGCGGACTCTCGGCTCTAGCGTTGACAACGATTATCATAATTATAATGGTCATTTATATCCGGAGGCAACACATAAATGAGAGACAACTGCTGGCCGTACATTTCCCCGAAATTGAACTCATTTAGTGTACGCATTAGTTTATAGTGTGAACAAATCTATCCTTCATTCACTTTTGCATATCTTCCACCCAGTGCCATGAACTGAGTAACGGGTATCTCATAGGACAGGAACTCGACTATACAGTCTCTCTTGTTTTTAAGACGACTCTGCAGTCGCCCTCCAGGTGTACCTTTACCTTTAGATCGCTGTCTCTCGCTGAGTGAGCATTATCTGTGCTAACTCTTGCTACGAACTTCAGAATTCGCTCCTTTGTTCTGACTACTTTTCGCAACTGAACAATAGTGGTTGCTATTCCTTGAATGGATAAAAACGTAAAATTTCGTTAATACGCGGTTTTATCGCTTACCTAATATTTTATCGGAACCTAATATTTTGATAGCTTTCTATCAAATTATTTTTGTTCAGACTCGAGACGCCTCTATACTGCTAGTCTAACATCTAAAATGTCCGGAATCACAAGCCTTATCATATATGACGGGTCTAACAGAATTAAGAATACCGGCTACGCACAAAGACTTAAATTTTTCATTTATCTTTTGTTGTCGCATTTTTATATCCGCTACTCGTAGAATTAAAAGATTTTATAAGTGATATAAATAGATTCATTGAAAAGAATGTAATATGTAGAATAAAGTGTTGCCGACGCTGTAAAGTGATCTTGATCAAGATCTCTAGCCCAATTGTTCTTCCATATCCGTCTGTTTGTCTGTCTGTCTGTCAAAGAAGTGGAACATAGAAGGTAGAATCGCCAACTTCGGTTGGAACTGCCAAAAAATCGTGCCGACAATGTCAGAATGCTGCCCAAGACCGCGAAACGGAGCGCGACCCCAACTTCTGAGGGGCAACCAGGGTTCGCAAGGTGCTGCATCTCAAAACTAATGTGCAACCTGGAGGCGAATGAAATGCAACTGTCGACTGCAATGCTCATAGATGGAAACACATTTTAGGCCACGGTAGACACCTGGGAAACTGACGGCGGACAGGTTACCGGGAAAAGGCTAACAAAATAGGGGGAAGTTCGGATGGCAGACGGACTATACAATGTCGTCTCCTCGCAGTTAGAGATCGTGGTAGGCCTAGGAGTTAGGACGCTGAGGATGCAACTGCTAATCCTATACTAATCCCAACAGCATATACAGCTGACCAATCGCGATAGTAAGAAAAAAGACGGAAACTAGCGGACGCTTGTCCGAGGGATACGACCCTGGAAAGTCTCCCAGAAGTCTTGGAACAGGTGGCACTTATAGCTCCATGAGAACATCGCCGACGCAGCCGCCGCCAGCACCACCGATGCTGTTGATGAAGTCACCAACGACGCCACCAATGTTACAATTTTACAAATTACAATCTTGGCAGGTGTATAGGCAAAATAAGCTACAGTGAGTGGTTTCTTTGGACCTTTTGTCAAGTCTTCTCGGGTGTTGAAACGACGGCTCTGGGTGGAGGTGTAAAGGTTTTAGTACTTTTATTTTACTTTTATAACTGCATTTGGGCTTTCTTCTGTTCTTTCGAACTATTTGTCCAGCTCTGTCGTCAATGTGGGTGTGAACTTAGAAATATCAAACACTTTACCACTCTACTCACGTGTTTTTTTTTTAAGTTCCCTTTCAGGTGATCTTTTCATAGCCAGTTTTATTGGAAACTTATCACTTGTTGCATTTGCAGTTGTTGTCTGCAATGAGATGTTAGTGAGTTGTTTGTGAAATTGCAACGGTCGCCATGTTTTAGGTGAAAATATTTGCTTTGGTCAAGCGACTGTTGATCAATTTTTGGTGGCATTTAATTAGGCATAGCAGTCAGATACGTCGGCAGCGGAGTAGCGTTATTTTTTACTTCTATGTTTGATGTATACAGCTAAAGAGTAGCGTAGAGAGAGTATGATTAAGGCGCGCATGTATAAATTAACCAGTTTCCTGGTATGTTATGTTTATAGTATTTTACGCTTCACAATAAATACACGACGGAGTAACTTTTAAGAACTCTTTATTGAGCAGAGCAAGTGCTGCTGCTTATGAGGGTAGAAAATAACAGAATACACAAATGCAAAAATTCAATTTAAGAGCTAGAATGAAAGCGAAACACATTGCCGGCTACGTAGCGACATCCGGTCTAATGCTTACGTTGCAGAATGCCGTTGTCGCCGTATTTCACACGCTCGCCGTAGTGTCGTTAACTTAAGTTAACTACCCCCCCCCCCCCCCCCCCCCCCCCCCTTAAGATGGAGGCCACCCTCGGCCGACTTTAACTCAGCGATCGCCACGTCCAATCGTCTGGCGGATCTACTACCCCCGGTATTCTATTTTGGACCCCGTTCTGGTTGACTTATAGCGTTCCGCTGCTGACGGCATGTCGGTCGAAGGTAACAAGGTGCGTACCAGATTTCAGAGCCGTTGTCTACTTGCACCTTGGCGGCCCTGTCGTTGATGATGACGATCCCCTCATATACATAGGTAATAGGATCCAGGCTGCTGGATTGTATTTCGCAGTGCGCCGCGCCGCCTGCATGAAGTTCTCTCGCGCATGAGCTGCCTGGTGATAGCTTGCAGAAGGTGGCGCTGGTTGATGCGGTTGATCTGGTTGATCTCATTGTTGCACTCTGCGATAACGCCATCGTCTAAACGTAGCATGGCTCCCTCGTGACTGACGGGGAAAATAGTAATTTTCTTACAGGCGAACTTAATTACCGGAAATTTGATGATGAAGTTTAATGCGTTATTGGATTGCAGAACCTTTACGGACGATACGGACATGAGGTCCTCTATGGGGGTGTTGGTGGGCTCCTACAGCCAAACTGATCTTAAATCTGCGTGATCAAGAATACTCGGGCTAACAATGTTTATTTTTGCAAGTGTCACGCCAACATTAAATTTTAAAGCTTCATCATGAGCATTCTATTTCTCGCGAGCAAAGTTTCATACAAGTGACCGGTGTCAATTTGGGACTCTTTTGCTGTCTTGAGGATTAAGTTGACGGTGGCAGTTAGTTTATCTATTTGACTCTGGATTTTGGTATTGATTTATATTTGCCTATTGTTCGCGTCGATCAACCGCGCCTCTAAAACCCTACTCTTTTCCAAATCACTGACATCAGGTGTGCCGGCTATAAACTTTAGTATGGAGCCCAGGAAGTCCAGTCCTCTGGCCACCCGATGGTGCGCATCCAGCAAGTCCCGGAGGTGTGCTGAATCTACACTCAGCAGATTTCTCATGCGTGATTGTGGAAATTGATCGAGCAGGCCGACCGTCTCCTCTACCACACGTGCGTACTCCAAAATGTTCGAGGAGTGCCTTACATAGGCAGAATTTTTGCACACCAAGATCTTAAGAATATGATATGCGCGGATGGCGCTTAGCTTAGATCTAATACAAATTGCGCCAAGTGGCTAAAAAATTTAAAATTAAGAGGTACACGGACCTTGCTACTGAGTGCGTCATTTTATATTGTCCTTTTGGACCACCCTCCCCTCAATAAGGACCGTGGTCCCCATGACCGCTTCTACAGCTTTTCCTCGCACAACGGCGTGAGCTTGTTGCCGAGTCTTCGGTTGGATTTTACCAACACCTTTTCGCCAACCTCGAATACCCTATTCTGCACCGAGAAGTTTTCTCTGGCCCTTAGCCTTAGTTTGAGCTTTCTGGATCCTATTGTGGATCTCTATTGGTTAGTGGCCAACATTACTATTTCGACCGTATCACTTAAGGCTTTTGTCTATCTTTATGCACCTGGCTAGCTCCAGCAACGTGCTGTGGAAACACTCCACCTGTCCGTTGGAGGTTTTGTGCAGTGGTGGTGCGTTTGTAATGCTTACACCAAAGTTGTTACAAAGCATGGACACGATCGTGTGCGACTTCAATAACGGTTTATTGTCGCAATAAATGGTATTTGCCCTTGGGAAAAAGTTCATGAGCTGAAGCAGCGCTGGCTGGGAACCTCCGGAGTATCTCGTCCTGTATCATTGCGAGCGTGTGCAAATCGCAATGGAAAGCGTTTACGCTCCTTGGGACGATTATGTCTACCAGTTCGTCTAATAAAGACTCCCTTCAGACGAAGTTGACCGTGTGACGCATTTTTTTTCCGAATAGAATAAAGGTATCTTTAGACGAGCTTCCTCCAGTATTATCTGGCAGTATTATTCTGGAAGCAGTTCAACGGCTTGTCTGTCGACTCGATTTTGTGGGTAAGAGACATCTCACTGTTAATCGTTGCTGCGCAAGATTCGCGCTCTTCTTGTTCCAGCACATTAAGCTGCTGTCTGGACAAGGCGACCGCTACCAGGTTCCCTTTACCGGACTTGTAAAATAGTCGAGCATTGATCTCGTCTATGCGGGCCTTCCACCTCTTAATTTTGCCGTTCGGGTTTGATTCCGACACAGAAAATGTTAAAGGCTGATGGTCAGTGAAGATGTTTATATCTTTCACTCCATACAAGTAATGCCGCAGCTTAACCAGGGCCCAAATGATGGCCTATAATTCCCGCTCGTTAGTCGCGTAGTTGGCTTCACTGTCCTTAAGCGTTCTTGAAATCATTGTTATAGGGAGGCTCTCTTGGGACAACACAGCACCTATACCGTAGGCTGAAGCATCTGTCGTTAGATTAAATGGCTTCTTATAGTCAGGGTAGCTGAGCTTGACATCTTCTGATACCAATATATTGCGCAGCTTTTGGAACGCCTCTCGCTGGGACTCAGAGAACCGCACCTGAATGTTCCTCGATCTTTACCTATTAACTGTTCCATTTTCACCCTTATATATGATCGAAATGGGCATTGCTATAGCAGCGAAGTCTTTGATGAAACATCTATAGTAGCTCGCGAGGCCCAAAAAGGACCTGACTTCGAATACCGTCTTGGACTCTGGGAATTCATTTATGGCCTTGGCTTTTTCTGGGTCCGTTGTTGCACTGTTACTGGTGACTATGAACCCAAGAAAGCTCACGCTTTTCTTAAAAAACGCGATTTCTCGACCGATACTCTCATGTTCGCTTCTTGTAGGCCCTTTAACACCCACTTTACATGTTTGATGTGAGCCTCCTCGTTCTGCGAGAAGATGTTCACGTCATCAACATAAACATAGCAAAATTTGCCTATTTGTTCCCATAAGATATCATTGATGCGTTCGCTGGAAGATGCTGGCTGCGTTCCTGAGGCCGAACGGCAGTCTCTTGAACTCGTATTCTCCCCCGTTTACTGAGAAAGACGTTTTTTCGCGATCACGTTCCGCTAGCACGACCTGATGATATCCGGATTTGAGATCCAGGGTCGAAAAATAGCGAGCTTTGCCCAAATTGCTTAATATTATTGATATATTCGGCATGGGGTATTTGTTGGGAATGGTTCGCTCGTTGAGTTTCCGAAAGTCTATCACCAAGCGCTTGTTGCGGTTGCCCGCATCATCGGTGCCCTTTTTATCTACTACCCATATGGTGTTGTTGCAGGGGGATGCCGATTTTTTAATTATGTCGTTTCTTAGAAGATCTTGGATCTCCTTATGGACGAAGTCGGCTACGCCCATGGGATATGGGTAGATCTTGGAATAGATTGGCTCTTCGCTCACTGTTCTGATGGTGGCAACCATCGAAGTATTGTATGGCAGGGCCTCGTTTGGGTCTGCAAAGGCCTTTTTTCTGGTCTTTAGTAATTTTCGAAAAGCACTTCTGAGCAATCCACATCGGTGAAGTTGACATCAGCGCATTTGTGGAAGGAGATTTTCTCTATTTCCGTAACCTCTTCGCGGCTTTGGCGTACGAGTTCTGCCCCTGTCCAGCATCTTGGGTTATATGATTGACCCTTTGTTGCCTGCTCTTACCGTTTGAGCGATTAGACATGGCCCAACGGAGGCCTTGATTGGCTGTCCAAACTTTGACAGCGAAGGGTCCACCTCCATTGGTTCTGGAGCACCGGCGCGAGTTTGCTGCTCGGCATTTCGCTGGCCGGATTGACCCGCTGCAGGGCACTTGCCTTGTATTCTTTTTCCTCCACGCTCCTCGCGAAGCTGGCAGTGGCAGTGGTTCGATTCTACCTCTTGCGCGAGAGCCATAGCTGACAACAATTCCCTTGGCTTTGTTGAGAATAGCACATCTGTTAGACTTCGCTTGAGTCCCGAAACAAACACTTGTAGTGCATCTTCGCGGAACTTTTCACAGAGTCCCCTTGCTAGGATCGGCTCGTATGAAATGTTGACTTTATTAGTCAACAATGTAAGTTTTTTGCTGCCTTGTCTCAACGAGCACAACTCTTGCTCGATTACGTGAACTGGACGTTTGTCACAGTATGTGAAGTCGAGGCGACTTATAATCGCGTCAAAGTTAAGTACTGTGCCGAAAGAGGCCAGAACAACATCTGCAGCCCCCCTGATTTTGTTTCTATAGCGACGGAAGGGTGAAGTCATATGCTTCTAATATAAAGGACGAAACTTCGAACACAGCGCTTGAGGACGGAGGCAAGAAGGCTGCAAAATTCCACGGATCGTATTACGTTGAATCGACAAAAGAAAACAGACGAGACAAAGGAAGACGGAAGAAACATGCGCGCGCGTGCATTTGATGCGCTGCTTTTAATAATTATTCGACAAATGTTTTGTTTTTTTTTTAAATTATTTTTCCTGCCAATAGTTTATTTCGTCAACCTAATCCACCACTACTTTCACGCGTCGTTGTGCGTGTTAAAACTTTTTACTGTTAAATTCTATCTTAGTAAAGACACTTGCAAAAACTGTATTTTTATATATATTTATAATTTGCAGATCCAAGAATAGTTTAAAGAGAGGTGCCCACTTACATTTTTTGGTGTTGTGTGGTGTAGCGCGGTGTTCTAATTTATAGTTGGTGTCTGCTGTTGTGCGCTTTGTCTCTGCCTCCCGCGCTGCCGTCTCCGCTGTCCAGATAGCTTGCGCGCTGATCTGGCGACAATTCGCTGCCCGAAGAGCTCCAGCGGCTTCGGTGTAACGTGAAATTAAAATTTACGCTATAGCGCACCTCAGCCAACCGTACTCAAGAGGAGAGGTTAATGACTTTGTTGCTGTGTTGCCTGCGCTTACATAGGTCAGTAGGTCAGTCCCTTAGACTTAAGCATACTGAGCATATACACAGTATAACCAATGCAGATAACTCCAAAGCTCTCTGTCTTCAAAGTCCATATATTGAAAAGCTCGAGCCCGAGGCTTGTACGTCAGTTTGAGACTTAAATTAAGAAGGTCTGTGTTTTCCAAAAATAAAGTGTTGTAATTATTCAGTTAATAAAAATTATATTTTTATTGACTTATGGAAATTACCAACATATAATTGGCGCAGTCGGTAGGATCATCATTAAATATGAAGTCCTTTTAGTACGGTATTGGTCATTTACAAGATATGCTATAAAACTAGCTAACCTGACCAGCGAATTAAAACAGTAATTTTTAAATTAAATGGATCCGCAAAAGAATCTACGTTCGTGTAGATTTTATAACAAAAAATCCCGTGCGGTCAGAAACAAAATTTTATAAAAATTTTTTCTGAGGGTTTAAATAAACCAAACAACAAAAAAATCTGTGCACCAAGAAATTAACTAAGAAAACAATATGGCAGTTCCACAACTTTCTGAAAACCACATGAATCAATTACTGGGCTAGATCAAATAATTACATTACTACGATGGCACACCTGGCAAACTGTCTGGATTCGTCAACCAGGTCGAACAATTACTCAACCTATACCCTACCCAAGATGCCAGACAGGCACATGTAATATATGGAGCGGTAAAACGGCAGATCACGGATTCAGCACTGGAAGTTGTAATACAAGCAAGAGCAACGACATGGATGGAAATTAAAGGAACACTGGCAAAAACATTCAAGGACCATAGGCCATACGTAACCCTAGTGAGGCAACTGGAAGAAACACCATACCCCGGTAGCATAAGTAAGTTTATAGAAAAATTAGAATCACAATACTGAAATATTTTTGACAAACTAGAATTAGGAAACGAGCCTATCGTTAAGTTAAGCTACACCGAAATGCTAAAAAGAATTGATTAAAAATACAATAGATCGAAAATTGCCAGATAGAGTGTACATGTCATTAGCGCGTATGAATATTGATACCATTGCCAAATTAAAACAAGCCACGATGGAGTTAGGTTAGATTAATACTTTAATAAATTAGACAGGCACAAGCAAAAGAACAAAGGAAATATAAATCAAAACAATAATCAAAGATACTTAAACAGCAGACATAATAGTTACTTGGCAGTTATACTACCCTGTAACGAATCAAAATATAAACATGCAAACCCCAAATCAATTTATGACCAATCAAAATCAATACATGACTCGTCCTATACCTCCCGATCAGAGGGGAAATTATTACACTTGTAGAAGGGAGACAAGGCAGACAAAACAATCCCCTCAATTTTCAACGTTGAAGTTCAAATAATGTGAGCAATAAAAGGCCGGTAAAAAGACAACGAGAAGGTCAGAGTGGGCAAAGCAGGATGGACGTCAATTTTCATCAAATTGCCTCGGACACTCAGGAAACGCGGGAAAACGAACCAGTCCCCACGTTCTAATAAGTTATCATAACAATTACTATAAAGGAATGATCGACACAGGTTCCTCGATCAACATCATAAAAGAAAACTTTGCAGAAGAAGAAGATTTGATAGTATATACCATAAAAGGGCCAATAAAATTAAAAAGAAGCATTATGATGAAACCCACTCCAATATGTCCGTCCTCCGTACAAAAATTCTATGTCCATAATTTTTCCGATAGTTATGATTTCCTGTTAGCTCGAAAATATCTCAAAGAAACGAAAGCTAAAATTGACTACGAAAAAGAAATCGTAACTCTAGGTTGAAGAACCTACAGATTTAGATACGAAGAAGAAAAAGTTGAAACCGCACCCGCAAAATGCCTTAAACCCAAGCTTAAACAAAAGGAGGAGACCGCATCAGCAAAATGCCTCGCTCCAAAAGTAAACATTGACACAATGGACAATGATGTAAGGCACTTTGATCCAAAGTCAGTTGAAAAAGATATAGTCAACTTCGCGATAAATAATGAATTACGCGAATGTAATGAATACAGACTCGAACATTTAAATGCAGAAGAAGTTGAACGTTTAAAGAAGGTCCTATATGAATATAGAGACATTCAGTACAAAGAAGGAGAAAATTTGACCTTCACAAGTACTATTAAACATGTTATCCAAACTCAACACGAAGATCCAGTTTACCGAAAACCTTATAAATACCCCCAAAGCGTTGAACAAGAAGTCAACAAACAAATTAATGAAATGATAGAACAAGGTATAATTCGCAAGTCGAACTCACCTTATTGTTCTCCCATTTGGGTGGTCCCTAAGGCAGACGCCTCTGGGAAACAGAAATTTAGGTTAGTAGTGGAATAGGAATAGGAATCTCAACGAAATAACTGTCAACGACAAATTCTCCATCCCTAGAATGGATGAGATATTGGATAAACTCGGACGATGCCAATATTTTACAAAGATTGATCTATCCAAAGGATTTCACCAAATTCAAATGGATAAGAATTCCATCGCGAAAATAGCTTTTTCAACCAAACACGGACATTACGAATATACACGTATGCCCTTTGGATTCAAAAATGCCCCTGCAACATTTCAGAGATGTATGAACAATCTTCTGGAAGATTTGATCTACAAGGACTGCTTAGTATACCTGGATGATATTATAATTTACTCCACTTCATTGGAGGAACACATTCTATCTCTAAGGAAAGTCTTTGGGAAACTTAGGGATGCTAACTTAAAATTACAGCTAGACAAATTCGAGTTCATGAAAAAGGAAACCGAATTCCGAATTCAAACCCAATCCAAATAAAACTAATGCCATTACAAATTTTCCATTACCTAAAACACCAAAACAAATAAAATCATTTTTGGGATTATGTGGGTTCTTTGCCAAGGTAGTTAAACCTATGACCCTTAAACTAAAGAAAAGTGCATTAATCGATACCAAAAGTAAAGACTACATTGAATCATTCGAAAGGTTAAAAGTTTTAATAACTTCAGACCCCATACTGATATATCCAGATTTCTCAAAACCATTCTCTCTGACAACCGATGCAAGTAATTTAGCTATTGGTGCTGTGCTATCTCAAAATCATAAACCCATCTGTTATGCAAGTAGAACATTGAATGAGCATGAGATTAATTACGCTACAATCGAGAAAGAATTGTTACCTATCGTTTGGGCAACGAAATATTTAAGTGATCATAAGCTGTTCACACATGAACACGTATATACATATAATATTATACGTATATATATATTGTACGTAAAACGATTGGACCGCTGCAGCACATGTATTGTCAAACATGGGTCTGCATATGTTTAAAAATAAACAACTCTTGAGCGTTAGAGATATAATAAAAATACCATCGGTCGTATCGCATATTCGTGTAGATAAGGAATGCGTGCAGTGGAAAATTCCCGCACTTACAATCCGTTCCCATGTTAAGGGAACAAATGGCCACTGCGTTGGTCTAGTTAGAGATAAGATTAGAACATGTAAATTTCATATTAGCTGCCTAAGCAGGATTTAGGGAAATAAAATTCAGTTTGAAGCCTCTTTACATTTTGATCAATCGAGCCTTCGAAAAAATATAAACTTCGACTTTGCAGTTTCCCCCTTCTATGGTAAGGGACTCAAAGAAAGGCCAGCTCCTTTAAGCGTTGCTAAGTTAATCTTGCAGCTGAAGGTAGCAAAAATAATTAACTCTTGTTTCCCCCTACCAAAGGTAAGGAGCAGAGTATAAAATTAAAAAAGCAAAAAAATTTTAAAAATAAAACAAGCATCTTATAGCTAAAGGCTGCTTTGTAACCATAAGAAATTATGGTTTGGCGTGCTTGCGGCCATACATCAGCAAGTGAAAAATGCAATAAAAGCATTCAATAAATGCCATAAGTGCATAAGAAATTAAATAGTGAAAAAAAGTGCCTAAGTGCCTAATACACAAAATCATCGTTAGCATCGACGTCAACTAGAAGGAAGAAAAAACCAGGAACCTGCCAACGACGCATCGCCAACGACGCATCATCAACGACGCCTCGCAAACGACAACGCCAACGATACAACTCAGGAACGCATCGCCATCGCTAAAAAATAAGCTATAACTTTTTATTTTAATATTACTTTAATATTATACAAAAAAAAAAGATCATTATGATGTCAGAAAAAACGATAGAGTGTCTAAAAAAGCAGTCCGAAATTATTTTGGAAATATGAAAGTTTGAAATAAAACCAACTTTAAGTGAGAATTTTTTAAAGTAGAAGAGCTGCAAAAATTATTCGTTGCTAATCATAGCAATTTACTAAAGATCGGCATTGTCGATCATGAATATTTTAACACCAAGCAGTATTATGTAATAATAATGGCGTTGACACAGATAAAAATAAAATATGAAAGGAATAAAGGTAGTTCCGTAGATAACCCAGTCCCTAAAGCAAGTCCTGAGAAAATGGGTATTCAGGAGGCACAGGGTAAGCCGCAGGGTATGTCGAGTGACAACGCGTCGAAAGTAGAGCAGGCATTCTGTAGAAATGTTGGGCAATTTAGAATATATCTAGAAGAGATGTCAAAACTAATAAATAATAGTCTAGATTTCCTTCAAATAAGAAAAAACAAAATAGAATTTCTTTGGAATAAAATAGCTAACCATATTTATTTTGAAAGTTTGATATTTGAGGATGAAATTAGTGAACTTGAGTTTGACAAGCAATATATTTTTACAGCCATAAATAGTCAACTCAGTGGAACAGCTAAGAAAGCTGAAATGTCGAAATGCCTTAAATTCAATTAACCACTTTCTTTGGTGATTCCAAAGAATGGGATCTTTTTAATGAGCTCTTCACAGAACTCATTGATACGAAAGAGGATCTCAGTCCTTCTCTCAAGTTTAATTACCTCAAATCAGCATTAAAAGGAGAAGCCAGGAATGTTGTAACTCATTTATTGCACGGCTCTGGGGAAAATTATGAAGCCACCTGGAAATTTTTAACCAAGCGGTATGAAAATAGAAGACACATTTTCTCTCAACATATAAATAGGCTTATGGATATGCCAAGTTTAAATTTGGAGTCAAGCAAACAAATAAGAACATTTATTGACACAATTAATGAGTCTATATATATCATAAAATTAAAGGCACAATTATCGGAAGATGTGGATGCAATTTTTGGTCACATAATTCTTTGAAAATTTAATAAAGAGTCGCTCAACTTATTTGAAAGCCATGACAAAAAAAAACAAAAGAGATCTCTGATGTTATGGACTTTTTAGAGCAAAGGCTCAATTCAATATCTTCATTTTCACAGGAAGTTAATCCTGTAAAGAAAATTATTAACACGAACATTCACAAAAATTATAGTGACAATTGTGTATATCGTAAACTACCGGGGCATTATTTAATTCAATGTCATAAATTTAAAAGTTTCTGGATGTAAAAAATCCAAACTAAAGGAAACTATTGTAGCTACAACGATAGAATTGAAAGATTTAGATCGCTATTGGAAAGTTGAGGAAAACGAAAAATATCGAATCGGAATTATGCGAACATAATTTCATTAAAACCACATCAAAAGACGCAGATGGTCGTGGTAATATAATACTTAAGGCTGATTATTCTAAATTTATGAAAGAATATATCGAGTTAGGACACATGGTCAAAGTAACTAATGATGGTAATTATTTTTTACCACACCAGGCTGTTATCACAGATTTAAGCCTGACGACCAAGCTGAGAGTAGTTTTTGATGCTTCAGCAAAAACTTGAAATAATAAAAGTTTGAACGATATAATGTGGGTTGGTCAACGAGTTCCAAAAGATATTTTTGACATTATAGTTAAGTGGAGGAAATGGGAATTTGTTGAAAAATTGAACCGTCAGATTACAAAAAATTCAAATTTACCAAAAATAACTTTACTCGAGCGGCGAGAGAGCAATTATTGCTGTCACCAAAAAAGTGGCTGCATAGGGAAAAACCAATGTATGGCCGTTACGCATCTTGTTATTCTAGTGTCTTTGGTGGCACCGTATTATAAGCTTCACATATTGACTGATTTTGCGATTTCTCGTGTATTATTTGGACACTGTCACAAGTTTTGGTTGACTTTCCGATTTATATTTTATTGTGTGTATTTTATTGTAACTTTCGTGTAATGTTTGGACACTGCAGCTTCATTTGAACTTGAATACTCTGCATTAGCTCCAAAGCCGTCTCGTACTTTCTTATCATTGCCCCGCTCCACTTTGTTACCCGATACAGCAACGCATGTATTGCTGTGACAATTTTTTGTCTTTTATATATCTATTTGTCTTTGCTGTTATGATATTTTTTTCATTTATACATTTGTTTGGCTTAGCGGATGCCCGTTCCCCGCGAGCCCCTCACCGTATCGTCGCCCCTCAAAGCAGCGGATCCGTTCAACGAGATCTCGGCCAATGTGACTAAAACGCCGACTCAGTCCCCGCGATCCCCTCGCCGAACTTTTTGGCCCCATGGGCACAACGGCTTGAGTATTAACATACACAGCTCCTCATAAGCAATTCACTCGGCAGTATAGGAATTCTAAACAGAAGCTCCCCAGATTACGGTTTACCAACAGGTAAAAATTGAGGGAAACGTCCATTGCAATGAGACACTGGACGCCGACAGGTGCCTTCCTGAACACGGGAGACATACGTTTCCTGGCGGCAAGCAGCGGCAGCCCCTTTTTACATGTTCGAGGGCTATCAAAATAGTTCACTCCATTATCAGGAGGCTCTCATCATCAGGAGCAAGGTTAAAGGCCCCTCTGATGCCTTCCTTTCCTTCCTTGGAACTGTACTGAATTTCCACGCGATTACAAATCGACTCGATTTCACGTACAGTGACGAACGACCGACAGACGTTATCGAGCAAGAGGTAGGTACCTTTAGACAGGAAAGCCTCACATTCCATCAGTATTACCACGAGGTTGAGAAAAAACTCACCTTTCTTTCGTCTGCGGAAATGGTTCTGTGCGAGAAATTACGGGATGACGCCTTGCGCGTTTTCGTCTTAGGACTCAGGCGCAACCTCACGATGTGCTGTTTGCGGCAAAGACGAAAGACGCTAGGCCCCTTCAAAAAGGCAAAGAGTTAAATACGTTGCTCAGGCCTTAGATAATGCGCGGACACCGCAGCATCCGGTGCAGCGTGAAGGGTCGACGATAATGCCATCCTAGAGTATTTTTAGGGAAAAATCCCGTCATCAGACGAAGAGTAGCAGGGATCTACATGAGCTCCTGGTTGACACGGGCGCATCAAAAAATTTCATCCGACCATTTAAGGGGTTGAAGGGCATCCGCTGAACGCGACCGTGAGAAGACATCGTTCTCAGTGAATGGAGGGAAATATGAGTTCCGAAAACCCCCATTGGGACTCGAATGCTGCAAGCATTTTCCAGAGAACAATTGACAATATTCTGCGAGCGCAAATCGGCAAGTTCTGCTACGTTTGCGTCGGTGACGTCATCATCTTGCACATGTTAAGCACGTAGGTTGGGTTCTGAAAAGCCTTTACGATGCAAACATGAGAATATCAGCAGAAAAGTCACGTTTTTTAAGAAAAACGTGAGCTTCCTAGGGTTCATCGTCACCAATAACGGGGCAAAAACTGACCCAAAAAAGGTTAATGCCAGAATTTCCAGAGCCCAAAAACGTATTTGCGGTAAGGTCATTCTTGGGCTTGGCCAGCTATTATCATCCTCAGATACCCTTACCACAAAAATAGCGTTTAATTTAACGACAGACGCTTCGGTCTACGGCATTGGCGCAGTGCTGTGCCAGGAGGGGCGTCCGATTACCGGTTAACTGAGCTATCAAGGAAAGGGAGCTCTTAGCTATAGTCTGGTCAAATAAATAAACATCACTACCAACCTTTGACGTTTGCGGTATTGGAATCCAATCCGAACGCCAAGATCAAGAGGTGAAATGCACGCATCGACGAGTCCGGCGCGCAAATTTTTTACAAGCCCGGAAAAAATAGCCTCAGATGCACTCTCAACTCAATGTTGTTGGAGACTAGGAACGAGAGTCGTGCGGAGCCACGGTTCACAGCGAACTTTCGCTTACACACACGATCGAGTCCACGGACAAACCCGTGAATTGCTTCCAGAACCAAATAATTTTAGAATAGGCGCGCTCCCCTTGGAAACGCACTTTTATACTATTTGGGAACAAGAGGGGCCACTCGATCAACTTCTCGTGCAAACAAACTTTGCTAAAGGAACTTGCCAACACCATTATCCCTAATGGTGTGAGTGCCTTCCACTGTGATCTTCACACGTTGGCACAAATCCAGGACGAGGTGGTTCGGCAATTTCCGGCAACAAAATTCTGGTATTGCAGACATTTCGAGGTCGAGGAGAGGAAGGATATCCTCACCGCGAGCATAACAGAGCTCACAGGTCATTCCTAGAAAACGTGAAGCAAGTACTCTCCGAGTATTACTTCCCCAAAATGACCAAATTGGCGAGCGAGATAGCAGCCAACTGCAAAACTTGCGCCAAGGCGAAGTATGACAGACATCCGAGAAAACAGGAGCTCGGTGAGACACCAATCCCAGCCCATGTTGGAGAAACATTGCACATCGATATTTTCTCAACGGATAAAAACTACTTCCTCACCTGCATTGACAAGTTTTCTAAATTCGCTATGGTACAGCCGATTCCGTCTAGAACCATAGAGGATCTGAAAGCAACCGTGCTGCAACATATGATGTATATATGTATATATAATATGTATATGTGCACAAGTGTACATTTTTTTATCAATTAAATTAGAATAATTAAATGCCAACAACAACTCCTCTGGGCCCATAGGATGGATTTGGGTAAGTGAATTTATTATTTTCTTTTAATTTACAATTGCTTATGTGAACATATATCAACAAATACATACAAGTTATCCAACCCATGATTCAGGGGCCCTTACCCAAATTATAAACAATTTTTCAAAATCCAATCTCAACGATTGATTTGCCTTGGATCTCAAAGTCGCACTTCGCCGGCTTGTAAACAAACCAAAGTTAACGTAAACACAGCTCCCTCTTGATCGAATTTAACGTAAACACAACTTCCTCTTGGAGACCAAACATATTGCGCATTGGGGACCAACTTATTGCGTATCAATCAAACTGCAATGGTCAGCATAATTGAATTTCACAACGCAATGGAAAGATTTCAAGCCTTTGGCTCTCTTCCAAACGAATTTTCTAGAGCGTCTCCTAAGAGAACATTTCTCCAAAAAGAAAAGCGTCTGGCCGAGGTTTATTGTGCTCCGCTGAAGAATCAACAGATCAGTCTTCATCGGGCGACAAGCGAGAATGGTTAATAGAATCAATCTGTAAAAGTAAAGTGACTAGTAATAGTGGATTAGCATAACGGATTATCACCAAATATTGTAATTGAAAAACGTTTGAAATAAAAAATATATTTTTTTATACATAATACCCTATAAATTGCATAATCCCTACATAATGGAAATTAAAGAAGGAGCAAATTAAAAGTGAAAGACAAGAAAATGAATGTTACATTCAACAAAAGTTTAGTGAAATTAAATTAGTAAAACAGAAATAAGAGATAGAATTAAAAAAAGTACAGAAATTAAAAAAAAGAAATAAAGAGAAATTCAAAAAATTAAAAATATGAATTAGGAAAGAAAACAAATCGGTATTAAATCAATTTAATTAAAGTTAGCAACCGATACCGGAAATGAAATTAAAATATTGAATGGTTTAAAAATTAAAGAAACAAAAATGGAACAAATAAACTGTAGCTAACGTAATTACATAACGATAAAAAGAATTAAATGAAATTAGGTTGACAACAATTAAATTCTTATATTTTTACACTTATCAACTATATAACATGGCTTTATATACTATATTTTATCTTATTATTAAATGAAAAAAAATGGGTTTTCCTTATAAGAAAAGGCGAAAGGTATGATGAAAGGGTAACACATAAATTATGGATTTACCATATAGTGCCAAAGGTAAATCATGGAGGGTGGGTACAGATGCGGGTTAGATATACTGGCATAGCGGCATCATACACCCATGAGCTCTCAGAATTTCGTTCTTTTTATTAAATTGTGTTATGCATTAATTATAAATCTTGTTTTATTGTATTTATTATTTGGCCAACGAACCACCAATGCTCTCCGATGATGTTTGGTTTTAAGGCAAGGTACGCCTTTGTTTAGATGCACGACGCATTAACGAGTGCACTAAAAAAGACTCGTACCCGCTGCCAAATATAGATAGCATTTTTTCTGGGCTTCCCAAAGCAAATATCAAAACCAAATTGGTTCTGAAGGATGCATTCTGACAAATACCGGTTAGTCGATGAATTCATCCCAGCAGACTTGAAAACATGTGTTTTTGGTTTGGTTGGTCCATAAGCCATAGGAGAGGTAGCGAAAATATAGTGCCAGACACCCTTTCAAGAATGCACGTAGAGGAGGTGTCAGCCATTGAGCTGATTGAGCCAGAAATTTATATCGACTTTCCATGTTTTGATTCGGAACATTATGTATGTATATGTATATATATTATGCATACCTAAAGGATTAAAATAAAGTGTCTTTCGTCGGGCTCACGAGTCAGTAGCAACCGCCCATGGTGGCATGGCTAAGACTTTGGAGCTTATACGGTGTAACTTTTATTGGCCAGGCATGGTGTCACAGGTGCGCTCGTATGTTCGCGCTTGTGATGTGCGTAAATCCACTAAGGCACCAGATCAATCCTTAAAGCCTCTTATGGGTAAGACAGGCCATTTGAACGCTTATATGTAGATATTTTAGGTCCCTATCCGAGGAGCAAACGAGGATATATTGGTTTGATCACCTTTCAAAATTTCATTGGCTGTGCCCATTGAAAAAATTTAATACGGCCCCTATAAAAGAATTTCTGCAAGATCGTATATTTTTGACATATGGAGTACCGCGCTGCATTATAAGTGACAATGTAGTTCAATTTAAATCGTCTGCTTTCAATGCTTGATTGACTTAATTGGGAGCTTTATATTCTCCCCAATCAAATGCTTCAGAAACGGTTAATAGATCCTTAATTGCAGGCATTAGAGCCTTTCTTTCGGATCACACCAAATGGGATCTGGACATTCACGCAATAAGTTGTGCATTGCGAAACGCTCACCATCAGAGCATTGGTTGTTCTCCGTATTTTGCTTTATAGGGATTCGATATAGCAAACTCTTGGTAAGCATTACGACCTTTTAAAGAATTTTCAGCTGTTAGGCGAATCTGAAAATATATTGGTCAGAACAGATCAGTTAAATTTAGTCCGAAAAGAAATTAAGGCAAACATTGCTAAAGCCTACGATCAAAATGAAAGGCATTACAATCTCAGAACAAGAGAAATCTCATTCAAGGTCGGTATGGAAGTATTTCGTCGTAATTTCTCTCACAGTAATTTTTCTAATCAAATAAATGCCAAGTTAAATCCACAATGGTAAAAGTCACGCGTAAAAGCGAAGCTTGGGAGTTCTTATTATGTCTTAGAAGACCTACAGGGACGAGAACTTTGTACTTATCATGCCAAAGATATCAAACAATGATAAACTGTTACATTTCAGCGAAAAATCAGGGCTTCTTTTTTTTCAAGCCATTTCCCGGCCTGAACGACTTACAAAATAGCTTGTGGTGTAATGTACAGCCCTTCCAATTGTATTAAAAAAAAACGATTTTGTTGAAAAAAACGCTTAACTCTTAAAGACGATGAATTTGAATTAAAATTTTCGAGAAAAAATAACACAATCTGAAAACGGTCACTATCTCGATAATTCGGAGTCATTATCAGCTGACTCTAATGCAACTCTAATCACGGCGAAGCTCCAATTAGAGCTTTGAGTTGCATGGTAGCTTTGCACTGCTCGAGTGGCACTTACTCCCTCCAGAGTTCTTTTCTCTTTTGGCCGTCGCAACGATCAGCAGTGGAGTCTGCAGCGGAGCACCCCGGCTGTTAGAGTGCACGTCTCTGCGGATAGGGCTCCACAGTGACTTAGATCGGGGTTCTGTGCAAAAAATGAACTGCACACTCGCCAGATCTGCACACCTATCTTTTGGAAAACGGGAAAAACCTTGGCGAGCAGCGAACGCATAACCTCGCGGACTCGCCGTGCCAAAACTGGGAGAGGAAAAAAAATTATAACCTCTACATCTATACTCTTACTCTACATCTGCATCTTACACTTACATCTATACTCTACATTAATATACACCAACACATATACAACTATATATATGAAGGTTAAATAGTTATGTTTTTACTTACTTTTGAGTCTATTAAATGGACCGTTGTAGTAACTAAGACCAACGCTGTAACCGAAGTTTTGTCAAATAAAAGAAATAACAAATCGAATTGGATTATGATCTTTATTGTTCAGTGTTCAGCTTAAGACTGAAAATTAAATGTAAGTGAAACTGAGGAGAAGCCTCTGTGCTTAAGAAATATGTTAGTGTATTTTGGGAGAGCATGGTTCTTGGATTCTAAAGTCAAGGAGGAGCCTCAGAGAGAGCAGGCAAAACTGCTTAGGTTAGGTTTTGGGATTTGCTAAAATGAATGGTTAGGGATCCGTTTACATGAATGGTTAAGTGCCGTTTAAGTGTTTTATTGTTCATCGAATCAATGAAACTGGCCGGTTTGGGTGGCGCACATACGTCACTACCCTTGCCTTAAACAGAAGCCTATACTTGGGCTGGGATTGATGGATATAGTACGGGTAATGCGGCTTCTTCCATTTCTATTTGCTGTGGTGTGTTTTGATTTTGATTTTTTCTTAATTCCAATTTTGCGTACAACATCATGAATGGGTTAAACGATACATATCTTAAATACAAGTACAATAAAATAAGTGTAATGATAGTCAATAATATGTATATGTAACATTGTTTTGTAAAATCATTTCATCAATGTCGTTGTGCTTTACAGTTTTTATTTTTGTTATGGTAAGCGGTGTTATAATGGGGTCAAATCTATTTCTGGTTTTAAGAGATTTTCACTTAAAATTATACTATTGATTTCTATTTTACATTGAGTCACTCTTATCATTTTGTTTCCTTCTATGTTTATATTAATAATTGGATTGTGGCAATTTTGTTTGGGACTTGTTTGGGTAAAATTTCAAGTTATAATTGTGTTTGGTTCTATGTATTTTATTATTTCATCTGTGTGAACTGACTCAAAATTACAAATTTTTTTTTTTTTTTTTTTTTTTTTCTATTTATTTATTTTGCAATCTGTCTTAGAACTATGACAATAAGCAAATTATATAGCACCTAAAAAATACTTGACAGGATTGCATGAGCTCCAATGAGCACATACAATATATATACATATTTACATTTATTTACATTTTCCACTTAAATTTAACTTTCGAATCTATGTGACAAGTCTAGCGTATGAAATCTTTTTAATCGTCTAAGACTGCTAGTATTGTCTAATAGACCTATTGCCAATATGTTTTCGTGGTTGTGTAGCCTGTTAATATACCTCGTAGCGTTTCTTTTTATTTCTTCTTTAACCGTAAGTCAGTTTAGGTCTTTGTGAATGTCATAATTGGACATATACCAAGGAGCACCTGTTATTGTTCTAAGTGTCATGGACTGAAACCTTTGCAATATTTCGATATTTGAGTTACTTGCTGTTCCCCACAATTGCATCGCATATGTCCACACTGGCTTAAGGATTGCCGTGTATAAACGGATTTTGTTCTCTAAGCTGAGCTGGGAGCGTGGACCTAACAGCCAGTACATCTTTCTTGTTTTTGCCTTGAGCTGCATTTGCTTCGCTTTGATGTGCTGCTTCCAGATTAGTCGTCTGTCCAGGTGTACTCCAAGGTATTTCACCGTTTCACTAACGGGTATGTAAGTCCCATTGAGCATTACAGGAGGACAATTCCCAGGTCTCAGGGAAAATGTGACTTGAACTGACTTCTGGGCGTTGACCACTATTCTCCACCTCTCCAACCACGCTTCAATTAGACCAAGTTCTTCTTGAAGTAGATTGGATGCTTCGTGTGGGACATTGCCCGTAGCAATGACTGCCGTATCATCAGCATATGTTGCAATTTCAACAGCATCAGTTGTGGGCAAATCAGCTGTAAAAATTGTGTATAATACTGGACCTAAAACACTCCCTTGTGGGACTCCAGCGTGAGCAGTATGTAACCTGGACGATTCGTCGTATTCGTGCACATAGAAGACTCTGTTTTTCAAGTACGATTGAATTATGAGGAAATAAGGTGCGGGTAGCCATTTTTTAATTTTATAGAGTAGCCCTGCGTGCCAGACTTTATCGAAGGCCTGCTTGACATCAAGATGGCATTGCTCAATCGTTCCATGTCCCCTTCTGAACCCAAACTGGTGTTCGGGTATGATGTTAAGTTCATCCAGCACAGGCAACATTCTTCTCAAAAGTATTCGTTCAAATACCTTAGAGAATGTCACCAGCAAACTAATGGGACGGTAAGACGAGGTGCAGCCTTCTGGGTTGTTGGGTTTAGCGATCATAATTACTTCCGCACATTTCCATTGACTTGGGAAGTATTCAAGTCTGATCATGGCATTATAAATATACGTCAGCAATCGGATGCACTTCGGCGGGAGATTTCTGATGGTGTTTGCACAGATTTTGTCATATCCTGGTGACTTTTGCCTATTTAACTTCTTTATCTCATCTTCTACCTCTGTGAAGGTTGTTTGGGTTATTGGGAAGCTCATCTGGCAGGGAGATTCGAGAAAGTGATGTACCTCATCTACGAAGTCTGGGTAGTTTTCCGGATTTGGCTTAAAAACTGAGCTTAAATGTTCTGCAAACGCCTCAGCCTTCTCGTCATTGCCCTTGCACCGTTGGCCTCTGCTGTCGACTATTGTGGTAGCTCTTCGGGTTGGTCTTTTGAGATATTTAGTTGCTTTCCAAAGGCTATGGTCAAGGTCGCTTGTATATGGGTCAAGGTTTCTTAGGTATGCGCCTGTTGCTTCATTTTTAATTTCCCAAAGTCTGCCTTTTAATTCCTTTGCTGCCCTGTTGAATTTTCTTTTGTCAACTGGACTTCGCGTAGATTGCCAAATTTTTCGAAGTTTCCTTTTTTCAGCAACTTGTGCTCTCAGGTCTAGAGGTAGAAATGTGTGTCTGATTCGATTTTCGTTTGGTGGTGGTGTGAACATGTGTCCAGCTGCATGGATTGAGTTGGTGAATGCCTCAATTGCAAGATCAACTTCGTCACCTGATTTAAGCGATATGTCTAGACAAGTTCGGTCTTCAAGCCAGTTTTTAAAAGCACTTATGTTCGTTTTTGCATTTATTATTCTATAAGGCTTCTGCTTGAAACAAACTGTTTGACCATAGGTCACAATGATCGGCGAGTGATCGGAGCTAAGATCAAAATTCTCTTCTACTTTGAACCTGGTTTGTGGTAGACCAGAGTAGACAATAAAGTCCAGCAAATCAGGAATTTTGCGGGGGTCAGTTGGCCAGTACGTTGGCTTGCCCGTAGATAAGGTTGAGAACTTATTGTTGGTTATGCATTTGTACAGTTCAGCACCTTTCGGATTTACTTATCTCGATCCCCACCATGGGTGTTTGGCATTATAGTCGCCCCCGGCAATAAAGCATCTGCCAAGTGCTTGAAAGAGAGAATTGAAGTTGTCAAGCTTGCAAGGATATCTTGGTGGTAGGTACACTGCAGCTACAGAAATATTTGCATGCATACATTGAATTTGAATCGCTGCAACTTGCATATTGTTTGTGCTGATGCTGTCTAGTGTTTTATATTTTCAGTTTCTTTTAACAATAACTGCACATCCACCTTGTGCTCTACCTGATGGGTGATTAGTATTTACTATATCGTACCCATTAATGGCTATATAATTTTTCTTTGTAAAATGTGTTTCTGATATAAGTACTATGTCAATGTTGTTAGTTTTAATAAATAGAGTTATTTCATTTCGATGATTGGAAAGCCCATTGGCATTCCATATGGCTATACGAAGATCTACTTGCATAATTTATTTACAAGCAACATTATCATGTTGAGCAGATTGGTTGTAAGCTCTGATTGTTTTATTAATAATTGCTCAATTCTATCTAGTGCTGAGTTTTCTTGTGGTAAAGTCTCACCTCGTAACACTTGCGCATAATTTAGTTGGTTAGAGTAAACGTTTTCTTGGTTTGGCCTTGTCGGAATATTTGTTGTCAGATTCTGTCGATCACGAGCTACAGTTGGTGCTTGCCTGGTTTTGGATGCATTAGTCTGGTGTTTGGCGATGTCTTGGTAGATTCTGCAACCTTTGTAACTAGCAGCATGATTTTCATGGCAGTTGGCACATGTGGCTGGTGCATTCTTTTCCTTTGGACAGTTTACGCTTGGGTGATTCTGAGCACATTTAACGCACTTGAATGTTTTATTGCAGTATGTCTTTGTGTGCCCGAATTCTTGGCATCGAAAACATTGCACCATGTCACTCACTTTCCTTGGTGGTTCTATAGTTACAATTGCATTATTAATGTGCCTGATTTTGTAGATTTCCGTGTTATTGTTTTGTGGTTCCAAATCTATAAAGAACATCGGTAGTGGTTCCTTGGTAATACGGCTTTGAATGTTATGAATCCCCCTAACTGCATGGCCTTCAGATTCTAGAGCTTCCTTTATAGTTTCAACTTTTGTAGAGTGATGAATGTTTTTGGCTACAACCCTAAATGCCCTATCCTGTTTGAGCTTAAATGTATGGTAGCTTATCTTATCTATCTTCAGAGCTTTTACTACGTCCCTGAATTTTTCGACACTCTTCACCATAATTCGAACATGTCCGTCTCGTTGTGATTTATAAGTGAACTGACTAGCGCTTATATATGGCTTGAGGTATTGGAGAAATCCGTTTATATCACTCACATTGGACACGAAAATTGGTGGTGGTTTTTCAGAGGGCAAATCTTTATCCATTTCCTCATCCAGTGTTGGGTTCGTTGTTGTAGGGTTAGGAGCTTCATGATCCGTGTCTGCCAATAGGGCAAAATGGTTAGCATTTCTGGATGTACCGGGTCCAAAATCTATGGCTGGAATTTTTCTCGTCACAGCTGGGGAGTTCTCGTTTT
The DNA here is from genome assembly GCA_005876975.1 of Drosophila orena. Lineage (NCBI taxonomy): Eukaryota > Metazoa > Arthropoda > Insecta > Diptera > Drosophilidae > Drosophila > Drosophila orena. Next base: position 516,443 of record VCKV01000328.1, on the reverse strand, counting down.
TTCGCTTAATTGAGTGTGGATTAGTTGGCAGCTTTTGCCACGCAAAATTATTGCTGTCACCAGCTCCGTTTGAAGGCATAGTTTTGCTGCTTAATAGCAGCTAAGCTGCAGTCCCTTATCTTAGCGGAGATAAGCTCGGTCTTATCGGTAACGGTGTCGTTGTTGTTGTTGGATTTGGATTATCGCTTCGCGGTTGTCCGTAGGCACGTCTGTACTCGGCGAGAGTTCGATCGCGACTAAAATTACAAATTGATTTTAAATGTTTAATGATATTGGAGACACACTCATTGTCTATTTCTTTATTTTCGTTATTGTAAACTTTATTTTCTTTTTCAAAATATGATTGTGTGTCTGTGTAATCTTGCTGATAGCCGTTAGAGTCTGGGTAAGGGATTATTTTTATTGGGTTTATTTATCAAAAGTTAATGGGTATGTGGGATATGATTAATAATTGGTTATCTTGGTAATTGATCCAAGTGGATGTTTTAATGTTCAAAATATTTTGGCTGCTTACATTCTTAAGTTTGTCGTAATTTAGTAATTTAGGGTTAAACAGTCGGTGTCTGGAAAGCTGCATTCCCATTTCCAGGTCCTCTATGTATTCTGTAAGCTGCATAAGTTCGTATAAAAGGGCGTTAACGATGTTGTTGTCTTTTTCGTATTCCTGTATCTTCTGCATTCTGTCGTTTATCAATCGTATAGCGTCATTAAGTTCATGTATCTTCACTGTGTAATGGGAGTGTGTCTCAAGTTTTTTCTGTATTTCTGCTCGATCATTTTCATCAAGTGTGCCAAATAGGTACTGAGCCCACAATGTTAATAAGTCCACGTTTACTTCTATGTTGCAGGGTTATTCCAGTTAGTTCTCTTTTCTTCTTATTGTACATAAATTTGATTTGGGGTGCATGATAGTCGGTACGCAGCCTTTATTCAAAATAGTCAGCTACGGTGTCTATTTCGGTTAAGTTGATCCTCAAACAATGATGTTCAAAGGGGTATGGTATTTGGACTGGTTTATCAGCAAAAAAGGAGATAGCCGTGGTTGGTGTCAATTTTATTAATTTGAATTTTCTGTCCATGAACTGTTGTGATCAACATAAGCAAAAATGTCATCAAGTTCCAGGCACCTGTGGAATTGAAATTTGATTATTTTTCTTTCTCTAACTCTATTTCTGTTAGTTATTTTGTAATGGTCGGAGTCCATTTGCTCCACATTGTTGGTTGGCTTAAATGGATTTTCTAATTTGCCTTTCTTTAGTGGGCATTTTCTGTATCTCGTGTCGACTTCGTATACCATTCTGTCACTGTTTATTTTGTTATATTTGTTTTGTTGTGTGTCTAATATTGGATGTCCAGCGTAGAGAAATACGTGTGCAGGGGTCTGTCCAGTGGTATCGTGTTTGGTCTTGTGATTGTATATGTTGAGTATTGTTTCTATTTTGCTTAATTTGATTTCGTCGTCGTCGGATGTTTTGATTATGCGAATTTTTTCATTAATTGTTTTATGTAGTCTTTCTATGTCCGCCACACCGGTCTTTGCTGTGTTAAGCTTTAATTCAATTTCCTCACTTTCTAGCCATCGTTTGAGGGCCAAACTGGAAAACGCGCCATCTCTGTCTGCTTTTAGTATTTTTGGCTTGCCCAGCTGGTTGAATATACGCATAAGTGCATTTTTGCATTCCAACCAGTCCTTTGTTTTTATTTCTTCTAATGTGGCAAATTTCGAACAAATGTCCATGCAACTAACGTAATGTTTGCCTACAGATGACTAAATGTCTATCATGAATTTGTCGCGGAAATGTTCTGGTCTGGGTGTGGTTTTCATTGGCACATCTGTGTTGCGGTGCTCTGTGTTTGCTAAATTGCAGATATTGCATTAATTTATTATGTTTTGGATAAGTAGTTGGCTATTGGGGAAATAGTACATTTCACCGAAAAGCTTTGTAGTTTTCTGCATTCCAGAGTGTAGAAGTTTTTGGTGAGTGCTTAATATCAATTCTTTAAATTCTGAATAAGTGGTTATGTTTTTTAGTAAAATCATGCTACGCAAGGATCCCGAAAACTGCGTCACTGTCTATATACAACGCACTGTTTTTCCCGCAAAAATGGCCAATCAAATAATTGTTCGGCTCTTTCCCTGGTCATATTGTTGTAATAAATCTGAGTTATGTGTTTTTTGATATACTTGTTTATTTTAATGTCTGGTGGTCCCTTCAAAAATCTCACCCGGCTGTTGAATGTGTTTAAAGGTCTTTCTGTAATAAAGGATCAAGTCACTATTATCTTCTTCTGCGCTATGTTGGGTCTGTTCGCTCAGGTATGTCTTCTCGGGTTTTATTCTGGATAATGCGTCCGTCACTCAATTTTCTTTTCCTTTTATATATTTTAAGTCAAAATTAAATTCGTATAATCTTACTATCCATCGGGTTAGTTTTGAATTTGGATCTTTTATACGGTACAACCAGCTTAGTCACTGGATATTTCAAAGTGCCATCCGTAGGTAGTGTCGGAAAGTCTTTGTCGCGCATACAATTGCCAAGAAATCTTTCTCAATTGCGCTGTAATTGACCTCATGTTCGTTAAGCGTTAGGCTCATGTAACTAAGTGGGTGTCATCAAGGTTGTTGGTGCTCATCAAGGGATGTCAAGAATACAATTATGTCGCCCAGGTACACAAGACAGTGTTTATTTAAGAGTGGTCGTAAAATGTCATTCATGCACCGTTGCATGTGAAAATATTCGTAATGTATCGTGCTTGGGGGAAAAGGCTGTCTTTGAAACTGGTTCTGGGTCCATCTCGATCTGGTGAAAACCTTTTGCCAGGTCTATAGTTGTGAAATAATTACATCTGCCTAGCTTTCCTAAAATTTCGTCCATGTTTGGGATTGGGAGTCTGTCTCCTACTCTTATTTCGTTTAATTTTCGGTAGTCTATTACAATTCTAAATTTCTGTTTTCCTGATGCATCTTGTTTTTTTGGAACCACCCAGATGGGACTATTGTAAGGTGAGTTACTGGTACGTATAATACCCTGATTTAGCATATCTTGTATTTGGCTTTCGACCTCTTGTTCATAAGCCTGTGGTTAACTGTATAATTTAGAATAAATGGGTAGATTATGCTTTGTATTGATGGTATGTTTGGTTTGATTACTAAATGTCAACTTGTCACCTTCATGGTACTGTATGTCATGATATTGCTGCAAGAGTGCACACAATCTTTGTTTTTCTTGTCTGAGCATGGTGTCAGGTATCATATTTACATTTTGAAAATGACTCTGTTCTTGTGCTGCTATTCCTTCTACTAATTTGTATTTGTTGTTGTAAAGAGTTACCTCTTGATCGCGGTAACTTATTATTGCCTTTGCTTCTGCTAAAAGTTTTCTTCCTTATAAGAGATCGTAATTCTCGGAAAAGGGGTGCAGTAAATATTCGTTTGTTGCTGGGAACAAAATCTTTGAAGGTATAGTTATACTTTTGCTGATAATGAGCGGCCCGTTGCTGGTATGAATAAGAATATTAGTATTCTAGATTGGTAGGTCAAATATGTTTTTGAATATCATGTTAACTGTTGATCCGGTATTAATAAGGCATTCCAAATTATTTTCTTTGTATTTAATTGTTATATATTGGGGCTATTCAAGGCTTGTGGCTGAAAATTTTCGGCCTGTTCAACATTGGGTTCTTGGTTGTCATTGCTTGTCTCGTCTGTATTAATCTTCTGTGGCTGTTGTGTTGTTTCTGAATTTTGGTTGTTTTCAGTTTGATGCTGATATTCTGAATAATATTCCAAATGGTCGTAAGTTGGATAGTAAAAATAGTCATATGGAACACACTGCTGATAGAAAGCGTCCTCTTGGTACAATGATTAGTCAGTACTCATCCTAGTCTGTCCACTATTAGCTGGTTCGGTACATAGAAACTTGAGTTTTGTGTCGATTGGGGATTTTGATATTGGTGTGGTTGTCTGAACCTATTCTGATCGAATGCATTGTTTCGATCGGTATTAGAAATTGGTCGAGGTGTAAAGTTTACACGTTAGTTTGGTTGAAAAGCCTTGTATGCATGTTGGCTTTGTTGAAATACATTGTTCGGATTAGGGTGATAGGGTATCGGATGACGATAAGGTGAATTATGAGCTGGTGGTGTTTGATGACTTTGTGGAGCTTGATATGGCACTGGTGAATTATAATGTAGAATCGGTGTTGGATATCTTCTGGTATTATTGTTAGTCTAATTAATATTGTGATTATAGGATTTTTGTGGCTTATCAGAAGAATTTTGTTTTTGAATAAAAGAGCTTGTATGACTCGCATGTTAATACATTCCTTTTTCTTGTAAAATATTTATGAGTGAACGCAAATCTGGTATATTGTGGTTATTTATTCTTAAATAAATGTGTGTAGGTAATTTTGTAATAAAAGATTCAATACTGGTTGTTATTAATCTTAAATATAAAGTTTTTTCTTCAGCATTTTGTTCTGATTCAAGCTTACTAGTAAGTGTTTGTCTGCGGTTTTCTGCTTCCTCCAGGAATGCTCGTACACTGCCTCTGAATGGGGTCCCCCGAAACTCTTCCAAAAGAATGTGGTTAGGGGTCTGGGGCTTATTGTTGAGTACCAGTTGTTGTGTTAGTTGTGGCCAGGTGTTTATGTCGTTGGCTCCAATGCTGCTGTTGGCGTTCGGTAACATAAAGGGCCTGTATGTAGTCAATTCGGCTTACAAATGTGTATAGGGTGCCCGGATCACCGTTGAACTCTCTACATTGCCAATCTGGTAGGCAACCTGGGTCATGTTGCTGTCTGATAGGGGTGGAACAATTCTGGGTTCTGTCATTTTGTTGTTTTTCTCAATTTAATTCAATATTGTTATTTTTTGTTATATTTTATTTTATTTATTTATATGTAAGTATTTAATTTATTTTTATTTTTATTTGTTGTTTTACGGATCTTAGTTTGTATGTATCTTATTTGATTTTTTTTTTCTTTTTTTGTCTCTTCTGTCTCTTTACTAATTTATTCGATATTCTTATTTTTAGTTCTTGCTCTTAAGATAGATTTTGATTTTCACATGGGTTGCACTATTGCTTTTTCGTGGGGTTCACAAATTCAATAGCGTCTTCCTGATACTAAACTCAGGTTTGTTGTTGACACTGCGTTACACGGTTTCGCGCTATTGTCGAGGTTCTAATTAAAACTTAACACGATATTGACCGTCGCATGGCTGTCTTTAGTATAAGTTTTTTATCGGATAACAAAAATTTGCGAATTGATTAGTCTAGCTATCGCATCACTAAATATCACTTTTGTTATCCTACCGACTGCGACAGTTAAGTTTTTATTTACTTTTGAGTCTATTAAATGGACCGTTGTAGTAACTAAGACCAACGCTATAACCGAAGTTTTGTCAAATAAAAGAAATAACAAATCGAATTGGATTATGATCTTTATTGTTCAGTGTTCAGCTTAAGACTGAAAATTAAATGTAAGTGAAACTGAGGAGAAGCCTCTGTGCTTAAGAAATATGTTAGTGTATTTTGGGAGAGCATTGCTCTTGGATTCTAAAGTCAAGGAGAAGCCTCAGAGAGAGCAGGCAAAACTGCTTAGGTTAAGTTTTGGAATTTGTTTACATGAATGGTTAAGTGCTGTTTAAGTGTTTTATTGTTCATGGAATCTATGTTCATGGGTGGCGCAAATACGTCACTACCCTTCCCTTAAAGAGAAGCCTATACTTGGGCTGGGATTGATGGATATAGTACGGGTAATGGGGCTTCTTCCATTTCTATTTGTTGTGGTGTGTTTTGATTTTAATTTTTTCTTAATTCTAATTTTGCGTACAACATCATGAATGGGTTAAACGATACGTATCTTAAATACAAGTACAATAAAATAAGTGTAATGATGACAATAGTCAATAATATGTAAAGTGTAACATTGTTTTGTAAAATCATTTCATCAATGTCGTTGTGTCTTACAGTTTTTATTTTGTTATGGTAAGTGTTATGGTAATGGGGTCAAATCTATTTCTGGTTTTAAGAGATTTTCACTTAAAATTATACTATTGATTTTTATTTTACATTGAGTCACTCTTATCATTTTGTTTCCTTCTATGCTTATATTATTAATTGGGATTTGGCAATTTTGTTTGAGACTTGTTTGGGTTAAATTCCAAGTTATAATTGTGTTTGGTTCTATGTATTTTATTATTTCATCTTTTTCAAAATATGATTGTGTGTCTGTGTATTCTAGCTGATAGCCGTTAGAGTCTGGGTAAGGGATTATTGTGATTGTGTTTATTAAAGAAAAGTTAATGGGTATGTGGGATATGATTAATAATTGGTTATCTTTGTATTTGATCCAAGTGGATGTTTTAATGTTCAAAATATTTTTGTTGTTTACATTCTCAAGCTTGTCGTTGTTTAGTAGTGCTAAACAGTCCGAGTCTGGAAAGCTGCATTCCCATTTCCAGGTCCTCTATGCATTCTGTAAACTGCATAAGTTCGTATAAAAGGGTGTTAACGATGTTGTCGTCTTTTTCTGCATTCCGTCGTTTATCAATCGTATAGCGTCATTAAGTTCATGTAACTTCACTGTGTCATGGGAGTGTGTCTCAAGTTTTTTATGTATTTCTGCTCGATCATTTTCATCAAGTGTGCCAAATAGGTATTTAAAATCTGAGCCCACAATGTTAATAAGTCCACGTTTATTTCTATGTTGCAGGGTTATTCCAGTTAGTTCTCTTTCATCTTATTGTACATAAATTTGATTTGGGGTGCATGATAGTCGGTACGCTGCCTTTGTTCAAAATAATCAGCTACAGTGTCTATTTCGGTTAAGTTGATACTTAATCAATAATGTTCAATAGAGGATGGTATTTGGACTGGTTTATCAGAAAAAATTATATAGCCGTGGTTGGTGTCAATATTATTAATTTGAATTTGCTGTCCATGAACTGTTGTGATCAGCATAAGCAAAAATGTCATCAAGTTCCAAGCACCTGTGGAATTGAAATTTGATTTTTTTTTTCGTTTTTTGAATTGTGTTTTGTAGTAGTGAGTAACTCTATATTTTTGTAAGTGATTTTGTAATGGTCGAAGTCCGTTTGTTCCAGCGCTGAACTCAGTTGGGGCGCGTCAGCATTGTGTACATGCTCAATACCGGGTCGTGGCCGACGATGTTAAGTAGTGGTGATCTTACTACGCCAGGCTGTTTATCTATTGTTTTTCGGAAATTTACGAATTCCGTTTCGTTGATGATAGCTGAACGCGCAAAGGTTACCAGATGCGTTCCTTTGGCGAGCACCTCTGGGCCGCCGTCCGTGCTGACGGATGACGTCCGTCATCTACAGGCATTACTGCTTCCAGATGGCTGGGTTGAGTATTGCATTGGGGCGTGTTTCCCACATGGAGTGAACGGGCGCAGGTTTCGCGTCGAGACCGCTCGCAGAAGGTGTTGTGCGTGGTCTCTATGCATTCAGTGACCGAAAAGGTGTCTTCTTCACATTCTGCCAAAGTGTCTTCGTCGAGTCGTAGGATTACTTGATAATGAGATACCGGGTAGACGAGGACTTTCTTACATCTGACTTTGACTCTAGGATAGGCTATTAGTATATGGATAACGTTTTCGGACTGGAGGATCCTAATTTGTGCGGCTTCTAATAAACTAACTATTGGAGTGTCTTATTTAATAAGTGATTTCAAATCGGGATGATCAAGGATAGTGGGATTTACTATGTTAGCCTTAGCCAATGTCATAGTGAGAATTAAATTTTGTATCTCTAATGTCAGCATTCTATTTCTCGCTAGTAGTGCCTCGTACAGATGCGGGGTGTCAACCAAATCGTTATTTTGGGCTTTAATAATTTTGTTAATGGTGTCGGTTAGTTTGTTTATCTGTTTTTGAGTTTCGGAGTTAATGTTAATCTGCCTGGAGTTTGAGTCCCCTAGCTGACCTTCTGTCATTCTGATTTTTAGGAAGTCTGAGGCGTCAGGAGTTCCCGCAACTACCTTAAGAGCTGTACCCAAGAAGTCTAAGCTTCTCGCAATTCGGTGGTGTATTTTTAGAACGGACAACAAGTTTCTAAGATGGTATTTACTTAAACCTGGCTTACTACTAACTGGCTTTTGACAAAAACCTCGTCTCCTACCTCAAAAACACAATTTTGCCTAGCTGGGTTGCATCTTCCGATGTTATTTTGCTGGGCCTTTATCAACCTGTCTTTAATGCCTAGGCAGCGATCATCGGGACTCGAGTGGAGGATCTCGACTGGTTTCTCCTGAGTGACAGAATGTAGGGTCTTATTATATTCTATCATTGCCCTCACGATTAGTTCTGCCGTGTCGCTGATTTTTTTGTCTAGCTTAAGACACCTGGCGATTTCTGTCAAGGTGCTGTGGAATCGTTCCACTTGACCGTTTGACGAGCTATGCAGCAGCGCCGCGTTCACAATGTCAATGTAGTAGCTGTTCTTAAGTAACGAGGCGATAGTTTCCGAATTGAAGGCGGATTCATTGTCGCAATATATTGTTTTGATTTTGGGGAACAAATTTACGAGTTGAAGCAGGGGCCCTGTGACGTCCACTATTGTTCTGGACAGCACTGGTTGCACTATTGCAAATTTCGAGAACTTGTCAACGCATGTTAAGAATTGCTTCTTATCGGTTGAGAAGATATCAATATGCAACATTTCGCCGGTATAGCTTGGTATGGGTGTTTCCCCGATCTCCTACTTCTTAGGGTGCCTATCATATTTGGCTTTGGTGCATGTTTTGCAATTTGCAATCACTTCCTTTGCTAGGCTGCTCATTTTTGGAAAATAGTAATCGCGGAGGACTTGCTTGGTATTCTCCTGAGCCGCCCTGTGTGCACGATTGTGTTCTGTCGTGATAATTTCCAACTGCTCGTTTCTATTGGTAACATCTTTTACAATAGTCTTGCAATATCGAAACTGCGTAGCCGGGAAATGAGCAATTAAGTCGTGTTGGAAACTTGCCAGGGTGGGTAAATCGCAGTGTATCGCATTCATGACTTCGGGGTTCACGACCTCCTTCAGCACTTCCAAAATGGCGCTTTTGTCGGTGAAATTGATTAAGTGGCGAGTTTTACTACGAAACAATACCAAGCTTCGCTTCAGTCGGAAACGTGCTTCTTCGTGTCGCTTCGACCGTGTAGGTCAGTGACAGTTCGCTGTGAATAGTCGCAGCGTCAGACTTAGGCTCATTTTGTAAAGCATTAATGTTTTGCCTGGAAATAGCGTCAGCCACATGGTTGTCTTTACCCGGTTTGTAGTGGATTTTTGCGTTATGATCATCAATATACGCTTTCCTCCTTTTTATCTTCGGATTTGGATTCCGATCGGACACCGCGAATGTCAACGGCTGATGGTCCGTATAAATGTTAATATCGCGAGTGCCGTATAGGTAGTGTTGTAACTTGCCTAAAGCCCACACTATAGCGAACAATTCTCCTTCATTCGTGGCGTAGTGCCTTTCGCTTTCTTTGAGGGTCCTAAAGATCATAGTGATGGGTCTTTTATCTTGCGATAGAACCGCACCGATACCGTTCGCGGAAGCATCCGTCGTTAGATCGAATGGCTTCCTGAAATCAGGGTATCTGAGAATTACATCCTCAGAAGCCAAGGCATTGCTCAGCCTCTCGAATGCATCTCTCTGCAAATCACCGAATTCAATAGGAGTCTTTTTGGACATGTGCTTGCTGATAGAGCCGTTTACTCCTTTCAGCAAATCTGTCAAAGGCCTCGCGATCGCCGCAAAGTCTTTAACGAAGCATCGGTAATAACTGGCTAGACCCAAAAATGACCTTAGCTCATACAAATTTGTTGGCTCTGGATATTCCTTTATGGCCTTTACTTTTTCTGGGCCGGATTTTGCACCTCCATTGGTGACAATGAATCCCAAATATTCGACGCTTTGCTTATATACCGGCTTATCGTCGCTTGTGCGAATTGTGTCAACAACAGAAGTGTTAAACGGCAGTGCCTCGTTAGAGGCTGAAAATGCCTTGGATCTGTTTGCGATCATGTTTCGGAATTGAACCTTTACAGGTTCCGGTACTGCGATGTCATTTACGTTTGTAAAATTCACATTGTCGCAATTATGATGCTGAAGCTTTTCAGAAACAGAACCATAATTTATTGTACCTTTCTTTGCGTCGAGTTTTGCTCCCACTTGAGTTAAGAGGACGAACCCTCAAATACCATCGAATTAATACCATCACATTTCTGGTAAACTCTGTTAGAACCATGAATGGAACTAACTGTGAAAGGGGAATCGACCGGCACCACATTTTTAAGCTCCTTTACGGGCCTGATGTAGTTCTTCGCCGCCCCTGTGTCGATTAGAATTTTTAGTTGTCTCCCTTGCAGCTGGCGTTCAATGAACGGCAGTCGGGAGCGCTCCCTAAAAAATTGATCTGATCATTTTCGTCGGACTCATCGTCTATCTCGGTTACGGCCGCAGCGGCAGCACCTTCATATTCGTTGTCATTTTTATCGTCAGCCTGTTGCATGGTGTTCTGCAACCTCTTACGCCTTTGGCCGGTCATACGTGCGGAGCCAAATCTTTTATGGCCCCGAGCACTTTCGGCCTTGTTATCTGTAGGCTGACCGCTTCCAAAGGAAGTCGGCTGCCTATGTCGAGTCATGGTGAAGCCTAATTCCATAGGCTCAGGCGACTGATTACGGTAGCTGCCCGCGTTCTGGGCCGAGCTATTCTGTTGGGGCCTATTCTGTTTTTTGTAAAAATTAGGATTTTCCCTTGGCCCTCTTCAGCCCTGTATCCCTGCGGCTCGTTTGAGCGGTTTTGATTCTTTCGGTGCGCATAGGAGAATGCCTTGTCCTCCAAAGCCTTTGCATATGTGTCAGCAAAGGTAGTGCGCTCTATGGAAGCCTCGGATTCCCTAGCTAAAGCCAAAGCTGAGGGTACATCCTTGTGCTGTGCTGGCAAGACTATGGCCCTCAAGGGTTTCCTAAGGCCAGCAATAAATGCATGGAGAGCATCCTCTCTAACTTCATTATTAAACAGAATGGCACTGTCCGGTTCGTGTGTCATAACGATCTTATTCGTTATTAACGTCAATCGCTTTTCTACGTCGTCGTAGTAGTGCATTAGGCTAAGTTCTCCTTGCCTAACTGGCTCAAGTCCCTGTCTAAGGACACGCAACGACGTTTTGTCCGCGTAAGTGCAGTCTAATCGAGCAATAATGGCATCAAAATTCAAGACTGTGTTATGGGCAACCAGTGGCCCTCTTGCCGATCCCATGATTTTATTTCTGATGATCGAAACTACCTGGTAGTGTGCCTCGCTACCATTATATTTTCTGAAAATGTCGTATGCGTCTACGGCTGACTGTCGCCATGACACATAGTCATCTTGTTCTCCCGTAAAATCTGGTATGGTCTTAACCATGTCAAGCTAGTATTCACATTGAACGCCTGGACTACTTCTATTTTCTGGTAAGCTTCCACTTGTGGTGCTTCCACGCGCAAGTTTTGCATTTGCTGTTTTAGCACGTCTAGCTCTGACTGGAACGCCTGTTTCAATCTACTTTCTTGCTCGACTAAAGCCTGGCTAACGGCTCCAGATATAATTGCCTGTAACTGGGCAGCGTCCATGTTATTTGTAGTAGTAGGACGAAAGCTTCTGATTTTAAATCCCACCCGTCGTCACTATCTATGCTCCGCCCAACTCATTGACTATTGGTTTTCACCGCACAAATTTATTTTTCCCGAGCACAATTGATCGGCTTTCGAGACAATGAAATTACGTTGCGCGAGAAACAGAATGAAAGTTGACAAAAAACTTTTTCCTAAAGAAAAAGGTTTGCGCAAAGGAATAATTTTCTAGCTTATTTATTACTTATTATTTTATTCCTTTGAGCAGCAATAGCTCACAGTAACTTGGGGTATGCTGTAGAATTTACTCTTGGTAAAAGTATGCAATGGCAAATGATATTTCCTAAAAGTATGCAAAAAGTTGTTAGCTATTTTATTTATTACTTTATTTGCAAAAAACTCTCCAGTCCTTTGATTTTATTTCTTCTAATGTGGCAAACTTCGAATAAATGTCCATGCAACTAACGTAATGTTTACCTTCAGAAGAGTAAATGTCAATCATAAATTTTTCGCGACAATGCTCTGGTTTGGGTGTGGTTTTCATTGGCATATCTGTGTTTCGGTGCTCTGTCTTTGCTAAATTGCAAATATTGCATTCATTTATTATGTTTTGGATAAGTAGTGCGCTATTAGGAAAATAGTACGCTTCAGCGAAAAGTTTAGTAGTTTTCTGTATTCCAGGGTGTAGAAGTTTTTCGTGAGTGGTTAAGATCAATATTGACCTCGTGTTCGTTAAGTGTTTGGATTATGTAACTAAGTGGGAGTCCCTCTTGTGAGAGTACCGCTCCCAAAGCGGCATCACTTGCGTCTGTGGTTAAAATTAATTTCTTTGTAAAGCTGTAATTTAAGGTTGGCCTTTGGTAGTTTTTCGAAAACTAGTCTGAGCGATTTTAGGTGCTCATCAAGGGATGTCGAGAATAGGTACACAAGACAGTGTTTATTTAGGAGTGGTCGTAAAATGTCATTCATGCACCGTTGAAAAGTGGCTGATGCGTTTTTTAATCCGAATGGCATGCGCAAATATTCGTAATGACCGTGCTTGGTGGAAAAGGCTGTCTTTTTTGTGAAATAATTACATCTGCCTCGCTTTCGTCCATGTTTGGGATTGGGTGTCTGTCTCCTACTCTTATTTCGTTTAATTTTCGGTAGTCTATTACAATTCTAAATTTCTGTTTTCCTGATGCATCTTGTTTTTTTGGAACCACCCAGATGGGACTATTGTAAAATGAGTTACTGGTACGTATAATACCCTGATTTAGCATATCTTGTATTTGGCTTTCGACCTCTTGTTCATAAGCCTGTGGTTAACTGTATAATTTAGAATAAATGGGTAGATTATGCTTTGTATTGACGGTATGTTTGGTTTGATTAGTAAATGTCAACTTGTCACCTTCATGGTACTGTATGTCATGGAATTGCTCTTTTTTTTTCTTCGTTATTTAAATGTTTCAATCTGTATAGGTCTGATTCTAATATGGGTGAATTTGTTTCTGGTTGTCTGAGCATGGTGTCCAGGTATCATATTTACGTTTTGAAAATGACTCTGTTCTGATGCTGCTATTCCTTCTACTAATTTGCATTTGTTGTTGTAAAGAGTTACCTCTTGATCGCGGTATTGATTGTTTCTTTTGCTTCTGCTTAAAGTTTTCTTTCTAATAAGAGATCGTAATTCTCGGAAAAAGGGTGCAATAAAAATTCGTGTGGTGTTGGGAACAAAATCTTTGAAGGTACGGTTATACTCTTGTTAACCACAAGTGTTCCATTGCTGGTATGAATAAGAGCATTCGTGTTCTAGATTGGTAAGTCAAAAATGTTTTGGGCTACCATGTAAACTGTGGATCCGGTATCAATAAGACATTTAAAATTATTTTCTTTGTATTTATTGTTATATATTAGGGTTTTTCAAGGCTTGTGGCTGCATATTTTCGGCCTGTTCAACATTGGCTTCTTGGTTGTCATTGCTTGTCTCGTCTGTATTAATCTGCTGTGGCTGTTGTGTTGTTTCTGAATTTTGGTTGTTTTCAGATTGATGCTGATATTCTGGATAATATTCCAAATGGTCGTAAGTTGGATAGTAAAAATAGTCATATGGGACACACTGCTGATAGAAAGCGTCCTCTTGGTACAATGATTAGTCAATACTCATCCTAGTCTGTCCACTATCAGCTGGTCTTAATCGCTTTATTGGTTGATTGGGTACATAGGAACTTGAGTTTTGTGTTGATTGGGAATTTTGATATTGGTGTTGTTGTCTGAACCTATTCTGATCGAATGCATTGTTTCGATGGGTATTAGAAATTGGTCGAGGTGTAAAGTTTACACGTTGGTTTGGTTGAAAAGCCTTGTATGCATGTTGGGTTGGTTGAAATACATTGTTCGCATTAGGGTAATAGAGTATCGGATAACGATAAGGTGGATTATGAGTTGGTGGTGTTTGATGACTTTGTGGAGCTTGATATGGCACTGTTGAATTATAGTGTAGGAAAGGTGTTGAATATCTTCTGGTATTATTGTTAGTCTAATTAATATTGTGATTATAGGATTTTTGTGGCTTATCAGAAGAATTTTGTTTTTGAATAGAAGAGCTTGTATGACTCGCTTGTTCATACATTCCTTTTTCTTGTAAAATGTTTATAAGTGATCGCAAATCTGGTATATTGTGGTTATTTATTCTTAAATAAATGTGTTTAGGTAATTTTTCAATAAGGGATTCAATACTGGATGTTATTAATCTTAAATATAAAGTTTCTTCTTCAGCATTTTGTTCTAATACAAGCTTACTGGTAAGTGTTTGTCTGCGGTGCTCTGCTTCTTCCAGGAATGCTCGTACACTGCCTCTGAATGGGGTCCTCCGAAACTCCTATAAAAGAATGTGGTAAGGGGTCTGGGGTTTATAGTTGAGTACCAGTTGTCGTCTTAGCTGGAGCCAGGTGTTGATGTCGTTGGCTCTAATGCTGCGCAAGACGTCTCCGCTGATGCTGCGCTCGACATGCACAAAGAGGATCTGCTGTTGGCGTTCATCTCCGGTAACATAAAGGGCCAGTATGTAGTCAATTCGGCTTACAAAGGTGTATAGGGTGCCCGGATCACCATTAAACTTCTCCACATTGCCAATCTGCTAGGCAACCTGGGTCATGTTGCTGTCTGATAGGGGTGGCACGACTCTGGGTTCTGTCATTTTGTTGTTGTTCTCAATTTAATTTAATATTGTTTTTTTTATTTTATTTTATTATATTTATTTAATTTCTTTTTATTTTTATTTGTTGTTTTACGGATCTTACTATATTTATTTTTTTTTTTGTTTCTTTACTACATTATTTATTATTTTTATTTTTAGTTCTTGCTCTTAAGATAGATTTTAATTTTTTTACATGGGTTGCACTATTGCTTTTTCGTGGGGTTCTGAGGTAACCAATCTCACAAATTCAAAAGCGTCTTCCTGATTTTAAATTCAGGTTTGTTGTTGACGCTGCGTTACACGGTTTCGCGCTATTGTCCAGGTTCCAATTAAAATTTAACACGATATTGACCGTCGCATAGGTGTCTTAGCATAAGTTTTTTGTCGGATAACAAAAATTTGCGAATTGATTAGTCTAAATATCATCTAAATATCATATCACTAAATATCATTTTTGTTATCCTACCGACTGCGCCAGTTATGTTTTTATTTACTTTTAGTCTATTAAATGGACCGTTGTAGTAACTAAGACCAACGCTGTAACCGAAGTTTTGTCAAATAAAAGAAATAACAAATCGAATTGGATTATGATCTTTATTGTTCAGTGTTCAGCTTAAGACTGAAAATTAAATGTAAGTGAAAGTGAGGAGAAGCCTCTGTGCTTAAGAAATATGTTAGTGTATTTTGGGAGAGCATGGTTCTTGGATTCTAAAGTCAAGGAGGAGCCTCAGAGAGAGCAGGCAAAACTGCTTAGGTTAGGTTTTAAGATTTGTTTACATTAATGGTTAGGGATCCGTTTACATGAATGGTTAAGTGCCGTTTAAGTGTTTTATTGTTCATGGATTCAATGAAACTGGCCGGTTTGGGTGGCGCAAATACGTCACTATATATACCAGGCAACTACAGAACAACTATAATTAAAGAATTTATACAAAATGCAACATCATAAATAGTGAAGCACAAACAATACACATACATTCACATAGTTCCACATTATCAATTAATTAGCATTCAACAAGATTAAAAAATAATGCAGAAAGAACAAAAAAACAGAAGTAGCATTAACACGAGCAAATGAGAACAAGAAGGAACAAAACAAAGAATTAGTTTAGCCGGCCTTTTAATGTACATTTTCATACTTTTGATTTTCATTTCTATTCATTTTTTTATTTGTTGATTATTTTTATTTTTAGTTCTGGCATTGCAAATTTTTTTGGGCGACTGCCAATCATTATTTTTATTGGTTATTATTTTGTGGGAGGCAAGGCATTATATTTGGAAATATAATATATAAAATGTACCTTACATGGGTATATATAATGTATATGTGCACAAGTGTACATTTTTTAATCAATTAAATTAGGATAATTAAATCCCAAGAACAATTCCTCTGGGCCCATAGGATGGATTTGGGTAAGTGAATTTATTATTTTCTTTTAATTTACACTTGCTTATGTGAACATAAATATATCAACTAATACATACATACATAATACCCTATAAATTGCACAATCCCTACATAAAGGAAATTAAAGAAGGAGCACAATTAAAAGTGAAAGACAAGAAAATGAAAGTTACATTCATTTAATTTCATTAGTGAAATTAAATTAGTGAAACAGAAATAAAAGATAGAATTAAACAAAATTACAAAAATTAAAAAAAATAAATAAAGAAAAATAAAAAAAATTAATAACATGAATTAGGAAAGAAAACAAATCGGTATTAAATAAATTCAATTAAAGTTAGCAACCGATACCGGAAATGGAATTAAAATATTGAATGGTTTAAAAATTTTAGAAAAAAATAAATGGAACAAATAAACTGTAGTTAACGTAATTACATAACGATAAAAAGAATTAAATGAAATTAGGTTGACAACAATTAAATTCTAATATTTTTACACTTATCAACTATATAACATGGCTTTATATACTATATTTTATCTTATTATTAAATGAAAAAAATGGTTTTTCCTTATAAGAAAAGGCGAAAAGTATGATGAAAGGGTAACACATAAATTACGGATTTACCATATATTGCCAAAGGTAAATCATGGAGGGTGGGTACAGAGGCGGGTTACTATACCATCAGTGTAACATGATTACCATTAGATATACTGGCATAGCGGCATCATACACCCATGAGCTCTCAGAATTTCGTTCTTTGTTCATCTACGTAATAGGCACGGGACTTCAAATTAAATTCAATGTGGTGTTCTGATCGAGTGAGGGCTTTATTATTTGGCCAACGAACCCCCCCAAATGCCGATTGTACGCTAGCTGCAACCAGGGTCCCAATGACCAACAATTTAGCGAAGATCTAACCACTCAATCAACTATGAATTGTACAATACTAATGGGGCTGATAATCCATGATACTATGAGTCACAACAGCTGCGAATAAGGCACGATAGCTTGCATCCCGTGATTGCGCAAGAATATCGACTGCCTTATCAGAAATCATGGAAGATTCTCCGATCCCAGAGTTCGAGGTTTGCGATCTTCTATGATTTAAATTCAGTTGAGAACTCAGCGAGATGTTATGAAAATTAGATGAGAAGCTGAATCTAAAATTGCACCCTTTCTTTAAAAACGACTCCATAGTATCCCAGATGCGAATTCATGCAGTCACTGCTCCCGAAGACCCTCCTGATGATCCCTTCTCGACACCTTTTAAACCTGAAAGCTTAAAAACTTTATTATCATATCGATCAATCAGTAAACGCATAACCTTTCTATAATTGGCGAGTGTTTAAGCGAGCTCATTATCATTTCCAATGACCATGGTGAAAGTGGCGAGAAACACCGGCCAATCAGAATAGGATCCATGAAAACGAGGGATTTCCAGATTTGGCAGCCGAGGCTTCCAAGTTCGAAAAGAAAGATCAGCATTGGTAGTAATATGTTGAATTTGTTGATGTTGAATTGGCAGCTGTTGAAACCAGCAATTGCGACTTGCCACGAGCAGCTAATTCTCGGTTTAGCTTCGCCTTTACAGGCTTAAAAACTACGTCACTCGAGATCTCAGTAAAATCATATTTTTCCAACGAGCTAGGTAATCGATCCATTCCAATCGCGCCAGTATGCCAACTTCATCAAACTGATTAACCGAATCAGCGTTCAAATAATAATTCATCGAGTTCATTTGCCGCAATATAGATTGGGCTTTGGCTCGGTAGAAGTCCATTTCAATTCTTGACATTTTCCAATTACGAGAAAAAATGAGGCACGAAACAACTTTAACTTTGCTGTTGTTATTGTTGCTGTTCTTGTTGTTCTTGCCGGCAAATTGCCTGCCTTGCAACAGCCAATAAAACTGGTAGACGATGGCGGTGGCTATATGTAAAAATTAATTATTGGTGCAGGTTGTGCTGTTACCTCACTGCCCCTAGTTCACTCCTGTCGTCCGGTTGTGGGCGTCGGTGATCTGCGTTGGGGTATTACGGTGGCCACCTGGGGGCTGTCTTCTTTTGGTGAATTTAGGAAGACTACGTTGGAAATGTGACTGCCCTTCGTAACTTGCTGGCCTAGTCTGGCCTCAGTCAAGTTGTGAATGATAATAAAAGATAATGTCTATAGCCGGAGTTGCATTGGATCAGAGCTTGTGCTCTTTATTCTTTGGATCTT
The DNA here is from genome assembly GCA_005876975.1 of Drosophila orena. Lineage (NCBI taxonomy): Eukaryota > Metazoa > Arthropoda > Insecta > Diptera > Drosophilidae > Drosophila > Drosophila orena. Next base: position 498,011 of record VCKV01000328.1, on the reverse strand, counting down.
TAAAACGTGCTGCGTTGCCGGCTATGCGCGAGCATCCGGTCAAATGCTCTGTAAGTTATTTGGCCGTTGCTGACTTCGATCACTCGGTATTGCCCGTCTGGTTGACACTAGTTAACTACCCCACTTCAATGTTAAGGCAGCCCTCGGCCGACCCTATTTCGGCGATTACTTGACGTAGCTGGACTGCAGATCTTCTGGTCTTGATAAGATGCTGGCAGGTAAGAGCGATGCAATTCAATATGGCAAGTATTGCTCCTGCAATTAACACCACCATGTGTGTTCGATTGGTATTGGTACTTCCTTTCTAAATTTCCGGATGTACTCTTTGTGGTCCACCCTCCCCTCAATGAGGACCTCCTCACATGGAGGTGTGAGTTTATTGCCGAGCCTTCTCTTGGACTTCACCAACACTTTTTCGCCCACTTTAAAGATCCTGTTCGGTCGGGTGGCGTTTTCCCTGGCCTTTAGTGCGCTTTGAGCGTTTGCAATTCTGTTAGCTATTTCTACCTGTGGATCGTTAACGCTTTCTTGCACTACATCCGCTAGCCTCTTATTGATGACCCAGTGGATTGACTTATACGGTGACAGGATGCGCTGTCTCTAATGGCCTTATCGATTTTAAGGCACTTTATTATTTTTTTCATTTTTAGATCTATGTCTGCTGACGCTTGCGTTTTCCCCTTTGAGTATGTTCGAGATGGGGTTGGCTATTGATGCGAAGTCTTTAATAAAGCAGACTTACGGAATCCAGGTGTGGGGCACTGCAAGCGCTTCGCACCGAATAAAGATCCAGCGCTTCCAAAACAGATGCTTGAGAATAGTCTCCAACGCCCGTCCCTACCATTAGAACTGGAGAAAGACATTTTGGGTTTAGAGAAATTTTGTATGGCCTTGACCTTCTCTGGGTCTGTTGTCGCACCATTTTCGGTGACTATGAACCCTAAAAAGCTTACGCTTCTCTTAAAAAATGCGATTTTTCGATTTTGCGTCTTGGAGGATCTTTAGAGCCCAATCGACGTGCCTGGTGTAAGATTGTTCGACCTCTGAGAAGATGATTACATCGTCTACGTAGACGTAGCAGAACTTGCCGATTTGTTCTCGCAGAACATAGTCAATAGCTCTTTGCGTTTTTTGAGACCGAACTCTCGTAACTCTCGAAACTCGTATTTTCTCCCATTTACAGAAAAGGATGCTTTTTTTATGGTCGCGTTCTGGTGGTAATTTGGTGGTAGCCGGACTTTAGATCTAAAGTCGAAAAAAATTTGGCTTTTCCTAGGTTTCCTAATATCATTGTGACATTTATGGGAAATTGTTCTCTCGTTTAACTAGGGAAAGTCTAAATTATGATTACCCTCTTCGTCGACGCCTTTCTTGTGTTGTTTTATGGCGAGACTGATTTCTGGATTATGCCATTTCTTAATGGTTCTTGGATTTCCCTATTGACAAAGTTGGCTGTCCCCATGGGGTAAGGATATAGTTTTGTGTATATAGGTCCCTCATCCAGAATTCTGATGGTAGCCACCACTGACGGGTTATATGGGAGAGCTTCGTGCTATGCCGGAGAGGTTTGCGAAGCAATCCTTCCTGGTCTTAAGCATACTTGCAGCCTTGGCCAACGGTGGTGCCTCTGAACATTCAACATTGGTAAAATTGACATTATAGCATATATGAAATGTGATGCGTTCAATTTCCGTGCCCCATTTGAGCTGACCTGAAGCTAGGCACAGCGAGATCCCTGATTGTCTTAATAGGTCAAGGCCTATTATCCCATTAAATATTGAAAAGTATGGTAAAATATAAAATGTGACTTATGTGTTGAATAAATATAGGAAGCATTTTTCCCTGATTGCGGTGGCGTCCTGGATTGAGTGTACTGTGAACACGGAATCTACTGGGCGAACGCCTTTCATCCCTTTTTGTGCTCGAATAAAGTTCATTGAAGAGCCCGTGTCGATTAGAAACTTCATGTCTTTCCCTGCTACTCCTCGTCTGACTCCGGGTAGCAGGGACCTTCCCCTAAAAAATGAATTGGGTCCGAGTCGAACTCGTGACTGTCGTCGGCATAAATTTTCGCCGCCGCGTACGATTGGCATACGATTCTTCGGCCTGTCCTTCGCCTTGCGAGATGTGATGAACCCTTTGCTTTTTTCGTGGCCCTCCTGTGCGTTCAGAAGAATTTGGTCTTTTCTTTTGGAAGGCCGGCGCCTGGGAGGGACGGTATATTCTTGAGCTGAAGGGCCCAACCTCCATGAGCTCTGGATCAGGGTTTTGCGGCGTATTGTTACGCGGAGTGGAATGTACCTGTTATTTGTGGAATCTGCTTAAGTGCAGATTTCTACTGGCATCAGGGTGTGGGAGTATTACCAGGGGTGCCCTGTCTATCTGACGACCTTGCCCCTTCAAAATTATTTTGCCGTCTTTGTCCTCCTGACTTCTTGCGAATGTAGCCCCGACTACTTATCTTTCGTGGTTCGATTCCACTTCTTGGGCCAAGGGTAGGGCGGACAGCATGTCTTTTGGCTGTGCCGCAAAGAGGAAATCCGTGAGATTACGCTTTAGGCCTGATATAAACGGAACTTGTTACACAGCACCTTTTCCATAGGTGCTCTGTATGTCATGTTAACTGTATTAGTTAGCAGTTTGAGTTTTTTCTCCACTTCGTCATAATATTGTGGTAAGCCCATTTCACCATGTCTAAGGGTGCCGAGCTCTTGCTTTATGACATGCATCGGTCGCTGTCACAGTAGGAAAAGTCGAGGCAGGTTAAGATTGCCTCGAAATTACGCACCGTTCCAAACGAAGATAGTACGGCATCTGCGGAGCCCCTAAACTTGAACCTAATAATGATTACCGACTGGTAATGTCGAGCTACCATTATACCGTTTGTGTTGTATGAGCTTAGTGTATATAATAAGTGTAAGACCTTAGACTTGGAGCTAAGATTTGGTATGCTGCAGTAGTTGCTTGTCTCCACGAGACATATGCTTCTTGGGCGCCCGAAAATTCGGGCAGACACTTAACTGCGTCTAGCGGTTCGTTGCACTGCACGTCATCCCTAATCTGTATTGCTTTATATGGTGGTACCTGCGAAACCAAGGTTGAGGCTCCGAGTTGCAGGGGATAACAAATAATTAGGTTATCACATGAAAAACTAGGTCACTTTGCTGCTGACAAATGTATAAAGGATTTAAAAATTAACTATTGGTTTTCAGCTATGAAAAGTAAAGTAGGAAATTTTATAAGAAATTGCTTACCGTGTACCGAAAACCATTCATAGTCGCACACTCCATAGTATTTTAAAGCCGTGTATACCTTTCCGTTCAATTCACATAGATCATTTAGGACCATAACCAAGTATAAAATCAAAAAGAAAATACTTTGTAGTAAACAGTAAACAGCACTCGTACTCGTGAGGCCAAAGACTCACATAATAAGTATTTCGACTTTTATAGTCGCCCAATAAGGATTATTTCTGACAGAGGATCTTGTTTTACCTCTCTAGTGTTTTCGACCTTCCTTCAAGAACGTAACATAGAGCATATCAAGTTGGCTACAGGTGCACCTCAAGCCAATGGGTAATTAGAGAGAGTGAATCGTAACACCTATGTTAGGTAAATTATCAGAGCCAATAGAGCAGGCAGATTGGAATAAGTTATTAAATAAGGTAGATTTTGCCATTAATAATTCTATTCATAGTAGTACTTAGGAATCACCTAGTATTATATTATTTGGTGTTAGTCAAAAAGGGCCATATAGTTGACGGATTATCAGGATATATTAGAACAATTTTAATTTACAGCAAAATGACCTAGATACTATTATCTTAAATGGTTATAGGAATATCCAGCACTCACAACATAAGAATGAACAATATAATGCTAAGAAAAATAAAGCCCCTTTGTAATAAAAAGTTGGAGATTTTGTAGCTATACGTTATATTGATACAACACATGGAAGTAGTAACAAATTCGCTCTTACAGAGTATTTGAAAATGACCGTTATGAAATTATTAATGTATATTATTGTCAACTAACGCATTTACCATTTAGGGGTATATTGGAGCCAGCGAGATTGAAACATTGGACAAACGTTGTAGACATACCATCGCCAGGTAGGCCAAATGTAAGCTGTGCATAAATATAAAATACTGAATGTAAACAGTGCATAAATATAAAACACTAGGTAACACTAATATCGATAGTGTGATCGAGATTGAGGAGTTTGAGTCGAGAGCTTGAATGATAAACAACGTGAATAAAGAAAATATTAAAAAGATTGTTACATATTATAACTTGTTTTGGAAATATTTTAAAAATTTGTTTATATAATATATTGGATATAATCAGCTAATTTGTTTCTAAGTCTTTTCATAATCCGCATTTCCATTCATTAATAAATTTTATTGTATGTATTAATCTCTTTAAGTTTTTCTTTATGCACGTTGGTTTTATGCTATATCCATGATAAATTCGTCTCTACATGAGTTTCTTTTTAAATTTTAATACTCCAGCCATTAATCATCTTTCCAGAATCTACAATTTTTTGATTTAGGATTTCTTAATATTTTATCTGTCATTACCATATTCTCGACCAAATTAAAAAATAATTTGAAAATTAGTGATAGTCGTACGGAACCAAAAACATCCAGTTTTTACCGGCAGAAATAAAATAAAATGCGTTTTCATTAAATTACGAAACCAAGAATATTAGGTATTAATTCTAGTTCTAGAGAATGTAAAAATGTGTAAATAGGCCATCAAGCTCTGCAAATACGATTAAATTTGTTATCTTGACACTTGAAACAAACTCGATGATATCGATAATTTGATATAAAGCAAACATTTTTAGGAGATGAAGTTGAAGACATTACAAATATATTTAAATATTCACTAGATTAAAATGTTCTATGAGCACATTATTTTGGCCAAGAAAGGTCCCCTAGCAAGGATCTGGTTGGCAGCACATTGGGACAAAAAAATTACAAAGGCCCATGTATTTGAAACTAATATTGAAAAATCCGTGGAAGGCATTTTGCAACCGAAAGTTAAATTAGCGCTTAGAACGTCTGGACATTTATTGCTAGGTGTTGTTCGCATTTATTCAAGAAAAGCGAAGTATTTATTAGCTGATTGCAATGAAGCCTTCGTTAAGATTAAGGTAAATTAATTTTTTAACCATTCTTGTATTAAAATATAAATAAAATAATGTTTGAACACTTTTTTATAGATGGCTTTTCGACCAGGCATGGTCGACTTACCAGAAGGACACAGAGAAGCTAATGTTAATGCGATAACACTCCCAGAAGTTTTTCATGATTTTGATACAGCGTTGCCTGAATTAAACGATATTGATATTGAGGCTCAATTTTCTATAAATCAGTCTAGGGCTGACGAGATAACAATGAGAGAAGATTACGGCAGCTTGTCGCTCTCTTTACAAGATGACGGATTTGGTGATATAGGCTTTGAAGCAGAAACGCCTGAAATTATGCGATGCTCTTTACCTTCAAATATCAATGTAAGTATTTTGTATTTGCGCATTTTTCGTTTATATCATTCTATTAAAAGTACTCTCAAAATAAGTAAAACCCTAGTAGGTGTAAATGATTTGTTACCTATGACATAGGGAATAAATACTGTGAATTTCGCCTATTTTGAATAATGCCTTTTAATTGAGTACTCGTGTGCAAAGCAGAGGGTATTAGCCCGCGGTATCAGATCGGTATTTTTTGTCACGTTCTTTTGATACATTGCTACTTATAGTCTACAGCTATGAATTATAGTATTTTACATATTTTCTTATCTTAATTTCACTCAAATCTAAAAAAAATTTCAAAGCTCACCCGCATTAGGCGAATTTTGCGAAAAAAGTGTTTAAAATTGGTTTTCTAACAATTTAGCCAAATCTACTAAAACTTGTATTTGGTTGTGTTTATTAATTTAATTGATGAAAAAAGGAACTAAAATTTTTAAGCTTTAAAATGCAGTATGAGCCCTAAGATGTTTACCGCAGTCAAACTCTTGAACGATATTGTAAGATAAAAAAATGTTTACAAGAAATCAAATTTTCTTATACATTTTTGTAAACTTTTTTCTTTAAATCATATTGTTCTTTAGTTTCATTTTCTTGTGTTACTATTTGTAGTTTTTGGATATGTATGCTATTTGGTTTATCTTATTCTGCCCTTGTTTTATAATAAACAATAATTCCTCAATCTCTTTTTACGTACAAAATGTGTAAAGCTATCAAGTTTGTTAAAAAATTTCTTATCGGTGATAAGATGTTTTATTAAATATGTCAGTTCTCGGGTTGACTTCGCTGTTGAAATAGCAGTGCCAGAGAAACTAAGAAATAAAAAGGTATTTTCCATGTCCCTTTTCGTTAGGGACTTTTTATTTTACTTATTTTTTGTAAAATTGACTGTAGTTTTTGGATATGTATGCTATTTTGTTTATCTTATTCTGCCCTTGTTTTATAATAAACAATTATTCTTCAATCTCTTTTTACGTACAAAATGTGTAGAGCTATCAAATTTGTTAAAAAATTTCTTATCGGTGATAAGATGTTTTATTAAATATGTCAGTTCTCGTGTTGACTTCGCTGTTGAAATAGTAGTGCCAGAGAAACTAAGAAATAAAAAGGTATTTTTCCATGTCCCTTTTCGTTAGGGACTTTTTATTTTACTTATTTTTGTAAAATTGACTGTATAGAGAAAAAAATAGAAGGTCCCATTAGTTTTTCAAGTTATCCTTATTATCTTTACATTCTTGAGCAAATTCACAACTTTTAGGCTATTCATTAGAATATCAGTTTTTGATTTTATCCAACGAAAAGTTCAGAAATGATAAGTTTGGATTTGAAAGGATAATACAATAAAAAAATAAAAAAAATTATATTTTGATGGGTAGAGGAAAGTACTGCTCCCAGTTGAAAGTTGATTCTTAAGCTTAGAAAGGAGGGAAAAAAATATACCGAAATTCTAAAAGTCCTTTTATGTTCTGCAAACATGGTAAAACATGGTCCAATGCCATTAAATATGATTAGAAGTGCTTCACCTAAAAACCACAGATAGACAGGATCGACGCATAGTTCGTTTCATCATGGTTAACTCTTTCCTATCGTCTAGGGACATAAAGTGTGAGCTCAAATTAGCTGGAAATTAGCGACGTTACTATTACAACGGATACTGAATCAAAATTTAAGTGCAAGAAGCCCGCTAAAGTTGTCGCTAAAGGCATATAAAGGCAAGGTTGGACTTCGCCAAAACCCACTTAAACTGGCCAGTCTCCAAATGGCGTAATATCCTGTGGACTGATGAGTCAAATAGTGCCATTTAGTGGAACAGGTTGAAGACAGAATGGTGGATTTAAAATCATACACATGATTGGTGGTATTATGGACCAACACGAATATGTACAGTGGGGAGTAGAAGTGATTCCGCGATCAACATGTTTTCGTGTTTGAGCTCACATAAATATTATATGAATAATGTAAATGACAGTTAGGCGTATATATTAAAATAGAAAAATAAGAAATGGAAAAGTTATGAAAACCAACACAAGCGGCTTGCACTCAGTTTTACCCCATTCGTTATTTGCTAATATTTTTGCTATTATTATTTTCTTATCAGGTAATATAACCGCAGATTTTTCATTAAGTGGCTTTTGCATTTATAATAAGTTGTCAGAATGCAAAAAATCACTATCTTCCACAAGTTTATAGTTGATTTGTTGCATTTGCAACTTAGTCTCTAACAATTCACTAAAAAAATGAAGAAGCTGTCTTCTGATAAAGAAAATAGTATTATTTCCCTGACTAAAAGTGGGTGTTCGACACGCACTAAGAAGCTGCAAATTAGTCAATCAGTGGTTGTCAAGGTCCAGAAAAGACAAAATGCTTATGCTTATGCTTATTATAAATAAAGGCCTGAGTCGATGGACAGCTAGAAGAGCGGTTGGTAGGAAGCAGTGAAAAAAAACTAACCAGCTTTATCCGAGAAAAATGTTTAGGCTCGGATAAAACTCGCAAAGGAACACAAGAACTGGACAATAGAACGAATCTAAGTTAAATCGTTTTCAATCGGATGGAAAGCAATACTGTTGGCGGAGACAAGCTTCAAAGGCATCATGTAAATGAAACCGTGAAACATGGAAGTAGCTACATAATGGCATTGGGGTGTTTTTACGTATTTGAGCATTTTGCAAACCCATCTTTACAATTTTCTTGACCAATGTGCGTACCAAGAGCAGAATATCACTTTTCACCAAGATGGGGATCCCAAGCACACTGTGAAAATTGTTAAAGAATGGCTCGGAAACCAAAATTTTAAGATGATGGAGGAGTGGCCAGCGCAAAGTCGCGACCTCAATCCGATTGAAAACCTATGGTCAATCGTAAAGCGACAGCTCGGACAGTATCAGTCAGTGCCATCCAACTTGAACGATCTTTGGGGGCGTGTAAAACAAGAATGGAATAACATTCCGAAAGGAATATTCAAAAAATTATTTGAAAGTATGCCAAAACGTATGACAAATGTCTTAGAAAAAAAGGGTCTCTGAATAAAATATTAATAATGCATTTATTTTGAAGTTTTTCTTAAATGGTGCCGCTTGTTTTTGTTTTTGAATTATTAATACTCTATAGCTTCTTCAATTATTTTATTAAAAACACAGGAGAAATGAACTACTATTAAAAAAATATAAAAGTTCTATCATTTACTTAGTTCGTTTAGTTCTTATATGCTCCCAAACATAAAAACTTTGATCGTGGAATCACTTTTGCTCCCCATTGTATACTTGATAATTTTTTCCTGCAGTATGCTAAATTTTTCCAACACGATAATTATCCTTTTGTGCCAATATTGTTTTTATTGATTGAAAAACGGATATCTGTTAGTCGATAATCGACTTAACCGTTCTCGCTTGTTTTAAATATTGGGCGTTTTGTAGGCGTTAGAGTTTTCGTGGCTCCGAACATAAGAGGAGTACCTAGGATGTACTTGTGTAGGGGTTAAATTTATATCTGATGTTTAAATAGATGTTTATTTATGACCTAAAAAATCCTAATTTGAAATCGTTTGAGTAAAACCATAATTCCCTCTCCAACGGTATCAAAAACAACACCGTGTTATGAGAATATATCCTTAGTGAAGTCTTTGACTTAATACGTTTAATACGTTTTTTACAAGAAATTTTGTTTATACTTTTCTGCTTAGGATAAGCTATTTGATAATGATGTGTTGGAAAATATTGAGTCATTGGATCCACATTCAACGGACGCTCATGCGGATATACCTGGTTCTCGATTGGACGGTGATGGGTTTGGAGATTCTTTTGGACGTAAGTATAAGTCATCTGAAAAAATCGTATTATTCAAACTGTAAAAAGTGAGAAGATTGTCCCTTTTTGAAAAATTTTTTTTACAGTACCCTGCAGGGAAAAATTCATTAAATCGAATGATGTTAAAAAAGCAAAGATTACGCTAGTTGTTAAATTATTAGCTTGCTCAAAAGCAATCACAGACACTTTAAATTGAAATTTAGCTTTCGAAAACTATTAGGAACCTTAAAAATGTTTGTTTTTATTAATTTATTGTCGATTCTTTGTTATGCAAATGCATTTGAATAATCAATATTTGCTTAGAAACTTAGTTATTTAAATCCGCTGAGTTTGATCGTATCTCGTGAATCAAATTTGTTAAAGCACTTAAATGAGAGCATTAAATCCGTTTTCTGACCCATCGTTCAGCAAGAACTGTCAACACCTTAAAAATGTTATTTTTAGGGTTGGGGTTTGTGTGTGAACAAATTCAATAGAAGCAAAAAGCAATAAATACTTGTTTATAAATATTTTTTAATTGGAATCAGCTGTTGGGATATTAAGTTTTTGACGGGATTGTATTTCGAAACACTACCATTGAAAATTTTTTTTATTTTTATTTTTTTTTTTCTATTTATTTATTTTGCAATCTGTCTTAGAACTATGACAATAAGCAAATTATATAGCACCTAAAAAATACTTAACAGGATTGCATGAGCTCCAATGAGCACATACAATATATATACATATTTACATTTATTTACATTTTCCACTTAAATTTAACTTTCGAATCTATGTGACAAGTCTAGCGTATGAAATCTTTTTAATCGTCTAAGACTGCTAGTATTGTCTAATAGACCTATTGCCAATATGTTTTCGTGGTTGTGTAGCCTGTTAATATACCTCGTAGCATTTCTTTTTATTTCTTCTTTAACCGTAAGTCAGTTTAGGTCTTTGTGAATGTCATAATTGGACATATACCAAGGAGCACCTGTTATTGTTCTAAGTGTCATGGACTGAAACCTTTGCAATATTTCGATATTTGAGTTACTTGCTGTTCCCCACAATTGCATCGCATATGTCCACACTGGCTTAAGGATTGCCGTGTATAAACGGATTTTGTTCTCTAAGCTGAGCTGGGAGCGTGGACCTAACAGCCAGTACATCTTTCTTGTTTTTGCCTTGAGCTGCATTTGCTTCGCTTTGATGTGCTGCTTCCAGATTAGTCGTCTGTCCAGGTGTACTCCAAGGTATTTCACCGTTTCACTAACGGGTATGTAAGTCCCATTGAGCATTACAGGAGGACAATTCCCAGGTCTCAGGGAAAATGTGACTTGAACTGACTTCTGGGCGTTGACCACTATTCTCCACCTCTCCAACCACGCTTCAATTAGACCAAGTTCTTCTTGAAGTAGATTGGATGCTTCGTGTGGGACATTGCCCGTAGCAATGACTGCCGTATCATCAGCATATGTTGCAATTTCAACAGCATCAGTTGTGGGCAAATCAGCTGTAAAAATTGTGTATAATACTGGACCTAAAACACTCCCTTGTGGGACTCCAGCGTGAGCAGTATGTAACCTGGACGATTCGTCGTATTCGTGCACATAGAAGACTCTGTTTTTCAAGTACGATTGAATTATGAGGAAATAAGGTGCGGGTAGCCATTTTTTAATTTTATAGAGTAGCCCTGCGTGCCAGACTTTATCGAAGGCCTGCTTGACATCAAGGAATACCCCTGTGCAGAACTTTTTGTACTCAAATGCATTGACGATTGTATGCGTGATCCGATGGCATTGCTCAATCGTTCCATGTCCCCTTCTGAACCCAAACTGGTGTTCGGGTATGATGTTAAGTTCATCCAGCACAGGCAACATTCTTCTCAAAAGTATTCGTTCAAATACCTTAGAGAATGACACCAGCAAACTAATGGGACGGTAAGACGAGGTGCAGCCTTCTGGCTTGTTGGGTTTAGCGATCATAATTACTTCCGCACATTTCCATTGACTTGGGAAGTATTCAAGTCTGATCATGGCATTATAAATATACGTCAGCAATCGGATGCACTTCGGCGGGAGATTTTTGATTGTGTTTGCACAGATTTTGTCATATCCTGGTGACTTTTGCCTATTTAACTTCTTTATCTCATCTTCTACCTCTGTGAAGGTTGTTTGGGTTATTGGGAAGCTCATCTGGCAGGGAGATTCGAGAAAGTGATGTACCTCATCTACGAAGTCTGGGTAGTTTTCCGGATTTGGCTTAAAAACTGAGCTTAAATGTTCTGCAAACGCCTCAGCCTTCTCGTCATTGTCCTTGCACCGTTGGCCTCTGCTGTCGACTATTGTGGTAGCTCTTCGGGTTGGTCTTTTGAGATATTTAGTTGCTTTCCAAAGGCTATGGTCAAGGTCGCTTGTATATGGGTCAAGGTTTCTTAGGTATGCGCCTGTTGCTTCATTTTTAATTTCCCAAAGTCTGCCTTTTAATTCCTTTGCTGCCCTGTTGAATTTTCTTTTGTCAACTGGACTTCGCGTAGATTGCCAAATTTTTCGAAGTTTCCTTTTTTCAGCAACTTGTGCTCTCAGGTCTAGAGGTAGAAATGTGTGTCTGATTCGATTTTCGTTTGGTGGTGGTGTGAACATGTGTCCAGCTGCATGGATTGAGTTGGTGAATGCCTCAATTGCAAGATCAACTTCGTCACCTGATTTAAGCGATATGTCTAGACAAGTTCGGTCTTCAAGCCAGTTTTTAAAAGCACTTATGTTCGTTTTTGCATTTATTATTCTATAAGGCTTCTGCTTGAAACAAACTGTTTGACCATAGGTCACAATGATCGGCGAGTGATCGGAGCTAAGATCAAAATTCTCTTCTACTTTGAACCTGGTTTGTGGTAGACCAGAGTAGACAATAAAGTCCAGCAAATCAGGAATTTTGCGGGGGTCAGTTGGCCAGTACGTTGGCTTGCCCGTAGATAAGGTTGAGAACTTATTGTTGGCTATGCATTTGTACAGTTCAGCACCTTTCGGATTTACTAATCTCGATCCCCACCATGGGTGTTTGGCATTATAGTCGCCCCCGGCAATAAAGCATCTGCCAAGTGCTTGAAAGAGAGAATTGAAGTTGTCAAGCTTGCAAGGATATCTTGGTGGTAGGTACACTGCAGCTACAGAAATATTAGCATGCATACATTGAATTTGGATCGCTGCAACTTGCATATTGTTTGTGCTGATGCTGTCTAGTGTTTTATATTTTAAGTTTCTTTTAACAATAACTGCACATCCACCTTGTGCTCTACCTGATGGGTGATTAGTATTTACTATATCGTACTCATTAATGGCTATATAATTTTTCTTTGTAAAATGTGTTTCTGATATAAGTACTATGTCAATGTTGTTAGTTTTAATAAATAGAGTTGTTTCATTTCGATGATTGGAAAGCCCATTGGCATTCCATATGGCTATACGAAGATCTACTTGCATAATTTATTTACAAGCAACATTATCATGTTGAGCAGATTGGTTGTAAGCTCTGATTGTTTTATTAATAATTGCTCAATTCTATCTAGTGCTGAGTTTTCTTGTGGTAAAGTCTCACCTCGTAACACTTGCGCATAATTTAGTTGGTTAGAGTAAACGTCTTCTTGGTTTGGCCTTGTCGGAATATTTGTTGTCAGATTCTGTCGATCACGAGCTACAGTTGGTGCTTGCCTGGTTTTGGATGCATTAGTCTGGTGTTTGGCGATGTCTTGGTAGATTCTGCAACCTTTGTAACTAGCAGCATGATTTTCATGGCAGTTGGCACATGTGGCTGGTGCATTCTTTTCCTTTGGACAGTTTACGCTTGGGTGATTCTGAGCACATTTAACGCACTTGAATGTTTTATTGCAGTATGTCTTTGTGTGCCCGAATTCTTGGCATCGAAAACATTGCACCATGTCACTCACTTTCCTTGGTGGTTCTATAGTTACAATTGCATTATTAATGTGCCTGATTTTGTAGATTTCCGTGTTATTGTTTTGTGGTTCCAAATCTATAAAAAACATCGGTAGTGGTTCCTTGGTAATACGGCTTTGAATGTTATGAATCCCCCTAACTGCATGGCCTTCAGATTCTAGAGCTTCCTTTATAGTTTCAACTTTTGTAGAGTGATGAATGTTTTTGGCTACAACCCTAAATGCCCTATCCTGTTTGAGCTGAAATGTATGGTAGCTTATCTTATCTATCTTCAGAACTTTTACTACGTCCCTGAATTTTTCGACACTCTTCACCATAATTCGAACATGTCCGTCTCGTTGTGATTTATAAGTGAACTGACTAGCGCTTATATATGGCTTGAGGTATTGGAGAAATCCGTTTATATCACTCACATTGGACACGAAAATTGGCGGTGGTTTTTCAGAGGGCAAATCTTTATCCATTTCCTCATCCAGTGTTGGGTTTGTTGTTGTAGGGTTAGGAGCTTAATCATCCGTGTCTGCCAATAGGGCAAAATGGTTAGCATTTCTGGATGTACCGGGTCCAAAATCTATGGCTGGAATTTTTCTCGTCACAGCTGGGGAGTTCTCGTTTTTTCGCTTAATTGAGTGTGGATTAGTTGGCACCTTTTGCCACGCAAAATTATTGCTGTCACCAGCTCCGTTTGAAGGCATAGTTTGGCTGCTTAATAGCAGCTAAGCTGCAGTCCCTTATCTTAGCGGAGATAAGCTCGGTCTTATCCGGTAACGGTGTCGTTGTTGTTGCTGGATTTGGATTATCGCTCCGCGGTTGTCCGTAGGCACGTCTGTACTCGGCGAGAGTTCGATCGCGACTACCATTGAAAATCTAACAAATATATCCTCAAGAATTGTAATTTGTGCTTCTGTAAGTCGAAGGTATCCTTAAAAAAATTAATTCACAATGCTGTAAAATATTTCGTCATAAGAGTTGCCAAAGTCAAGTAATAAACAAGAGAGAACGATTTAGGCAAGATCCTAAACTATCTGATACCCGTTACTTACCTAGTGGAATTGCGAACGAGAAATCTCAACATTCTTTTTGACTGATTATAGCGTTATTTCTTAAACAAATATATGAATTAGGTTAATCAAATATTTTGTTTATTCTTGAATTCGTAAATTTAATTTTTGAAGCATCGAATTGATAACGCATAAAAACTAAAATCTATAAAATCATCGGCTTCTTTTACGTGGGTTTTAAAAAAACAGAACTTATTTTCCCAATTTAAATAATCTGTTTAAGCATTTCCCCTGTTTAGACATCTGTGAAAGTAAATCTTTGTAATCTGCAAAAAATTTATCAACAAATCCCTCAAATGTATTTATTTATTTACTTTTTTATCCTATTTATTATTTTACAACTTGTATTTGTAACATTATGACGCAATGCTTAAATATATATATATATATATATATATATATCCTACTGTTCATTTTTTTTGCTTTTCACATATCTGTAAATTTAAAATCTAAGAACTTGTAAAGTAATGGGGAATATTTTGTCAAATTTACAATGCATTAGCATACGTGTGCACACATATGCGTACCAGAGGTCTGTTCACCCTAGAGCGCTATCAGTTACCCGTTACTCAGCTAATAACGACCAAGAAATTTCAAGATATTTTGGCATATGGATAGAAACTGATAACAATAAAATTTAAAAATAATAAACAATGTTTCAAGTTTGGGCGTGACAGTCTTGGGCAATTTCTGGGCGTTAGAGTGGGTGTGGCCAAAATAATTTTGTTATGTACATACTAAGAGAAGTTAGCAAGACAAATAATAAACGCTAAAATCTTACAGTTTTAACGATTCTAGTATACCCCTTTACTTTATGAATAACGGGTATAAAAAAAAATATCAATAGAAGATACAAATGTACATGCAAACATTTTTTATGTATTCACTACCATACTGTGGTGGACCGTAAATCGTTTCAGATTTAAAAATAAAGGGTTTTCCCTTTAGCGGTGCTCTGCAGAAATAGCAGCAGTAAGCGTTCTATGGCGTCATATTTTCGAATCTAATTTTTGAACCCAGAGTAAGCGATGACACTCTACTTACTTTTATTTATTTTTTGCTCCCACATTTTAAAAAGTCTGAAAAGCACAATTTAGTAATAAAATAAGTTATAAAGCTTGTTTAAAAGATAAAGAATAAACAAACCTACGATTTTGTAAAATTACAATAAACTATTACCCAATCTTACGGAAATGTTGTCAGAGTATTAAAATATTTTTTCAAAAACATACTATACTGTACTATTTTTGAAGTAAATAAGGGCATGTTTTGGTTTTCACAAAGTTATTTATCAGTAAATTCGGTTTCGGCCTCAATCAGCCCCGAATGTTTTTTATTGGAATCCGTTGGCAAAGCACACTTGTATATTTTGGACAATAACCTAAACAGAAAAATAAATGTGGGGGTGTTAAGTATATTAGAGATTATACGCACATTCGTCAGTTTCCGCAGCTGAACTAAGCATTTGCATTATATTACAACCATGTTAAACTAATTAAAATAATCGTATAAAAAGATAAAATAAAAGGTTAATTTAATGAATTGCACTAAAAGAATTTAATAGCTAGATAATAAGTATGTGGATTTAATTTAAATACCCTGGGCTTTAAAATTCAATTTAAATTATGTGAATCGGAGCTTGTCACTGAAAGTTATGTGCTTTTAAAGTTTGCTTTTGGTTTACAAAAAAGTTTATGCGTGAAATTGGCTTCACAAGCAAACACTGGTGTACGTACTCTTTCTGACTACCCGCGTCCCTTTTTATCTGTCTGGGGAATGTTTATAAAGCTAAACTTTTATAAATTTGTCAAAACATTCATTTGATTCATCGAACCACGATAAATATTCGGCGTCTCGAGTGAAATTTATATATTGTTCCATATTATATATCTTCGCGCTTTTTTTTTGTTTGTTTGTTATAGCCTTTACTCGTAACAGGTAGAGGGAGTGTTATTCTTCATCAGTGTACGTTTGTTTCAGAATTTGTGTCTTGTCAATTTATATTGGTATGCCAGACCATTTTGGCAACAACTACTCAAACGCCCACAAACAGCAAACAACTTTTAATGCAACTGTTTTTTAAATATCTTCATAAATATCTTCTTTGTGTAATGGGTATCAGTCAACGTTGTTTTATTCTTATTCTTGCTTATTTTTATCAGTAAAAGTGAGCTTGTCTAAACTGTTCTTGGTATATTGATACAAATTATACAAAACAAATAACAAAACAAAAAAAATCTTCAAAAGTGTTGGCGTGGCTGTTTTGGCGTTTTTTTTTTTGGCTAATTAGTACAAATTTACAAGCTTAATGAAAAAATCAAAAACATTAAACTGTGGGAGTGGAATTTTTGGGCGGCCGTTAGAGTGGTTGTGGCAACAAGCTTGCTCTGCTTCTATGTCTTTGGAATCTGTATGTTTAATCTCAAATTTCTAGCTTATATAGTTCCTGAGATCTCGACCGGACGGTCATACCAAAGACACTAGAATAATAAGATGCGTTACGGCCATACATTGGTTTTGCACTATGCAGCCACTTTTTTGGTGGCGGCAATAATTGCTCTCTTCCCGCTCGCGTAAAATTGAGAGCATAAAAATCTAAAAATAGAATTCACTTGCTTGTGTGAGTGAAAACAGTAAACAAAAAAGTGTGCATATGTTCGTAGTTGTGCTCGAATACGATTTTCGGTCCGAAATCAATTTTGATCTAAGAAACGAATTTGATTAATGTTTTGGTTAATTTCGTTGTAATATGAGCTAATAAAATATTATTTAAAAATTTATGCCGTAACTATTATTTTTTTTTAAGAAGTTGTTTTAATATTATTTAGTTAAAATCGCCGATCGAATTAGCTACCGTTTACATATGAATATTTTAATTAATAATTATCTGTAATATATGTAGTCAACAAAATAATATTTGCATTTCAAATACTGAAAATTGTTCATTTACAGAAGTATGTATATTTTTTTTACTTGTTTACTAGTAATTTGTACTAATAAATATACTAAATAGTTAAAAAACGTCATATGCAACCTGTGCATTGCAAAATTGAATTTTTGAGGCAGGACCAGCGCACCTAAAAATCACTAAGATCACGTCGTAAGCTGAATACTCTAACGACATATTTTCTAGTATAAAGTAATTTATTAAAATAATTCGGTATTATTATGTACATTTATTCACCTATTACCATTTCTATGATGTAATTAAATAATTATCATGTTAAGGCAATGCAAAATTATAGTTTTTACTTTTTACTTACGAGTACTTTGTACTCGATTGCCAGAGTACAAATAATATAGATATTTTGTCAAATTTACAATATATGAGCATACGTGTGCACACATACAGTGCTCGGCTGTCGCTGTATGCGTACAAGAGAGCTGCTGGCTCTGAACAAAAATTCAAGAGAGCCTGGAGCCAGCTCTAGAGCCAGTCCGAAAAAATCGTGTGCAAAAAAATGGTATGGCGTTACGCATCTTATTATTCTAGTGTCTTTAATCATACCGACGAACAGACGGACATGGTCAAATCGACTCCGCTATTGATACTGAATATTATAGAATAGATTATTATAGATCCTATAGATTATAGCATTTATTATGTGAGGCGACGACCGTCGATTTATTCCCAAAGTTCAACGGAACTCTGAGTGCAAAACATCTTACAACTAGAGCTAGCCCTATGCCCTAAATCCGCTGACTCGGCGACTCGTGCATGGTGCTGGAAGTCGTTGACGTTGTAGCGGAGCGTAGCCTGCTGCCCGGTCGCTGAAGCAAGTTCTTGCACACGCAGTTATGCAATATAGTGGAAGACGCTGACCTCGCACTTTTATCATGCAAGTGATATATGGATTAGTTTAGCCGTTTGTTGTTTGCTGGTCAATCGTGTTAACTCCTCCCTTACTTAGATGAAGGAAGTCCTCGCTCTTCTTGAAACCATCGATAATGACTTGAAGATTATGCTGGTGTCGGGTTCTTCGGCGATTCTGATAAAGTTTTGAGAAGATATAACAGATGGCCAAAATGGTGATCGCAGCCACTCCAGATATTATAGGCCCTTTTCTAGTCTGCCAATGTATCGCAAGTTTTCCATATTTAGCTTTTGTAGGTATGGCAAGCTTAGTATTTCTTGGTAGCCTGTTATGTTAAGCACTATGAGCTCCATTGTGTTCTGAAAGAATAATTTCCTTTTGTTCGTTCTTATTTAAGATGTCAGTCACCATGCTTTTATTACTTCGTGCTGAACGAATGCCACTATTGGCAATTCACACAAAATAGCGTTGACCACGTCTTTCTTGACCACATCACAGACCCTCTGAATAAGTGTTTCTCTATCTGAGAAATATAAGAGGTGTCGAGTTTTTTCACCAAACATAATGACCGTTCTAGCTGAAGCAGCTCTGCTCTCCTCTATTATTATCTGATTAAGAAAGCAGTTTACCGGTAGATCTGTCTTTTCGATAGTGTAGGTGAGTGACAGCTCGCTGTGTATTGTGGCAATATCGGATTGTACGTCCTCCTCTAAAGTGTGGATGTGCTGTCAGGACAGCGCATCAGCGACGTAGTTCTCCACGGCTTGTAAAAAACCTGAGCATTGCTTTCCATTAACATTACATCCTCAGATGCAAGAACTTTTTTCAGCTTTTAAAACGCCTGATGCTGTCTTCCATCAAATTCGACTGGTATTTTCTTTGATTGTCCGGCGCTCACTTTACCATTCTCGCCTTTTAGGATGTCGCTTATAGGTCTTGCTATAGACGCGAAATCTCTAATAAAACACCTATAATAACTTGCCAATCCGAGGAATGATCGGACAATAAAAAGTGTAGTTGGTTGTTCGTAATTTCGAAATGCATCTATTTTTTTATGGCATCTTTTTATGCCTCCTCGTGAGACCACAAAACCGAAGTACTCAACGCTCTTATTGAAAAAAAAATGGAATTTCGCGGGAAACCCTCATATTAGCTTCATACAATTTATCCAAGACCCTAGCTATGTGTTTAACATGACTATTCACGTTTTCCGAATATATAATCACGTCATCGACGTGAATCATTCCATGATTATCCTATTCGCTCCCGGAGCACGTCATCGATAGCTCTTTGAAAAATACTGCAAAATTCATACTTTCTATTCCCTACCGAGAAATCCGTTCAGAAATCGGAACACTTTAGAGCCGGCTTTTGTTGTTAAATTTTTGTTTTTTAAATTCAATACGGCGTCAGTTTGTTTATTTAAGTCAAGTCCAATTATTCCGTCGAAAGCTGTGAGGTTCAGCAACAAAAAATGTTGCGTTTAAATCAAAAATGCGCATCGTGCACTTTTTATTTATAGTGTTAAAGCCGTGAATTTGATTTTACATGGAATGGTTTGTCCACAGAAATAATACCTATCAATTCTTTTAAGGACCTAATGTAGTTCTTGGAGGCCTCTGTGTCTATTAAAAATTTTATTGTTCTCCCTGCGATATCCCTCTCTATGGATGGGAGCAGGGAGTTATGTCTAAAAAACTAACCTGATCATATTGTGTGAGGTCATCATTTATATCCTCTACTATTATATCCTCAGCTATCGTTGGGTATTCATAATTCTCCTGGTCAGGTCGGGTATTTTCTGAGACTATGTGGTTGATTATCTGGTATTTAAGTTCAGTATACCTTCCACTACTATTGTTTGGTTTTTTTTTTGCCTGTTCTTGCCTATTGTAGGTGTCAGGTTGAGCGTTTTGTTGTTGTGTCTGCCACTGCTTGTTCTGAGTTTGTCTTGCGAACGTATAAGGTTGTCAAATATCTCCCTTCGCCTTTTTGTCTTGTGAATTTCGCTGCTATGTACAAAGCGCTACAGAGCTCGTATCTGGCAATACTATACATAATTTGAAAGGTCTTGACATAACCTACAAAACGACGCTATGCATGATTAGTGGATATTGCGTTTAACAGTTATAGACGTGTAAACATGGAGTTCACTAACGCCGAAATTCGCGCTATTTTAAAGTTTTCCTTCGTTAAAGGCGAATCCGCTAGAGAAACGTTCCGTGAGATTAATGGTGTTTTGGGGGATGGTACTCTATCACTTCGAACCGCGGAGGAATGGTTTCGACGATTTAGAGCCGGTGAAAACGACACCATGGATAAGCCAGCCGGCGGAAGACCTGTGACGACAAATACCGATCAAATCATGGAATACATCGAGTTAGACCGGCATGTGGCATCTCGTGACATCGCCTAGGAGATGGGAGTTAGTCACCAAACCATTTTAAACCATCTGCAGAAGGCTGGATTAAAAAAAAGCTTTATGTTTGGGTGCCGCATGATTTGACGCAAAAAAACTTTCTGGACTGAATCAACGCCTGCGATATGCTGCTGAAACGGAACGAACTCGACCCATTCTTGAAGCGGATGGTGAGTGGCGACGAAAAATGGATCACATACGACAATATCAAGCGAAAACGGCCGTGGTCGAAGGCCGGTGAATCGTCCCAAACAGTGGCCAAGCCGAGATTGACGGCCAGGAAGGTTTTGCTGTGTGTTTGGTGGGATTGGAAGGGAATCATCCACTATGAGCTGCTCCCATATGGCCAGACGCTTAATTCTACCATCTACTGCGATCAACTGGACCGCTTGAAGCAGGCGATCGACCAGAAGCGTCCAGAATTGGCCAACAGGAAGGGTGTAGTGTTCCACCAGGACAACGCCAGACCACACACTTCGTTGATGACTTGTCAGAAGCTACGGGAGCTCGGATGGGAGGTTTTATCGCATCCACCATATAGCCCGAACATATCGCCAAGTGATTACCACCTGTTCCTGTCCATGGCGAATGCCCTTGGTGGTGTAATGTTGAACTCAAAAAAGGCTTGTGAAAAGTGGCTGTCCGAGTTCTTCGCAAATAAGGAGGGGGGCTTCTACGAGGGAGGTATTATGAAGTTGCCGTCTAGACGGAAACAGATTATCGAACAAAACGGCGCATATTTGAACTAAATCCGATCACTGTAACACTTTTTATAAAACATTGAATAAAGAGCAAAAAAGCGGAAGGGAGATATTTGCCAAACTAATATATCGTTCATGATTGGCTTCTACTTCTTGCGCTAGCGCTAAAGCAGAGGCAATATCGGATCATCTTGCGGAAAAAAGAACGTCGCTAAGCGATTGTTTGGTTCCTGAAGTAAATACACGGAGCGCGTATGCTCTGTATTTTTCGATCATCGAAGCAGCTACTAAGCAGTCATGACCGTTTTATTTGTCAACAGAGTCAGTTTTTTCTTTACTTCGTCATAGTACACTCGTATCTTTCGAGCAGTTTATATGCGGTATGTGCCGCTTTCCTCCAAGAGACTTATGTCTCATTTTTACCTTCGGAGTCTGGCAGGGACTACATGATGTCTAAAGTTTAGTTACACACTACACCGTGCCTAATTTCTATATATGTCTCCACCTCAGGTGTTGGAATATTTATGTTATCAAAATTTTTCTTAATTTCTTGCAATTTTTTATTAAAACTTTCCTCCTGTGAGGCGAGTGCGCTATGAGATTGCCATTTTTGGAAAATTTTTGGGAGCGCACTGATTCTCTGAATTCTCTAACAAACTTTCTAGCTCTTTATCACTATCACTCATTTGAATTTTCAACACAAAGAACGAAAACCTTTTGTTCCGATTTATTTTCTTATATTTTCCGTTTGTTCCCTTTTTTTAAAAAAAAAAACAAAATTTTGAAAAGTAAAACATATATTTCTTTGGAAGATAAAATAAAATATTTTTTTTTTGCAGTGGCGATATATGCTTGGTCAATACACAATTTCGGATCTTCTTTTTTTATTAATTTTATATATGAACTTTGAAAAATTTCTTTACAACATTTTGTTATAGTTTTTTTTGAATAGTCGTATAAACAAAAATTAATGGACACTACTTAATGTTACCCCATTTTTTATTTTGATAAGAAAAAAAAATTGTATTACTGCTGCCGCTGCCGTCTACTGGTTGGTCTTCTAGGAGTCTCTTCTATGTCACTGCCGTCGGCAATTTTTATAATTTGCCTGGTTGGTCTTCTTAGAGTTTTTGTTTATGTAACTGCCGTCTGGAATTTTTCTTTGTTTTTTTATTTGGTTGGTTGGTTAATGTTGATTTGTTGTTTGTATTTTTTCGGTATTAATCAATTTTTTATTTCAATGTCTCGAGGGTCTTACGAAGTTCTACCGCGTTGGACGCCATTTATCCGCCATTTCAAATGAGAAGATTATAGGATTTATTATGTGAGGCGACGACCGTCGCGATTTATTCCCAAAATTCAACGGAACTCTGAGTGCAAAACATCTTACAACTAGAGCTAGCCCTATGCCCTAAATCCGCTGACTCGGCGACTCGTGCATGGTGCTGGAAGTCGTTGATGATGTAGCGGATCGTAGCCCGCTGCCCGGTCGCTGAACCAAGTTCTTGCACACGCAGTTATGCAATATAGTGGAAGGCGCTGACCTCCACTTTTATCATGCAAGTGGTACATGATAAGCTTGGCCTTCTTGTATACCTTTTGTAATCTAGTATACCCTTTTACTTTACTAGTAGCGGGTTGAAAAATGTTATTGAAATTAATTGATAAGAAAATTTGTAACTTTTGTTTTAAATTTTATTAAGTTTTTCCTGTTATCAGCCTTAAATATAATTTTTTTTTAGAACCAGCCCTTTTTGAAGACGATCTTTTCGGTGATTCTTCTCAGCCTGTTGAGCAGATTCCCAAAGCTACTGCTGTTATCAACGCAGATGAATCTGATGAAGACGCCATTGATAATATTCATAACGTTCCGTCGCCTGCAACCTCGCTCGTTAATTCAATTGAAGATGAGAAAGAGGGTAAAAGACTTAAAAGATATGTATAAATTTATTCTTAATAATAAACAATTTTAGAAAATAATTTGAATGAACATGCTAGTGTATCCGAAAATGTGCCAATAAATGAAATAACGCTAATTCAAAACGAAGATGAGGGATTTGCGTTAGCTCCTTTAGACGCATCGATTCATAAAGGCGTTACAAAAGCAAAACGCAAAAGAAAACTTATTATCGACGAAATAAAAAATATTTCTGGAGAAGAAATGAAGGCTCAGTTGGCCGATACATCTGATATATTAACCACACTTGATCTGGCCCCACCAACAAAGAGGTATTATGTGTGTATAATTTATACAAACTAAAAAAAATAATCAACGTGAACACAAACCTTTATTTTAGGTTAATGTATTGGAAAGAAACTGGAGGTGTCGAAAAACTTTTTTCATTACCTTCGCGATCCATTCCAGCTAGAGCTTTGTTCAGTAATTACAACAGACAGTTGTTTTCGCATTCAACATTCTTTGAGGACTTTTCATGTGTTGCACCGATGGAAATTCTTGCACTGGAATTTTATGCCAAAGAAAACGAGAACGCATTAATTATTTTTAATAAAAGAGGGCGCAAACGTAAGAATGAAATTGTGTCTAATTCGTATTTGGACCATGCAGCCGATTCACTTATTCAAAGCTTGGAAGCTCCTGAAGTTCTGAGAGAGAATAATAAATCTCTAGGGATATCTACCGTTTCTGTGGACATTGTATCAAAAGAGCAAGAAAGTATGGCATGTCAAAATGAATTGACATTTTTTGATAGTATGCGAAGTCCAGACCTTTTGTCCTTAAATGAAATGGAACAGTTATCATCAATAACTGAGATGCCTTTAACACCAAGAAACACAAATCATGACATGGGGGACGATTTTAATCAAGGAGACTCTACACCAGCTGGATTGGATCACGGTCACGCCACTCCGCAGCATGGAAATATTGACGAGATGGATCATAACCCTATAATACGCACAGAAAAGATTACAGCCATTTTAAATGAATCTGGGTGTCAACCTTTATTGAGTGACAACGGCTTTTCAAAAAGGGCAAATAATATTTTGAAAGGATGGCACAACTATGAAATTCCCAGTTTTGTTGGACAGGTAGGTTATAAAAATGGTGAATGCTGAACTATAAACGATCTTTCACAATGATTTTTATTTTGTGCTTTACAACTCTGCCATACGTCATGTACGTCCTTATTGCAGATAGAAAATTATTCAGAACAATTGTTGATGTTACAGGTAAAAAAAAATTGCCTTTGTTTAAATTGCTATCAGTTTATACCGATTATATATATAAATATATAGCATATATATGATATTTAAATAAAGACAAATTTTTAAATTCCATTTAACATTTCAAATTGTATATATGTATATATTTTAATAATTGGATATATATATATATATAGTTTATATATGTATAATATATAATATAATGTATATTAATAAATAATATATAATAAAATAATATATTATAAATATAATTTATATATAGGATAACCTAGAATTGGACGACTACCCACCTTCCTTACATTCTTCTTTGCTTTATTAAGGGTTCTACTCCTTAAAACTGTATGAAGACAATTAAATAATTGGGGAAAACATGTTAGCAATAGGGTATTAGATGTACAGGGCGCTGGGATCAGCAACACGACTTGATCTAATCGGAAAAGCAGTGTATTGGTGTTTGTAACAACGAATCCTTGTCAACTATGTAGTTTCCTACTTTAACACTGCTCAAAATCATTACGCTTGCTGCTTCTACGCCAACAAGGGCGCACATATGACGGTCTTTTCGACGCACTTTTATAAATATGAAGGTATTTTGTATTAGCAATAGACCAAGGTATCGACCAATTTAGAAGAATGACTTTTCAGACCTGTCCAGAATAGTGAGACACCGCCAAAAAGGTATTCGTCTAAATTATAAATCTCACACACATCACCAAATTCCATACAAAAATATCTTTACATAAAAAAATATCTCTACATACAAAAATATCTCTGGATATTTGAAGCACATGACTCGAAGATTCATTAAAAATAATATAAGTAAAGCTTCTTGTTTTAATTTATTATCAACTATGCAAATATATTACACATATTTGTGTATTTTCAGAATCATTGTGACGAACAAATGGAAAATGAAACCGATGAACAATTTGAAGAACGTGTTTTAAATAAGAGAGCCGCGCACCTTTTTATTGACGTAAGATCACATTTTATCGCTAAGGACTGTTTGGAACTTTCTCAGCTTACATCAGGAAATTCCAGAAAACAGGTAAAACACAGATTAAAATATTATTGTATATAATATTATTAATAATATTAAATAATCATATTCATAATAATTAATTTAATGTAATAATTTATTAATATGATTAATTAAAATTATTATTAATAATATTAATAGTATTAATAATATTAATAATAATAATAATATTAAATTGCCAATAATATTTAGTCCTATCCAGGAAGAGAAGTAATTTCTGTAGCGTACAGCGATCAGGCAGATCCTCGTCTGGCACCCTCATCAACTCGTTCGTTAGCTGTAATGCTGCAGGCGGCATATACCCATGTTGGCGTTTGTTAAGTGTGCCTTTCAATGGTACTGCGGGCTCTTTAATGTGTGCATTTGCAGAAATTTTATATTCATTAAAATTGTCTTAGTGCTTGGAAAAGGCATCCATTCTGAGGTCTGCGTCGCAGCTTTCCAGATTGCACAGATTTTCGCCTGGAAGACACTATTCCAGACCGGTAGTATGCCTGTTTCACTCAGTATTATTTCCGTGTTTTTTTTTTGTGAAAACCATTTCGCTGATTTTAGAAAGATAACAAAATAGAACGCTATAGTCGAGTACTTCGACTATCAGATACCCGTAACTCAGCTAGTAGGACTGCGAACGAGAAAGTTCAACAATTCTTTTTGGCATAAACAATTAAAAAAATAAACATGACAAAATTTTAAAAGTGTGCGTTACATGTGTGTAATGGGCGTTACAGTAGGCGTGGCCAACATTTTTTAGCATACTGTAAAAATTTGAAAGACAAATAGGAAAATTAAAAAATTTCACACAAAATTTAAAAAAAAATGTAACAGTTTTAAGCACAAGATCATATACCAATGTTACAAATTGGTTGAAATAAGCTGTTGCATTGTTTTGAGGTACCTTTTCATTATTAATTCTTAAAAAAATACTAAAAAAAATAATTAAAAATAAAATAAGTTACTAAATGATATCTTGAAACATACAAGAAATATTTTGCGTTTAAATTTTTTTGATAAAATGTTCAGCTTTTTACAGACCGTTAAATTTTCAGATAGATGGTTGTTGAAATAAGCTGTAAGTCACTGTATATACTTTATATGGTCGGAAACGCTTACTTCTTCATTTTACATACTTCTCAACGAATCTACACGCCTAATCTCAGACTTTAATAGTTTCCGAGATCTCCATGCTCAAACGGACAGTCAGATAGGGCGTGATCGCCGAGATATTTTGACCATATGTTCTGCTGATTTTCCCCGTTGGTGTAGTTAAAAGCTATGATAAAAATAGGAATAAATATTTAAAATTAATAAATGTGGCCATTTCTCTGAACTTCCCTCCTCCTTTTCTTCGTATTCAAAAATGTAACAACTAGCATTCTCCTTTCCTAGAAAAATGCAAGATTGCAATGACAAATTGTATTCTGATAAATCGGATATCCTTATATAGAGGCAAGACCGTCCTTCCAGGCGACGAGGCTTAGTCTTAATTGCCCTTGAGTCTACCTGCACGTCAATGGAGGTACTTTTTGTTGGGTTCGGTAACATAGAATGTATATGCGTAAAGCTGTCATTTTCCGATAGTGGTTTATATTACTTGATCTCTTATTCCGCCGTTGTAAAGAGGCTGCAACATAAGCAAACGTCTACATTTGTTGAGTTGATATTTCAAACTGAATTTTATTTCTCTACTTCCTGCTTAGGCAGCTAATATGAAATTTACATGTTCTAATTTTATCTCTAACTAGACCAACGCAGTGGCCATTTGTTCCCCAAACGTGGGAACGGATTGTAAGTGCGGAAATATTCCACTGATACGACCGCTTCCATCGTTGTTTAGGCGATGAACCCACGCGTTGTTTATTTTTAATTATAAGCAGACCCATGTTTGACAATACATTTGCTGCAGCGGTCCAATCGTTTTACGTACAATATATATCCGTGTTCATGTGTGAACATTCTGCCAAAGGGCCAGCAAGGCTAGGCGCATATCTTAAAATCTTTTGGCAATGGCGATGCGTTCTTGAGTTGTGTCATTGGCAGGTTCCTGGTTTTTCTTCCTTCTCTCTAGTTGACGTCGATGCTAAAGATGATTTTGTGTTTTCTTAGGCATTTGTCCGCTATTCAAACCGCCTCAAATAAGTGGTCCGATAGGGAAGAATTGGTAGTTCTAGGTACTAAGTGGTCCACAGATGGGAATTCTGAAAAATCCTTCTCCCGATAGCAGAACATGACTATTAAAGGCTTACTTGACATTTCGCTGTCGCACGTTAATCATATTCGATATTCTCTTGGCCTATTACTGCAGCTATGCTTTGTAACAAGTCGTGAAAGTGTGTTTCTGTCCAAAGTAGCACCTCTTCCTCAACCTGTAGATCCATATCTTTCTACTTTTGAGGTAACAATCAACCCAGGTAGCGTGGTAAAAATCAGAAGTTAATAAAGCTTATATATTGTTACGGAAGGCAAATTTTCTGGCTTTATTTGGTCCGATTTCTTTTCCTCTTCTTTTGATAAATAAATATTTATAATTTTTATTTTGTTTAACTACGATGTACTATCCGTCTATCTCTAACAAACCTCCATTTTTCAATAAGTGTGTCTCACCTAAGAAATGTCTTTACATTTGTTTTCTGGACTTTTCCAGACCTTATAAGAATAGAAATTAAAAGATACCGTTTCTTAGTCTGTCTTTTTTAAATGCTTATGCTCGCTAAAATTTTACGGTACTTAGGTTAGGATCTGAAACTTTTTACCATATATCTAGAAAGTTCAAAGTTCATATATGGAAGATGTCGTTTGTGATTCAATTTAATAGAAAAATAAGAAATTGGATGCAAGCACTTTCAGGGATAAATTTACAGGAATACATTTTCGGCTTTCCCAGGCTTTTTACATTTTGACTTATTTTCAAACGTATGCCATCGACACTGACTTTAATAAACCATTTCTCTCTGTTAAGCATTAATTTATGGCAAGGAATCTCGATTTATTATGTTACCTATGTTACCTCTTTAATTGAATTTTAAGTTACTTGAGTTATACTTAAGTTATTTACTGTAGGTTATCCGGCGTCCACCTTGGTCCGCTACTTTTTACCTTATTTATTAAAGACGCTCCCTAAGTTATAACATTCCCGTCTACTTATGAATGTATGCAGATAATGTTAAATTACACCTACAGTATCAGGACATTTATTGCCATTCGGCTAATGGTGTACTTATGTATGCAAGACTTTCTGTGCCAAGATGGCCTGCACCATTCACTGCCGTCACCTAATGGTGTGAAAGATCTTTGCGTAAGGCTTCATCTACAAGGCCTAACTACCCCTTTGTCAGTCCGCCTGCCCTGATTGTGCGATTTATCCTGTTACGCATACACCGTGATGCGGACACCCTCATCAGGCGCATCAACAAGGCCAAAGTTATTTTGACCTTAATACACACAAGTAATAAGAAAAAAATGTGTTAAATTATGTCTCCAGTATCAGGGTATTTCATATACAGATCTAGCTAGCTTTAAAAAATGGTGCCATGATAACCTTCTGGTCCCAAATCTTAAATTTTCCGATTATATTTCGTCCATAGTTTAAAACAAGATAGAATGCTATAGCCAAGTTCCCCGACTATCAGATACCCGTTACTCAGCTAGTAGAAGTGTCAATGAGAAATTTCAAAAATTTCTTAAATATCGGTACAAATTGCAAAAAAAAATTTTTCTTTAAAAAATGAAAAAAAAATGTGGGCCTTATAGAAACTTACAAGATATATAAAGAAATTAAAAGATATCAGAACTTCTTTCAAACGTGTGTGGGCGTTGGAATGGGCATGGCAAAGTTTTGGAAAACTTATAGAAATTTACAAGATAAAGAAGTGAAGAAAAATATCAACATTTTTCAACAGCGTGGGTTTGGCAGTCCTGTGCGGTTTGTGGGTGTGGCAACATTTGGAAACAAACTTGCGCTGCGTCTATTGGTCTAAAAGCTGCATGCTTAATCTCAACATTCTAGCTTTTGTTCCTGAGATCGAGGCGTTTATACGGACATGTCCAGATCGACTC
The DNA here is from genome assembly GCA_005876975.1 of Drosophila orena. NCBI lineage: Eukaryota > Metazoa > Arthropoda > Insecta > Diptera > Drosophilidae > Drosophila > Drosophila orena. The sequence goes on along the minus strand of VCKV01000328.1, from coordinate 468,470 downwards.
CGCTATTGATCCTGATCAAGAATATATATACTTTATATGGTCGGAGTAACCGGTATTAAAAGTGGTCTAAGAAATTCTATGATCCTCACATGATTCTATGATCCCTACTCCAATAATTTTAAATCTCTAAAGATATAAGTATAAGTACCATGACATCAGTATTATGTTCACTCTATAATAGACTATATCCTCTCCGCCATTCTGTTTTGTCTGCAAATGTGTATAAAAAATTTTTAAAAAAGATTTATTAATTAATATTTGTGCGTACTTCTTTTCAGGCGGCTCAAAAATTTTATTCCCTCCTCGTCCTAAAGAAGTTTAAGGTACTTCACATTGATCAAACTGCTCCCTATGCCGACATTACTATAACTCGAGGACCAACGTTCGAAAACCCAAAAATTTAAGGATTTAAATGTAAATCTTTTTTAATTCATATTGATAATTTATTTTGAAAATAAGTACAAAGTTAAACAAATACATTTTTATTTCGGTCTATTTCTTTGTATTGGGCTAATTGTTTTAAAAGTAGTGATACATTTTTCAAATAGGTTTTCGGATTTGCTCTTGGTCGAATATACCGGATTCCCAAGTGCCTTTAAAAAATAATTATTTATAGACCTTTACGTCATGAATTTAGAATCTGATGACACATTGACTACCATTAATAATAAGAAATGTAATAAAAATATTAATTGCATGTGGTGAAGTCAGCTGAATGCGGGCATTGAGAGAATTGTAGGATGTTTTTTTGAGTCTTGAAACATGTCTGGGAAATTCAAACCTGTTTGATTCTTTCGGAAGTGAAAATAAAAACAGGGCCATATATCTCAGTTTTTAACATTCCGTTTGAGTAAATATTTTGTGTATTTTATTTTAAAACAAGAGAGAATGCTAGTCGAGTTCTCCGCCTATCAGAACAAGGAATTTTAACATTTTCTGGAATGTCTTTAGAAACTAGGGAAAAATATATTAAAATTAAAATAAAATTAACCGTTGTTAAAAATGGTGAATGTTTTGGGCGGTTTCTGAGCGTTGAAGTTGGCGTGGCAAAAATTTTTGTAAAACCCTATACAAATAGTAATAACGATATATAAAAAATGCAAAATATCACAACATATTTCAAAGTTCGCGCTACCAATTTGCAATTTGCGCTGCAGATAAGTCTATACAACCAAAGACACTAGAATAACAAGATGCGTAACGCCATACGATTTTTTTGCACACGATTTTTTCGGTCTGGCTTTAGAGCTGGCTCCAGGCTCTCTTGAATTTTTGTTCAATAGTAAGAGAGAGTGCCAGCAGGTCTCTTGTACGCTTACAGCGACAGCCGATCACTGTCTGTGTGCACAATTATGCTCATATATTGTAAATTTGACAAAATATGCCCTTCACTTCAGAAGTTTATGGACTTTCAATCTATATTATTTGTACTTGGCAATCGAGTACAATGTACTCGTAAACTCTAATTTTGCATTGCCTTAACATGATAATTATTTATTTACATCATAGAAATAATAACAGGTGAATAAATGTTCATAATAATACCGAATTATTTTAATAAATTACTTTATACTAGAAAAAATGTCGTTAGAGTATTAGTTAACACGGTTAATGAGTAAATTTAAGTCGGTATAAGTTCAGGGTCGCTACCCTAGTATTTTATATGCAGATTCAGCATAAAAGCCTTAGGGGCCGTGCCTGGTTCCCAACGGTTTCCCAGTATTGGGAGTTTTTGCTAGTGTCAGCACTTTGCTCGACGAGCGGTCGGCTTGCCGGCCGCGAATAGCTGGAGTAAAATAGAATAAGTTCAGTTTGATTTCAATTATAATAAAGAGCACACGCTCAAGAATCCTACTCCAGCAAAGGCTGCATATTTTATATTGGTTGGCTAGCCTTAAGGGCAGCCAATAACGGAGAAAGTTCTCCCAACATATACTAAGCCTATACCAAGCTGCGCAACGAAACGTTGCGCATCACGAGCAGAGAAGATCTCCGCTCCCCTCCCCGATCGAGAGGACGACCAAGTCGGGCTGACGTCATCACCCCTTCCCGTCGGACTGAGGCGTGGGACAACCCAGGGAAATAACTAAAACATAATTGGCACCCAACAAAAGAAGAATTCACGACCCCCAAAAAATGTAAGTGGGCTGATCAAACATAATACAGACTCAAATACACAGGGAAAAAAATAAAAATAAAAATCCCTACTTATTATTTAACAAAAATTTTTTTTCAATACTGATCCCTACAAATTATTTATCAAAAGATTTTAACACATTAAATTTAAATAAGTGTGACTGTAAAGGTGACTCGCATATTAAAGCAAATATTAATTAAATAAATATTTTCATAAGCCAAATTACCTTCTGTCGAATTGAAATATTCGGCCTGTCCATAATTGTGCTTAGTGTTACCAGGGCCTTATGAGTTTTCTAGGCCCATATAGGGAAAAAAAGCGCGATTTAGATAGTGATAGTGAAGAGGAGAAAAAAAACAAGTACACAATGAACGCGGCCCAGATTGAAATGTTAATTCAGGCCGCCTTGACCAATCAGGAACAGAGGCAAAGAGCCGAGTTTGCTGATCAAATTAAGATCAAGATTTGCGTGTAGAAGTGCCAGTGGTAGAGACCTACCAAAGAGTATCTGTAAAACCGAATGCAACTCCGTGTGATATTCCGTTACATATTTTAAAGTCAATCCCCGATTTTACCGGTATTCAGGACGAATACGTGGCATGGAGGCAATCGGCCACCGATGCTTATGAACTATTCCAAGATTATACAGGTAGGAGCGGACACTTCCAAGCCGTTACAATTATTAGGAACAAAATAAAAGCGCCATTTTGGCCAGACTAAACTGCTCCTATGCAGACAAGACATCCTTGCGCCTATTACGACAGGGTCTTGAGTCGGTTCGTCAGGGCGACCAGACCCTAATGCAATACTACGATGAGGTCGAACGAAAATTGACCCTCGTTACTAACAAAATCGTCATGACATATGATGACGAAAGAGCCACATTGCTTAATACAGAGGTTAGGGCTGATGCCCTACACGTATTTATTTCAGGTCTAAAAAAATCCCTAAGGGCTGTTGTTTTTCCAGCACAGCACAAAGACCTGCCAGCAGCACTGGCATTAGCAAGAAAGGCAGAGGCCAGTATCGAGCGAAGTATGTTCGCGGCCACATATGCCAAGGCGATCGAGCAAAGAAATCAGAATACTGATTTCCACAGGAGCCACCGCGCGAGTTACCGCCTCAGCATACGCCTTCGGCGGTCCCCCGCCGAAACCCCCTCGACAGGCAGACGTTTAAGTGTCGCCTCAGCAAATACCCTCGGCGGTCCCCGCCGACCGACATCCGAAATGCTGATCCGCGACAAACATCAACACCACAGAAACGGCATCCGCTCCAATTCCACTTTTAGCCAAATCAGCATTTAATGTAACAAACAGAATTATAAACGCAGAACAAAGTAGAAATAAAGATTCATTATGAATATAGCATTCTAAAAGAACAGACCTCCACGGAATTATTAATTACCACTAACATTCGGAAACCTACGAATCATAACTGGCGCAGTCGGTAGTCCTTTGGCCTAAGGACGGATTCAACAGAAGGAAGAATTCGTGACGACCAAGGAGAAAATCATTATCGATAGTATGAAACGGTAGGAGAACGGTCGTAGGTAACGGTTCGATGGAGCGAACGTTGCATACAAGTACTGGGGCGGATCGAAAAACACCGCGGGGCCTGAAGTATGAAAATTTAATATAGTGGGGCTCGTTCGCATGTATTGGGCAGGACGCTGTGCAACAGGGTGGCTGCTTAGCGTGAGGACGAGACCAAAGTGGATAACTAAGAATAGGATAACCATTCACATGTATTAGGCGGCGCACTGTAACGCACAGGGCGGCCGCTTAGCATAGGGATGGATATTCGTATATAAAAAATTAAAAGTTAAATAGAGAAAATACAACAAAGGAAATAAGTTTGGAAAAATATCGGAAAAATTTTGGAATAAATTACTGCATATGGAAAATTAAAAGAAAAAAAATAAATAAATAAAAGGAATTTAGTAAGCCAGCCATGCACATGTATTAGGCGGCGCACTGTAACGCACAGAGCGGCCATAGCGTAGGTATGGTTGGAGAGATAAAAAAAAAAAAAAACAATAAAAACAAATTACAGTACGCGAGTGAAAAGGAATCACCGGGGTGCAATGACTGTCCGCATTTGGGTCCGAGGCTGTATCGCACAGCCGACGAGCTAGCTTCAGCATGCAGGGTGGAAGAGACAAAAGGGGATGCCTTAGCAATGACTGTCCGCAATTGGTTGCGAAGCTGTATGGCACAGCTGAGCGGCTAGCTTCAGCGGGCAGGGTATTTTTAGGAATAAGGGGAGAATTATGAAAATATAAAGAGGGGATAAACAAAACTCAATAATAGGACAAATGAAAACAAGCGACATTATTTTGAAACTCCATTTTGTTAAAATAATATTGAATATTGAAAAGTTGTTCATGATAAATTAATTACAGAAACTCCATTTCACACACGGACACTTGAGGATTCACTTCATAAATTATACACGTGTCCGGCATACATATACACACGGAGATCCGGTTTTGGCAAATACACATTTTACTAATTACTATTATTATTACTAATTAGACTAAGTAACACACAACAAACAACACACTACACACAACAATTCGGAAATTCAACACTTAGCTTCTTAAGCGTAATCTATATAATTGAAATAAGTACACAGCAGCTCACTGCTTATCACAGACACATCCTAGTTACTAATAAGTCCAAATATTAAGGTTAGGCACACAGCGGATAAATAGGTCAGAAGACTAGGCACACAGCGATTTCAGATACATAGACAGTACACATACACGAGAGATAATTATGTCGAATCCAGCAGGTGGACAAGAGGCTAGGGGGTCAACAACCCCAAGCGTACTAGAGGCCATCAAGGTAATAGACCTGGTGGAAATTATTCCGAAATATGATGGCGAAGGGGGAAAGTTAGATGGCTTTATAGCAGCAGTAGAGCAGGTATTAGGCCTGATTAGGGGGGAAGAAAGATCGAATATAGGAGTGATAGCACTTCGAGCGGTCCGAAGCAAGATAGTAGGAGCGGACAAGGTCCTGGACTTAGACGAGTCGGAGTTGAATTGGGATCAGATCAAGAGAATATTGGTCTCCCATTTTAAGGACAAGAGATCGGAGCAGGACCTGATAATGGAGCTGACCCATATTAAGGAAAAGAAACTAGACGTAGAAGCCCTTTACACTAGGGTTATGACTCTAAAGAAAGCCTTAGTAAGTTTAACCAAAGACACTATAATAATAAGATGCGTAACGCCATACGATTTTTTTGCACACGATTTTTTCGGGATGGCTCTAGATCTGGCTCCAGGCTCTCTCGAATTTTTGTTCAAGAGCCAGAGAGAGAGCGCTCTAGAGATATAAATATCAGTGGGAACAAGTGCAGCGATTACCCCGCTCTTAAATTGTTTAGGTTTCCTAAAAAGGATCCAACAACTTTAATGAAATGGGCGGAAAAGTGCCAATTTACAGAAGATGTTGTGGCGAGCACTTCATCACTGTTTTTATTCCAAGATCATTTCTCGCCAGATGATATTAGCGTAAAATATCTAAGGATAGGAACAATGTCAGATCGCAACCAAATTAAATATGAGAGTTGCAAAAATGATGATATTGATTTCAATGCTGTAAGATCGCCTCCACAAAAGAGATGTCGTCCACAGTCCCGTGGTGAAGTTTGTCGTCAGTGCCATAAAAACACGAAAACATTAAAAATGTTTCAAAAAAAATATTCACTCAGCATTCTATCTCATAAATGAAAAATTAGTGACGACTAAAAATAAATATATATATAATATATAAATATATAGTACAAAAATTTAATAAAATTAATTTTAAAAAAGGAGCAAATTATATCGAAAAGCAATAGTTGAAAACTAGCTTAGTTGGGGAACATGGAAATATTTTAATATTATAATATATTTATAATATATAATATATTTATTATTTCAAGTCGACTCGAAGGTCATAAAAATATACGACCCCATTACAATTGTAATGGCCTCCCCGTGGTGTTCCCTGGGTACCAAAAATTACATTTATTACAGATAATTAATAATAAAAACATTTATATGTAAACGGTAGCTAATTCGAGCGGCGATTTTAACTAAAGAATATTAAAACAACTTTTTAAAAAAAAATAATAGTCACGGCATCAATTTTTAAATAATATTTTATTAGCTTATATTACAACGAAATTTACAAAAACATTAATCAAACTCGTTTCTTAGATCAAAATTGATTTCGGACCGAAAATCGTCTTCTAGCACAAGTACGCACACATGCACACTTTTTTGTTTACTGTTTTCACTCACACAAGCAAGTGAATTATATTTTTAGATTTTTATGCTCTCAATCTTACGCGAGCGGGAAGAGAGCAATTATTGCCGCCACCAAAAAAGTGGCTGCATAGTGCAAAACAAATGTATGGCCGTTACGCATCTTATTATTCTAGTGTCTTTGGTTTAACCAAAACGGGCGAGAACAGCATTATGCTGAGGAGCGAGAAGATTAAATGCTATGAAGAAATGGTGCTCAACGCTTTTATTTCGGCCTTAAAGGGACCGATAGGAGTAACCATAAGGAACATGGGGGTCCCGAACATAGCCAAAGCTTATCAGATAGCTTGTAGAGAGGAAAAGTTAGCTTCCTTAAAAGTTAGTGGTCCGGATCCCAAAACTCAGGGGTCGGTAGAGTCGGGAGACAAGATCACGAAAAAAACTCAGAAACAGGAGAAGGAGGAACCCCAGATGTTGGAAACCCACAGGGAGACAGGCGTTTGGTCTCAGTACCAGTGGGGGGGAAACAACCCTCCTCCGTTCCCAATGCCATTTGCCATGCCCAATATGAATGGATGGCCAGGGTTCGGAATCCCTTATCCGATGATGGGTAATCCATTCAGGGCAGAGAATTTTAATCAGGGGGATAATTCAAGCTATCAAGGCCCTTATCGCACTTATCAAAACAGGAACGCCAGATGGAATCAGAACCAGACGAACAGAGGTAGGCAGTGGAATGGATACAACAGTAACAAGTACAACAACAATTATAATAATGGAAATAACAACAACGGTTATAATAGTAACAACTCCAATTATAACAACGGGTATTGTTATAACAATAATAGCGATTGAGCCACAATCAAACACAGAAGGCAGTGGCCAGTCCAGAATGTCCAGGAATTCGAACAATTCGGGACAGTCCAGACAGTCTTACAACTCAAACAATTCTAAAAGATCGTTTAATTCAAGCGGCACTGCGGATAAGAACGGCGGTAGGGCCTCGATCAGTGACTAGCTACATAACATTCAAGAGGACGACGCAAATTTTCAGCAGTCAGCCTCGAGCAAGCCACAGGATATTTAAGAGTTAAGAAAAGCCATTCAACGTTGCCCTATTTGTTAGTGAAGATTACGCCCGAAAGATCAATAAAAGTATTGATCGATACAGGATCAACCTTTTCATTTATGCGGCCAGAGTTGGTACATCCCCAGTACATAAGGAAATTGAAAGATCCAATAAACATTAAAACTATTGCACAATCATATGAGGTTGAGAGGGTAGCATTCTTACCAATGTTCACGGAGTTAGGTGGAATTGGTAAAATGAGAGTGCTCCTCTTTAAATTTCACCACTTCTTTGAGGGGTTGATCGGAATGGATATGCTGCAGCAATTGGGGGCGATTATTGATATACAGGAAGGCTGGATTGAGGTAGGAAAGCTGAAACAGAAAATTCACTTCGAAACCTACAGACCATCACAGCTGTATTCAATAGAGGCCGAATCAAAATCATATCTGTTCCGGTGCGACTGGAAGAAGGAGATTTCGTAATAGACAGAACCATAGTAAAGGAGAATATGGAGATATCAGAGGGGATCTATAGGGCAGTATCAGGGCAAAGCTGGATGGAGGTCACGAACTATGCAGATTCGGACCAGGATTTATTTTTGGAAGAACCACTAAATGTTGTCGAATTCAAAACGAAGCAACATTTCGAATTAAATACGATAGAGGGGGAAAAGAACAATGAGACTATCGTTCCATTTGACAAAATTCGGACAGACCATTTAAATAAAGAGGAGCTAGGTGAGCTTCGCAGAATTTGTAGGAAGTATCCATGGATATTCCACAAAGAGGGGGACAACTTGTCGTTTACAAACGCGGTGAAGCATCAAATACGAACGAAGGATGATATTTCATTTATGCCAGACCTTATAGGTACGCGTTTAAAGAAAGACAAGAGGTGAGGAAGCAGTTGGAAAAACTGTTAGATCAAAAGATAATTAGACATAGCCATTCGCCATGGAGTGCTCCAGTCTGGCTGGTGCCAAAAAAGAAGGACGCCTCTGGAGAAAGAAAATGGCGAATGGTGGTGGATTATAGGAAACTGAACGAAAAGGTAATAAAGGATAGATATCCATTGCCTATAATAAATGACGTATTGGATAACCTAGGCAGAGCTAAGTACTTCTCTACGTTAGACTTAGCAAGTGGCTACCATCAGATTGAGGTCCACGAAGCGGACATTCCGAAAACGGCGTTCTCCGCGGAGGGAGGCCATTTCGAATACGTACGAATGCCGTTCGGGTTGAATAATGCTCCCGCAACGTTCCAGAGGCTGATGAACAACATTTTCGGAGAGTTGTTGGGTAAATGTTGTCTCATTTACATGGACGACATCATGGTGTTCTCAGCGTCGTTGCAGGAACATATTACGGACTTAGAAAAAGTTTTTAGGAAGCTTACGGAAGCCAATTTCAAACTTCAGTTGGATAAGACGGAATTTCTGAGGACAGAGTTGGAATACTTGGGGTACGTAGTGACCCCACAAGGTATCAAGCCAAATCCAGGAAAAATTGAAGCGATTAAGAAATTTACCGTCCCGAGGACTAGGAAGAAGATAAAATCCTTCCTAGGGTGGTTAGGGTATTACAGGAAGTTAATCAAGGATTTCGCAGCAATAACAAAACCGCTGACGAGACAACTGAAAGGGAAAAAGCCAGTCCAAATGGACGAAGAATACACAGAAGCATTTGAGGTATGCAAAACCCTCTTGTGCAACGACCCAATTTTACAGTTCCCCGATTTCGAGAAACCATTCATCCTGACTACGGATGCAAGCAATTACGCCATTGGAGCAGTCCTATCCCAGGGAAACTTGGGAACGGACAGACCAATAGCGTATGCAAGTAGGACCCTGTCGACTTCCGAAGTAAACTATGCTACGATAGAGAAGGAAATGCTTGCCATTATTTGGTCAATAAGGCATTTCAGACACTATCTGTTCGGCACTAAGTTTAAGATAGTGACAGATCATAGGCCATTAACTTGGCTTATGAGCATCAAGGAACCAGACTCTAAGCTCGTGAGATGGAGACTCCAGATGTTGGAGTATGACTACGAGATAGTGTACAAGAAGGGTTCCTTAAACGTAGTGGCGGATGCGCTGAGCAGAATCCAACCGGAGCTCAACGTACTAGAAAACGCCTCGGAAGTAGCGACAAACGGAGAAACAATACACTCCGCGGAGGAAGATTTACAGTTGGGATTCCCGATTTCTGAGAAACCTCTGAATGAATATAACATTCAGGTGGTTATAGAGAAGGGTCGAACGTCTAAAGTAATGAAGCAAGTTCCGTTTAGGAACAAAATGCGGATAACTTGGACAGAAAGTAATTTCGACGATGAGACGATTGGCCGGAAACTCAAGGAAATTCTAAAGCCTAAGAGAACGGTAGCGTTACTGATACCGGAAGAATTGGTCTTAACCATTCAGGAGGTATATTGCAGGTATTTTGCCTACAGTAGGTTGTATAGGGCAATAAGGTGCACAGTCTTGTTACCAGATATAGTTGAGAGACCAGCAAGAGGAAGTTGTAAAGGATTATCACCTGTGAAGCAACCATAGGGGAACAGAGGAAACACTGGCCCATTTAAAAAGGAAAGTGTTTTTCCCCCATATGAGGCAATTCATAGCGCAAACAATTAACAATTGCGACAGCTGTCAGACACAGAAATACGATAGAAGGCCTCACAAAATTAAATACAGCGTGACAGAAACACCAGACAGACCCTTAGAAATAGTGCATATCGATTTATATTTCGTGAATAAGAAAAACGTTTTCACGACTATTGACAAATTTTCAAGATATGCATGGGGGGTAACTATCCCAGCTAAAGAAAACATTAACATTGTCAAAGCAATAAAAAACTTTATAGCTCTGTTTGGGATACCCCAGGGGGTTGAGTTCTCGTCGAACCTCTTTAAGGATTTTTGTAGGCAGTACGAACTTGAACTGCATACAACATCCTTTAAGCAGTCGTCGAGTAACTCTACAGTTGAAAGACTACACTCAACAATAACAGAAATATACCGTTTGATTACAGAGAAAAAGAAGGCAGGGAAGTTAGAGATTCGACACGAAGAGGTACTGAACGAAGCGTTTATAACTTACAATAACGCCATTCATCCAGCAATGAAGTTTACACCTCAAGAACTATTCACAGGCAGAACGCAAGAGTTTCTGAATAACGTGACGTTCAGTAACGAACACGATTATTTGCAAAAAATCAATGCGTTTCAGGCCGAGGTCTATCCGAAGGTAAAAGAAAGGATAGAAAGCCAAAAGGTGAGGAGAATTGAGGCAGCCAATATGGATAGGCAGGAGCCAGATCCGGTACAGGTGGGAAACATAGTATTTCGAAAAAAAAATCGGAGAGACAAACTTACTCCTAGGTTCTCTAAACACAAGGTGTTGGAAGACAATAGCCTTACACCAACGACAACCCAACCGCAAAAGATTCACAAGGAGAAAATACGAAGATTGAATAAAGCAAATGAATAAAACTTTTGTTGCAGGTGGTCCATTGCCGGGGCCGAATAGAAGAGGTTTGAAGTCATACCGTTAAAAGGAAACGAACCGCTGGCTCAAATACAGTTGGGAGCAGCAAGGGTAATTCAGACGTATAAGACTTTCATCCATATTGTAAGGTTACACGAATATCAAGAAACTATAGAGAAGATGGAAACTACACTTAGAGAGATTGTAGAGAAAGCAGAAACCAGAGATCTCGTTAAGACACTGCAGAACAAACTGCAGATGATAAAAACAAGATTGGAAAGCATATGTCCCAAACGCAGGAAAACAAGGGGGTTAATCAACGGATTAGGATCAGTTATTAAATCGGTAACAGGAAACTTAGATGCGGAAGACGCAATAAGATTAGAGGAGGAAATAAGGAAAATGAAAGAAGAGGAAGAGAGATTAAGAGGAAACATGAGGTCGCAAGAAGAGACAAGTAGCAAGGTTAGCATTATGTTCAGGAATTTGACAAGATATATAAACGAGGAACAGGGTAGAGTGAATACATTTATAAATAATTATAGGAACGGAATAAGCAAGACATTTATCGAGGAAGACAAAAGAATTTATAGGATAGAATACATCGAGAGGATTTCACTAACGATCGATATGCTGGGGTTAAACCTAAATGATGTTGCCGAGAGTTTATTATTGGCTAAGATAGGCGTAATTTCAAGATTCATATTCGATAGGCAAGAGGCAAGCAAATGTATGCAAGAGCTAGAAGACCAGGGCGTACACCTAGTTTCAGAGGAACACATGTATGAATTCTTAGACCTAAGAGCCATAATGAACAGAACAGATTTCATATTCTCGATTAGATTACCTATTTTTAAGAAAGAAATATTTTCCTTCCGGAGAATAATCGCACTCCCAATGAATAACACGGAATTTGTAATAACACCAAACTATGTAGCGATCCATGAAGAACAAATGTATTATTATAAGGAAAAATGTCAGGTTGTAAGAAATATATATATATGCAAAAACGATAAGATTGTAAACCAAGCTAACGAAATATGTATAAGAAGGATGTTAGATGGAATGGAAGCAGAATGCGAAACAAAGGACGTCGGACTAGTCGCAACAATCTTCGAGCCGGAGACCGGCTACATTGCGACTTTCAACGGTGGAAACGTCAAAGTGCAGACGGATTGCGGAGGCGACAAAACCTTGAGTGGATCAGTCCTTATAAGATTCACCCACTGCAAGACGATGGTGAACAACGTGCAGTATGAAGCAGTGGAAAGACTTGGCACGGCAGAATTGAAATTGGACATACCTCGGATAGAGACGATTAAGAAGAACAGGACAACCCAGGAGTTGGGAATACACGAGCTGAGACTGGAAGACCTGGAAACAAAAATACAGATCAGCAGGATACAGTGGGGAACCACGATCCATACAACAACGACCTATACGATGCTCGGTGTACTGGTGGTAATAATATTCGTCCTGGCCTGTTTCCCGAAAAAGATAACAATCTTCAAACCAGAGGTTACACCACATGCCACCTTCACTTCCGCCATCGCTTCACCTGCTACCACAGCAGCAGTTATATCACAGCTATGGTCGGTAGTTCAGTCTGAGGGGGAAGGAATTACCGCCTCAGCATACGCCTTCGGCGGTCCCCCGCCGAAACCCACTCGACAGCCAGACGTTTAAGTGTCGCCTCAGCAAATACCCTCAACGGTCCCCGCCGACCGACATCCGAAATGCTGATCCGCGACAAACATCAACACCACAGAAACGGCATCCGCTCCAATTCCACTTTTAGCCAAATCAGCATTTAATGTAACAAACAGAATTGTAAATGCAGAACAAAGTAGAAATAAAGATTCATTATGAATATAGCATTCTAAAAGAACAGACCTCCACGGAATTATTAATTACCACTAACATTCGGAAACCTACGAATCATAACTCGCACCTGAAAAACAGGGCAAAAATTTTGGTGCCGACCATGGCCCAGAAAAAAACCCCCACTATTTCAAAAAGCCAAACAAGAATAAATATAACGGTTCATGGCGCAAACAGGACGACTGGGTCCCTGATTCCAAACAAAATCAGTCCCCAGAACCAATGGACATAGATCCATCGTCTTCAAAGTTTCGACTCCCCACAAACTTTAGGCAGGGAAGTAGTAAACATGCCCCTAAAAGATCAAACACTTCTGAGAAAAAATCTGGCCAAAGGCGCCAGAGGGTTTTCAAGGTCGAACAAGCCGCTAACGGGGAGGAAGATGACGATTACGAAAACGCGGCTGTAGGCGCTCTCAATGCAATTGAGGACGACAGTGACTCATTGGAGTCCAACGGCCTCATTAATTTTTTAGAGGAAGGTCCCGCTTGCCCTTCATTGAACGAAGGCTGACGAGGAGAGTTTTAAGAATCCTCATAGATACTGGAGCGGCAAAAAATTATGTAAAGCCCCTAAAGGAGCTCAAAAACATAACGCCTGTCGACTCTCCATTCACTGTGAGTTCCATTCATGGCTCCAGTAAAGTAAAAAGAAAGTGCCTAATGCACATATTTGGCCTAACGGCCCCATTCTTTTTACTTGATACCATTAGTACATTTGATGCCATAATAGGTTTCGACTTGCTAACGCAGGCCGGAGCAGCATTAGATTTACGCAACAACGCAATCAGGTATGGAAACGTATCTGAAAAGCTAAAATACCAGGAATGCGATAACGTGAACTTCACAAACTTCGATGACGTGGAAGTCCCAAGTTCAGTGAAAGCTGAATTTAAAAAACTGATCCTTAAGAGGAAACAAGTGTTTTCGTACTCTAACGAGGCGCTGCCATTTAACACCTCGATCATTGCCACAATTCGTACGGAGACTAACGAACCCGTATACTCCAAGCTATATCCTTATCCCATGGATAATGAATGAAAGAACCATTGCCGATCGGTACCCTATGCCAAGTATTCCTATGATTCTAGCGAACTTAGGAAAAAAATTTTTTACTACCCTAGACTTAAAATTGGGGTACCACCAGATTTATCTGGCTGAAAAAGACCGCGAAAAAACTGCTTTCTCCATAAACGGAGGAAAGTATGAATTTCGCCGTCTACCTTTTGGACTAAAGAATGCAGGAAGCATCTTCCAAAGGGCGATTGACGACGTGCTTCGCGAGCAAATCGGGAAAATTTGTTACGTCTATGTAGACGATGTGATAATTTTCTCCGAAAATGCTGCGGACCACGTCATACACATTGACACAGTTCTTAAATGCCTGTATCAAGCCCCAGTGGCCCCAGAACCAAATTCTTCAAAGAAAATGTTGAATTCTTAGGTTTTATTGCCACATCAAACGGAGCCAAAACAGATCCGGAAAAGATAAAAACCATACAAGAGTACACTGAACCAAAAAATTTGTTCAGTCTCAGGTCTTTTCTTGGATTGGCTAGTTACTACAGAAGTTTTGTCAAAGACTTCGCTTCTATAGCTAGATCACTTACCTCCATACTTAAGGGAGAGAATGGCACTGTTAGTAAACACATGTCAAAAAAAGTCGCTATTGATTTTGACGATACTCAACGCAGAGCGTTTGAGCGCCTGCGAGATATTCTGTCATCTGAAGATGTGATACTTACTTATCCAGACTTCAAACTTCTTTTCGATTTGACAACCGATGCCTCAGCAAGCGGTATTGGTGCGGTACTATCCCAAAAGGGCAGACAAATCACAATGATATCTCGCACATTAAAAGACTGCGAGGTTAATTACGCAACAAACGAAAGGGAGTTACTAGCAATTGTATGGGCTATTGGGAAATTGCAAAATTACCTATATGGCACCAGAGAAATCCGGATTTACACGGACCACCAGCCGCTCACCTTCGCTGTGACCGAGCGGAACACTAACGCTAAAATAAAACGATGGAAAGCATTCATCGAAGAACACAACGCCAAAGTGTTTTATATAGTGAACTGTCGCTGACCTATACGGTCGAAACCACCGAGAAACCTTTGAACTGTTACAGGAATCAAATAATCCTGGAAGAATCAGGCCAGCCCTCACGGCGACATTTTAATGTTTTTGAAAACAAAAACCGACACATTATCAGCTTTGATAAGAAGGACTCGCTGGATCGATTAAAGAAATTGTAAACGTAAATGTTGTCAATGCTATTTACTGCAACCTCCCCACACTAGCATGCATCCAGCATGCCTTGGTTACGGAATTCCCAGCAACCAAGTTTTGGCATTGCAAAAACTTCGTTAATGATGCTACTGAGCAGAGGGAAATTATTACATGCGAGCATAACCGCGCCCACAGGGCTGCCCAGGAAAATGTTAAACAAGTCCTTCAGGACTACTATTTTCCAAATATGGCAAGACTCGTCAACGAGGTGGTTATAAATTGCAAGCCATGTACCAAGGCCAAGTACAACAGGCACCCCAAAAAAGCAAGAATTGGGTATCAACCCAATTCCTTCATATGCGGGCGAAATGCTGCATATAGACATCTACTCCACGGATAAAAAGTTATTCTTAACATGTGTGGATAAATTCTCAAAGTTCGTCGTAGTACAGCTATTAAATACTAGGGCCATAGTTGACGTACGCAGCCCCATGCTACAATTGGTAAATTTTTTTCCAAATACCAAAAACCATATACTGCGATAATGAGGCATCCTTCAATTCGGAGACCATAACTTCGTTATTGAAAAACCAATATGACATTGACATCGTTAGTGCACCCCCTTTTTACAGCAGCTCCAACGGGCAAGTGGAGCGATTCCACAGCACCCTATCGGAAATAGCTAGGTGCATTAAAATTGACAAAAAAGTTGACGACACCGTCGAGCTCATCATGAGAGCCACGGTTGCAACCTAAACATGCCTTATATTCTGCAAGCGACGCTCAGAGGCTGGCAATAAAAACCAGTATCATAAAAGCGCAACTGGCTAACCTAGCGAGGTGTAACCCTACTAGGGAAAACCGAATTTTTGAGGTAGGTGAAAAGGTTTACCTCAGAAACAATAAAAGGTTAGGAAATAAACTAACCGCACTCTACTCAGAAGAGCGTGTAGAAGCAGACATGGGAACGTCTGTCCTCATTAGAGGGAGGGTGGTCCATAAGGACAACCTTAGATAAAAAATTCCCTCTTGAATTTACATATCCCACAATTTGTATGTCTTTATTCATGCACCTTATATTTAAGCATACTTATCTTTATTAGAGGCACATTCAATTTATCCTTCCGCTTTCTTACAGGATTGCCGGAATCATATTAATTACGTTAGCTATAGTTAACGCTAGGATTACGGACTACTCTCATGCTAATTACATCCCCATAACAGACGGTGTTGCACTGGTGTGGGAACAGAGAAATTGGCTTAGGCATTCTAGTAATTCGTCCGAATTCGAAATGATGATAGAAGAGACTAGTAGGTTGTCCGAGCTGTTTCCAGAGTCGCATATGCGAAAATTGTTAGACGTCGATACTGACCATCTCAGAAGTTTATTGTCCTTATTGAAAGTACATCATAGGATTGCCAGAAGCCTAAACTTTCTAGGCACCGCACTTAAGGTAATAGCAGGCACCCCCGATGCCGCCGATTTTGAAATGCTAAAAATATCCGAATCTCGATTTAGAGTCAAATAACAGGCAAGTGGTCATTAATACGCAAACTCAAAACAAGATTAACGAATTAACAGAAGCAGTTAACAAAATCATTCGAGCAAAACAAAATAATATGGTTGACACTACCCACTTGTACGAAGTACTCTTGGCTAGAAACAGAATATTAATAACCGAAATTCAAAATTTAATGCTTACCGTCACACTGGCTAAAGCCAATATCATAAACCCTGCTATTCTTAACCATAACGATTTGAAGTCTGTATTAATTGATCACCCCACAGAAGTCCCCGTTATAAGCCTAATAGAGGCATCTAATATTAAAGTCTTCCAGTCCGATAGTATTATCCATGTGATAATTGTATATCCTAATATTAAAGCCACTTGTAGTAAGGTTACAATTTTTCCTGTATCACACCAACACATTCTGCAATTAACGGAAAACATTGTAGCGGAATGAAACAACGACGTTCTGGCAGTCACCGATTGCGTATCAACAACTTACGCTTCGTACTGTAACCTGGCTAACCACGATACCTGCGCTCGAGGACTGCACGCGGGGAGCACTGCACAATGCAAAACGCAGGCCAGCCATTTAAGCCCCATCACACTGGTAGACGACGGCGTAATAATAATCAACGAGTGCCCAGCTAAAGTCAGCACTGACGACGGTCCTGAAATAGATACCAACGGCTCACATCTAATTATGTTCGAGCGAGTGGCTTTCATCAACGGCACCGAATACGCTAGCCTACGTGAAGCAAACACCGGGCATGGCTGCGTCCCCATTGCTAAACATCATCGGCCACGATCCCAGGCTAAGCATACCACTTCTCCAAAGGATCAACAACGAAAATTTGGAGGTTATCCAAGGTCTTAAGGAGGAAGCGAAATCGGCTGGAACTACTGACATCTGGTTTGCAGTCGGCGTGGGAATCAGCGTCTTCATTAGCTGCTCCATCCTGCTCATCTTGTTGTTGAGGAGGAGACGAGATGCGAGGGAAATACAAAAGGTCGATGACAAGTTCCAGATGACCGAGGACGGTCATACTTCAAGGGGGGAGTAGTTAACACGGTTAATGAGTAAATTTAAGTCCGTATAAGTTCAGGGTCGCTACCCTGGTATTTTATATGCAGATTCAGCATAAAAGCCTTAGGGGCCGTGCCTGGTTCCCAACGGCTTCACAGTACTGGGAGATATGCAGTTTTTGCTAGTGTCAGCACTTTGCTCGACGAGCGGTCGGCTTGCCGGCCGCTAATAGCTGGAGTAAAATAGAATAAGTTCAGTTTGATTTCAATTATAATAAAGAGCACACTCCAGCGAAGGCTGCATATTTTATATTGGTTGGCTAGCCTTAAGGGCAGCCAATAACGGAGAAAGTTCTCCCAACATATGAAACCTATACCAAGCTGCGCAACGAAACGTTGCGCATCACGAGCAGAGAAGATCTCCGCTCCCCTCCCCGATCGAGAGGACGACCAAGTCGGGCTGACGTCATCACCCCTTCCCGTCGGACTGAGGCGTGGGACAACCCAGGGAAATAACTAAAACATAATTTATTCAGCTTACGACGTGGAAATTTATTTGATCTTATTGATTCTTAGGTGCGCTGGTCCTGCCTCAAGAATTCAATTTTGCAATGCACAGGTTGCATATGATGTCTTTTAACTATTTAGTATATTTATTAGTACAAATTACTAGTAAAAAAGTAAAAAAAATATGCATACTTCTGTAAATGATCTATTTTCAGTACTTGTTTTTTTTATATTCTAATTTGATATTTGTAAAAACCGCGCAATTTTGGGTGGGTAAAAAAGAGCGTGTCAAATGTATTATTTCCTCTTTTAGTACCTCTTAATTCGTTTGCTTAAAGCTGACAAGTACATAGTGCTCCTCGTTTGCTACTGTTTTTCCAAATTTTAATAATATATATATAATAAGGTCATTTCTCGCCAGATGATATTGGCGTAAAATATCTAAGGATAGGGTCAATTCCAGATCGCAAACGGTAGCTAATTCGAGCGTCGATTTCAACTAAATGATATTAAAACAACTTCTTAAAAAGAAATAATAGTCACGGCATAAATTTATAAATAATATTTTATTAGCTCATATTACAACGAAATTGACCAAAACATTAATCAAATTCGTTTCTTAGATCAAAATTAGCACAACTACGCACACATGCACACTTTTTTGTTTACTGTTTTCACTCACACAAGCAAGTGAATTTTTAAGTGAATATTTTTAGATTTTTATGCTCTCAATTTTACAGGAGAGGGAAGAGAGCAATTATGGCCGCCATCAAAAAAGTGGCTGCATAGTGCAAAACCAATGTATTGGCCGTTACCCATCTTATTATTCTAGTGTCTTTGATACAACTGCAGACTTAGGTCTTCCGCCAAGATGTCAATGACGTGGTGATTTCAGAATTCATGAGTTCTCATGAAGCGGTCGATAAAGTCGCACTACAACCCTCTGCATAGTCAGAATTTCTCTTTTACAATCGATTCTCTATCGATCCACTACCGGTTCGAACAAAGGAAGAAGGACACATCTCTAAAAATTGAATTACCTAAATTGAAGGCAATGGCATTGTTTCTCTTAAGTTTTCCACCCCACAAATAAGCTCATTAAGATCATTGAGTCCACCTCTCTAAGTATTCTTTACCAACAATGCAGCAGCAAAGCCCCAGACCAGAATTATAGCTTTGGGACGAATAGTAGATAAATTTGATTTAGGAAATCCCAAAAGCTTACATCCGAATTAGTATATGTAATGTTCTCCTTCGTTCCACTTCTAATTAGATTTTGTGGAATAAGGTATTCATTGCCAATTCCTGTTCACTACTCTACTTCAGTTGGTACTCTTCTATGATCTCGTAATCAATGCTTTGTCGCCGTCGTTACCACCTCTTTAATAAATCCGTCGTTTGCAAATTCTTTCACCTCCTACCTGCGTTTCCGTTGCAAGGATCTCAGCTATTTGCTACCTACCTGTTGAAGCCTGTGAACGTGCCGTCATAAGTATATCAAGGTTTTCATCAACTAGTCGTGTCGGCTTGCTTCTCCTTTTTGTATTCTACACTCGATTCCACTCCTTTGTGGTCACTTGTTTTAAATGTTTCACATGTTCGCACATTTCCGTACGATTTTTTGTAGGGTATTAAAAATTAGATATTTATTTCTGGGGTTAGTAGTATAATACTGTGTATTAAACCTCAAATCCTCACACATTACTTGAAGCTTTCTACCAGAAATATAACCAAAGTAGAAGACGACAAAGTTTTATACTATAACAGGTTTTTACAGGGTAAATAATAACAAATAATAAATAATAACTTTAGACTGTGATTGAAAAATGTACCCATAAAGAACAACAGTGCGAAAACAGTAGCAAAATCTATGTTTGAAGTTTTATTTTAAAGGACGATCCAATAAAAACGTTCATTACGGACATGGAAAAAGTATATTTATTTATTTATTATACATTGTAGCCGAAAGCTTAAGGTACAGGGAGGGATCGACCATTGTTACTGAGCCTTTTGGCCAAACTATAAGTATAATTACAGATATACTGTATAATTACAGATTTACTTATCAAATTATAAGTATATTTATATTACATATTAAAATATTTGCAGATTAGAGAAGACAGTCATGTGGCCTTTTTAAGGAAACTAATAATTTGCTGGCGATTTTCAAATGCGTGGTTTGTTACGAGGTTGGAGTGCGGTGCAGTCGTTAAGTATGCGTGTCGTCGGTGGAGAATTTGCATAGACTGTTTAGTTAGTTCCAAAAACCGAAATTCGTGTGTCAAATTGTTGTGTCCCAGTCGTAGACTGATGATTTTTGAAAGGATTCTTCTTTAACTTTCGTGGGCTTGCAGTTTGCACCAGGAAGATGAATATTCATGTGGAAAAGATTTGTCTAAAAGAATTATGGTTTTACAATATTTGCCTATATTGACAGGAACAGGTTGACGTTTAGTATGGTAATCAGCGGCGCAATAGTTGCTTTCTTAACAATAATTGAATTTCAATGTATTTGCTCTCTATTTCTTTCAACGTTAATAGAGAGATAGATAGAACGTTGATAGTTTTTACTGATATCCTTATAGTTTGTAGAATAGCAATTGTCTCTGCTGTGAAAACTAACTAGTAGCTAAGAAGAATAGCTTGATCTTCTTCTGTTATAGCTGCAAGACCAATTATTTCTTGGCTATTTGACCCATCAGTGTAAAGCAATAAAATATTATTGTCATGTTAGTTGTTGCTTCTTTTCCAGCAACTGTTGTGTCATTGTTCGTGTTCGGCTTTTTTGTTATTGCATAATTGGGTGGTTATTAGATTTGTAAGGGGCTAGAATTGAAATGTAAAAACGTAGATATAATAAACTTTTTAGGTTATAGATTTAATTAAAAAAAATAAATTTTTCTTCTTATAATCTTTATTGGATAGGTTTCACCAGAGGTCAGTTATGAACTAACTTACAAAAATATTCTTTTGGCTCAGCAAACCTTTAACAGAGGATTAACATAAGCCTTTTAAGTTCTAATTAGCTTTATATGTCAAAAATACCGGATCACTAAGTTGTTACTGTTAGGCGGTTGGTGTCTTGGGAGAATGTTATTTATGAGGCTTTTGAAGGGTGAAGCTTTTCAAAAGATCGGCTTTAGCTGTTTATATGAAGAGTGAATATGTCACTATATACACCTGTATTTTTATACTATTCTTTTCTTATTTGATGATGTCTATATTCTTTGAAGGATAACAAATCCAAAAACAATTCTAAAATGACAAAGTCACAGTTTGTAGGCCATAAATTTAACCAAGAAGGCATCAAGACCAATCCAAATAAAATCAAAGCAATCAAAGACTTCCCGTGTCTCAAAACACGTGGGCGGCTACTATAGGAACCAAAACCAATGACCAAAAAGCTGAAACGGGGGAAACCAATTATAATAACGCCAAATTGCGAAAAGAATTCGAATTGTCCAATACACTCTTAATTTACGACCCTATTTGCAATATCAGATTTCGAAAAACCTATCTTTTTAGCCCACGATACAAGTAATTTTTCGCTGGGAGCCTGGTCAAATTTCAACAAACTCATTTGCGAAACGAATACGAATTTGAGCATGAGAAAGGCTCAGAAAACGTTGGCGCAGATGTACTAATCAGAGTCGAACCAAACGTTCTTGTTAATGATGCCACACCGGATGATACCCGTATAAGCCACCGTAAACCCGCTTAAAACATTTAACCAGCAACACATTTAAAAACAAAAACTAAGCCCTTTTCTCATAGTTGACCATTCAAAAATACAATTAGAAAATAAATATTCAAATCTTCTTTAATTCTCCACTTTCTCAACTTAGAAAAATCTATAAACAAACAATCAAGCGAGGACGAAAATAACTCCATAATCAGAAAGCACCAATTAAATAACAATCATCAGGATACATACAAGATGTATGCAAAATAAGAATTATATTACGAATTCATTTAAAAAAATTTTTTTTTTATATATGTATATATATATATATTTTTTATTTAATCTTTAAAGTTTACAGAGTGATTTTTAATATAAGTATTTTTAGACCGGATCATCGATTAAATTTTATCTCAGGAATCGACTGCTCGCTTAACTTTTAAATCTTCTCCTCGAAACCTCGGCCAGGAGCTTTTTTGAAACTTTTTGAACTTTGAAAATAAAGCTTAGTGCTGAAATTGTTGCTCTGCATTGTGAAATTCAATTATGCTGACCATTGCAGTTTGATTGATACGCAATAAGTTTGGTCCCCAATACGCAATATGTTTGGTCTCCAAGAGGAAGCTGTGCTTACGTTAAATTCGGTCAAGAGGGAGCTGTGTTTACGTTAAGTTTGGTTTATTTACAAGCCGGCGAAGTGAGACTTTGGGATCCAAGGAAAATCAATCGTTGAGATTGAATTTTGAAAAATTGTTTTTAGATTGGGTAAGGGTAACCCTGAATCATGGGTTGGATAACTCTCCCCCTTCTAAAATGGAGCGTCCCGATTCATTTCGAGTTTCATTTAGGTGATCCCTTAATTCTGTTAAAAATTCTTCTTGATTAAAAGATTTTTCAATATCTGGCGGATGTTTTTTGGTTACAAATATAAAGTGAATATATTTAATAATAATTAAAAAATTAAATATATAATGATTAAAATTAATAATATAAAGGCAAGTGATATCTTAGTATTATTAATTTTAATGTCAGGATTTAATATCTTGGATATCTTAGTATTATTAATTTTAATGTAAGGATTTAATGTTTTAATATTATATAAAGAAAGTTCTGAATTATTTGACAAAATGTAATCTGAAATTTCATAATTTGTGAAATGGTTTGCAGCTATATAATCAAGAATTTTGTTTTCTATTTTTGTATATGAAATGCTGTTAATGATGGTTGTACCACTAAATGTAAAAAGATAAGATCCTTTTATATGGGAGTTGTTAAAAATATTGTTGCCATTTATAAAAATGCCACCGTGTTGAATGATGTCTATATTTTTATTTTTTCTCTAATTTTTCTACAAGTTAATTTTAACCCATTTAATAATTGTGTGAAACAGGGGTTTTTTTTACTAATGATAGTTCTTAAAGAGTTCGGGCTTAAATGTAGACATTTCATAATATGTATTATCGCATTTTGCGACTTGATTGCTTATTACTAGTTTTCCATCTATTTTGGAAAAAGGCTCTAGCATGGTATATGTCGCATATACTTGAAATTATAGGGTATTTTATATAAATGATAAGTAGGTCTTTATGAATTGCAATTTTGAACACAGAGATATCCATTAGATCTGCAATGATTACGGGTCTTAGTTCGTGACTTAATATATATTTTATGTCTTCATTGTTCAATCTTAGCAAATGTGATAGTATCGATTAAATTTTGCAAATCAAATGTTAAATGTCTTAGGCGATGTTTTCTTAATGGTAAGTCTTGATCGATTTCTATTTGAACAATTTCTTTTGAACAATTTGGAGTTGATAATAAATTGTTTATTATTATTTTCTATTAAGTCATTGATTTTAATTTGAATTTTGACGAAGTCATAATGATCCCGAGTTCCAGCTAACCACTTCCACACGGTACCTAACTCATTTATTCCCCTTTTTGATTTTGATGTTATTAGCTGAGATAAAATTAGTTCGATAACTTCTAAGTCGTATTTCATTTCCCATTGTGATCTTTTATTAGGATCTTTTGTATTACATTTTCAAAACTACTTTCAGCAGAATGCTGTGTATTTTCATCTGAGCTTGATTGTTCTAAATCGCTGTTTGTAATATTATTTATCTTTATTCGAGATAATGCGTCAGCTACGACATTTGTAGTTCCGGGTTTATATATTATTTTTGGAGTGAAACTTTCTATGAAAGAATACCATCTTTTTATTTCTACGTTCGGATTTTTATCCGAGATGGTAAAAAATAATGATTGATGGTCTGTTTGTATTTCTATACCAATAACTCCATATAAATCATTTCTGAGATTTTTAAGAGCCCAAACTATAGCTAACAATTCTTTTTCATTTGTGGCATAAAGTTGTTCGGGTTTATTTCAAGTTTTAGATATGAAAGTAATTGGTTTATTATCCTGTGATAAAAGCGCTCCTATTGCTATATCTGATGCTGTCAAAGTGAATTTTTTGTTATAATCTGGTTGAACTAATTCCACTTGTGCTATTAAATTATCTTTAAGTTCGTTAAAAGCATTTACAGCTGGGTCATCTAAATTGTAGAAATTTTTTCAGGATCTGCTTTAATTACATTGTGAGAAACAATATAACCAAGAAATGCTGCTTCTAATTTAAAGAATTTAGATTTTTTAAGAGAAATTTTCATATTTGCTTGTTGTAAAATATTAATTATGTGAATTAGATCAGTATAATGTTGTTCAATTGTATCGTAAAAGCTTATTATATCATCCATATACACATGACAAGTTTTTCCGACTTGTTCTCTTAATATATCGTCCATTGCTCTTTGAAATATTCTAGGGGCGTTTGTTAACCCAAATGGCATTTGTAAGAATTAAAATTCGCCATTATTAATAGAAAAAGCTGTTTTTTCAATATCTGACTCTTTCATTAAAATTTGGTGGAATCCTGATTGTAAATCAATTGTTGAGAAATATCTCGACTTTCCTAATTTGGATAATATTACAGACGGGTCTTGCATCGGGTATCTGTCCGGTATTGTGCTTTCGTTTAATTTTTTATAGTCAATAACTAGTCGATGTTTAGGACTTCCATCTTCGTTTTGACCTTTTTTTGGTACTACTAAGACTGGTGAATTATAAGGACTTCTACTCGGCCTTTTAATTTGTTCCTTCAGCATTCTATTGATTTCATTATTAACGAAATCGGAGACTGACATAGCATAAGGATATTGTTTGCTATAAATTGCTCTGTCATTGTCAGTATTTAATTCTACTCGAATATCGAATATCGAAAAGGAATTTGCATATCTATTTTGGAATGCTCCTTTTCAATTTTATTCATAATTTTATTTTCAAAATCATTTTTTTGATTTGAAATTGTTTTTAAATTATGCTCAGGATTTGTGGATCCCAAACTATTAGTTTTATTGTTGACGGATAATTCAACGTCGGCGTGTTCGGGATTTTTATTTCCCAAGCTTTTCAATTTTAATTTGACGGAATTAACATCGTCGGCGTGTTTAGGATTTTTTGATCCTAAACGATTCAATTTTAATTTGACGGATTTAACATCGTCGGCGTGCTTAGGATTTTTTGATCATAAACGATTTAATTTTAAGTTGACGGAATTAACATCGTCGGCGTGTTTAGAATTTTTTGATCCTAAACGATTCAATTTTAATTTGACGGAATTAACATCGTCGGCGTGTTTAGTATTTTTTGATCCTAAACGACTCAATTTTAATTTGACGGAATTAACATCGTCGGCATGTTTAGGATTTTACAAACCCAAACTGTTATATTCTATATTAGCGGATAAATCAACGCTGGCGTTTTCAGGATTTTTAAATCCCAAGTTGTTTAAACTTCCAATTTGTTTGGCGGATATTTCTACGCCGGCGTGCTCGAGATTATTAGATCTCAAACTATAAATACTTCTCTCAGTCATAACTGATTCACTTTCATCCTGGTTTTGAGTATCGAAGTATTTTTTTATAATATACTCTTTCAATGGAAGAGTATTGTTTTCCCCAATTAAACACAATTCGTGTTTTTCTTCATTGTCATTGTATACAAGTTTTTCTTGTATCCCGTTATATTCCAAGATGCCTTTTTCAATATGTATATCCGAATTAATAGATCAGATTCTAGACCTTCGATTTCATAAAGTAAATATCTAACACCAAATATATTTATCTTATGATAATATTTTATTTTTGAATACCCATGGACTGTGGGTACTCTTTTATATATTGATAGTTGTGTAACGAACTAATTCTGTTATTTTCTGCTCGCTACGAATCGCAACGGCTAGCTCAGAGAGTTTGTGTGTTCGTCCCACCAAATTTATGTTTTGTGTGAATGCCCGACCAAATAGAAGACAGAGTTTTAAGATGTAGTAGCTTTATTAGCGGAATTCTTTACAGCTGGGTTATTTCGGTTCTCGCCGTCGTCTGCGCGGTTCGCTTATCCGTGCCGGCTCGACTGGGGCTTAGGATGTTATGGTGGGAAAAGTGTATCGCCCGTTGGGTCAAGCTAACGCTCCTCCCAGGCCCACCTTGACCGACCACTGACTCCACCGACCCTTCCGACCGTGCCAGGTTCCTGTGCGCGGCCTGGTGCCTTCGTTGTCCTGCGATGTCCTCGACAGTGGTTCCCTGATCGGGCTTGAGGTTTAGGATGTTATGGCGGAGAGGTGTATCGCCCGTTGGGTCAAGCTAACGCTCCTCCCAGGCCCACCCTGACCGACCACTGACTCCACTGACCTTTCTGACCGTGCCAGGTTCCACTTGCAGGGATCGTTCTCCTGCGTCACTCGCGTTCGTCCTGACTGTTCACTAGTCTGAACCTCCGTTTGACTGTCTCCGTGTGCGTACGGCTCTTCGCGTGCCTAAACTTGACTCTCCGTGCTTGTACTCGACACCTGCGGCTCTTCGCGTGATTAGAATTGACTGTCGTGCTTGTACTCGACTCCTGCGGCTCTTCGCGTGATTAGAATTGACTGTCCCGAGCTGCGCTTGTGCAGTCCCCTTTATAGGCCGGGGAAATCCTGTTAATTCCCCTTTTGCACACGGCCCGCTCGGTACAAGGTCCGACCCAGGTCCCGTTGGTCCACGGTGCGTCCTCTTTGTGCTTGACCAAAGTCCGCACCGTTACCGTTCGACCTCTGTGCCCTTGGCCGGCCTGAGTCCAAGGTCCAGCGCGGTACCGTTAGTTCACGGTCTCTCCGCTTTGCTCGGGTCCAAGGTCCATTATTTCCCGTTTGACCTGGTTGCCCTTGATTCCTTCTGCATTCCAGCCTTCTTCACTGTTGCTAGGCAGCTCTCCTGCACCTCGATTTGTGGGGAGTTTTAAGACTCCTCACAGTTCATTTTTGTTTTGGTAAATTCCCTTTTTAATATAACAGGCTGTGGCCGCTGTGTCGATTAATATTTTTAATTCTATTTTTGTTATTCTGTCCACCCTTATTACATGAGGCATTCCTCTGTTGGGCGATGATCTATAAAATGGTCCTCGTTAATGTTGTTTAATCTCATGCCTTTCTGGGCTGGTTGACTTACTGTCCCAGTTGTTTCCCTTTTTAATGGGCTTGTGGATCAATTTTTTGTGCTTGGTTTTGATTATACGTATATATTTGTGCAAAATTATTATAATTCTGTCCGTTATTATTATACCTGTTATAATGGTTATTCGGACGATTGTAGTTATTATTCGGACGATTGTAGTTATTATTCGGACGATTTTGAATCCTAATGGGGCTATCAACTTCCATAGGTTCTGGTGGTGGTTGAACTTTGAAATCGTTGTTAAAATTCCAATTGTTGTTCTGTCCAAAGTTACCGTTTTGTGGCCAATTATTATTCATTCTATTTGAAGTATTATTATTCTGTCTAGAATTTACTGGTTTAAATCTGAGGTTGTTTCCCTGATTTTTAATTTCATTTCTAACCCATAATACCTATTTGCGAATTTAGATTCTAATTCCTGGCACTTTGCCAATGCGTTCGGCAAGTCCGGTGGGTTAAGAGAAAAGAGAGTTTCTGAGATTGAACCATTCAATCCAGACTCGAAGAGCGTTGCTCCTAATTGTTTTATTTGTTTCTTTGGTTATTCCGTTGTCTTTTCCATATGTCATTATGGTTTTGTTTATAAGTAATGTCATTTTCTTATTTACTTCATTGTAGAAATCAGTAATGTTCATACGACCCTGCCTAAGGATGCTTAATTCTGATTCGAGAATATGGATTGGAATATCGTTGTAAATAAAATTCAATCTAGAAAAAATTGCTTGAAAATTTAAAACGGTACCATGGTTGGTTAGAGCATCATGATTTAATTTCGTAGAATTGTCAAAGCGATATATCTGACGCTTCTCTCCAGCCTACATATTGGGTTATTTCACCTGTGAACTTTGGAAGAGACTTAACTACCTCTAGGGTCGTTTCACAATTTATAGTTGGGTCGATTGTTTGGAATTTATAATCTTCCACTACATTTTTGCTAGCGGTTATCTGCCCTTCTATCCCTTCAATTTTTCTGGTCACTTCACTCAATTGTACACTTATTAATCGGTTAATTAATTCCATTGTCAGATTGCTGGCGTTGGATAACCCGCCCGCAGAAGAGGTTGGTGCTGAACCTCCGGTTGCCATTTCTCAAAACTATTTATTAAATTTTCCAGATTGTTCTTTTTAATTAATTTTTAAATTGTTTGTGAAAGTATTTGAAATTTAAATTTAAATAAATTTTAAATATATAATATTTTTTATGTTAAGCTTCTGCACTGAAAATTTATTTGAAATGTAAAATTCCTTACAAGACTTCTCGATGCGGTCTTCCTTTTGTATAGTTGGGGGTTGATCTTCCTTCTCGGAGTGTAACTTGTTGGCGAAGTTTCTATTAGGTCTTCCTTCCTTCAACACTTTGTGTTTGGGTTTTAATAAATTCAAAGTCAATTCGGCATTGGTTTTTTCTTCTTTTCTTTTTCGTCCGGTTTTATTCTCTATTTTATCACTGGCAGTATTGTTTTTGGTTGGTGGATGCTTTATTTAAAATTTTTTTTCCACTTAAAAAAATTATTTAGTTCAGCACGAGTTCTAGATTTATTTGTTATAATTAATCTTTTTCTGAACTTTGTATTTGTACCGATTAATTGTTGTCGGTGTGAGTTCTCGATTTTTATTTAACTTGTTATCGTTAAAATTTTTTTATCTAATCTTTTAGTATCACCGATATAGTTGTTTACGACGCGAGTTCACGATTTTTATTGAACTTGTTATCATTAAATTTTTTACATCTGAACTGTTAGTTGACAGAGCGAGATCATGTTATTTATTTAACTTGCTATTATTAAATTTTTAGTAACTGAACTATTAGATGCACTGCAACACGTTGGGCGCCAATTAGAAATTCTATTACGAATTCATTTAAAAAAATTTTTTTTTTATTTAATCTTTAAAGTTTACAGAGTGATTTTTAATATAAGTATTTTAAGACCGGATCACCGATCATAAAACCGGATCACCGATCAGATTTTATCTCAGAAATCGACTGCTCGCTTAACTTTTAAATCTTCTCCTCGAAACCTCGGCCAGGAGCTTTTCTGAAACTTTTTGAACTTTGAAAATAAAGCATAGTGCTGAAAATGTTCCTCTGCATTGTGAAATTCAATTATGCTGACCATTGCAGTTTGATTGATACGCAATAAGTTTGGTCCCCAATACGCAATATGTTTGGTCTCCAAGAGAAAGCTGTGCTTACGTTAAATTCGGTCAAGAGGGAGCTGTGTTTACGTTAAGTTTGGTTTATTTACAAGCCGGCGAAGTGCTACCTTGGGATCCAAGGCAAATCAATCGTTGATATTGGATTTTGAAAAATTGTTTATAAATTGGGTAAGGGCTTTTGAATCATGGGGTGGATAACTAATCGTTGAGATTGGATTTTGAACAATTGCTTATAGATTGGGTAAGGGCCCCTGAATCATGGGTTGGATAACTTGCACACTATAAAAAAGAAATCTATGCTCTACAGCTAAAACCTTTAATATCAATGCCTCCTTTAATGCCATGCCGTACCCTACAATATGACAAACACCCACAAAATTCACCTTTCGAACTACCAAAAACACCAAACGGATCATTAGACATTATACACATAGATGGTTTGTACTATCTTGCGATCATCGTCGATGGGAATGACGAAGATAGAACAATCAACTAAAACAAATTTAAAAAAAAACATTGAATCAAATGCGCGAACTTAAAAACAAGCCTGCAGTTAGGTTAAAGGAAATAACAGGCCACATAACCAACGAACAGGAAGTAATTAAAAGTTCCTAAATAAATAAATTTAAAGAAATAAATGAGGTTTACAAAAATATAGAACTCATACAAAGTATATGAGGATAAATTTAAATGTACACCATCATTGGAATGAAAGTCCATTACTTCGATGGCTTGATATGACTTCGAATATGGAAATCTAAAGAATTGATAAACAAAAACAGGATATTAATAACATCAGACCACGATATCTACAAAATTTTTTTGTCAATATTAATTTATTATTAAAAATAACAGAGGTAAAAATATAAGCTACGCCCTGTTATAGATATAACATAACATACTGCTACGAGCAGCACATTTGACAACAACATACATATGCTAAACGTGGAAAATCAGAATATGTCATCTAATGGTATTCCATATAAAATATTCAGTCGTTCAATGATAATAGCATATGACAATTACTCTATCTTCGCTGACATTACTACCACTGTGTTAGATAAATTAATCAGGTGTTCCTCGCAAATGCTTAAATGCGGAGTGCGGGGAAGGCCAATCAAATTGGTGATTTATGGAGACTATGATGGCTTCTGGCCTAGGGACTCAGAAAGCGGTAATAATAAAAATTCTAGCGGCGGATCGCCGGAGTCGTCAGTATATCAATATGTGCTCTTTATTAAATAACTGCTTAAAAGCTAACAAAGGAAAAGCTTCATAGCGGTACCTGCCAAAGTGCAGAGCTTTGCCGGCTATGTGCGAGCTTCCGGCCAAATGCTTGGTCAGCATTTTGACCGGTGCTTCTGAACGAACGATCGGTCTGGTTAACTTAGTTAACTGATACAATAGTAATAAGTGCCAGAAAATAAAATCAATAAAGGTTTTACCTGTAATAGGGACCTCAAAAACTAAAGAGACCTAAAACTTTATAACACCCCTCCCCCGAGGAACACACCGGAACTCCTGCCATATCATCCTTATTACCACCGTTCCGTCTTGAGGGGAGGAGGAGCAGTTATCGGTGATGGAATGCTTAGGTAACATAACATCCTATCCACCACTCGCTCAACCACGACTTAACTCCCGCAGTACCGTCGAACGACACACATGTGGGTACTTTTCGCCTGCGGTACATACAGATATACTTAAGTAAAGATATAAAATATCTTTTGTTGAGTCGAACTGATGGTCCTAAGACTAACGCTGATATATTCCGTACGGAAAACTGAAAATAAAAAGTTAGAATTCGGCGTTTATTCGGATTGACTTCAGCTTAAGACTGAAAGTTCATTATATGAATATTTTGTTGCGCTTCTTTGCTTTCGGACTGAATATTATGGTGGGCAACTAAAATTTTATCTTCGGTTCTTGCCGTACAGTATGGCGCAATGCTTAAAACTCCTTGCTGATGCAAATCAAACAACTCAATTTGAGAGCCTGTACATTGCAGTCGGACTTAGGAATTTACAGGAACCTTAAATAACCAACTGATTTTCTTTTCCAACTCAACCCAGTAACTTTTATAGTCGACGACTGTTTTATAGATACAATTCGCCGCTTTATCTGGCTTTAGAGGCTGAATCTCACATGCATTATCATTCGCAGAATTCCACGGCCAACTTCCCTTTCATATTCTCTTATTTAGTTGCCATTTTTGACATTGGTTTAAAGTAGCTTCCGTCATTATGTGATAAGAATCTATTTCGAAATTGTAAATTAAATATTCGGAAGTTGTATGCACCACTATCATCTAATCTTCATTTCGAATTGGCACTGGAATCAGTGTGAACAATTTAGATGGATGTCTACTAAACAGAGGCACCTTTGCAATAATGATTAATTTATCGTCGATAAATAAACCTCTGGCTGTTAACAGTGTATACACCTCCTTGACTTCCGTACCTGATCGTTTTCCTGGAATTACTAAATTCTCCGAGAGACTTTGCTGAATTTGTACTATTTCATTTTTAAGCTGATTTGGCCTAAGAATATTTGTATTTAACCTACCGTGATTAATATCAATCAAAAGGCTTATTTTTCCTGTGCAGCTCTTTCGTAATCATAAAGAATTTTATCGATTCCTTATTCCTTAATGATTTTCTTTAAAAACTTCCGTCATGTTTTCAATTCTTATTTGCATACTCTTAAAATGTATGTTAACATCTTCGGTTGTCCTTTTCAATAAATTAGTAGTTGAATCAACCACTGATGTTTGTTTTTGAATTAGTTTATCAAGGTTGTTCTGTTTTCTTCTAATTGTTCTCTGTCATCTTCATCCATTATACCAAATAAAATATGGTACAATGAACCCATAAATTCTAACGGAGCACGTTTGCTTCTGGATCTAGACTGCATCATAAACAATTTTTTATTTTCTTCAAGTTCCACTAACTGGCCTTGCAAATTATCTAAAACCAAACTACATTGCTCTTCAAAGCTATTTGACCTTCTTCTATATTAGGAATTTCTCTTCTCCATTCATTCATTTTTCCATTTTACCTCATTTTTTGGATAAGTCTCCACCTATCCAAATTTCCGATTCTTTGATCCTCCATCGGTTCGACTATTTCTAAGGGCGGTCTTCCAATCCGAAAATGACCTGGCGTTAAAGCTTCTTGTTGTTCCATCTCATTAACTATAGTGTATAATGGTGTATAGTATAGTATAGTGTAGTGTTGAATTTAAACATGCTTCTATTTGACATAAAGGGGTTGACATTTCTTTATATGTCAAACTATTGTCGCCGATTTTACGCTTTAAATGGTATTTCATTGACTTGACCCCAGCTTCCCAAATACCTGCTGCCGGCGGAATAAAATGCCAATCAATCCTATCCTTCTCCAGCTGCGCTGCAATCGCAAAATTTTCTTGGATGGTTAAAAATAATTCTTGATCTAATTTCCTAGCAGCTCCTACAAAATTTGTTGTGTTATCTGAATATATATTGGCACATTTCCCTCGTCTAGCAATGAATCTTTTGAGGGCAGCTAAATGCGTCAGAAGTAAGCTTACCATTTCTAAATGTATGGCTTTGGTGGCCATACAAACAAATACGGGAACGTATCCCTTAAATGTTCTTTGTCCGCGATTTTTCGAAAACTTTACAAAATAAGGACATGCGTAATCTAATCCCGTATTTAAGAATGAAAATGTCATAGTAACTTGATATTTTGGTAAATTTCCCATTATTTGCTTAGCTGTATTTTGTCTATATCTTGCACACTTGACGCATTCTCTTAAATACTTCTTCAACGAATTTCTTAACCCAAACATCCAATACCTTCTTTGAATACAATTACGCATAAGGTTTATTCCTCCATGTAAGGTTTCCTTATGAGCATCTTTAATTTAATCAAGTAAGATATATGAAATTTATCTAAAATAATTGGATGTTTAAGTTTGAATTCTGCATCAGAGTTTTGTAGTCTTCCTCCTACTCTGTTAGTTGTACTAATTTTTTTGTTGTTTTGCAAATACTTTACCTCTTGACTGAATTGAAGTTTTTGTTGCTTTTTATATGACTATCCTTTCAGCTAACTTTAATTATTTTACCTGAAGGTAGGAAGGATACGATTCATTTTGTGTTTTTATTTTAATAAATCTGATTGTGTAGGCTATAATACGTATTAGTTTTTGAAAGCAGGAATACCTCTCCAACAAATTGCAAATAGGATCATCGGTTTTATTATTTATTATTGTATTTATAATTGTCGTTTCCTCTTTCAATTGCTGCCGAGGCCTTTCCACCAAAAGATCACAGCGTGTCAATTGTTTTGAATCAATTCCCCTAGATGCTAAGTCAGCTGGATTTTCTTCAGACCTTACATGATTCCATTCAGTGTTGGCTAGTTTTTGAATGTCATCTGTTCTTTGTCTGATAAATTTAACCATACTCTTGCCACTCTTGATCCATGCTAAAGTGATAGTGGAATCACTCCAAGCATAAATTTCTACATTACTGGTTAATGAATCCTTTATTCTTTGGATCAGTAGGGTTAACAAATGAGCGGCACACAGTTTTAGTTTAGGGATAGTTTTTCTATTTTTTATAGGATTGACTCTACTTTTGCTAGCTATTATAGTTACAGCACCTGCTACTACTTATGCCATTTCTAGAATTAATCCATCTTTGGATTCGAATATTTTCTAAATATAATACATTTTCTTTACATGCTTCCCAGTATTTCAAATCTTCTGCTTCTAATTCCTGATCCCATTCACTTTTGCTTATCCAAAGTTTTTGAATGAAAGCCTTTCTTAAATAGTCACGGGAGCCAACCATCCTAAGGGATCATATATTGTAGATAATATCGATAGTACTATCCTTTCGTTTGTCAATTTGGATGACCCGCAACTTACTTTAAACTTAAATAAATCCTTTTGTGGTTCCCATTAAAGTCCAAGAGTTTTAACAGTCTCATTTTCAATAATACTAAGAACCTTGTTATCCCCAGTATCCTACTTTTTTAAATTCGTTTGAAATTAGTTGGATAACATTTTTGGCGTCTTCTACAGAATCGGCTCCAGTCATTAGGTCGTCTATGTAAAAAGAGTTCCTTATTATTTCACTGCTATGTCCACCAGAACCCTAGTAGCTAAGTATGGTACAGTAAAATTAAAAAAAATTTTTAGCTTTTGTGGTTCCCATTAAAGTCCAAGAGTTTTAACAGTCTCATTTTCAATAATACTAAGAACCTTGTTATCCCCAGTATCCTACTTTTTTAAATTCGTTTGAAATTAGTTGGATAACATTTTTGGCGTCTTCTACAAAATCGGCTCCAGTCATTAGGTCGTCTATGTAAAAAGAGTTCCTTATTATTTCACTGCTATGTCCACCAGAACCCTAGTAGCTAAGTATGGTACAGTAAAATTAAAAAAGATTTTTAGCTTATCTTTTGGCGATGGCGATGCGTTAATATGAGGTTATGTGGATTTTCGCCAAGGTCCGTGAAGAACGCCTAATCGATGCCGATGACAAATTACAAATTAATTAAGGGAAGCGAAGTACATACGCAGCCTGGCCCTGAAGGACGGATACTGGCAGATTCCACTGGAAGAAGGAAGTCGGCAAAATACGGCATTTACGATGCCGGGGAAGGGCCTGTTTCAGTGGAAAGTAATGCCATTCGGACTGCACTCCGCGTCGGCAACGTTTCATCGGGCATTGGAGCCGAGATGATGCCACACGCTTTCTCATATCACAAGACACTACAGGAGCTCATGCGCAACATGAAAGAGGTTTTCCTGAGGCTACGGGCGGAAAACCTGATAGTAAGTGCAAAAGACGAAGGCCACCTGGACGAGCAACAGGGATGCAGGTTGACGGAAGAGATGCGAAGAAAGGTGAAGCAGGACCCGCAATAATTCCCAGAGTATCTCAATACATTACGCGTAGCCAGAGGCTCTCAGACCAGAAAAACAAATAAAAGAGCTACTCGCAAACGACATAATTAGACCCTCACGGTCTCCATACAACTCCCCAATATGGATTGTCCCAAGAAAAATGGATGGATCAGAACAAATAAAGAACAGAATGGTAATCGATTATAGAAAATTGAACATGGTTACCATTCCATACAGATACCCCATCTAGGACAGAATAAGTTTTTCTCCGTCATTGACCTAAAAAGTGGCTTACAAAATTTCACTAAGGAAATCCGATATCTAAAAAACGGCATTGTCAGTTAACCGGGAAAATATGATTTTACCAGACTACCGATTGGCCTCAAAAATGACCCTTCAATTTTTCAACGGACGCTGGACGAAATCCTTAGGGAACATTTAGGGATTACGTGTTTCGTATACATCGATGACATCATCATCTCTAGCAAAAATGAGGAAAACCATCTAAAAGACATAAAGTTAATATTTAATACGTTGGAAAAATAAAATATGCGAATTCAGCTTGACAAATGCGAATTCTTCAAAAAAGAAGTTGAATTCTTAGGGCTTTTACATTATGCGAAAATCACAAGAGGGCCGAGGACGTATTTCAAACAATACCTCAAGCAGAACGCTAATCTACCTCGACGAACACGCTAGGGAAGCATTCAATAAGCTAAAACAAACTCTTGCTCCGAAGAAGTCATGCTTGCTTATCCAGTTTATAGTAAAGAATTCCAATTGATCACCGATGTTTCAGATTATGACATAAGAGCCGTATTAGCTCAGGAGAACAAACCAATAATGTTTATTTCTATAACCTTAAATAAGGCAGAAGAAAGTTACGTTAGTTAAAAAAAAAGAAATGCTGGTCATAATTTGGTGAATACAAACTCTTCGAAATTTTTTGTATGGTCCAACCAAAATAAAGATATTTACAGATCACGAGTCTCTCACCCACCCAACTAATCCAAAAAGCCGTAACGACCAAATGAAAAGATGGAAAACAATTTTAGAAGAATACACTCACGAACTTTTGCACAAGCCTGGCAAGGTAAACGCGGTTGCCATTGCATTGAGTAGACCTCCCTTGCAAACGCTTGGAGAACTAAATACAATGACAGAAACCGTACACAGTAGTTTCAGCTCTGCCGAAAAACTAATACCTATGGCAGAATAACCAATAAATGTTTTCAAAAATCAAATACTGCTATCTTTGGGAGAAAAATCCTGAATGCGTCTGTCATAAATGGAATCTATACCGACGAGAAAACACTAGGGAAACTTCAAGAAATTTATCCACTTTTTAATAATTACAAAACCAGATTCACAAATAAAATAGTTACAGGTCTGACAGACAAAAATTACCAAGAAAACGCAATTATATCGGAACATAGGACAGCACACCGCAACAACAGCGAAAACAGCAGCTGTTAGAAAAAGTATATTTTCCAGAAATGAAGGCTAAAATCATGAAAATAACGAAGGAATGTCAGACCTGCCAAGAAGAAAAATACGAAAGACACCCAAATAAACAAGAGATACAAAGCACACCAATACGGATGCTACCAGTTCAAATTAAAGGTCTATAAAGCACCACCCTACAACAGTTCGGCCAACGATCAGATAAACCGTTTTCATTAAACTCTTTCAGAAATTATTAGATGCCAAAAGGTCGAGAAAATACTCAGTTCATTAAACGACCTTATAGAGAGATCAGTCGTCAAGTATAATATTCAATACACACAACCACAAACATTAAACCAGTCGATTTATTCTTTGGCATAAAACTATCACTTGACTCTAAAATACTCCAGACAGAAAGACAGAATATTTAAGAGAATATCAAGTTCACGCAGGAAAACGTTTTAGCTCACCATAATAAAAAGTAGAGATCAGATAAATATATCCTGGAAAAGAGATATTCTTACAACACAATATAAGATTAGGGCCCAAGTTGTCAACCAGATACCAAAAAGAAATTGTCAAGGAAAACAGAAACGCTACAGTAGTAGCAGAAAGCGGGAAAACTCATTCGATATTAAACACAGTCATTTACAGAGCCCTCACCGTGTGTGCTGCGGGCGTACAAATAACGGACTACACTAATTCGGTCCTGACTACAGGACTAGCCAAGGTTCAAACAGGGATCTTTAGATTGATCCATATTATTGACAAAGAGGAATAAGGAACAAAAAGGATGAAAATACCATTGATAAAATTAACCAAAAAGCCTTAATAAAATTAAAAACTGACGACCCAATTTTACCCTTCATAACAGAGGAAATCCGGATTGCTAAAAACCTAATCATTAGCTTGAAAGTCAGTAGTAAGGAAAAGACGTATAGATCAATAGGTAGTGCTTGATCCCAAGATAGCAGAGATTTTTCAGAGGTAATGCAAGAACAAATAAATTCAGCTTTAACTAACAACAATAACCAGGTTATTCTTTATAGGCTTATCATTGACAAAATAAATAAAATCACTCTAGCCAAAGGGAATTTAATAAACAGCCTAAAATATGAAGGAGACGCTCAAAGGGATACTAGCACTACATTAATGTTTCAAATTCAAATGCTTTAAGAAGAAATTCTTCATCTCAATCAGACAATACAGTGGGCAAAAGCAGACATAGCAATCCTCGAATACTAGGAGACCAGGAGATCAAAGAAGTTAAAAGAATATTAGATCATAATCAATTACCTTACACAAATTTCGAGGAAGCCATGCACATAGCAGAAGTAAGCATAGCAAGTAACCGTCCAATGTTAATCTTTATTTTATAAATGCCTGTAACCGATACCAAGCTATCCGAAGAAATTCTAATTAAACCAATAAGAATTGTCCAATATGTCAATAAAATAAAAAAACGTAAATATAATTAGATGTAAAAAAAAATATTCGCAAAAACTGCAAAATGTAATAACTATCATCAAATAACGATTTGTAAACATACAAATATGATAGACATTAGTAATTCATCTTGCCTACCAAATCTCCTCAATAGTCGCCCTGCCTCCTGCACTAGAATCAACAACCAACATTTTCCCACAATCGATGAAATCGCACCCGGAGTTATCCTACTCAACAAGTTTAGCGGCAAGATCAACGAAACAACGTTAACGCTTAATGGGACATTTGTCATTAACTTCATTAACTTCTCTAGAAATTAATGAAAAAGTCTTCACGAATAAGTACATGGTACACCATCAACCTATGCCGGAATTCCTCCAAACCGAGATGACAATAAAAAATCTAGAAGGGAAACTATCACTAGAATTGGTCTAGGAACTTAATGCCAATAATACTAAAACCCTAGAGCCTAGAGTTAAAGACAACCACCCACACAGCCGATATTCTAATGGGCTGCGTCATAATCACCGGAATCGTCGTAATAACGATCCGAATCTTGATTAAGAAAGTTACAACATTTCATATCAACCGAACCACCGATGAAAAACGGATCAACAAGTGGGGAACCTCGATTTCAAAGGTGCAGGAGCTAACACCAAAATAATTTGGAACCACTAACAGCGAAAGCTTGCTCGCGCATCCGGCCTTGCAGTTGCAGCGCCTGGAGCGCCTCCCGTGGGAACGCTGACGGCAGCCAACAGCACCGACGCAGGCAGAGGCAATAATACAATTTTTGTGCAAATAAAATAAATAAATTATCTTTTATTTAACTTATACAGCGTGACCTTGCCGCCTCAGCAAAAGTATATATTGCCGATTAAATGAATGGGTTTGACTTTTTTAGTTTAGTTTTTATATTATTTTTTCAAAAACAACTGGCTCAACTGAATAGTTTTGACAAAAGACACTAGAAAAACAAGATGCGCATACATTGGTTTTGTACTATGCAGCCACTTTTTTGGTGGCGGCCATAATTGCTCTCTACCCGCTCGCGTAAAATTGAGAGCTTAAAATTGAAAAATATAATTCACTTGCTTGTGTGAGTGAAAACATTAAGCAAAAGTGTGCATTGTGCGTAGTTGTGCTAGAAGACGATTTTCGGTCCGAAATCAATTTTGATCTAAGAAACCAATTTGATTAATAATTTGGTCAATTTCGTTGTAATATGATCTAATAAAATATTATTTAAAAATTGATGCCGTGACTATTATTTTAGTTTTCTAACTATTGCTTTTCGATATATTTTATGTATATATACTTATTTTCAGTCGACAATTTAAATATTTTTTAACATGTAGGAATTATCACTCTTTTTTTCATTTATGAGATAAAATGCTGAGTTTAGTCTTTTTTTCTATCAGATATCACAGTCCACTTGGCTTCATCGACTTTGGCGCTCATCTCTACCTGCACCTAAGGGTTCTTTGGGTAATAGCGCTGCTTGACTGGTTGATCATCCTTCATCGTGATTTTGTGCACGCCACTGTTGCACACTTCCTAAATCGGCTAACTCTGACCTTAGGAAGTCGTCAACATCCTCCTCAGACAAATCCGCCGCCCTCTCCACGACTGCTACTGACAGTTTCCCGCTTCGAACGGTTGGGCCAACCGGTATCGTTACGCTCAGTCCTCCGCACTGCATCCTTGCTATCACTCTCGTTATGAAATTGCAACCCAGTACTAAAGCGTCGATTATGTTAAGGAGAATTAGCAGCTGCATCCGTATAGTCCTGTCCCCGAGTAATATAACCACTTCGATCAGCGATGTGACTTCCTCATACCGTCCATCTGCCATACCCACTTCTCTTTTCGAGGGTACGACTTCTCCCGCCACCGTCAACCGTCCGCCAGGTCTTCGCTAATAAAACTAGCCGTGGCTCCAGTTTGCCCATTAATTTTAAGGGGCTGCACCTTGCGAACCCTGGTTGCCCCTCTGAGGATGGGGTCGCGTGGCGTTTCCCCATCTCGGGCAGCACTCCACGCCCGATTCTACCTCAAATCCAACAAAAGTTGATCGGCTGGCTCCGGCACTCCCGCGTCCAGTGGTCCTGGCTCCCGAATCTCCGGCAGGCTTGTGCCGGGCTTAACAGAAAACCCCTCCGCACCGGGTCCGGCCCTCGCCCGTCGGTGTTGTGCCTCTGCCCCCGCTGTCTTCTTGACACCTCCTGCACACCGCGTTTTGTTTCCCTTTTGGGATCTTTCGCTGGTGGCGGGCTTTGTGAGTCCGCTGCATATCGAATCATTCCCTTTGGGTTTCCAGCTCTTTGTCCAAAGCCATCAAGGCATCCAGGTGCCGGCTCTCGTACAGATGCATTAAGGTATGCATGTCCACCATGTAATCTTTGAAACTCTCGCCATGTCGCTGCTTCCTTTGCCTTTGTCCGCCAGCTTTGTCATGAGGCCTCTTGCCAGAAGCTCAGAAGCTGAAAGCTCTGTATGCACTCTGCTTTTCAAAAGTTCTGGCATCGCTCTTGGGATCTGGTTGATGTCCAGCCCATATGTCAGTGCTGACCACTCCACCTGTTCCAGGAATTCAAACGACTTTTCGTGTCCGTCGTAACGAAAGTTTCACTCCCGCACCTGTTTCGCCACCTTTGCGTTATCTGGCGGCGCTGCTACCGCGTTATCCCGACCGTTTCAGGCTCGTCTGTGGTCTGTTCGATGAATTCGGCCATGGTCTTCGGCATTTCCTCGACCAAACCCTCCAGCCTTATCCCTAGGGCGCTTGCTATAGTGGGAAAGTCATCCTTCTTCAAGCTGTGTAGCCACGACTTCCCTATCCTATTCTCTGTTTTTTGGCCAGGACAATTACGGTTGGGCCACAGATGTAACTAACTGTTTTTCTTGGTTCTGCTCGTCTAGCTTAGAGAGTTTGTTTGTTCGTCCCACCAAATTTATGATTTTTGTGATTGCCAGACCAAGGAGAAAACAGGGTTCCAGATTAAGTTAGCTTTATTGTTAGACCACTCGATAATGTACTCCTATAATCCTTGCAGTCTGCTGCGCGGCATCCCTCCTTTATAGTCCTGCGGCGTCCTCGACAGCGGACGGCTCAATGAGATCTAGGATGTTGTGGTGGCGGGGCCACAAGGTGCGTCGTCCATTAGGTCGAACCAGAGCTCTTCCCAGAACTCGGAAGCGCTCGTCTGTTAGGACCGCTCATGTCGCAGGACACCAACCACTGACTCCACAAACCCTATTGACCACGCCAGGTCCTAGTGTTATCCGTGTCCCGTGGATCTCTGCGTTGTTCCGTCACTCGCAGTGATCGGCCTTGTGTGTCCTCACTGCGTCGTGCGCGTTTTCGCTGACCGGCATCTTATCGACGGGTGCGTGTGAATTAATCCAAATTTTGGTCATGTTGTAGATTTAGAAGTGCTGCTCTGACTAGCCATGCTCCATGGATCGGAACAAATGGTAATCGGAAGGGGCTATATCCGGTGAATATGGCGGGTGGGGCAGAAATTCGCACTTCAGCGTTTTCAAATAAGTTTTCACGACTTTCGCAACATGGGGTCTTGCAATGTCATGAAGCAAAATTACTTTATGTCCCCCTTTTGCGCACGGCCCGCCCGGGTACAAGGTCCAACCCAGGTCCCGTTAGTTCACCGTGCGTCATCTTTGTGCTTGACCAAAGTCCGCACCGTTACCGTTCGACCTCTGTGCCCTTGGACAGCTTGAGTCCAAGGTCCAGCGCGGTACATTTAGTTCACGGTCTTTCCGCTTTGCTCGTCTATTCTTTCCCGTTTGACCTGATTGCTCTTGACTCCTTCTGCATTCCAGCCTTCTTCGCTGTTACCTGCACCTGGATTTGTGGGGAGTTTTAAGACTCCTCACAAGTATATTGACCGTATACTTCCCCCAAAATACGATAACTTTCCGCACTTTCTTCATGTGTGGCGTGTGGGCGTGGCAAAATGTTGTTTGGCAAATCTAGATGTTATGTTATCGATCTCAGGAACTGCAAAAGCTAGAATGTTGAGATCAAGCACGGAGCTTCCAGCGACATAGACGCAGTGCAAGTGTTTTTCCAAATGTTGCCACGCCCAGTCCATGTTGCCACATGCTGCCACACCCAAACCGTACATAACTGTCACGGCCACACTTTTGAAATATGTTGTGATATTTTTTAATTTTTGTTATATATTTTGTAAACTTCTATAGATTTTCCAAAAAACTTTTTTCCACGCCCACTTCTACTTTACTTCTATGTTGATA
This sequence comes from Drosophila orena, assembly GCA_005876975.1. Lineage (NCBI taxonomy): Eukaryota > Metazoa > Arthropoda > Insecta > Diptera > Drosophilidae > Drosophila > Drosophila orena. Next base: position 425,889 of record VCKV01000328.1, on the reverse strand, counting down.
ACACAGTTAAATTGTTTTGGTAAATTGCTTGGTTTTTCAAAAACTAATTTGTCGGGACATGCAGCCTCCAGCAGCACCTAAATGTATGTCCGGTTGTCAACATTGGAGAAAACAATGAGTTCACGGCACCTCAGCTTTATCTATGCGGATCAGCTACAGATCGCGCTCTCTTGTACTCTCGCCTGCATCTTTGTCGTTGCGTTTTGCTGTTTACTCCATCCATGCATTGCTGCCAAAATTTCTCGAAGTAACAATAAATAACATCGCTTGAATTCGCAACCATAAAATCGTTTTTCATTCGAAAAAGGGCTAATAAAAATGGTTATTAGCCCAACATTTTGGTGACCCCGACGTGATCTATATATATATAAACAATAGTAGTGCAAATTATACAATGCTATTTAAAGCTTTAACTTTAATTCGTTGTTACTGCTGAGTGATTTGTGCACAAACAATATGTAGTGCAAACATACAAAGCTGTTTAAAGCTTAAACTTCGTTGTCACTGCTGAGTGATTTTCGCATAAACAATATTTGTTTACAATAATTGCACATTAAAGCCAAATAAAGGAAGCTTCGCTGATTCTTCTTTGCGCTCATCTTCCCGCCTGAACCGAATTTGATGTTGTTGCTGTTACCATGGCTGCTACAAATTCTGGAAACGTTACCGCTGATGCAAACAGGGTGACATTTTTGAGGCGCAAGGCGGCAGCCATATATAACAGAGTGGAACGACTAGCAGATTCGTTATCAAGTTCTGCGTTAACTTCATTTGACGATTCCGTTCTGCATGTGCTATTGGAGCTGATCGATGATTACATTGTCGTCACGATTTTTATATTGACTGTAGGGGTTTTACCGTCGCTTCATCAAAGATTATGCGAAAATCATAAAGCCCCTTACAGCGCTTTTAAGAGGGGAAGAGGGCCGAGGCCGTATTTCAAACAATACCTCAAGCAGAACGCTTATCTACCTCGACGAAAACGCTAGGGAAGCATTCAATAAGCTAAAACAAACTCTCGCTTCCGAAGAAGTCATGCTTGCTTATCCAGTTTATAGTAAAGACATCCAATTGACCACCGATGCTTCAGATTATGACATAGGAGCCGTATTAGCTCAGGAGAACAAACCAAAAATGTTTATTTCTATAACCTTAAATAAGGCAGACGAAAGTTACGCACCAAACAAGAAAGAAATGCTGGTCATAATTTGGTCAATACAAACTCTTCGAAATTTTCTGTATGGTCCAACCAAAATAAAGATATTTACAGATCACGAGTCTCTCACCCACCCAACTAATCCAAAAAGCCGTAACGACCAAATGAAAAGATGGAAAGCAATTTTAGAAGAATACACTCACGAACTTTTGCACAAGCCTGGCAAGGCAAACGCGGTTGCCATTGCATTGAGTAGACCTCCCTTGCAAACGCTTGGAGAACTAAATACAATGACAGAAACCGTACACAGTAGTTTCAGCTCTGCCGAAAAACTAATACCTATGGCAGAATAACCAATAAATGTTTTCAAAAATCAAATACTGCTATCTTTGGGAGAAAAATCCTGAATGCGTCTGTCATAAATGGAATCTATACCGACGAGAAAACACTAGGGAAACTTCAAGAAATTTATCCACTTTTTAATAATTACAAAACCAGATTCACAAATAAAATAGTTACAGGTCTGACAGACAAAAATTACCAAGAAAACGCAATTATATCGGAACATAGGACAGCACACCGCAACAACAGCGAAAACAGCAGCTGTTAGAAAAAGTATATTTTCCAGAAATGAAGGCTAAAATCATGAAAATAACGAAGGAATGTCAGACCTGCCAAGAAGAAAAATACGAAAGACACCCAAATAAGCAAGAGATACAAAGCACACCAATACGGATGCTACCAGTTCAAATTAAAGGTCTATAAAGCACCACCCTACAACAGTTCGGCCAACGATCATTAAACTCTTTCAGAAATTATTAGATGCCAAAAGGTCGAGAAATTACTCAGTTCATTAAACGACCTTATAGAGAGATCAGTCGTCAAGTATAATATTCAATACACACAACCACAAACATTAAACCAGTCGATTTATTCTTTGGCATAAAACTATCACTTGACTCTAAAATACTCCAGACAGAAAGACAGAATATTTAAGAGAATATCAAGTTCACGCAGGAAAACGTTTTAGCTCACCATAATAAAAAGTAGAGATCAGATAAATATATCCTGGAAAAGAGATATTCTTACAACACAATATAAGATTAGGGCCCAAGTTGTCAACCAGATACCAAAAAGAAATTGTCAAGGAAAACAGAAACGCTACAGTAGTAGCAGAAAGCGGGAAAACTCATTCGATATTAAACACAGTCATTTACAGAGCCCTCACCGTGTGTGCTGCGGGCGTACAAATAACGGACTACACTAATTCGGTCCTGACTACAGGACTAGCCAAGGTTCAAACAGGGATCTTTAGATTGATCCATATTATTGACAAAGAGGAATAAGGAACAAAAAGGATGAAAATACCATTGATAAAATTAACCAAAAAGCCTTAATAAAATTAAAAACTGACGACCCAATTTTACCCTTCATAACAGAGGAAATCCGGATTGCTAAAAACCTAATCATTAGCTTGAAAGTCAGTAGTAAGGAAAAGACGTATAGATCAATAGGTAGTGCTTGATCCCAAGATAGCAGAGATTTTTCAGAGGTAATGCAAGAACAAATAAATTCAGCTTTAACTAACAACAATAACCAGGTTATTCTTTATAGGCTTATCATTGACAAAATAAATAAAATCACTCTAGCCAAAGGGAATTTAATAAACAGCCTAAAATATGAAGGAGACGCTCAAAGGGATACTAGCACTACATTAATGTTTCAAATTCAAATGCTTTAAGAAGAAATTCTTCATCTCAATCAGACAATACAGTGGGCAAAAGCAGACATAGCAATCCTCGAATACTAGGAGACCAGGAGATCAAAGAAGTTAAAAGAATATTAGATCATAATCAATTACCTTACACAAATTTCGAGGAAGCCATGCACATAGCAGAAGTAAGCATAGCAAGTAACCGTCCAATGTTAATCTTTATTTTATAAATGCCTGTAACCGATACCAAGCTATCCGAAGAAATTCTAATTAAGCCAATAAGAATTGTCCAATATGTCAATAAAATAAAAAAACGAAAATGTAATTAGATGTAAAAAAAATATTCGCAAAAACTGCAAAATGTAATAACTATCATCAAATAACGATTTGTAAACATAAAAATATGATAGACATTAGTAATTCATCTTGCCTACCAAATCTTGTCAGAAGTCGCCTTGCCTCCTGCACTAGAATCAACAACCAACACATCCCCACAATCGATGAAATCGCACCCGGAGTTATCCTACTCAACAAGTTCAGCGGCAAAATCTCAGTCAACGGAACAACGTCAACGCTTAATGGGACATTTGTCATTAACTTCAGCAATACCACAATAGAAATTGATGAACAAGTCTTCACGAATAAGTACACCGTACACCATTAACCTAAGCCGGAATTCCTCCCAACCGAGATGACAATTAAATATCTAGAAGAGAAACTATCGTCTTTCATTCGCAAAAGGGCTAATAAAAATGGTTATTAGCCCAACATTTTGGTGACCCCGACGTGATCTATATATATATAAACAATAGTAGTGCAAATTATACAATGCTATTTAAAGCTTTAACTTTAATTCGTTGTTACTGCTGAGTGATTTGTGCACAAACAATATGTAGTGCAAACATACAAAGCTGTTTAAAGCTTAAACTTCGTTGTCACTGCTGAGTGATTTTCGCATAAACAATATTTGTTTACAATAATTGCACATTAAAGCCAAATAACGGAAGCTTCGCTGATTCTTCTTTGCGCTCATCTTCCCGCCTGAACCGAATTTGATGTTGTTGCTGTTACCATGGCTGCTACAAATTCTGGAAACGTTACCGCTGATGCAAACAGGGTGACATTTTTGAGGCGCAAGGCGGCAGCCATATATAACAGAGTGGAACGACTAGCAGATTCGTTATCAAGTTCTGCGTTAACTTCATTTGACGATTCCGTTCTGCATGTGCTATTGGAGCTGATCGATGATTACATTGTCGTCACGATTTTTATATTGACTGTAGGGGTTTTACCGTCGCTTCATCAAAGATTATGCGAAAATCATAAAGCCCCTTACAGCGCTTTTAAGAGGGGAAGAGGGCCGAGGCCGTATTTCAAACAATACCTCAAGCAGAACGCTTATCTACCTCGACGAAAACGCTAGGGAAGCATTCAATAAGCTAAAACAAACTCTCGCTTCCGAAGAAGTCATGCTTGCTTATCCAGTTTATAGTAAAGACATCCAATTGACCACCGATGCTTCAGATTATGACATAGGAGCCGTATTAGCTCAGGAGAACAAACCAAAAATGTTTATTTCTATAACCTTAAATAAGGCAGACGAAAGTTACGCACCAAACAAGAAAGAAATGCTGGTCATAATTTGGTCAATACAAACTCTATACCGACGAGAAAACACTAGGGAAACTTCAAGAAATTTATCCACTTTTTAATAATTACAAAACCAGATTCACAAATAAAATAGTTACAGGTCTGACAGACAAAAATTACCAAGAAAACGCAATTATATCGGAACATAGGACAGCACACCGCAACAACAGCGAAAACAGCAGCTGTTAGAAAAAGTATATTTTCCAGAAATGAAGGCTAAAATCATGAAAATAACGAAGGAATGTCAGACCTGCCAAGAAGAAAAATACGAAAGACACCCAAATAAGCAAGAGATACAAAGCACACCAATACGGATGCTACCAGTTCAAATTAAAGGTCTATAAAGCACCACCCTACAACAGTTCGGCCAACGATCAGATAAACCGTTTTCATTAAACTCTTTCAGAAATTATTAGATGCCAAAAGGTCGAGAAAATACTCAGTTCATTAAACGACCTTATAGAGAGATCAGTCGTCAAGTATAATATTCAATACACACAACCACAAACATTAAACCAGTCGATTTATTCTTTGGCATAAAACTATCACTTGACTCTAAAATACTCCAGACAGAAAGACAGAATATTTAAGAGAATATCAAGTTCACGCAGGAAAACGTTTTAGCTCACCATAATAAAAAGTAGAGATCAGATAAATATATCCTGGAAAAGAGATATTCTTACAACACAATATAAGATTAGGGACCAAGTTGTCAACCAGATACCAAAAAGAAATTGTCAAGGAAAACAGAAACGCTACAGTAGTAGCAGAAAGCGGGAAAACTCATTCGATATTAAACACAGTCATTTACAGAGCCCTTCTCACCGTGTGTGCTGCGGGCGTACAAATAACGGACTACACTAATTCGGTCCTGACTACAGGACTAGCCAAGGTTCAAACAGGGATCTTTAGATTGATCCATATTATTGACAAAGAGGAATAAGGAACAAAAAGGATGAAAATACCATTGATAAAATTAACCAAAAACCCTTAATAAAATTAAAAACTGACGACCCAATTTTACCCTTCATAACAGAGGAAATCCGGATTGCTAAAAACCTAATCATTAGCTTGAAAGTCAGTAGTAAGGAAAAGACGTATAGATCAATAGGTAGTGCTTGATCCCAAGATAGCAGAGATTTTTCAGAGGTAATGCAAGAACAAATAAATTCAGCTTTAACTAACAACAATAACCAGGTTATTCTTTATAGGCTTATCATTGACAAAATAAATAAAATCACTCTAGCCAAAGGGAATTTAATAAACAGCCTAAAATATGAAGGAGACGCTCAAAGGGATACTAGCACTACATTAATGTTTCAAATTCAAATGCTTTAAGAAGAAATTCTTCATCTCAATCAGACAATACAGTGGGCAAAAGCAGACATAGCAATCCTCGAATACTAGGAGACCAGGAGATCAAAGAAGTTAAAAGAATATTAGATCATAATCAATTACCTTACACAAATTTCGAGGAAGCCATGCACATAGCAGAAGTAAGCATAGCAAGTAACCGTCCAATGTTAATCTTTATTTTATAAATGCCTGTAACCGATACCAAGCTATCCGAAGAAATTCTAATTAAGCCAATAAGAATTGTCCAATATGTCAATAAAATAAAAAAACGAAAATGTAATTAGATGTAAAAAAAATATTCGCAAAAACTGCAAAATGTAATAATATAACGATTTATTTAATAACGATTTGTAAACATAAAAATATGATAGACATTAGTAATTCATCTTGCCTACCAAATCTTGTCAGAAGTCGCCTCGCCTCCTGCACTAGAATCAACAACCAACACATCCCCACAATCGATGAAATCGCACCCGGAGTTATCCTGCTCAACAAGTTCAGCGGCAAAATCTCAGTCAACGGAACAACGTCAACGCTTAATGGGACATTTGTCATTAACTTCAGCAATACCACAATAGAAATTGATGAACAAGTCTTCACGAATAAGTACACCGTACACCATCAACCTAAGCCGGAATTCCTCCCAACCGAGATGACAATTAAATATCTAGAAGAGAAACTATCGTCTTTCATTCGCAAAAGGGCTAATAAAAATGGTTATTAGCCCAACATTTTGGTGACCTCGACGTGATCTATATATATATAAACAATAGTAGTGCAAATTATACAATGCTATTAAAAGCTTCAACTTTAATTCGCTGTTACTGCTGAGTGATTTGTGCACAAACAATATATAGTGCAATCATACAAAGCTGTTTAAAGCTTAAGCTTCGTTGTCACTGCTGAGTGATTTGTGCATAAACAATATTTGTTTACAATAATTGCACATTAAAGCCAAATAACGGAAGCTTCGCTGATTCGTCTTTGCGCTCATCTTCCCGTCTGAACCGAATTTGATGTTGTTGTTGTTGCCATGGCTGCTAAAAATTCTGGAAACGTTACCGCTGATGCAAACAGGGTGACATTTTTGAGGCGCAAGGCGACAGCCATATATAACAGAGTGGAACGATTAGCAGATTCGTTATCAAGTTCTGCGTTAACTTCATTTGACGATTCCGTTCTGCATGTGAGATTGGAGCTGATCGATGAGCTGCAACAAACGTTTCGGAAAATTCTGGGCGAGCTTGATTACTTTGTCGTCACGATTTTTATCACTATCACTAGAATCTTTAGAATTGCTCAAGGAACTTAATGCCAATAATACTAAAACCCTAAAGCTGTTAAAGACAACCTCCCACACAGCCGATATTCTGCGTCATAATCACCGGAATCGTCTTAATAACGAACCGAATCTTGATTAAGAAGGTTACAAAACTTCATATCAACCGAACCACCGATGGCATACAGATCGTGATGGAAAATCAGCGCCTGGAGCGCCTCCCGTGGGAAAGCTGACGGCAGCCAACAGCACCGACGCAGGCAGAGGCAATAATCCAATGTTTGTGCAAAAAAATACGGACCTCTGATCCGAATAACATTCTTTTAAAATAAATAAATTATCTTTTATTTAACTTATACAGCGTAACCTTAACGCCACATTCGGTCTCAGCAAAAGTATATATTGCCGATTAAATGAATGGAATGGATTAAATAAAATTAAATAAAATAAAAAATCAGTCTGTTAGTTTTGTTTTTATATTATTTTTTCAAAAACAACTGGCTCAACTGAATAGTTTTGACCAAAGACACTAGAAAAACAAGATGCGTACCGGCCATACATTGGTTTTGTACTATGCAGCCACTCTTTTGGTGGCGGCCATAATTGCTCTCTACCCGCTCGCGTAAAATTGAGAGCTTAAAATTGAAAAATATAATTGACTTGCTTGTGTGAGTGAAAACATTAAGCAAAAGTGTGCATTGTGCGTAGTTGTGCTAGAAGACGATTTTCGGTCCGAAATCAATTTTGATCTAAGAAACCAATTTGATTAATAATTTGGTCAATTTCGTTGTAATATGATCTAATAAAATATTATTTAAAAATTGATGCCGTGACTATTATTTTAGTTTTCTAACTATTGCTTTTCGATATATTTTATGTATATATACTTATTTTCAGTCGACAATTTAAATATTTTTTAACATGTAGGAATTAGCACTCTTTTTTTCATTTATGCGATAAAATGCTGAGTTTAGTCTTTTTTTCTATCAGCTATCACAGTCCACTTGGCTTCATCGACTTTGGCGTTCATCTCTACTTGCACCTTAGGGTTCTTTGGGTAATAGCGCTGCTTGACTGGTTGATCATCCTTCATCGTGATTTTGTGCACGCCACTGTTGCACACTTCCTAAATCGGCTAACTCTGACCTTAGGAAGTCGTCAACATCCTCCTCCGAGAAATCCGCCGCCCTCTCCACGACTGCTACTGACAGTTTCTCGCGTGGACGGCTTCGAACGGTTGGACCAACCAGTATCGTTACGCTCAGTCCTCCGCACTGCATCCTTGCTATCGCTCTCGTTAGGAAATTCCAACCGAGTATTAAAGCGTCGATTATGCTGAGGAGAATTAGCAGCTGCATCCGTATAGTCCAGTCCCCGAGTAATATAACCACTTCGATCAGCGATGTGACTTCCTCATACCGTCCATCTGCCATTCCCACTTCTCTTTTCGAGGGTACGACTTCTCCCGCCGCCGTCAACCGTCCGCAGGTCTTCGCTAATAAAACTTGCCGTGGGTCCAGTTTGCCCATTAATTTTAAGGGGCTGCACCTTGCGAACCCTGGTTGCCCCTCTGAGGATGGGGTCGCGTGGCGTTTCCCCATCTCGGGCAGCACTCCACGCCCGAGTCTCCCTCAAATCCAGCAAAAAATGTATCGGCCGGTTCCGGCACTCCCGCCTTGTGCCGGGTTTAACACAAAACCCCTCTGCACGGGGTCCGGCCCTCGCCTGTCGGTGTTGTGCCTCGGCCCCCGCTGTCTTCTTGGCACCTCCTGCACACCGCGTTTTGTTCCCCTTTTGGGATCTTTGAGTCCGCTGCATATCGAATCATTCCCTTTGGGTTTCCAGCTCTGTGGCCAAAGCCATCAGGGCATCCAGGTGCCGGCTCTCGTACAGGTGCATTAAGGTCTGCATGTCCACCATGTAATCTTTGAAACTCTCGCCATGTCGCTGCTTCCTTTGCCTGACCTGGTCCGCCAGCTTTGTCATGAGGCTTATTGGCCGAAGGTCAAAAGCTGGAAGCTCTGTATGAACTCTGCCCATGTCCACCAGAACCTGTTGTGGGCAGTAAACCACTTCAAGGCCCTGCTTTTCAAAAGTTCTGGCATAGCTCTTGGGACCTGGTTGATGTCCATCCCATATGTCAGTGCTGACCACTCCACCTGTTCCAGGAATTCCAACGGCTTTTCGTGCCCATCGTAACGAAAGTCGCCACCTTTGCGTAATCTTGCGGCGCTGCTCCCGCGTTATCCCGACCGTTTCAGGCTAGTCTGTGGTCTGTTCGATGAATTCGGCCATGGTCTTCGGCATTTCCTCGACCAAACCCTCCAGCCTTATCCCTAGGGCGCTTGCTATAGTGGGAAAGTCATCCTTCTTCAAGCTGTGTAGCCACGACTTCCCTATCCTATTCTCTGTTTTTTGGCCAGGTCAATCACGTTTGGGCGACAGATGTAACGAACTGTTTTTCTTGGTTCTGCTCGGCTAGCTTAGAGAGTTTGTTTGTTCGTCATTTGTTCATAAATTTGGATTTTTGTGATTGCCAGATCAAGGAGAAAACAGGGTTCCAGATTAAGTTAGCTTTATTGTTAGAGCACTCGATAATGTACTCCTATAGTCCTTGCAGTCTGCTGCGCGGCGTCCCTCCTTTATAGTCCTGCGGCGTCCTCGACAGCGGACGGCTCAATGAGATCTAGGATGTTGTGGTGGCGGGGCCACAAGGTGTGTCGTCCGTTCCCAGAACTCGGAAGCGCACGTCTGTTAGGACCGCTCATGTCGCAGGACACCAACCACTGACTCCACAATCCCTTTTGACCACGCCAGGTCCTAGTGTTCTCCGTGTCCCGTGGATCTCTGCGTTGCTCCGTCACTCGCAGTGATCGGCCTTGTGTGTCCTCACTGCGTCGTGCGCGTTTTCGCTGACCGGCATCTTATCGACGGATGCGCTTGAATCGACCAAATTTTGATCATGTTGTAGATTTAGAAGTGCTGCTAGCCATGCTCCATGGATCGGAACAAATTATAATCGGATGGGGCAATATCCGGTGAATATGACGGGTGGGGCAGAACTTCGCACTTCATTGTTTTCAAATAAGTTTTCACGACTTTCGCAACATGGGGTCTTGCAATGTCATGAAGCAAAATTACTTTGTCGTAACGGTTTTTATCGCAGGGATCCCGTTATTTCCCCCTTTTGCGCAGGGTCCGCCAGGGTACAAGATCCAACCCAGGTCCCGTTAGTTCACGGTGCTTCATCTTTGTGCTTGACCAAAGTTCGCACCGTTACCATTCGACCTCTGTGCCTTTGGCCAGCTTGAGTCCAAGGTCCAGCGCGGTACATTTAGTTCACGGTCTTTCCGCTTTGCTCGGGTCCAAGACCTTGGACCTCTTCTTTCCCGTTTGACCTGGTTGCTCTTGACTCCTTCTGCATTCCAGCCTTCTTCGCTGTTACCTGCACCTCGATTTGTAGGGAGTTTTAAGACTCCTCACAAGTATATTTACCGTATACTTCCCCCAAAATACGATAACTTTCCGCACTTTTCTTCATGTTAAAATAATGAAGTAACACTCCCGCAGAAACGATTTTTCAGGAACAAACTTCGACATGGTTGATACTGCACACCAATTACAATGAGCACGTTAACAAAATAACATATACTGGTAAAAATGCGCTATGCAAAAGCTTCTATGAGAGTATTTACTTTTGTATGTGTGACTATGAATAGTTTGCTAGCGCCATCCTTTGTAAAACGATACGAATTAATTCGTAATATTCATTAGTTAAAACAAGAGAGAATGCTATAGTCGAGTTTCCCGACTATCAGATACCCGTTAATCAGCTAGTGGTGCGTGTGGGCGTGGCAAAATGTTGTTTGGCAAATCTAGATGTTATGTTATCGATCTCAGGAACTTCAAAAGCTAGAATGTTGAGATCAAGCACGCAGCTTCCAGAGACATAGACGCAGCGCAAGTTTATTTCCAAATGTTGCCACGCCCAGTCCATGTTGCCACATGCTGCCACGCCCAAACCGTACATAACTGTCACGGCCACACTTTTGTAATATGTTGTGATATTTTTTAATTTTTGTTATATATTTTGTAAACTTCTACAGATTTCCAAAAAACTTTTTTCCACGCATTTTTTACCGATATTCCAGAAAATTATTTAATATCTCGTTCGCACTTCCATTAGCTGAGTAACGAGTACCTCCTGATAGTCGGGGAACTCGACTATAGCGTTCAATCTTGTATATTATCTTATATGCCCTTTTGTAGTCTACTTCTGTCTATATTTACTTTTCTTACTTTACTTCAATGTTGATTAAAAACACATAAGAATATTTTATGTTTAAAAAATAAACCAAGCACCTTATAGTCTAAATAGCTAAAGGATGCTTTGTAACCATAATGAATTATGGTTTGGCGTGCTTGAAGCCATACATCAGCAAATGAAAAATGCAATAAAAGCTTGTATTAAATGCCATAAGAGCATAATAAATTAAAAAGTGCACAAAATAGAGTGCCTAATGCACAAAATCATTTTTAGCATCGACGTCACCTAGAGAAAAGGAAGAAAAAACCAGGAACCTGCCAACGACGCATCGCCAACGACGCCTCGCAAACGACAACGCCAAAGACACAAGTCAAGAACGGATCGCCATCGCCAAAAGATTTTTAGATACGTGTATGCGCCTAGCCTTGCTGGCCCTTTGACAGAATGTTCACACATGAACACGGATATACATATAATATTATATGTATATATATATTGTACGTAAAACGATTGGACCGCTGCAGCACTTCATATCAACCGAACCAGCGATGACATACAGATTAACGAGTAGGGACACTCGTGATGGAAAATCAGCGCCTGGAGCGCCTCCCGTAGGTTGAGTAACTGTTCGACCTGGTTGACGAATCCAGACAATTTGCCAGGTGTGCCATCGTAGTAATGTAATTCTTTGATCTGGCCCAGTAATTGGTTCATGTGGTTTTCGGAAAGTTTTGGAACTGCCATATTGTTTTGTTAGTTTCTTGTTGCACAGAGTTTCTTTGTTGTTTGGGTTATTTAAACCCACAGAAAAATTTTTTTATAAAATTTTGTTTCCGACCGCACGGGATTTTTCTTAATTAGTTTGCAGAATGTTTCTGACCACACGGGATTTTTTGTTAAAATCTATACGCACGTAGATTCTTTTGCGGATCCATTTAATTTAGAAATCACTGTTTTAATTCGCTGGTCAGGTTAGCTAGTTTTATAGCATATCTTGTAAATGACCAATACCATACTAAAAGGACTTCCTATTTAATGATGATCCTACCGACTGCGCCAATTATATGTTGGTAATTTCCATAAGTCAAAAAAAATATAATTTTTATTAACTGAATAATTACAACAAGTGACAATTATTTGGGGTATGGACAAAGATTGTTTAGTCTACCAGTGGGTGATTTGTTTGAATAACATCCTGTATTGGTTCTTATCTGTTATTGCTTGGGTACATAATGGGTAGTGTGGGGTGTATTGGTTATACCAAAGACACTAGAATAATAAGATGCGTAACGCCATACAATTTTTTTGCACACAATTTTTTCGGGCTGGCTCTAGAGCTGGCTCCAGGCTCTCTTGAATTTTTGTTCAAGAGGCAAAGAAAGAGCACTCTAGAGCCAGCAGCTCTCTTGTACGCATTTGACAAAATATGCCCTTCACTTCAGAAGTTTATGGACTTTCAATCTATATTATTTGTACTCTGGCAATCGAGTACAAAGCACTCGTAAGTAAAAAGTAAAAACACTAATTTTGCAATGCCTTAACATGATAATTAATTAATTACATCATAGAAATAATAATAGGTGAATAAATGTACATAATAATACCGAATTATTTTAATAAATTACTTTATACTAGAAAATATGTCGTTAGAGTATTCACCTTGCGACGTGGAAAATTTTGTTGATCTTAGTGATTCTTAGGTGCGCTGGTCCTGCCTCAAGAATTCAATTTTGCAATGCACAGTTTGCATATGATGTTTTTTAACTATTTAGTATATTTATTAGTACAAATTAGCCAAAGGCCTCAGTAGCCATGGCTCCAAAAACTGTTCACTTAAACTTTCAAGCTTAAGTCAATTCTTCAAATAATAAAAAAAAAAAATAATAATAATACTAGTAGACAAGTAAAAAAATATGCATACTTCTATAAATGTAAGCGCGTCAAATGTATTCTTTCTTCTTTTAGTTCCTCTTAATTCGTTTGCTTAAAGCTGACAAATACATAGTGCTCCTCGTTTGCTACTGTTTCTCGAAATTTTAATAATATAAACGCATTTTTAAATTTAAAAAAAATTGATTTTCTGATTTATTAAAGCACAATTGCGATAAAGTGCGATAAGTTATTGTCCTAAGTAGTACAAAATAAAAAAAAAATTTTAGAAGTGTACATATTTTCATAATTTGTCGCGCCTATATTACGTTGTTGTGGTACTGCTGCTTTTCGATGAAGGTTTGAACTTTTGAATTTAACATTAATTGTTTTATGTAAAAAAAATGGCTATTGGCGACAAAAAAAGATCAAATATCAGTGGGAACAAGTGCAGCGATTACCCCGCTCTTAAATTGTTTAGGTTTCCTGAAAAGGATCCAACAATTTTAATGAAATGGGCGGAAAAGTGCCAATTTACAGAAGATTTTGTGGCGAGCACTTCATTACTGTTTTTATTCCAAGATCATTTCTCGCCAGATGATATTAGCGTAAAATATCTAAGAATAGGAACAATGGCAGATCGCAACCTAATTAAATATGGGAGTTGCAAAAATGATGATATTGATTTCAATGCTGTAAGATCGCCTCCACAAAAGAGATATCGTTCAAAATCCCCTGGTGAAGTCTGACGTCAGTGTCATAGAAACACGAAAACATCAAAAATGTTTCAAAATATTCACTCAGCATTATATCTCATAAACGAAAAATTAGTGACGACTAAAAATAAATAAATATATGATATATAAATATATAGTACAAAAATTTAATAAAATTAATTTAAAAAAAGGATCAAATTATATCGAAAAGCAATAGTTAGAAAACTAGCTTAGTTGGGGAACATGGAAATATTTTAATGTTTAACATTTATTATTTCAAGTCGACTCGAAGGTAATAAATATACGACCCCATTACAATTGTAATGGCCTCCCCGTGGTACCAAAAATTACATTTATTACAGATAATTAATAATAAAAATATTTATATGTAAACGGTAGCTAATTCGAGCGGCGATTTTAACTAAAGAATATTAAAAGAACTTCTTAAAAAAAAATAGTAGTCACGGCATCAATTTTTAAATATTATTTTATTAGCTCATATTACAACGAAATTGACAAAAACATTAATCAAATTGGCTTCTTAGATCAAAATTGATTTCGGACCGAAAATCGTCTTCTAGCACAACTACGCACACATGCACACTTTTTTGTTTACTGTTTTCACTCACACAAGCAAGTGAATTCTATTTTTAGATTTTTATGCTCTCAATTTTACGCGAGCGGGAAGAGAGCAATTATTGCCGCCACCAAAAAAGTAGCTGCATAGTGCAAAACAAATGTATGGCTGTTACGCATCTTATTATTTTAGTGTCTTTGATACAACTGTAGACCTAGGTCTTCCGCTAAGATGTCAATGACATCATCAATGACAGCCATTAAGTTCTAGGGCCATAGTTGACGTACGCAGCCCCATGCTACAATTGGTATATTTTTTTTCAAATACCAAAACCATATACTGCGATAATGAGGCATCCTTCAATTCGGAGACCATAACTTCGTTATTGAAAAACCAATATGACATTGACATCGTTACTGCACCCGCTTTACACAGCAGCTCCAAAGGGCAAGTGGAGCGATTCCACAGCACCCTATCGGAAATAGCTAGGTGCATTAAAATTGACAAAAAAGTTGACGACACCGTCGAGCTCATCATGAGAGCCACGGTAGAGTATAACAGAACGTTACACTCAGTCACAAATTTGCAACCTAAACATGGCTTACATTCTGCAAGCGACGCTCAGAGGCTGGCAATAAAAACCAGTATCATAAAAGCGCAACTGGCTAACCTAGCGAGGTGTAACCCTACTAGGCAAAACCGAATTTTTGAGGTAGGTGAAAAGGTTTACCTCAGAAACAATAAAAGGTTATGAAATAAACTAACCGCACTCTACACAGAAGAGCGTGTAGAAGCAGACATGGGAAGGTCTGTCCTCATTAGAGGGAGGGTGGTCCATAAGGACAACCTTAGATAAAAAATTCCCTCTTGAATTTACATCTTTATTCATGCACCTTATATTTAAGCATACTTATCTTTATTAGAGGCACATTCAATTTATCCTTCCGCTTTCTTACAGGATTGCCGGAATCATATTAATTACGTTAGCTATAGTTAACGCTAGGGTTACGGACTACTCTCATGCTAATTACACCCCCATAACAGACGGTGTTGCACTGGTGTGGGAACAGAGAAATTGGCTTAGGCATTCTAGTAATTCGTCCGAATTCGAAATGATTATAGAAGAGACTAGTAGGTTGTCCGAGCTGTTTCCAGAGTCGCATATGCGAAAATTGTTAGACGTCGATACCGACCATCTCAGAAGTTTATTGTCCGTATTCAAAGTACATCATAGGATTGCCAGAAGCCTAAACTTTCTAGGCACCGCACTTAAGGTAATAGCAGGCACCCCCGATGCCGCCGATTTTGAAATGCTAAAAATATCCGAATCTCGATTAATAGAGTCAAATAACAGGCAAGTGGTCATTAATACGCAAACTCAAAACAAGATTAACGAATTAACAGAAGCAGTTAACAAAATCATTCGAGCAAAACAAAATAATATGGTTGACACTTCCCACTTGTACGAGGTAGTCTTGGCTAGAAACAGAATATTAATAACCGAAATTCAAAATTTAATGCTTACCGTCACACTGGCTAAAGCCAATATCATAAACCCTGCCATTCTTAACCATAACGATTTGAAGTCTGTATTAATTGATCACCCCACAGAAGTCCCCGTTATAAGCCTAATAGAGGCATATAATATTAAAGTCTTCCAGTCCGATAGTATTATCCATGTGATAATTGTATATCCTAATATTAAAGCCACTTGTAGAAAGGTTACAATTTTTCCTGTGTCACACCAACACATCATTCTGCAATTAACGGAGAACATAGTAGCGGAATGCAACAACGACGTTCTGGCAGTCACCGATTGCGTATCAACAACTTACGCTTCGTACTGTAAGCTGGCTAACCACGATACCTGCGCTCGAGGCCTGCACGCGGGGAGCACTGCACAATGCAAAACGCAGGCCAGCCTTTTAAGCCCCATCACACTGGTAGACGACGGCGTAATAATAATCAACGAGTGCCCAGCTAAAGTCAGCACTGACGACGGTCCTGAAATAGATACCAACGGCTCACATCTAATTATGTTCGAGCGAGTGGCTTTCATCAACGGCACCAAATACGCTAGCCTACGTGAAGCCTTAAAGAAAGTACAGGGCATGGCTGCGTCCCAATTGCTAAACATCATCGGCCACGATCCCAGGCTAAGCATACCACTTTTCCAAAGGATCAACAACGAAAATTTGGAGGTTATCCAAGGTCTTAAGGAGGAAGCGAAATCGGCTGAAACTACTGATATCTGGCTTGCAGTCGGCGTGGGAATCAGCGTCTTCATTAGCTGCTTCATCCTGCTCATCTTGGTGTTGAGGAGTAGACGAGATGCGAGGGAAATACAAAAGGTCGTTGACAAGTTCCAGATGACCGAGGACGGTCATACTTCAAGGGGGGAGTAGTTAACACGGTTAATGAGTAAATTTAAGTCGGTATAAGTTCAGGGTCGCTACCCTAGTATTTTATAAGCGGTTTCCCAGTATTGGGAGATATGCAGTTTTTGCTAGTGTCAGCACTTTGCTCGACGAGCGGTCGGCTTGCCGGCTGCGAATAGCTGGAGTAAAGTAGAATAAGTTCAGTTTGATTTCAATTATAATAAAGAGCACACGCTCAAGAATCCTACTCCAGCGAAGGCTGCATATTTTATATTGGTTGGCTAGCCTTAAGGGCAGCCAATAACGGAGAAAGTTCTCCCAACATATACTAAACCTATACCAAGCTGCGCAACGTAACATTGCGCATCCCGAGCAGAGAAGATCTCCGCTCCCCTCCCCGATCGAGAGGACGACCAAGTCGGGCTGACGTCATCACCCTATCCCGTCGGACTGAGGGGACAACCCAGGGAAATAACTAAAACATAATTTATTCAGCTTACGACGTGGAAATTTATTTGATCTTATTGATTCTTAGGTGCGCTGGTCCTGCCTCAAGAATTCAATTTTGCAATGCACAGGTTGCATATGATGTTTTTTAACTATTTATTATATTTATTAGTACAAATTACTAGTAAAAAAGTAAAAAAAATATGCATACTTCTGTAAATGATCTATTTTCAGTACTTATTTTTGTTATATTCTAATTTGATATTTGTAAAAACCGCGCAATTTTGGGTGGGTAAAAAAGCGTGCCAAATGTATTATTTCCTCTTTTAGTTCCTCTTAATTCGTTTGCTTAAAGCTGACAAATACATAGTGCTCCTCGTTTGCTACTGTTTTTCCAAATTTTAATAATATATATATAATAAGGTCATTTCTCGCCAGATGATATTGGCGTAAAATATCTAAGGATAGGGACAATTCCAGATCGCAAACGGTAGCTAATTCGAGCGGCGATTTCAACTAAATAATATTAAAACAACTTCTTAAAAAGAAATAAT
Organism: Drosophila orena; assembly: GCA_005876975.1. Taxonomy (NCBI): domain Eukaryota; kingdom Metazoa; phylum Arthropoda; class Insecta; order Diptera; family Drosophilidae; genus Drosophila; species Drosophila orena. Next base: position 407,926 of record VCKV01000328.1, on the reverse strand, counting down.
AGTCACGGCATAAATTTTTAAATAATATTTTATTAGCTCATATTACAACGAATTTTTTATTTTTTTTTTTTTTTTTTTTTTTTATTATAGCTTATTAAGATATACAGGATAGCTATGAACCCTTTTATTACCTTATTTTCTATTATTTCTGCCAATAGGCTATAGGAAATATTTAATATAGCTTTTTCTAGTTTAGTCTAATACTCTCATGTTGTTATATAATTAATATTTAGCTATTAAGCTATTGTTATCTTTGCACTAAGTCTCTTGGTTGACGTCTTTTGATCCTCTGCCTCGGTCGAGTAATGGTGAGATCATTAGCGAGACGATTGCTGTGGTTCATCAGTCTTGAGTTGTACCGACTGGAGTGGAAGTTGATTTGATGTAGGACCGTAACTAGTTTTAGGTCCCTATGTAGCACGCTATTTCGAATGTACCACTCACAGCCTGTAATTTGTCTCGCTATTTTGTTCTGGGCCACCTGAATTTTTTTGATTTGGCTATCTCTTGCTATCCCCCAGATTTGGCAACCATATTGCCAGATGGGAGCAATGACCTGCTTGTATAGGGTGAGCGTATTTCGGGTGGAGAGTTTACTGTTGCTTCTTAGGAGCCACCAGTGCTTTGTCACAGCTGCTCTCACCCTTATTTTGATGGCTGCTATGTGGGGAGCAAATGTGAGCCGGCGGTCTAATGTTATGCCAAGATATTTGGCCGTACTACACTGCTGTACCATCTCCTCACCTAGTTGAACAGCAGGTGGTGTTTTCCTCCTTAGTGAGAAGCACACGTTAGCTGACTTTTGACCATTTATGCCAATATTCCATCTTCTTGCCCATTGCTCATACCTGTCAGCGTACTCTTGTAGGCCGTCTGCTGCTTCATATTCGCAGGATGATCTGTAAGTAACACAGACGTCATCGGCGAAAGTGGCTAGATTCATCCTGTCAGGGTTGGCGTCCATACTAGCATTTGGCTGCGGCATATCGTTGGTATACAGACAGTACAATAATGGACCCAGTACACTTCCTTTAGGCACTCCTGCACTGACCTCATGTATCCCTGAGGTTGCGGAGTGGAAACGTACTGCGAACTGCCTATTCGCCAAGTAGGACCGCATTAGCAAGTAATACGGTGCTGGTAGTGTCATTTTTATTTTGGCCAATAGGCCAATATGCCAGACTCGGTCGAATGCTTCCTTAATGTCCAAAAAGAGCGCATTGCAGTATTCTTTCTCATCGTAGGCTTGCAATATTTGGTCAACTATGCGGTGCAGTTGTTCTATTGAGCTGTGACCTGCACGAAATCCAAATTGGTGATTAGGGATGGCTCTTGTGGATGTCATTATCCCAGCAATTCGGGCAGAGATAAGTCTCTCAAAGATCTTCGAGATTGATGGGAGGAGACTGATTGGCCGGTAGGATGCTGGGTCACTCTCTGGCTTTCCGGGCTGGTGGATCATACTCACTAAGCCAAATTTCCACTGGGCAGGGAAGTAATGCAACCTCAACATAGCGTTGAAGATCAACGTTATGTAAGAGATCGCGTGAGTAGACAGCGCCTTCAGAGTAGCGTTGCAGATGATGTCGTGGCCTGGTGCTCTTTTAGAGGATTGGCGGTTTATGATCGCTGATATCTCACATTGTTCGAACGGGAGAATCGGTGCATCCATTTGCAGCGCCTGCTCAAGGACTTCCTGTGTTTCTTGTTTTTCCTATTGGCTGGCAAGGTTAAAGGGCTTGAACCGTTCAGCTAAGTGCCTAGCAAACACTTCCGCTTGTTCCTTGTCAGAACGACACCATGTTCCGTTCTCATTAGCTAGTGGTGCCTTCCTGGGACACCTCCTTTTTATACTACGCGTCGCTTTCCATAGAGAATGCCTCGCTTCGCTTCCAGTACCAGTGTTGGTAAGCCTCTCGTCGAACCATGCGGCTTTATGGTCCACCAGTTTCTTACGGAGGATATGTTGAGCTCTGTTCCACTCTAATTTGTCTAGAGGGTGGCGGGACCTCATCCATCTTGTCCGAAGTCGTCTCTTTTCAGCAATTAAAATAAGAATTTCCCGTGTGAGGGGTATACCTGCTGCTACGGGTCTCTGTGTCAACGTGCGTGTAGCTGTTATGGCTGCCGATTTCACCTTTACAGCAAATAGGTTAATTGCGTCCTCAATATCTTCTTCTGAGTTGATTTCTATATCAAGATACAGAGATTGCTGTAGAAGACCGCAGAACATTTCTAAGTTGGTGTGCCTGGTTATCAATCGATCTGCTGCAGGATATGTCAATGCTGTGACATCCAGCGTTATGATGAGAGGCAGGGGATCAGAGCTGAGATCAGGAGCCGATGTTATGGAATAACATGAATATCGAGAATGCCTTTCGTTACTGCAAAATCAATGCAGCTTGGAGTTCCTCTCCTACCGTACGGAGTACCGAGTAGGACTGCCTGTAGCCAGCGTGTTGACTTCCGTACTAAGAATAAGATCCGCGAGAGCGCGACCTCTTTGATTGCATCTTCCTGAGCCCCAGAGCCAGTGAGATGCATTCCAGTCTCCTGCAATTATAAATTTTCGATGATTTAGCGGTAGTATGTCAGCAAATTCATTTGTTGTCCATGTGAAACGAGGAGGACAGTAAATCGCACCAAAGTTGATCACACCAAGCGCTGTGTTTATTCCTGCAGACGCTATTTGTACTTTTTCGCTGGTAACAGGGCTCAGAGGAAAATGCACCAAGCTAGATTTTATAAAGATCGCAGCTCCTCCTCTAGCATTGCCAACACTTGGATCATTAGCTAGATATGCATCAAAACCATATATTTTTGGCACAAAGTTTCCTCGGCAGTGAGTCTCACTAATTAGTATGACATCGATCTTATTTTGTCGCGCAAAGCACTCAAGCTCTGGCAGCTTCGTGGAAACGCCATCGGCGTTCCACATTAGAATGCGCAGCGGCATCATATTGTTGATCGTTGCGCTTGGAGGGCAACAAGCAAATTAAGAATTTGCCCCTGCTGCTGTGTCTGCTGTTGCTGCTGTTTGAGCATCATCATCATCATCTCCGTCTGATTTTCCTGTAACGAGCGGAGTGAATCGATATTTCCATTGAGGGTTCGCATCATGTTTTCAATGTTATTTTCAAGAGATGAGTGATATGCCGTATTTCGGGATCTCGATGCTGGACGGTTGCGGTTGTTGTCTCGTTGAGCTGCAACTCGAGATCTCGATGTCGAGCGGTTGCGGCTGTTGGTTCGTTGGTTTATGTTTGGGTTGTTCTGCTGTTCATGTTGAGTGACATGTACGCCTCCCCTAGCTGCATCTGCATAGGAGACACCTTGACGAGTGGCTACTCTTGGTCTGCTCCTAGCTTGATCGTTTGTCTCGGTTTGGGTATTCACAGTAGGCCGAGCTCCAACTCCACGCTTGGGCCGAGATCGTTGCAGGAACGCCTGGTATTTGGAGCACCCTGACAAGCTATTCAGGGTGCTCCAAATACCAGGCGTTCCTGCAACGATCTCGGGTGCTGTTGTCCGCAATTGTAGCACGTGCACGGTTCACTGCGCGGCCTAGTACAGTTGCTGGCAGCGTGCTCGCCAGCACATTTGACGCAAATATGCGCTTTACGACAGTATTTAGCCGTATGGCCAAACTGTTGGCATCGATGGCATTGCACAATAGCATTGCGCTTTCGGAGGGGCTCAACGATAACCCGCATATGGCAAAGTGCCTTGACTAGCAGGATCTCCTTATTATTGACCGCGGCGGCAATATTCACGAAGAACATATTTACCGGCTTGGCTACAGGGGTGGCTGGCTCACTGCGCCTCTGGGGCAGATGGACGTCAAGCACCTTGTGTCCGAATTTTTCCAGATCCTCCTTAATCTGGCTATGAAGCGTGCTGTGGCGTAAGCCTTTTATGCAGACTTTAAACGGCCTATCTTCCTTCAGTTGGTAGCAATGGAATTCATATTTTTCGTGCTCAAGCCATCTGACAATACTGCGAAAAGTGGTAGCGTCATTTGCATAGAGTCTCATCATACCGCCAAGTGAAGCCCTAGCTTCAACTTTATTTATGTCAGTTATTTTCCTGAGTTCTTGCATGAGCAGAGAGACGTTTTCAATACCTTCCATCACTATGGGCGGTGGTTTGGGCTGCGTCTTGTTGGGAGAACCTGAGGTGCCAGGAGAGTTTGCGGCCCGCTTCGCCGCAGCAATGGCAGCCTGATGACTTGTACTAGGCCTCTCACATAGCACGTCGTTGGCGTTCTCAACTTCCATGTCATCTGGGTGAAGCGCTAGCAATTCGAAACGGTTTGAGCTGCCACTATAGTTCGATTGAAGTATGGGAACGTTATCACCGTTCTTGCTGAGGTTAGCTTTTTTCCCATCAGTCTTTGGGGAGGCGCATGACTTGCGCTTTATTGTTTGAAAGCGCTGCGAGGCTTCACCTGAAGCAGGGCTTTGGTAGCGCGAGGCGGTTCCTGATGTGGACCCATTGACGCTCGAAAAAGCAGATGCCAATGAAGCTGCTGTGGCGGCAAAATCGGATACACGTAGAGTATCATTATCTGAGGGCGCATTGACGGCATTTCTAAGTGCCTCTCCTAGAATTGCCTTGTTCTTATTGGTAGCACTAGTAGTCGTTAACTGCGGCTTGTCAAATTGTCCGGATGTCATCGCACGCCTAAAAGTATGCAATAATATCAATTGATCGTGGGGCAGAATAGAAACTAAAAGCTTCTATCTGATACATAAGCCAGAACTTATCTGCTGCTTGAACCAAATGGTAAGCTCACAGATGTTTGTTAAGCTTTCCAACAGATGTTGTGTTAAGCTTGCCGGCACGTGGCCGCTGAACAGCGGAGCACAATTTAATTAAATTTGATAATTTTATGAACACTGCACTGGCACGTTACTATCACTGATAGTGACTCAAGATGTCACTAAGCACTAATTGTGCCACTAATTGTGGACTTGTCTCTGGTGATTAGTGGCGAAAATATTAATAACCGCGAGCGATGATCAGGTGCGTGCTGCTCTTCGAAAGCTCCGTAATTGAAAAAATACAACGAAATTGACCAAAACATTAATCAAATTCGTTTCTTAGATCAAAATTAGCACAACTACTGTTTTTACTGTTTTCACTCACACAAGCAAGTGAATTTTTAAGTGAATATTTTTAGATTTTTATGCTCTCAATTTTACGGGAGAGGGAAGAGAACAATTATTGCCGCCACCAAAAAAGTAGCTGCATAGTGCAAAACAAATGTATGGCCGTTACGCATCTTATTATTCTAGTGTCTTTGGTTATACTGTGTATATGCTCAGTAGAGGCATATGCTTAAGTCTAAGGGACTTGAGGATATGTCACTCCCCCAACCTTTGGCCTGTCCGCAGGTCGTTAAAATTGGATACATCATTATTTTCGGGTTGGCTGTGTTCTTTTACATTGAGTTCTGGTGTCGAATTTTCTTCGTTTTGTTTAGAATATTTTACAATAAGTTTCTTAGGGATACTCTTGAGCTTATATGCTAGGTACAGGGTTAAGCTTATTATCATAACAACGAAAGTTGTAACGCATATATTGTAATGTTTTACATGAGCGTTTATTAATTCCTTTGTTAGTATATGGGATATTGGTTCTAATCTTGAAACATTATTAGTAATGTAAATTGTTTGTGTAAAATCTGCTTGATTGTTTGAAATTATGAATTCATCAATTTAGATTGTACAATTTTTAATCTTTACAATGTTATTTCCTGATATTACAATATTGTTGTTAGTACAATCTTGATTGATAGCTGTTTCTGGTAGATTCCATGTAATTAGTATATTTGGTTCTATGTAATTGATCTGAAAATTTTTATGAGTCTTAGTGTATTTACACTGAGTTTCTTCTTGTTTGATTAGTCCAATTATACATTTGTCATATATTACTAACTCTGTATCCTTATGGTATACTTGATTATTGAAAATATAAAACTTATCAAATATTTGCTCAGTTAAAATGTAACCTTGTTTGTCTGGGTAAGGCACTACTTGAAAGGTTGGAACTTTTGTGATTTCGCTTGGAACATGGGAAATAATTAAAATCTCGTTCGTATCTGTCTTAAGCCAAGTTGATGTTTTTATCTTTATCATTTTTTCTGAGTTTAATTGTTTCAAATAATCATGTTTTAATAGTTTCGGGTTAAAGATTCCTAGTCTAGTTACTTGCATTCCTAATTCGATATCTTCTATATATTCTGTGAATTGTTGTAAATTGAATATTAATATCGCGATCTGTTGGTTCTTTTCTTTCTCTATTCTGAGCTTGTTAATAATGTCTATTCCTCTGCTGATTACATCTATAACCATGTTTAAGTCGTGGGTTTTCACGGAATTTTCTGAAAGGTTGTTGATTTTTTTCCAACTCATCCTTATCGTTCTGGTCTAATGTGCCAAATAAATATTTATACGCTGTTCCTACTTCATTTAAAAGGCCTCTTTTACTTCGTTTAATGATTCTTATTCCATTGATTTCCCGTTTTAGTTTCTCAACTAGATATTGAATTTGTGGCACGTTTGAAAAATTATTTGCCTCTTCTACGTTCTATGTTTATGCTTAAGTAATGGTATTCGTAGCTTATCGGAATTTCTATTGTTCCTGTTTGGAATATAAGGTATCCATTCTTGGCACTGAGTGGGTGTACTTCTATATTACTTGATTGCACCATGGTGATAAGGGGTATCATACAAATAAGTAATATGGGAAGTATGTGGCATCGCTTAACTCTCTTCGGGTTATCTGGAATTATCGTATTTACTATTATTAATTTTCTTCTGCTTTTTAAATTTTGACTTATAGTGTACGATTTTCCTACCGCGATTTGTCTCTTCGAAATGTTTTGTCGTCCAATTGTTCAATTTGTCCTGTTTTCCTGAATGGGTTGGTTATCTTGCTTTTTACAAGTGGGGTTTGTCTATATCTCGTGTTAATTTCAAACTCATGTCTTTTCTTATTAAGTTTATTGATTTTGTCGATTTTATTTTGCTGGACATTAAAGTCAGGGCTTCCTGCATACAAAAAGATGTCTGCCGGAGTTCTTTTGGTAGTGTTATGTTTAGTTTTGTGATTGTAGACATATAGGACTGTTTCAAATTTTGTACATCTACCCTCTATATTTTGTTCGCTGCCAATGATTCTTAGTTTCTCGTTTACTGTTTTATGGAATCCCTCTATATCGGATATTCCGTTTTTACTTGTAGTGACGGATATGTTTACGCCTTCAGATCCTATCCAATTCTGCAGAGCTATGCACATGAATGCTGAGTCTTTGTCCGCTTTTATTTGTTGGGGTTTTCCCATGTCATTAAATATTTTCGTTATAGCTCTCTTTGCCTCTAACCAATCTCTACTTCTCACCTCAATGAGTGATGCAAATTTCGAATAGAATGCAAATTGTTTCAAATGTCAATTTCGTATTTCTGTGTTCTGTTTTCGCTATATTACAGATTTCGCATTCGTTAATGGTATTCTGTATTAATTTTTGGCTATCTGGGAAATAGTATTCTTCTTTAAACCAGTTAGTGGTTTTTTCTATTCCAGGGTGTAGAACTTTTTTATGCCTTTCCAATATTAAGTCTTTAAATTCAGCGTATGATAGGATATCTATTTGTTTTTTGGTACATCTTAGTAATTTGCTAAAACTGTTAGGGCATATGATTTCAGTGTATGCCCTTTGGAAAATCAGAAAATCTTCATTATTATGGAAGTAAATAGCGCTGTTCTTAGTGCACAAATATTCCTTAATGATGTTTTTGGCGACTTCAATTGTCATTTCTTTATAGATTATCTTGATTTTTAATTTTTGAAAATAATGGCTTACGTTGGTCGTGTCGTTGTTTCCTTTTTCTAGTTCTAGCTGTCTAGATAAATAATTAAGTGGTCTTTCGGTTATTAATATGTAATTTAAATTGTCTTCGCTCGCGCTGTGGACTGTTGCGTCTGCGCTATCTGCGACTTTACCTAGCATGGCTTCTTCGATTTTTGTGCGGGAAAGGGCGTCGGCTACATGGTTTTCTTTGCCCGGAAGATATTTAATTTTGTAATCGAATTCGTTCAATTTTATTTTCCATCTTTGTAACTTCATGTTTGGCTCTTTAATATTATTAAGCCATACTAAAGGCTTATGATCACTTAATATTTCAAATGGTCTACCGAATAAATATGACCTGAAATATTTCGTTGCCCAAACGATAGCTAACAATTCTTTCTCGATTGTAGCGTAATTGATCTCATGCTCATTTAATGTTCTACTGTATAACAGATGGGCTAAATTACTTGAATCAGTTGTCAGAGAGAATGGCTTTGAGAAATCTGGATATATTAGTATGGGGTCTGAAGTTATTAGAACTTTTAGCCTTTCGAATGATTCAATGTAGTCTTTACTTTTGGTATCGATTACTGCACTTTTCTTTAGTTTAAGGGTCATTGGTTTAACTACCTTTGCAAAGTTGGGAATGAACTTGCGGTAGAACCCACATAATCCCAAAAATGATTTTATTTGCTTTGGTGTTTTAGGTAATGGAAAATTTTTGATGGCATTAGTTTTATTTAGATTGGGTTTGATGCCATTCGTGGTTACAATGTGTCCCAGGAATTCAGTTTCCTTTTTCATGAACTCGCATTTGTTTAGCTGTAATTTTAAGTTAGCATCCCTGAGTTTCCCAAAGACTTTAACTTAACTTATCGATATGGGTCTTTTCTAATTCTAGTTTGTGCTTCTAATTTTTCTATAAACTTACTTATGCTACCGGGGTATGTTGTTTCTTCCAGTTGCCTCACAAGGGTTACGTATGGCCTATGGTCTTTGAATGATGTTGCCAGTGTTGTTTTAATTTCCATCCATGTCGTTGCTCTTGCTTGTATTACCACTTCTAGTGCTGAATCCGTGATCAGGCGTTTTACTGCTCCATATATTACATGTGCCTGCCTGGCATCTTGGGTGGGGTATAGGTTGAGTAACTGTTCGACCTGGTTGACGAATCTAGACAATTTGCCAGGTGTGCCATCGTAGTAATGTAATTCTTTGATCTGGCCCAGTAATTGGTTCATGTGGTTTTCGGAAAATTGTGGTACTGCCATATTGTTTTGTTAGTTAATTTCTTGGTGCACAGAGTTTTTTTGTTGTTTGGTTTATTTAAACCCACAGAAAAAGTTTTTTATAAAATTTTGTTTCCGACCGCACGGGATTTTTTTTAATTAGTTTGCAGAATGTTTCTGACCACACGGGATTTTTTGTTAAAATCTATACGCACGTAGATTCTTTTTCGGATCCATTTAATTTAGAAATCACTGTTTTAATTCGCTGGTCAGGTTAGCTAGTTGTATAGCATATCCTGTAAATGACCAGTACCGTACTAAACGGACTTCTTATTTAATGATGATCCTACCGGCTGTGCCAATTATATGTTGGTAATTTCCATAAGTCAAAAAAATATAATTTTTATTAACTGAATAATTACAACACTTTATTTTTGGAGAACACTTTATTTTTTTAAGTCTCAAACTGAACTCTACTTATTGATCTAGATTGATTGACGTTCAAGCCTTGGCCTCGAGCTTTTCAATATATGGACTTTGAAGAGAGGGAGCTTTAGAGTTATCTGCATTTCTCTTGGAATCAAGTGCAATCGCTCTTGGATACAAGTGCTCTTAGGTTCTTAGGATTTTGTTTATGAAATTTAAAACTTTTGTTTTCGAGTTTGCTAGTCCGAACTCTGAACGTGGGAAAGTGACAATTATTTGAGGTATGGACAAAGATTGTTTAGTCTACCAGTGGGTGATTTGTTTGAATAACATCCTGTATTGGTTCTTATCTGTTATTGCTTGGGTACATAATGGGTAGTGTGGGATGTATTGGTTATACTGTGTATATGCTCAGTAGGCATATGCTTAAGTCTAAGGGACTGTATATATATTTTACGTAAAACGATTAGACCGCTTCAGCACTTCATATCAACCGAACCACCGATAACATACAGATCAACGAGTGGGGACACTCGTGATAGAAAATCAGCGCCTGGAGCGCCTCCCCTGGGAACGCTGACGGCAGCCAACAGCACCTACGCAGGCAGAGGCAATAATCCAATGTTTATGCAAAAAATACGGACCTCTGATCCGAATAACATTCTTTTAAAATAAATAAATTATCTTTTATTTAACTTATACAGCGTAACCTTAACGCCACATTCGGTCTCAGCAAATCGGCAATATATGCCGATTAAATGAATGGGTTTGACTTTTTTTAAATAAAATAAAAAATCAGTCTGTTAGTTTTGTTTTTATATTATTGTTTTCATAAACAACTGGCTCAACTGAATAGGTTTGACCAAAGACACTAGAAAAACAAGATGCGTAACGGTTATACATTGGTTTTGTACTATGCAGCCACTTTTTTGGTGGCGGCCATGATTGCTATCTACCCGCTCGCGTAAAATTGAGAGCTTAAAAGTGAAAAGTATAATTCACTTGCTTGTGTGAGTGAAAACATTAAGCAAAAGTGTGCATTATGCGTAGTTGTGCTAGAAGACGATTTTCGATCCGAAATCAATTTTGATCTAAGAAACCAATTTGATTAATGTTTTGGTCAATTTCGTTGTAATATGATCTAATAAAATATTATTTAAAAATTGATGCCGTGACTATTATTTTAGTTTTCTAACTATTGCTTTTCGATATATTTTATGTATATATACTTATTTTCAGTCGACAATTTAATATTTTTTAACATGTAGGAATTATCACTCTTTTTTTCATTTATGAGATAAAATGCTGAGTTTAGTCTTTTTTTCTATCAGCTATCACAGTCCACTTGGTTTCATCGACTTTGGCGTTCATCTCTACGTGCACCTTAGGGTTCTTTGGGTAATAGCGCTGCTTGACTGGTTGATCATCCTTCATCGTGATTTTGTGCACGCCACTGTTGCACACTTCCTAAATCGGCTAACTCTGACCTTAGGAAGTCGTCAACATCCTCCTCCGAGAAATCCGCCGCCATCTTAACGACTGCTACTGACAGTTTCTCGCGTGGCCCGCTTCGAATGGTTGGGCCAACCAGTATCGTTACGCTCAGTCCTCCGCACTGCACTGTCGTTGACAGTTATTTCGTTTCCTATAGTCCACTACTAACCTAAATTTCTGTTTCCCAGAGGCGTCTGCCTTCTTAGGGACCACCCAAATGGGAGAACAATAAGGTGACTTCGACTTGCGAATTATACCTATCTATCATTTCATTAATTTGGTTGTTGACTTCTTGGTCAACGCTTTGGGGGTATTTATAAGGTTTTCGGTAAACTGGATCTTCGTGTTGAGTTTGGATAACATGTTTAATAGTACTTGTGAAGGTCAAATTTTCTCCTTCTTTGTACTGAATGTCTCTATATTCATATAGGACCTTCTTTAAACATTCAACTTCTTCTACATTTAAATGTTCGAGTCTGTAATCATTACATTCGCTTAATTCATTATTTATCGCGAAGTTGACTACATCTTTGTCCACTGATTTTGGATCAAAGTGCCTTATATCATTGTCTATTGTGTCAATGTTTACTTTTGGAGCGAGGCATTTTGCTGATGCGGTCTCCTCCTTTTGTTTAAGCTTGGGTTTAGGCTTGGGCTTAGGCTTGGGTTTAAGCTTGGGTGTAAGGCATTTTGTGGATGCGGTTTCAACTATTTCTTCTTCGTACCTAAATCTGTAGGTTCTTGAACCTAGAGTTACGGTTTCTTCTTCGTAGTCAATTTTTGCCTTCGTTTCTTTGAAGTATTTTCGACCTAACAGGAAGTCATAACTATCGGAAAAATTATGGACACAGAATTTTTATACGGACGGACATATTGGAGTGGGTTTTATCATAATGCTTCTTTTTAAATTTATTGTCCCTTTTATGGTATATACTATCAAATCTTCTTCTTTTTCTTCTAGGTTTGCAAAGTTTTCTTTTATGATATTGATAGAGGAACCTGTGTCGATCATTCCTTTATAGTAATTGTTATGATAACTTATTAGAACATAGGGACTGGTTTGTTTTCCCGTGTTTCCTGAGTGTCCGAGGCGATTTGATGAAAATTTACGTCCATCCTGCTTTGCCCACTCTGACTTTCTCGTTGTCTTTTTACCGGCCTATTATTGATCACATTATTTAAAGTTAAAGGTTGAAAATTGAGAGGATTATTTTCTCTGCCTTGTGTTAAATCCCTTCTACAAGTGTAATAATTTCCCCTCTGATTAGGAGGTATAGGACAAGTCATGAATTGATTTTGATTGGTCATAAGTTGATTTGGGGGTTGCATGTTTATATTTTGAATCGTTACAGGGTAGTAAGAGCCATAACTATTATGTCTGCTGTTAAAGTATCTTTGATTAATGTTTTGATTTGTATTTCCCTTGTTCTTTTGCTTGTACTTGTCTAATTTATTAAAGTATTGATCTTCGGGGTTACTGTCATATAGACTTAACTCCATCGTGGCTTGTTTTAATTTGGCAATGGTATTAATATCTTTACGCGCTAATGACATGTACATTTCATCTGGCAATTTTCGATCTATTGTAATTTTAATTGTTTTTTTTAACATTTCGGTGTAGTTTAACTTATCGATAGGGTCGTTTTCTAATTCGAGTTTGTCACAAATATTCCAGTATTGTGCTTCTAATTTTTCTATAAACTTACTTATGCTACCGGGGTATGTTGTTTCTTCCAGTTGCCTCACTAGGGTTACGTATGGCCTATGGTCCTTGAATGATGTTGCCAGTGTTCTTTTAATTTCCATCCATGTCGTTGCTCTTGCTTGTATTACCACTTCTAGTGCTGAATCCGTGATCAGGCGTTTTACTGCTCCATATATTACATGTGCCTGCCTGGCATCTTGGGTGGGGTATAGGTTGAGTAACTGTTCGACCTGGTTGACGAATTCAGACAATTTGCCAGGTGTGCCATCGTAGTAATGTAATTCTTTGATCTGGCCCAGTAATTGGTTCATGTGGTTTTCGGAAAGTTTTGGAACTGCCATATTGTTTTGTTAGTTTCTTGGTGCACAGGGTTTTTTTGTTGTTTGGTTTATTTAAACCCACAGACAAATTTTTTTATAAAATTTTGTTTCCGACCGCACGGGATTTTTTTTAATTAGTTTGCAGAATGTTTCTGACCACACGGGATTTTTTGTTAAAATCTATACGCACGTAGATTCTTTTTCGGATCCATTTAATTTAGAAATCACTGTTTTAATTCGCTGGTCAGGTTAGCTAGTTGTATAGCATATCCTGTAAATGACCAGTACCGTACTAAACGGACTTCTTATTTAATGATGATCCTACCGGCTGCGTCAATTATATGTTGGTAATTTCCATAAGTCAAAAAAAAATAATTTTTATTAACTGAATAATTACAACACTTTATTTTTGGAGAACACCGACCTTTTTATTTTAAGTCTCAAACTGAACTCTACTTAGTGATCTAGATTGTTTGACGTTCAAGCCTCGGCCTCGAGCTTTTCAATATATGGACTTTGAAGAGAGGGATCTTTAGGGTTATCTGCATTTCTCTTGGATTCAAGTGCAATCGCTCTTGGATACAAGTGCTCTTAGGTTCTTAGGATTTTGTTTAAGAAATTTAAAACTTTTGTTTTCGAGTTTGCGAGTCCGAACTCTGAACGTGGGAAATTGACAATTATTTGGGGTATGGAAAAAGATTGTTTAGTCTACCAGTGGGTGATTTGTTTGAATAACATCCTGTATTGGTTCTTATCTGTTATTGCTTGGGTACATAATGGGTAGTGTGGGGTGTATTGGTTATACTGTGTATATGCTTAGTAGGCATATGCTTAAGTCTAAGGGACTTGAGGATATGTCACTGTATATATATTGTACGTAAAACGATTGGACCGCTGCAGCACTTCATATCAACCGAACCACCGATGACACCGATGATGGGGACACTCGTGATAGAAAATAAGCGCCTGGAGCGCCTCCCCTGGGAACGCTGACGGCAGCCAACAGCACCTACGCAGGCAGAGGCAATAATCCAATGTTTATGCAAAAAATACGGACCTCTGATCCGAATAACATTCTTTTAAAATAAATAAATTATCTTTTATTTAACTTATACTGCGTAACCTTAACGCCACATTCGGTCTCAGCAAAAGTATATATTGCCGATTAAATGAATGGGTTTGACTTTTTTTAAATAAAATAAAAAATCAGTCTGTTAGTTTTGTTTTTATATTATTGTTTTCATAAGCAACTGGCTCAACTGAATAGGTTTGACCAAAGACACTAGAAAAACAAGATGCGTAACGGTCATACATTGGTTTTGTACTATGCAGCCACTTTTTTGGTGGCGGCCATAATTGCTATCTACCCGCTTGCGTAAAATTGAGAGCTTAAAATTGAAAAGTATAATTCACTTGCTTGTGTGAGTGAAAACATTAAGCAAAAGTGTGCATTGTGCGTAGTTGTGCTAGAAGACGATTTTCGGTCCGAAATCAATTTTGATCTAAGAAACCAATTTGATTAATGTTTTGGTCAATTTCGTTGTAATATGATCTAATAAAATATTATTTAAAAATGGATGCCGTGACTATTATTTTAGTTTTCTAACTATTGCTTTTCGATATATTTTATGTATATATACTTATTTTCAGTCGAAAATTTAAATATTTTTTAACATGTAGGAATTATCAATCTTTTTTTCATTTATGAGATAAAATGCTGAGTTTAGTCTTTTTTTCTATCAGCTATCACAGTCCACTTGGCTTCATCGACTTTGGCGTTCATCTCTACCTGCACCTTAGGGTTCTTTGGGTAATAGCGCTGCTTGACTGGTTGATCATCCTTCATCGCGATTTTGTGCACGCCACTGTTGCACACTTCCTCCGTAATCTTAACGATTGCTACTGACAGTTTCTCGCGTGGCCCGCTTCGAACGGTTGGGCCAACCAGTATCGTTACGCTCAGTCCTCCGCACTGCACTGTCGTTGACAGTTATTTCGTTGAGATTCCTATAGTCCACTACTAACCTAAATTTCTGTTTCCCAGAGGCGTCTGCCTTCTTAGGGACCACCCAAATGGGAGAACAATAAGGTGACTTCGACTTGCGAATTATACCTTGTTCTATCATTTTATTAATTTGTTTGTTGACTTCTTGGTCAACGCTTTGGAGGTATTGATAAGGTTTTCGGTAAACTGGATCTTCGTGCTGAGTTTGGATAACATGTTTAATAGTACTTGTGAAGGTCAAATTGTCTCCTTCTTTGTACTGATTCATATTGGACCTTCTTTAAACATTCAACTTCTTCTATATTTAAATGTTCGAGTCTGTATTCATTACATTCGTAATTCATTATTTATCGCGAAGTTGACTACATCTTTGTCCACTGATTTTGGATCAAAGTGCCTTATATCATTGTCCATTGTGTCAATGTTTACTTTTGGAGCGAGGCATTTTGCTGATGCGGTCTCCTCCTTTTGTTTAAGCTTGGGTTTAGGCTTGGGCTTAGGCTTGGGTTTAAGCTTGGGTTTAAGGCATTTTGTGGATGCGGTTTCAACTATTTCTTCTTCGTACCTAAATCTGTAGGTTCTTGAACCTAGAGTTACGGTTTCTTCTTTGTAGTCAATTTTTGCCTTCGTTTCTCTGAAATATTTTCGACCTAACAGGAAGTCATAACTATCGGAAAAATTATGGACATAGAATTTTTATACGGACGGACATATTGGAGTGGGTTTTATCATAATGCTTCTTTTTAAATTTATTGGCCCTTTTATGGTATATACTATCAAATCTTCTTCTTTTTCTTCTAGGTTTGCAAAGTTTTCTTTTATGATATTGATCGAGGAACCTGTGTCGATCATTCCTTTATAGTAATTGTTATGATAACTTATTAGAACATAGGGAACATAGGGACTGGTTTGTTTCCTGAGTGTCCGAGGCGATTTGATGAAAATTTACGTCCATCCTGCTTTGCCCACTCTGACTTTCTCGTTGTCTTTTTACCGGCCTATTATTGATCACATTATTTAAAGTTAAAGGTTGAAAATTGAGAGGATTATTTTCTCTGCCTTGTGTTAAATCCCTTCTACAAGTGTAATAATTTCCCCTCTGATTAGGAGGTATAGGACAAGTCATGAATTGATTTTGATTGGTCATAAGTTGATTTGGGGGTTGCATGTTTATATTTTGAATCGTTACAGGGTAGTAAGAGCCATAACTATTATGTCTGCTGTTAAAGTATCTTTGATTAATGTTTTGATTTGTATTTCCCTTGTTCTTTTGCTTGTACTTGTCTAATTTATTAAAGTATTGATCTTCGGGGTTACTGTCATATAGACTTAACTCCATCGTGGCTTGTTTTAATTTGGCAATGGTATTAATATCTTTACGCGCTAATGACATGTACATTTCATCTGGCAATTTTCGATCTATTGTAATTTTAATTGTTTTTTTAACATTTCGGTGTAGTTTAACTTATCGATAGGGTCGTTTTCTAATTCGAGTTTGTCACAAATATTCCAGTATTGTGCTTCTAATTTTTCTATAAACTTACTTATGCTACCGGGGTATGTTGTTTCTTCCAGTTGCCTCACTAGGGTTACGTATGGCCTATGGTCCTTGAATGATGTTGCCAGTGTTGTTTTAATTTCCATCCACTTCCAGTGCTGAATCCGTGATCAGGCGTTTTACTGCTCCATATATTACATGTGCCTGCCTGGCATCTTGGGTGGGGTATAGGTTGAGTAACTGTTCGACCTGGTTGACGAATCCAGACAATTTGCCAGGTGTGCCATCGTAGTAATGTAATTCTTTGATCTGTGGTTTTCGAAAAGTTGTGGAACTGCCATATTGTTTTGTTAGTTAATTTCTTGGTGTACAGAGTTTTTTTGTTGTTTGGTTTATTTAAACCCACAGAAAAAATTTTTTATAAAATTTTGTTTCCGACCGCACGGGATTTTTCTAAATTAGTTTGCAGAATGTTTCTGACCACACGGGATTTTTTGTTAAGATCTACACGTACGTGGATTCTTTTGCGGATCCATTTAATTTAGAAATCACTGTTTTAATTCGCTGGTCAGGTTAGCTAGTTGTATAGCATATCCTGTAAATGACCAGTACCGTACTAAACGAACTTTTTCTTTAATGATGATCCTACCGACTGCGCCAATTATATGTTGGTAATTTCCATAAGTCAAAAAAATATGATTTTTATTAACTGAATAATTACAACACTTTATTTTTGGACAACACCGACCTTCTTATTTTAAGTCTCAAACTGGACTCTACTTATTGATCTAGATTGATTGACGTTCAAGTCTCGGCCTCGAGCTTTTCAATATATGGACTTTGAAGAGAGGGAGCTTAAGAGTTATCTGCATTTCTCTTGGATTCAAGTACAATCGCTCTTAGATACAAGTGCTCTTAGGTTCTTAGGATTTTGTTTATGAAATTTAAAACTTTTGTTTTCGAGTTTGCGAGTCCGAACTCTGAACGTGGGAAAGTGACAATTATTTGGGGTATGGACAAAGATTGTTTAGTCTACCAGTGGGTGATTTGTTTGAATAACATCCTGTATTGGTTCTTATCTGTTATTGCTTGGGTACATAATGGGTAGTGTGGGGTGTATTGGTTATACTGTGTATATGCTCGGTAGGCATATGCTTAAGTCTAAGGGACTGTATATATATTGTACGTAAAACGATTGGACCGTTGCAGCACTTCATATCAACCGAACCAGCGATGACATACAGATTAACGAGTGGGGACACTCGTAATGGAAAATCAGCGCCTGGAGCGCCTCCCGTGGGAGAGCTGACGGCAGCCAACAGCACCGACGCAGGCAGAAGCAATAATCCAATGTTTGTGCCAAAAAATACGGACCTCTGATCCGAATAACATTCTTTTAAAATAAATAAATTATCTTTTATTTAACTTATACAGCGTAACCTTAACGCCACATTCGGTCTCAGCAAAAGTATATATTGCCGATTAAATGAATGGAATGGATTAAATGAAATTAAATAAAATAAAAAATCAGTCTGTAAGTTTTGTTTTTATATTATTTATTTATTTTATTTATTTATTTATTTGTTTTTATATTATTATTTTTTTCATAAACAACTGGCTCAACTGAATAGGTTTGACCAAAGACACTAGAAAAACAATATGCGTTCCGGCCATACATTGGTTTTGTACTATGCATCCACTTTTTTGTGGCGGCCATAATTGCTATCTACCCGCTCGCGTAAAATTGAGAGCTTAAAATTGAAAAATATTATTCACTTGCTTGTGTGAGTGAAAACATTAAGCAAAAGCATTGTGCGTAGTTGTGCTAGAAGACGATTTTCGATCCGAAATCAATTTTGATCTAAGAAACCAATTTGATTAATGTTTTGGTCAATTTCGTTGTAATATGATCTAATAAAATATTATTTAAAAATTGATGCGTGACTATTATTTTAGTTTTCTAACTATTGCTTTTCGATATATTTTATGTATATATACTTATTTTCAGTCGACAATTTAAATATTTTTTAACATGTAGGAATTATCACTCTTTTTTTCATTTATGAGATAAAATGCTGAGTTTAGTCTTTTTTTCTATCAGCTATCACAGTCCACTTGGCTTCAACGACTTTGGCGCTCATCTCTACCTGCACCTTAGGGTTCTTTGGGTAATAGCGCTGCTTGACTGGTTGATCATCCTTCATCGTGATTTTGTGCACGCCACTGTTGCACACTTCCTAAATCGGCTAACTCTGACCTTAGGAAGTCGTCAACATCCTCCTCCGAGAAATCCGCCGCCCTCTCCACGACTGCTACTGACAGTTTCTCGCGTGGACCGCTTCGAACGGTTGGACCAACCAGTATCGTTACGCTCAGTCCTCCGCACTGCATACTTGCTATCACTCTCGTTAGGAAATTCCAACCGAGTATTAAAGCGTCGATTATGCTGAGGAGAATTTGCAGCTGCATCCGTATAGTCCAGTCCCCGAGTAATATAACCACTTCGATCAGCGATGTGACTTCCTCATACCGTCCATCTGCCATTCCCACTTCTCTTTTCGAGGGTACGACTTCTCCCGCCGCCGTCAACCGTCCGCAGGTCTTCGCTAATAAAACTTGCCGTGGGTCCAGTTTGCCCATTAATTTTAAGGGGCTGCACCTTGCGAACCCTGGTTGCCCCTCTGAGGATGGGGTCGCGTGGCGTTTCCCCATCTCGGGCAGCACTCCACGCCCGAGTCTCCCTTAAATCCAGCAAAAAATGTATCGGCCGGTTCCGGCACTCCTGGCTTGTGCCGGTTTTAACACAAAACCCCTCCGCACCGGGTCCGACCCTCGCCCGGCGGTGTTGTGCCTCGGCCCCCGCTGTCTTCTTGGCACCTCCTGCACACCGCATTTTGTTCCCCTTTTGGGATCTTTCGCTGGTGGCGGGCTTTGTGAGTCCGCTGCATATTGAATCATTCCCTTTGGGTTTCCAACTCTGTGGCCAAAGCCATCAGGACATCCAGGTGCCGGCTCTCGTACAGGTGCATTAAGGTCTGCATGTCCACCATGTAATCTTTGAAACTCTCGCCATGTCTCTGCTTCCTTTGCCTGACCTGGGCCGCCAGCTTTGTCATGAGGCTTATTGGCAGAAGGTCAGAAGCTGGAAGCTCTGTATGAACTCTGCCCATGTCCACCAGAACCTGTTGTGGGCAGTAATCCACTTCAAGGCCCTGCTTTTCAAAAGTTCTGGCATAGCTCTTGGGACCTGGTTGATCTCCAGCCCATATGTCAGTGCTGACCACTCCACCTGTTCCAGGAATTCCAAAAGCTTTTCGTTCCCGTCGTAACGAAAGTTGCACTCCCGCACCTTTTTCGCCACCTTTGCGTAATCTTGCGGCGCTGCTCCCGCGTTATCCCGACCGTTTCAGGCTCGTCTGTGGTCTGTTCGATGAATTCGGCCATGGTCTTCGACATTTCCTCGACCAAACCCTCCAACCTTATCCCTAGGGCGCTTGCTATAGTGGGAAAGTCATCATTCTTCAAGCTGTGTAGCCACGGCTTCCCTATCCTATTCTCTGTTCTTTGGCCAGGACAATCACGTTTGGGCGACAGATGTAACGAACTGTTTTTCTTGGTTCTGCTCGGCTAGCTTAGAGAGTTTGTTTGTTCGTCGTTTGTTCATAAATTTGGATTTTTGTGATTGCCAGACCAAGGAGAAAACAGGGTTCCAGATTAAGTTAGCTTTATTGTTAGACCACTCGATAATGTACTCCTATAGTCCTTGCAGTCTGCTGCGCGGCGTCCCTTCTTTATAGTCCTGCGGCGTCCTCAACAGCGGACGGCTCAATGAGATCTAGGATGTTGTGGTGGCGGGGCCACAAGGTGTGTCGGCCATAGGTCGAACCAGAACTCTTCCCAGAACTCGGAAGCGCACGTCTATTATGACCGCTCATGTCGCAGGACACCAACCACTGACTCCACAATTCCTTTTGACCACGCCAGGTCCTAGTGTTCTCCGTGTCCCGTGGATCTCTGCGTTGTTCCGTCACTCGCAGTGATCGGCCTTGTGTGTCCCCACTGCGTCGTGCGCGTTTTCGCTGACCGGCATCTTATCGACGGGTGCGTGTGAATCAATCCAAATTTTGGTCATGTTGTAGATTTAGAAGTGCTGCTCTGACTAGCCATGCTCTATGGATCGGAACAAATGATAATCGGATGGGGCAATATCCGGTGAATATGACGGGTGGGGCAGAAATTCGCACTTCATCGTTTTCAAATAAGTTTTCACGACTTTCGCAACATGGGGTCTTGCAATGTCATGAAGCAAAATTACTTTGTCGTAACGGTTTTTATCGCGGGGATCCCGTTATTTCCCCCTTTTGCGCACGGCCCGCCAGGGTACAAGATCCAACCCAGGTCCCGTTAGTTCACGGTGCTTCATCTTTGTGCGTGACCAAAGTCCGCACCGTTACCATTCGACCTCTGTGCCTTTGGCCAGCTTGAGTCCAAGGTCCAGCGCGGTACATTTAGTTCACGGTCTTTCCGCTTTGGTCGGGTCCAAGGTCTATTCTTTCCCGTTTGACCTGGTTGCTCTTGACTCCTTCTGCATTCCAGCCTTCTTCGCTGTTACCTGCACCTCGATTTGTGGGGAGTTTTAAGACTCCTAACAAGTATATTTACCGTATACTTCCCCCAAAATACGATAACTTTCCGCACTTTTCTTTATGTTAAAATAATGAAGTAACACTCCCGCAGAAACGATTTTTCAGGAACAAACTTCGACATGGTTGATACTGCACACCAATTACTATGAGCACGTTAACAAAATAAAATATACTGGTAAAAATGCGCTATGCAACAGCTTCTATGAGAGTATTTACTTTTGTATGTGTGACTATGAATAGTTGGCTAGCGCCATCTTTCGTAAAACGCTACGAATTAATTCGTAATATTCAATAGTTAGTTAAGAGAGAATGCTATAGTCGAGTTTCCCGACTGTCAGATACCCGATACTCAGCTAGTGGAGAAGTGCGAACGAGAAATTTAAGCGTTTTCTATAATATCGGTAGAAATTGGGGAAAAAAGTAAAAATTGAAAAAAAAAACTTTAAATTTGTTTAAAAGTGTGGACGTGTCAGTTTGGCGCGGTTTGTGGGCATTAGAGCGGATGTGTCATAAAGTATTTTTAGGCAAATCTATAGAATTTTACAAGATATATTAAAAAATAAAAAAATATCACAAAATTTAACAGACGTGTAGGCGTGATAGATTTGGGCGGTTTTTGGGCGTGGCAAAATGTTGTTTGGCAAATCTAGATGTTATGTTATCGATCTCAGGAACTGCAAAAGCTAGAATGTTGAGATCAAGCACGCAGCTTCCAGAGACATAGACGCAGCGCAAGTTTATTTCCAAATGTTGCCACGCCCAGTCTATGTTGCCACATGCTACCACACCCAAACCGTACATAACTGCCACGGCCACACTTTTGAAATATGTTGTGATATTTTTTAATTTGTGCTATATATTAGGTTGTCAAATATCTCCCTTCCGCCTTTTTGTCTTTTGAATTTCGCGGCTATGTACAAAGAGCTCGTATCTGGCAATACTATACATAATTTGAAAGGTCTTGACATAACCTACAAAACGACGCTATGCATGATTAGTTTGCATATTGCGTTCAACAGTTCTAGACGTGAAAACATGGAGTTCACTAACGCCGAAATTCGCGCTATTTTAAAGTTTTCCTTCGTTAAAGGCAAATCCGCTAGAGAAACGTTCCGTGAGATTAATGGTGTTTTGGGGGATGGTACTCTATAACTTCGAACCGTGGAGGAATGGTTTCGACGATTCAGAGCCGGTGAAAACGACACCATGGATAAGCCAGCCGGCGGAAGACCTGTGACGACAAATACCGATCAAATCATGGAATACATCGAGTTAGACCGGCATGTGGCATCTCGTGACATCGCCTAGGAGATGGGAGTTAGTCACCAAACCATTTTAAACCATCTGCAGAAGGCTGGATTAAAAAAAAAGCTTTATGTTTGGGTGCCGCATGATTTGACGCAAAAAAACTTTCTGGACTGAATCAACGCCTGCGATATGCTGCTGAAACGGAACGAACTCGACCCATTCTTGAAGCGGATGGTGACTGGCGACGAAAAATGGATCACATACGACAATATCAAGCAAAAACGGTCGTGGTCGAAGGCCGGTGAATCGTCCCAAACAGTGGCCAAGACGTGATTGACGGCCAGGAAGGTTTTGCTGTGTGTTTGGTGGGATTGGAAGGGAATCATCCACTATGAGCTGCTCCCATATGGCCAGACGATTAAATCTACCATCTAATGCGAACAACTGGACCGCTTGAAGCGGTCCACCATATAGTCCGGACATAGCGCCAAGTGATTACCACCTGTTCCTGTCCATGGCGAATGCCCTTGGTGGTGTAAAGTTGAACTCAAAAGAGGCTTGTGAAAAGTGGCTGTCCGAGTTCTTCGCAAATAAGGAGGGGGGCTTCTATGAGGGAGGTATTATGAAGTTGCCGTCTAAATGGAAACAGATTATCGAACAAAACGGCGCATATTTGAACTAAATCCGATCACTGTAACACTTTTTATAAAGCATTGAATAAAGAACAAAAAAGCGGAAGGGAGAAGAGGAAGCTTCTACAGATTTTCCAAAAAACTTTTTTCCACGCCCACTTCTACGCCCAAAACTGTCACGCCCACACTTTTTAACATTTTTTTTCCATTTTTAAATTTTATTCGTAATTTTTACCGATATTCCAGAAAATTATTTAATTTCTCGTTCGCATTTCCGTTAGCTGAGTAACGAGTACCTCCTGATAGTCGGGGAACTCGACTATAGCGTTCAATCTTGTATATTATCTTATATGCCCTTTTGTAGTCTACTTCTGTCTATATTTACTTTTCTTACTTTACTTCTATGTTGATTAAAAATACATAAGAATCTTTTATGTTTTAAAAATAAAACAAGCACCTTATAGTCTAAATAGCTAAAGGATGCTTTGTAACCATAATGAATTATGGTTTGGCGTGCTTGAAGCCATACATCAGCAAATGAAAAATGCAATAAAAGCTTGTATTAAATGCCATAAGAGCATAATAAATTAAAAAGTGCACAAAATAGAGTGCCTAATGCACAAAATCATTTTTAGCGTCGACGTCACCTAGAGAAAAGGAAGAAAAATCCAGGAACCTGCCAACGACGCATCGCCAACGACGCCTCGCAAACGACAGCGCCAACGACACAAGATTTTTAGATACGTGTATGCGCCTAGCCTTGCTGACCCTTTGACAGAATGTTCACACATGAACACGGATATACATATAATATTATATGTATATATATTGTACGTAAAACGATTGGACCGCTGCAGCACTTCATATCAACCGAACCAGCGATGACATACAGATTAACGAGTAGGGACACTCGTGATGGAAAATCAGCGCCTGGAGCGCCTCCCGTGGGAGAGCTGACGGCAGCCAACAGCACCGACGCAGGCAGAGGCAATAATCCAATGTTTGTGCAATAAAATTCGGACCTCTGATCCGAATAACATTCTTTTAAAATAAATAAATTATCTATTATTTAACTTATACAGCGTAACCTTAACGCCACATTCGGTCGGTACATATTCGGTATATATATCGGTATATATTGCCGATTAAATGAATGGGTTTGACTTTTTTAAAATAAAATAAAAAAATCAGTCTGTTAGTTTTGTTTTTATATTATTTTTTCAAAAACAACTGGCTCAACTGAATAGTTTTGACCAAAGACACTAGAAAAACAAGATGCGTACCGGCCATACATTGGTTTTGTACTATGCAGCCACTCTTTTGGTGGCGGCCATAATTGCTCTCTACCCGCTCGCGTAAAATTGAGAGCTTAAAATTGAAAAATATAATTGACTTGCTTGTGTGAGTGAAAACATTAAGCAAAAGTGTGCATTGTGCGTAGTTGTGCTAGAAGACGATTTTCGGTCCGAAATCAATTTTGATCTAAGAAACCAATTTGATTAATAATTTGGTCAATTTCGTTGTAATATGATCTAATAAAATATTATTTAAAAATTGATGCCGTGACTATTATTTTAGTTTTCTAACTATTGCTTTTCGATATATTTTATGTATATATACTTATTTTCAGTCGACAATTTAAATATTTTTTAACATGTAGGAATTATCACTCTTTTTTTCATTTATGCGATAAAATGCTGAGTTTAGTCTTTTTTTCTATCAGCTATCACAGTCCACTTGGCTTCATCGACTTTGGCGTTCATCTCTACTTGCACCTTAGGGTTCTTTGGGTAATAGCGCTGCTTGACTGGTTGATCATCCTTCATCGTGATTTTGTGCACGCCACTGTTGCACACTTCCTAAATCGGCTAACTCTGACCTTAGGAAGTCGTCAACATCCTCCTCCGAGAAATCCGCCGCCCTCTCCACGACTGCTACTGACAGTTTCTCGCGTGGACGGCTTCGAGCGGTTGGGCCAACCAGTATCGTTACGCTCAGTCCTCCGCACTGCATCCTTGCTATCACTCTCGTTAGGAAATTCCAACCCAGTATTAAAGCGTCGATTATGCTGAGGAGAATTAGCAGCTGCAACCGTATAGTCCTGTCCCCGAGTAATATAACCACTTCGATCAGCGATGTGACTTCCTCATACCGTCCATCTGCCATACCCACTTCTCTTTTCGAGGGTACGACTTCTCCCGCCGCCGTCAACCGTCCGCCAGGTCTTCGCTAATAAAACTAGCCGTGGCTCCAGTTTGCCCATTAATTTTAAGGGGCTGCACCTTGCGAACCCTGGTTGTCCCTCTGAGGATGGGGTCGCGTGGCGTTTCCCCATCTCGGGCAGCACTCCACGCCCGATTCTACCTCAAATCCAACAAAAGTTGATCGGCCGGTTCCGGCACTCCCGCGTCCAGTGGTCCGGCAGGCTTGTGCCTGGTTTAACAATAAACTCCTCCGCACCGGGTCCGACCCTCGCCCGTCGGTGTTGTGCCTCGGCCCCCGCTGTCTTCTTGGCACCTCCTGCACACCGCGTTTTGTTCCCCTTTTGGGATCTTTCGCTGGTGGCGGGCTTCGTGAGTCCGCTGCATATCGAATCATTCCCTTTGGGCTTCCAGCTCTTTGGCCAAAGCCATCAGGGCATCCAGGTGCCGGCTCTCGTACAGGTGCATTAAGGTCTGCATATCCACCATGTAATCTTTGAAACTCTCGCCATGTCGCTGCTTCCTTTGCCTGACCTGGTCCGCCAGCTTTGTCATGAGGCTTATTGGCAGAAGGTCAAAAGCTGGAAGCTCTGTATGAACTCTGCCCATATCCACCAGAACCTGTTGTGGGCAGTAAACCACTTCAAGGCCCTGCTTTTCAAAAGTTCTGGCACAGCTCTTGGGACCTGGTTGATGTCCAGCCCATATGTCAGTGCTGACCACTCCACCTGTTCCAGGAATTCCAACGGCTTTTCGTTCCCGTCGTAACGAAAATTGCACTCCCGCACCTTTTTCGCCACCTTTGCGTAATCTTGCGGCGCTGCTCCCGCGTTATCCCGACCGTTTCAGGCTCATCTGTGGTCTGTTCGATGAATTCGGCCATAGTCTTCGACATTTCCTCGACCAAACCCTCCAGCCTTTTCCCTAGGGCGCTTGCTATGACCGCTCATGTTGCAGGACACCAACCACTGACTCCACAATCCCTTTTGACCACGCCAGGTCCTAGTGTTCTCCGTGTCCCGTGGATCTCTGCGTTGCTCCGTCACTCGCAGTGATCGGCCTTGTGTGTCCTCACTGCGTCGTGCGCGTTTTCGCTGACCGGCATCTTATCGACGGATGCGCTTGAATCGACCAAAATTTTGATCATGTTGTAGATTTAGTAGTGCTGCTAGCCATGCTCCATGAATCGGAACAAATTATAATCGGATGGGGCAATATCCGGTGAATATGACGGGGCAGAACTTCGCACTTCATTGTTTTCAAATAAGTTTTCACGACTTTCGCAACATGGGGTCTTGCAATGTCATGAAGCAAAATTACTTTGTCGTAACGGTTTTTATCGCGGGGATCCCGTTATTTCCCCCTTTTGCGCACGGCCTGCCAGGGTACAAGATCCAACCCAGGTCCCGTGCTTGACCAAAGTCCACACCGTTACCGTTCGACCTCTGTGCCCTTGGCCAGCTTGAGTCCAAGGTCCAGCGCGGTACATTTAGTTCACGGTCTTTCCGCTTTGGTCGGGTCTTTCCCGTTTGACCTGGTTGCTCTTGACTCCTTCTGCATTCCAGCCTTCTTCGCTGTTACCTGCACCTCGATTTGTGGGGAGTTTTAAGACTCCTCACAAGTATATTCACCGTATACTTCCCCTTAAATACGATAACTTTGCGCACTTTTCTTTATGTACTGAAAATATTGAAGTAACACTCCCGCATAAACGATTTTTCAGGAACAAACTTCGACATGGTTGATACTGCACACCAATTACTATGAGCACGTTAACAAAATAACATATACTGGTAAAAATGCGCTATGTCAACAGCTTCTATGAGAGTATTTACTTTTGTATGTGTGACTATGAATAGTTGGCTAGCGCCATCTTTCGTAAAACGCTTCGAATTAATTCGTAATATTCAATAGTTAGTTAAGAGAGAATGCTATAGTCGAGTTTCCCGACTGTCAGATACCCGATACTCAGCTAGTGGAGAAGTGCGAACGAGAAATTTAAACGTTTTCTATAATATCGGTAGAAATTGGGGAAAAAAGTAAAAATTGAAAAAAAAAACTTTAAATTTGTTTAAAAGTGTGGACGTGTCAGTTTGGCGCGGTTTGTGGGCATTAGAGCGGATGTGTCATAAATTTTTTTTTGGCAAATCTATAGAATTTTACAAGATATATTAAAAAATAAAAAAATATCACAACATTTAACAGACGTGTAGGCGTGATAGATTTGGGCGGTTTTTGGGCGTGGCAAAATATTGTTTGGCAAATCTAGATGTTATGTTATCGATCTCAGGAACTGCAAAAGCTAGAATGTTGAGATCAAGCACGCAGCTTCCAGAGGCATAGACGCAGCGCAAGTTTATTTCCAAATGTTGCCACGCCCAGTCTGTGTTGCCACATGCTACCACACCCAAACCGTACATAACTGCCACGGCCACACTTTTGAAATATGTTGTGATATTTTTTAATTTGTGTTATATATTAGGTTGTCAAATATCTCCCTTCCGCCTTTTTGTCTTTTGAATTTCGCGGCTATGTACAAAGAGCTCGTATCTGGCAATACTATACATAATTTGAAAGGTCTTGACATAACCTACAAAACGACGCTATGCATGATTAGTTTGCATATTGCGTTCAACAGTTCTAGACGTGAAAACATGGAGTTCACTAACGCCGAAATTCGCACTATTTTAAAGTTTTCCTTCGTTAAAGGCAAATCCGCTAGAGAAACGTTCCGTGAGATTAATGGTGTTTTGAGGGATGGTACTCTATAACTTCGAACCGCGGAGGAATGGTTTCGACGATTCAGAGCCGGTGAAAACGACACCATGGATAAGCCAGCCGGCGGAAGACCTGTGACGACAAATACCGATCAAATAATGGAATACATCGAGTTAGACCGGCATGTGGCATCTCGTGACATCGCCTAGGAGATGGGAGTTAGTCACCAAACCATTTTAAACCATCTGCAGAAGGCTGGATTAAAAAAAAAGCTTTATGTTTGGGTGCCGCATGATTTGACGCAAAAAAACCTTCTGGACTGAATCAACGCCTGCGATATGCTGCTGAAACGGAACGAACTCGACCCATTCTTGAAGCGGATGGTGACTGGCGACGAAAAATGAATCACATACGACAATATCAAGCAAAAACGGTCGTGGTCGAAGGCCGGTGAATCGTCCCAAACAGTGACCAAGACGTGATTGACGGCCAGGAAGGTTTTGCTGTGTGTTTGGTGGGATTGGAAGGGAATCATCCACTATGAGCTGCTCCCATATGGCCAGACGATTAAATCTACCATCTAATGCGAACAACTGGACCGCTTGAAGCAGACGATCGACCAGAAGCGTCCAGAATTGGCCAACAGGAAGGGTTTAGTGTTCCACCAGGACAACGTCAGACCACACACTTCGTTGATGACTCGTCAGAAGCTACGGGAGCTCGGATGGGAGGTTTTATCGCATCCACCATATAGTCCGGACATAGCGCCAAGTGATTACCACCTGTTCCTGTCCATGGCGAATGCCCTTGGTGGTGTAAAGTTGAACTCAAAAGAGGCTTGTGAAAAGTGGCTGTCCGAGTTCTTCGCAAATAAGGAGGGGGGCTTCTATGAGGGAGGTATTATGAAGTTGCCGTCTAAATGGAAACAGATTATCGAACAAAACGGCGCATATTTGAACTAAATCCGATCACTGTAACACTTTTTATAAAGCATTGAATAAAGAACAAAAAAGCGGAAGGGAGAAGCGGAAGCTTCTACAGATTTTCCAAAAAACTTTTTTCCACGCCCACTTCTACGCCCAAAACTGTCACGCCCACACTTTTTAACATTTTTTTTCCATTTTTAAATTTTATTCGTAATTTTTACCGATATTCCAGAAAATTATTTAATTTCTCGTTCGCACTTCCGTTAGCTGAGTAACGAGTACCTCCTGATAGTCGGGGAACTCGACTATAGCGTTCAATCTTGTATATTATCTTATATGCCCTTTTGTAGTCTACTTCTGTCTGTATTTACTTTTCTTACTTTACTTCTATGTTGATTAAAAATACATAAGAATCTTTTATGTTTTAAAAATAAAACAAGCACCTTATAGTCTAAATAGCTAAAGGATGCTTTGTAACCATAATGAATTATGGTTTGGCGTGCTTGAAGCCATACATCAGCAATCAGCATAAGAGCATAATAAATTAAAAAGTGCACAAAATAGAGTGCCTAATGCACAAAATCATTTTTAGCGTCGACGTCACCTAGAGAAAAGGAAGAAAAATCCAGGAACCTGCCAACGACGCATCGCCAACGACGCCTCGCAAACGACAGCGCCAACGACACAAAAAATCAGCGCCTGGAGCGCCTCCTGTGGGAGAGCTGACGGCAGCCAACAGCACCGACGCAGGCAGAGGCAATAATCCAATGTTTGTGCAATAAAATTCGGACCTCTGATCCGAATAACATTCTTTTAAAATAAATAAATTATCTTTTATTTAACTTATACAGCGTAACCTTAACGCCACATTCGGTCGGTACATATTCGGTATATATATCGGTATATATTGCCGATTAAATGAATATTATTTTTTCAAAAACAACTGGCTCAACTGAATAGTTTTGACCAAAGACACTAGAAAAACAAGATGCGTACCGGCCATACATTGGTTTTGTACTATGCAGCCACTCTTTTGGTGGCGGGCATAATTGCTCTCTACCCGCTCGCGTAAAATTGAGAGCTTAAAATTGAAAAATATAATTGACTTGCTTGTGTGAGTGAAAACATTAAGCAAAAGTGTGCATTGTGCGTAGTTGTGCTAGAAGACGATTTTCGGTCCGAAATCAATTTTGATCTAAGAAACCAATTTGATTAATAATTTGGTCAATTTCGTTGTAATATGATCTAATAAAATATTATTCAAAAATTGATGCCGTGACTATTATTTTAGTTTTCTAACTATTGCTTTTCGATATATTTTATGTATATATACTTATTTTCAGTCGACAATTTAAATATTTTTTAACATGAAGGAATATCACTCTTTTTTTCATTTATGCGATAAAATGCTGAGTTTAGTCTTTTTTTCTATCAGCTATCACAGTCCACTTGGCTTCATCGACTTTTGCGTTCATCTCTACTTGCACCTTAGGATTCTTTGGGTAATAGCGCTGCTTGACTGGTTGATCATCCTTCATCGTGATTTTGTGCACGCCACTGTTGCACACTTCCTAAATCGGCTAACTCTGACCTTAGGAAGTCGTCAACATCCTCCTCCGAGAAATCCGCCGCCCTCTCCACGACTGCTACTGACAGTTTCTCGCGTGGACGGCTTCGAACGGTTGGGCCAACCAGTATCGTTACGCTCAGTCCTTCGCACTGCATCCTTGCTATCACTCTCGTTAGGAAATTCCAACCCAGTATTAAAGCGTCGATTATGCTGAGGAGAATTAGCAGCTGCATCCGTATAGTCCTGTCCCCGAGTAATATAACCACTTCGATCAGCGATGTGACTTCCTCATACCGTCCATCTGCCATACCCACTTCTCTTTTCGAGGGTACGACTTCTCCCGCCGCCGTCAACCGTCCGCCAGGTCTTCGCTAATAAAACTAGCCGTGGCTCCAGTTTGCCCATTAATTTTAAGGGCCTGCACCTTGCGAACCCTGGTTGCCCCTCTGAGGATGGGGTCGCGTGGCGTTTCCCCATCTCGGGCAGCACTCCACGCCCGAGTCTCCCTTAAATCCAGCAAAAAATGTATCGGCCGGTTCCGGCACTCCTGGCTTGTGCCGGTTTTAACACAAAACCCCTCCGCACCGGGTCCGACCCTCGCCCGGCGGTGTTGTGCCTCGGCCCCCGCTGTCTTCTTGGCACCTCCTGCACACCGCATTTTGTTCCCCTTTTGGGATCTTTCGCTGGTGGCGGGCTTTGTGAGTCCGCTGCATATTGAATCATTCCCTTTGGGTTTCCAACTCTGTGGCCAAAGCCATCAGGACATCCAGGTGCCGGCTCTCGTACAGGTGCATTAAGGTCTGCATGTCCACCATGTAATCTTTGAAACTCTCGCCATGTCGCTGCTTCCTTTGCCTGACCTGGGCCGCCAGCTTTGTCATGAGGCTTATTGGCAGAAGGTCAGAAGCTGGAAGCTCTGTATGAACTCTGCCCATGTCCACCAGAACCTGTTGTGGGCAGTAAACCACTTCAAGGCCCTGATTTTCAAAAGTTCTGGCATAGCTCTTGGGACCTGGTTGATGTCCAGCCCATATGTCAGTGCTGACCACTCCACCTGTTCCAGGAATTCCAACGGCTTTTCGTGCCCGTCGTAACGAAAGTTGCACTCCCGCACCTGTTTCGCCACATTTGCGTAATCTTGTTCGTCGTTTGTCCATAAATTTGGATTTCTGTGATTGCCAGACCAAGGATAAATCAGGGTTCCAGATTAAATTAGCTTTATTGTTAGACCACTCGATAATGTACTCCTATAGTCCTTGCAGTCTGCTGCGCGGCGTCCCTCCTTTATAGTCCTGCGGCGTCCTCGACAGCGGACGGCTCAATGAGATCTAGGATGTTGTGGTGGCGGGGCCACAAGGTGTGTCGTCCGTTAGGTCGATCCAGAGCTCTTCTCAGAACTCGGAAGCGCACGTCTATTATGACCGCTCATGTCGCAGGACACCAACCACTGACTCCACAATCCCTTTTGACCACGCCAGGTCCTAGTGTTCTCCGTGTCCCGTGGATCTCTGCGTTGCTCCGTCACTCGCAGTGATCGGCCTTGTGTGTCCTCACTGCGTCGTGCGCGCTGACCGGCATCTTATCGACGGATGCGCGTGAATCGATCCAAATTTTGATCATGTTGTAGATTTAGAAGTGCTGCTCTGACTAGCCATGCTCCATGGATCGGAACAAATTATAATCGGATGGGGCAATATCCGGTGAATATGACGGGTGGGGCAGAACTTCGCACTTCAGCGTTTTCAAATAAGTTTTAACGACTTTCGCAACAATGTCATGAAGCAAAATTACTTTGTCGTAACGGTTTTTATCGCGGGGATCCCGTTATTTCCCCCTTTTGCGCACGGCCCGCCAGGGTACAAGATCCAACCCAGGTCCCGTTAGTCCACGGTGCGTCATCTTTGTGCTTGACCAAAGTCCGCACCGTTACCGTTCGACCTCTGTGCCATTGGCCAGCTTGAGGCCAAGGTCCAGCGCGGTACATTTAGTTCACGGTCTTTCCGCTTTGGTCGGGTCCAAGGTCTATTCTTTCCCGTTTGACCTGGTTGCTCTTGACTCCTTCTGCATTCCAGCCTTCTTCGCTGTTACCTGCACCTAGATTTGTGGGGAGTTTTAAGACTCCTCACAAGTATATTCACCGTATACTTCCCCTTAAATACGATAACTTTGCGCACTTTTCTTTATGTAATGAAAATATTGAAGTAACACTCCCGCATAAACGATTTTTCAGGAACAAACTTCGACATGGTTGATACTGCACACCAATTACTATGAGCACGTTAACAAAATAACATATACTGGTAAAAATGCGCTATGTCAACAGCTTCTATGAGAGTATTTACTTTTGTATGTGTGACTATTAATAGTTGGCTAGCGCCATCTTTCGTAAAACGCTACGAATTAATTCGTAATATTCATTAGTTAAAACAAGAGAGAATGCTATAGTCGAGTTTCCCGACTGTCAGATACCCGATACTCAGCTAGTGGAGAAGTGCGAACGAGAAATTTAAACGTTTTCTATAATATCGGTAGAAATTGGGGAAAAAAGTAAAAATTGAAAAAAAAAACTTTAAATTTGTTTAAAAGTGTGGACGTGTCAGTTTGGCGCGGTTTGTGCGCATTAAAGCGGGTGTGTCATAAAGTATTTTTTGGCAAATCTATAGAATTTTACAAGATATATTAAAAAATAAAAAAATATCACAACATTTAACAGACGTGTAGGCGTGATAGATTTGGGCGGTTTTTGGGCGTGGCAAAATGTTGTTTGGCAAATCTAGATGTTATGTTATCGATCTCAGGAACTGCAAAAGCTAGAATGTTGAGATCAAGCACGCAGCTTCCAGAGACATAGACGCAGCGCAAGTTTATTTCCAAATGTTGCCACGCCCAGTCTATGTTGCCACATGCTACCACACCCAAACCGTATATAACTGCCACGGCCACACTTTTGAAATATGTTGTGATATTTTTTAATTTGTGTTATATATTAGGTTGTCAAATATCTCCCTTCCGCCTTTTTGTCTTTTGAATTTCGCGGCTATGTACAAAGAGCTCGTATCTGGCAATACTATACATAATTTGAAAGGTCTTGACATAACCTACAAAACGACGCTATGCATGATTAGTTTGCATATTGCGTTCAACAGTTCTAGACGTGAAAACATGGAGTTCACTAACGCCGAAATTCGCGCTATTTTAAAGTTTTCCTTCGTTAAAGGCAAATCCGC
The DNA here is from genome assembly GCA_005876975.1 of Drosophila orena. Taxonomy (NCBI): domain Eukaryota; kingdom Metazoa; phylum Arthropoda; class Insecta; order Diptera; family Drosophilidae; genus Drosophila; species Drosophila orena. Next base: position 374,226 of record VCKV01000328.1, on the reverse strand, counting down.
TAGAGAAACGTTCCGTGAGATTAATGGTGTTTTGAGGGATGGTACTCTATAACTTCGAACCGCGGAGGAATGGTTTCGACGATTCAGAGCCGGTGAAAACGACACCATGGATAAGCCAGCCGGCGGAAGACCTGTGACGACAAATACCGATCAAATAATGGAATACATCGAGTTAGACCGGCATGTGGCATCTCGTGACATCGCCTAGGAGATGGGAGTTAGTCACCAAACCATTTTAAACCATCTGCAGAAGGCTGGATTAAAAAAAAAGCTTTATGTTTGGGTGCCGCATGATTTGACGCAAAAAAACCTTCTGGACTGAATCAACGCCTGCGATATGCTGCTGAAACGGAACGAACTCGACCCATTCTTGAAGCGGATGGTGACTGGCGACGAAAAATGAATCACATACGACAATATCAAGCAAAAACGGTCGTGGTCGAAGGCCGGTGAATCGTCCCAAACAGTGACCAAGACGTGATTGACGGCCAGGAAGGTTTTGCTGTGTGTTTGGTGGGATTGGAAGGGAATCATCCACTATGAGCTGCTCCCATATGGCCAGACGATTAAATCTACCATCTAATGCGAACAACTGGACCGCTTGAAGCAGACGATCGACCAGAAGCGTCCAGAATTGGCCAACAGGAAGGGTTTAGTGTTCCACCAGGACAACGTCAGACCACACACTTCGTTGATGACTCGTCAGAAGCTACGGGAGCTCGGATGGGAGGTTTTATCGCATCCACCATATAGTCCGGACATAGCGCCAAGTGATTACCACCTGTTCCTGTCCATGGCGAATGCCCTTGGTGGTGTAAAGTTGAACTCAAAAGAGGCTTGTGAAAAGTGGCTGTCCGAGTTCTTCGCAAATAAGGAGGGGGGCTTCTATGAGGGAGGTATTATGAAGTTGCCGTCTAAATGGAAACAGATTATCGAACAAAACGGCGCATATTTGAACTAAATCCGATCACTGTAACACTTTTTATAAAGCATTGAATAAAGAACAAAAAAGCGGAAGGGAGAAGCGGAAGCTTCTACAGATTTTCCAAAAAACTTTTTTCCACGCCTACTTCTACGCCCAAAACTGTCACGCCCACACTTTTTAACATTTTTTTTCCATTTTTAAATTTTATTCGTAATTTTTACCGATATTCCAGAAAATTATTTAATTTCTCGTTCGCACTTCCGTTAGCTGAGTAACGAGTACCTCCTGATAGTCGGGGAGCTCGACTATAGCGTTCAATATTGTATATTATCTTATATGCCCTTTTGTAGTCTACTTCTGTCTATATTTACTTTTCTTACTTTACTTCTATGTTGATTAAAAATACATAAGAATCTTTTATGTTTTAAAAATAAAACAAGCACCTTATAGTCTAAATAGCTAAAGGATGCTTTGTAACCATAATGAATTATGGTTTGGCGTGCTTGAAGCCATATATCAGCAAATGAAAAATGCAATAAAAGCTTGTATTAAATGCCATAAGAGCATAATAAATTAAAAAGTGCACAAAATAGAGTGCCTAATGCACAAAATCATTTTTAGCGTCGACGTCACCTAGAGAAAAGGAAGAAAAATCCAGGAACCTGCCAACGACGCATCGCCAACGACGCCTCGCAAACGACAGCGCCAACGACACAAGATTTTTAGATACGTGTATGCGCCTAGCCTTGCTGACCCTTTGACAGAATGTTCACACATGAACACGGATATACATATAATATTATATGTATATATATTGTACGTAAAACGATTGGACCGCTATAGCACTTGTATTGCCAAACATGGGTCTGCCTATATTTAAATAATAAACAACGCTTGAGCGTTAGAGATAAAAATACCACGAACTCCTGCGTGGGTTCATCGCTTAAACAACGATGCAAGCGGTCGTATCAGTGGAAAATTCCCGCACTTACAATCCGTTCCCATTTTTGGGGAACAAATGTCCACTGCGTTGGTCTAGTTAGAGATAAGATTAGAACATGTAAATTTCATAATAGCTACCTAAGCAGGACTTAGAGAAATAAAATTCAGTTTGAAATATCAACTCAACAAATGTAGACGTTTGCTTATGTTGCAGCCTGTTTACACTTCCATTAAATTTCGTCCGAGGACTACATTATGACTCATAGAACCGTTTGAAACCACGTTTAAATAAAAATAACATTTTGTTCTTTCTTTCAAATATTATCAGTTGGCTTTTATTACGCCCGAAATAGTTTCCCGTAGCAGATTCTAAATTAACTTCATTGGTTATACTGCTTATATTTGCAAATATTGGACTCCCGGTGTCCGTTCCCGGAATTAATGGGGTTTTAAAGCTATTTTGAAAAAAAATCTAAGCATGTCTTACATAATTGTTGATATTGGCGCTCTTGCGCTCCGGGCACTGTCCCACGAAGTGACCAAATGTCCCACAGGCAAAGCAGGATCCGGGCTCCGTCTTTGGCTTGAGACACTCCTTGGCGAAGTGCCATTTGGCATTGCAATTGGCACAACGCCAAACCTTATTGGTTGCACCTCCTCCAGTATGGCGCTTTGTTGAATTACTTTCTGTCTTGTGCTTTGGCAGACGGACTTCCCGCAAAATCTGGATCGGCTCAGAGAAGCACTGTATGCGAGCATGGTTACTCAGCGCTGGTGCTGGAATTCCTTCTATGATGTTTTCTAGGAGCTCCTCCAAATCGATGTTGATGTCGTTGGCTAGCATCATCTTGTCCTCGAAATAAACAGCAAACTTTTCCTCTGGACGCCATTCACGTTTTAGGAATGCGCTCCTTAGCTCTCCTTTAAATATAATATTTTAACTCCAAATGTCATGATTAGCTGCTCGCACAGCTGTTCGGTTGACTCCAGTTTGGCAATAAGAAGCATATGTATGCAGCCGTCGTCCAAATTATAAATCTTGCTAATGTTCTGAAATAGTGTGACCCAATTACGCGCACACATGCTGCCGTCGTACTCTATTGTACCTCTTTTGGTAAGGCAAGCGATGCTGCTGGAGATTCCAGAAGTTTGATTACGTTTGCGTTCTGGCGTTGATCATCACTGCCAGCGGTCTCTTTTCCAACACTGGTACGTCGGTTACCAATGTTATCGGTTGCGATGGTCACTTTGGTGCTGTTAAATTTGTTCTTGTTCGCGTCGTCGATTTCCGTGTAAGTCCTCTGCAACACGTCCATACATGCATCTATCTCGTCCGGGAGTTTCTGCAAGGTGGCTCTTTCTGCATCCACCAGCGATAACTGATCCAAACCGAGATCATCCGGGGTTTCCGACGCCATTGACTGCGCGTCGAACGGGATCGTTTGTGTATCCACCCCAGCTCCATCCATTTCTCCACTGCTTCTGCTGCTGATCCGTTGTTTGGTGGTGGATCGCCGCGCGTTTCCGGAGAAATGACTTGCAGACTTACTATTAGCTCCGCTTTTGTGCCGGAAGTTTGGCGTTCAAGGGCTCCCAACCAGTTACTTAGTTGGTGCACCGAGAATTGGCTTAATATGGTGTGAGTAATGACCACTTCTGATGTTCGGAACGCTTAACAAAACTCCGATGCATCTCTGTGGATCTAATGAGTCAACCAAAATTGATATTTCTTTGTGGGAGTGTTCTTGAATGCTAGAGGGTTTGCTGAAAATCTTATTATTGCAGGCGGTATTGTTACCAACATTGGTATTGGTATTTATTGTATATTTTTTGGAATTGGTTGTTATTGTTATTGTTGATAAGTGACGTCACCGTTGCTGGTTAAGTTTCTGGAGCTAACATGTCGTGCGCTTTGCTTCTTTGGGGTGATTGTTTGAGGAACCTCATCGTGTTAAATGTCTGTGTCTGAGAAACCGTTCCCAAACGGGAACAATGGTTTTTGGGCTTCTGAAATATCTCAGAATTTTGGCGACTAAATTCCGCGATCTGGAGTCATGACGGCGTTTACTATTCGCCGAACTTGAGGTGCACCAGTCCTCATCTACGACATTTATGGTTTCTAATTCTGGTACCACATCCTTGTTCGATTTTAGTTGGGCGTTGTAGCAAATATCAAAAAATGTAACTTATTTTTACACTGCTTATAAACAAAACTATTTTTGTGTATCAGGTTTTTTTAAATAATAATATTGAAATGTTTATTTATCGGAAAAGCTTACTGTTACCAACTAGGCAACTTACTCTAATGAGAAATTTTACTTTACGATTATTTACAGCTATTTACAGTTTATATAGAGTTGATTTGTATTTTAGCTACTAGAGTTAAAATTAAAAAGTTTTTTGTTGGTACCCGTTAAGTCAAGACCCGGTCTGGGAGGTCTTGAGGGCGGTGACGTTTGAGTCTTTTTCTCGTTCTTGTTCTGGGTTCTGCAACTCGTAGGGCCGTGTTGCCTAGTCGCCTTGCTGGGCTGTTGGGATGTTTTTCGAGTTTTCGACTGAAGTACTCGTCATTTTTTTAGGTGGGTTTTGGCTGCAATACCGTATACATGAATGGCGTAGAATAGGCAAGGAGCTAATATGCATTTATAGATCCAGACTTTATTTTCCACACTTCCAGACTTCCGCCATCAGCCGGGACAATTTAGCAATCTTGGACTTGTATGCTTGCTGTACCGAGGTAAGATTTCTTCCAAATGCTAATTTTCTTTCTAGAATGACATCAAGGTATTTCTAGTGGGTCTTATGTAATATAACTCTTCCGATGTTCCAATTCACAGCCCAATTCTGAAATTCATATTAATACTGCTGTAGTCCGCTGGTTGCTTGGTTAATGCAGTTGCTTCTAGATAAGACTGCTGTGTCATCAGCAATAAACATATCATTCCGATTACGACTGGTAATTACTGTACAGGTGGGCATATTTGCAGTGAAGATGATATACAATGTTGGCCTTAAAACACTTCCTTGACGAACGCCTGCCTCAATGCATTTTAGGGAAGACTTGCATCAACCGCACGTCACCCAAAATCTTTCAAGAAGCTTTTAAGAAGTGACAAAACAGCTGTGGTGTGAGAAGTTTCTTGGCTTTGTACAGGAGCCCAGGGTGCCAAACTCAGTCAAATGCTTGCTGGATGTCCAGAAATGCTGCTATCGCGTTGACCACTCTATACAACTGTTCCGGTGCGCCATGCTGTCTCCGGAAACCAAATTGAAATTTTGGTATCGCCTTGACAACAGTCTCTCCAAAAGAAAGAAAGATGATTGGTCTATAGGAGTCCACCTCAGTTGGTCGTTTTCGTGGTTTGAGGATCATAATAATGTTAGCAACCTTCCAGATTTTTTGAAAATAACCCTCAAGCAAGATGCTGTTATAAATGCTTGCTAAGAACCTCAAGGCTTGACCTGGCAACATTCGAATGGTTCTGTTATCAAGAAGGTCCACACACGGGGTTTTCTTTGGTTGTAATTTAAAGACAAGACACTGTAGTTCTTCAAGAGTGACTGGATCAACAGGAAGTGACATTTGGAAGGGTGTTTCTAACGACTCCGCTACCAGGCGGAACTGAATGCATTTACTTGTTGACGTTGTGAAGTGTTTTAGTTATCGCATGTGCTTTTTATTAATTGACTCGGTTAGCGGCGCAAAGATATACCAGCTGATTGGACTCTTCGATGTCTTTATTTCGCACTTATCGATAATAAGGAAATCGTTTCGTATTGAATACAAAATTAAAATTGGTACTTACATACATAAAATATATCTTGACTTTATTTAAAAAATAATAATAATGACAAAGAACATATAATAACATTCCATAATAATAACAGCCACTTTAGACGCTGTGATTTCATATTCCAGCTGCGGTTTTGTCATTTCTTACATACTTCATGGCTCTTGCTTATAACTACATCTCCAATTTTTATTGGTTTGGCACGGTTAAACAATGCATTTACACATACGTTTAAACATACGTTTTCGGTGATGTTTGAACAAGGTTTGGGCAACCAGGTAAGAAATTATTTGGGGTGAGAGGATTATCTTTAAAAGAAGACCGCAGTAGTCTTACTCAGAATATGTAAGGGATTTGACATAAGTCGCACTGCTGTCCAAACGCAGCTGTCCCATTTTAAGCGGTTTTGGTATTACATAACTGACAGTTATGGTTCTAGCTATACGATGATTACGTGGTGTCCACAATTTTTGTCTCATAAAACCGATCATGATATCCAAATTTTGGTGCTTACATAATTTTAATGATAATGTTGGGATATTATAATAGGTAATATATCGTTTTGTTAAAGGCCTAACGCAAGTCGGCTTATCAATACGTCTTGCTAAACGAAAAATACCGTTATCATCATATTCAGGCGTAGGAGTCCATAAGGTGCCAGAATTCAATATCAATATCTAAAAAAGGCGGAAATTCAAACCGACTATCGGTTCTACCTTTGAAGACATTTGCGTCAGCGGGATTTTTTCTTTATTGGATCCATTTCTATTGGGCGACTCGTATGCTTTATAAAATTTCGGATACCCTGTGGCCTGCCCTAACGGCAGCTATCTGATTGTATCCAGCTTATAACAAGATAGTTGGTCGTACCAAACATTGTGAAGACTCTCGTTTAGAACCTCATCCAATATGCCATAGGTCCTGAATTAAGACTTTTGCTTTTAAATACAAAACGGTCAACTATGTATTTTTTTTTCCATTATCATGGAAAATAATTGTTTCATGGATGGTTGGTATTTGGCACTCCTCTATACTTGTATAATTCCCTCTTTTACATATTCATCTAACAATTTTTGTAACTTTTCTTTCTCCGAGTAGGCGAGTCTTCTTGGGGCGCAGCTAAATGTTTTTGACGTTTTCGTCAGGTTTTCTAGCACTTAAGTAATTGCATTTAATAATCTCTTTCAATTGACATTCTAAGGCTTATTTTTTATGCCGCCTATGTAATTAATTTGCTCATCTTCTATGTAATCAATGCTAAAGATTTCTCATCATAGCTAAGCATAACTGTAGCATGTAATTTCTGCGGGGGTCAGGATTACCGTATTTATGAAGTTTAACAACATGGTTAATAACGTTAAGTTCTTCATTGAATGTGTCGTAGCTGTCAACATAATTATAGATGTTATGTTATCGATCTCAGGAACTGCAAAAGCTAGAATGTTGAGATCAAGCACGCAGCTTCCAGAGACATAGACGCAGCGCAAGTTTATTTCCAAATGTTGCCACGCCCAGTCCATGTTGTCACATGCTGCCACACCCAAACCGTACTTAACTGCCACGGCCACACTTTTGAAATATGTTGTGATATCTTTAATTTTTGTTATATATTTTGTAAGCTTCTACAGATTTTCCAAACAACTTTTTTCCACGCCCACTTCAACGCCCAAAACTGTCACGCCCACACTTTTGAACATTTTTTTTCCATTTTTTAATTTTATTCGTAATTTTTACCGATATTCCAGAAAATTATTTAATTTCTCGTTCGCACTTCCATTAGCTGAGTAACGAGTACCTCCTGATAGTCTGAGAAATCGACTATAGCGTTCAATCTTGTATATTATCTTATATGCCCTTTTGTAGTCTACTTCTGTCTATATTTACTTTTCTTACTTTACTTCTATGTTGATTAAAAATACATAAGAATCTTTTATGTTTTAAAAATAAAACAAGCACCTTATAGTCTAAATAGCTAAAGGATGCTTTGTAACCATAATGAATTATGGTTTGGCGTGCTTGAAGCCATACATCAGCAAATGAAAAATGCAATAAAAGCTTGTATTAAATGCCATAAGAGCATAATAAATTAAAAAGTGCACAAAATAGAGTGCCTAATGCACAAAATCATTTTTAGCATCAACGTCACCAAGAGAAAAGGGAGAAAAAACCAGGAACCCGAGAACGACGCATCGCCAAAGACGCCTCGCAAACGACAACGTTAACGACACAACTCAAGAACGGATCGCCATCGCCAAAAGATTTTTGGATACGTGTATGCGCCTAGCCTTGCTGACCCTTTGACAGAATGTTCACACATGAACACGGATATACATATAATATTATATGTATATACATATATTGTACGTAAAACGATTGGACCGCTATAGCACTTGTATTGCCAAACATGGGTCTGCCTATATTTAAATAATAAACAACGCTTGAGCGTTAGAGATAAAAATACCACGAACTCCTGCGTGGGTTCATCGCTTAAACAACGATGCAAGTGGTCGTATCAGTGGAAAATTCCCGCACTTACAATCCGTTCCCATTTTTGGGGAACAAATGTCCACTGCGTTGGTCTAGTTAGAGATAAGATTAGAACATGTAAATTTCATAATAGCTACCTAAGCAGGACTTAGAGAAATAAAATTCAGTTTGAAATATCAACTCAACAAATGTAGACGTTTGCTTATGTTGCAGCCTGTTTACACTTCCATTAAATTTCGTCCGAGGACTACATTATGACTCATAGAACCGTTTGAAACCACGTTTAAATAAAAATAACATTTTGTTCTTTCTTTCAAATATTATCAGTTGGCTTTTATTACGCCCGAAATAGTTTCCCGTAGCAGATTCTAAATTAACTTCATTGGTTATACTGCTTATATTTGCAAATATTGGACTCCCGGTGTCCGTTCCCGGAATTAATGGGGTTTTAAAGCTATTTTGAAAAAAAATCTAAGCATGTCTTACATAATTGTTGATATTGGCGCTCTTGCGCTCCGGGCACTGTCCCACGAAGTGACCAAATGTCCCACAGGCAAAGCAGGATCCGGGCTCCGTCTTTGGCTTGAGACACTCCTTGGCGAAGTGCCATTTGGCATTGGAATTGGCACAACGCCAAACCTTATTGGTTACACCTCCTCCAGTATGGCGCTTTGTTGAATTACTTTCTGTCTTGTGCTTTGGCAGACGGACTTCCCGCAAAATCTGGATCGGCTCAGAGAAGCACTGTATGCGAGCATGGTTACTCAGCGCTGGTGCTGGAATTCCTTCTATGATGTTTTCTAGGAGCTCCTCCAAATCGATGTTGATGTCGTTGGCTAGCATCATCTTGTCCTCGAAATAAACAGCAAACTTTTCCTCTGGACGCCATTCACGTTTTAGGAATGCGCTCCTTAGCTCTCCTTTAAATATAATATTTTAACTCCAAATGTCATGATTAGCTGCTCGCACAGCTGTTCGGTTGACTCCAGTTTGGCAATAAGAAGCATATGTATGCAGCCGTCGTCCAAATTATAAATCTTGCTAATGTTCTGAAATAGTGTGACCCAATTACGCGCACACATGCTGCCGTCGTACTCTATTGTACCTCTTTTGGTAAGGCAAGCGATGCTGCTGGAGATTCCAGAAGTTTGATTACGTTTGCGTTCTGGCGTTGATCATCACTGCCAGCGGTCTCTTTTCCAACACTGGTACGTCGGTTACCAATGTTATCGGTTGCGATGGTCACTTTGGTGCTGTTAAATTTGTTCTTGTTCGCGTCGTCGATTTCCGTGTAAGTCCTCTGCAACACGTCCATACATGCATCTATCTCGTCCGGGAGTTTCTGCAAGGTGGCTCTTTCTGCATCCACCAGCGATACCTGATCCAAACCGAGATCATCCGGGGTTTCCGACGCCATTGACTGCGCGTCGAACGGGATCGTTTGTGTATCCACCCCAGCTCCATCCATTTCCTCCACTGCTTCTGCTGCTGATCCGTTGTTTGGTGGTGGATCGCCGCGCGTTTCCGGAGAAATGACTTGCAGACTTACTATTAGCTCCGCTTTTGTGCCGGAAGTTTGGCGTTCAAGGGCTCCCAACCAGTTACTTAGTTGGTGCACCGAGAATTGGCTTAATATGGTGTGAGTAATGACCACTTCTGATGTTCGGAACGCTTAACAAAACTCCGATGCATCTCTGTGGATCTAATGAGTCAACCAAAATTGATATTTCTTTGTGGGAGTGTTCTTGAATGCTAGAGGGTTTGCTGAAAATCTTATTATTGCAGGCGGTATTGTTACCAACATTGGTATTGGTATTTATTGTATATTTTTTGGAATTGGTTGTTATTGTTATTGTTGATAAGTGACGTCACCGTTGCTGGTTAAGTTTCTGGAGCTAACATGTCGTGCGCTTTGCTTCTTTGGGGTGATTGTTTGAGGAACCTCATCGTGTTAAATGTCTGTGTCTGAGAAACCGTTCCCAAACGGGAACAATGGTTTTTGGGCTTCTGAAATATCTCAGAATTTTGGCGACTAAATTCCGCGATCTGGAGTCATGACGGCGTTTACTATTCGCCGAACTTGAGGTGCACCAGTCCTCATCTACGACATTTATGGTTTCTAATTCTGGTACCACATCCTTGTTCGATTTTAGTTGGGCGTTGTAGCAAATATCAAAAAATGTAACTTATTTTTACACTGCTTATAAACAAAACTATTTTTGTGTATCAGGTTTTTTTAAATAATAATATTGAAATGTTTATTTATCGGAAAAGCTTACTGTTACCGACTAGGCAACTTACTCTAATGAGAAATTTTACTTTACGATTATTTACAGCTATTTACATTTTATATAGAGTTGATTTGTATTTTAGCTACTAGAGTTAAAATTAAAAAGTTTTTTGTTGGTACCCGTTAAGTCAAGACCCGGTCTGGGAGGTCTTGAGGGCGGTGACGTTTGAGTCTTCTTCTCGTTCTTGTTCTGGGTTCTGCAACTCGTAGGGCCGTGTTGCCTAGTCGCCTTGCTGGGCTGTTGGGATGTTTTTCGAGTTTTCGACTGAAGTACTCGTCATTTTTTTAGGTGGGTTTTGGCTGCAATACCGTATACATGAATGGCGTAGAATAGGCAAGGAGCTAATATGCATTTATAGATCCAGACTTTATTTTCCACACTTCCAGACTTCCGCCATCAGCCGGGACAATTTAGCAATCTTGGACTTGTATGCTTGCTGTACCGAGGTAAGATTTCTTCCAAATGCTAATTTTCTTTCTAGAATGACATCAAGGTATTTCTAGTGGGTCTTATGTAATATAACTCTTCCGATGTTCCAATTCACAGCCCAATTCTGAAATTCATATTAATACTGCTGTAGTCCGCTGGTTGCTTGGTTAATGCAGTTGCTTCTAGATAAGACTGCTGTGTCATCAGCAATTAACATATCATTCCGATTACGACTGGTAATTACTGTACAGGTGGGCATATTTGCAGTGAAGATGATATACAATGTTGGCCCTAAAACACTTCCTTGACGAACGCCTGCCTCAATGCATTTTAGGGAAGACTTGCATCAACCGCACGTCACCCAAAATCTTTCAAGAAGCTTTTAAGAAGTGAAAACAGCTATGGTGTGAGAAGTTTCTTGGCTTTGTACAGGAGCCCAGGGTGCCAAACTCAGTCAAATGCTTGCTGGATGTCCAGAAATGCTGCTATCGCGTTGACCACTCTATACAACTGTTCCGGTGCGCCATGCTGTCTCCGGAAACCAAATTGAAATTTTGGTATCGCCTTGACAACAGTCTCTCCAAAAGAAAGAAAGATGATTGGTCTATAGGAGTCCACCTCAGTTGGTCGTTTTCGTGGTTTGAGGATCATAATAATGTTAGCAACCTTCCAGATTTTTTGAAAATAACCCTCAAGCAAGATGCTGTTATAAATGCTTGCTAAGAACCTCAAGGCTTGACCTGGCAACATTCGAATGGTTCTGTTATCAAGAAGGTCCACACACGGGGTTTTCTTTGGTTGTAATTTAAAGACAAGACACTGTAGTTCTTCAAGAGTGACTGGATCAACAGGAAGTGACATTTGGAAGGGTGTTTCTAACGACTCCGCTACCAGGCGGAACTGAATGCATTTACTTGTTGACGTTGTGAAGTGTTTTAGTTATCGCATGTGCTTTTTATTAATTGACTCGGTTAGCGGCGCAAGGATATACCAGCTGATTGGACTCTTCGATGTCTTTATTTCGCACTTATCGATAATAAGGAAATCGTTTCGTATTGAATACAAAATTAAAATTGGTACTTACATACATAAAATATATCTTGACTTTATTTAAAAAATAATAATAATGACAAAGAACATATAATAACATTCCATAATAATAACAGCCACTTTAGACGCTGTGATTTCATATTCCAGCTGCGGTTTTGTCATTTCTTACATACTTCATGGCTCTTGCTCTCCTCGAAAATTATAACTACATCTCAAATTTTTATTGGTTTGGCACGGTTAAACAATGCATTTACACATACGTTTAAACATACGTTTTCGGTGATGTTTGAACAAGGTTTGGGCAACCAGGTAAGAAATTATTTGGGGTGAGAGGATTATCTTTAAAAGAATACCGCAGTAGTCTTACTCAGAATATGTAAGGGATTTGACATAAGTTGCACTGCTGTCCAAACGCAGCTGTCCCATTTTAAGCGGTTTTGGTATTACATAACTGACAGTTATGGTTCTAGCTATACGATGATTACGTGGTGTCCACAATTTTTGTCTCATAAAACCGATCATGATATCCAAATTTTGGTGCTTACATAATTTTAATGATAATGTTGGGATATTATAATAGGTAATATATCGTTTTGTTAAAGGCCTAACGCAAGTCGGCTTATCAATACGTCTTGCTAAACGAAAAATACCGTTATCATCATATTCAGGCGTAGGAGTCCATAAGGTGCCAGAATTCAATATCAATATCTAAAAAAGGCGGAAATTCAAACCGACTATCGGGTCTACCTTTGAAGACATTTGCGTCAGCGGGATTTTTTCTTTATTGGATCCATTTCTATTGGGCGACTCGTATGCTTTATAAAATTTCGGATACCCTGTGGCCTGCCCTAACGGCAGCTATCTGATTGTATCCAGCTTATAACAAGATAGTTGGTCGTACCAAACATTGTGAAGACTCTCGTTTAGAACCTCATCCAATATGCCATAGGTCCAGAATTAAGACTTTTGCTTTTAAATACAAAACGGTCAACTATGTATTTTTTTTTCCATTATCATGGAAAATAATTGTTTCATGGATGGTTGGTATTTGGCACTCCTCTATACTTGTATAATTCCCTCTTTTACATATTCATCTAACAATTTTTGTAACTTTTCTTTCTCCGAGTAGGCGAGTCTTCTTGGGGCGCAGCTAAATGTTTTTGACGTTTTCGTCAGGTTTTCTAGCACTTAAGTAGTTGCATTTAATAATCTCTTTCAATTGACATTCTAAGGCTTATTTTTTATGCCGCCTATGTAATTAATTTGCTCATCTTCTATGTAATCAATGCTAAAGATTTCTCATCATAGCTAAGCATAACTGTAGCATGTAATTTCTGCGGGGGTCAGGATTACCGTATTTATGAAGTTTAACAACATGGTTAATTACGTTAAGTTCTTCATTGAATGTGTCGTAGCTGTCAACATAATTATCGACTTAATGATGATCTACTACAGCTTTGACAGCCCTGATGTTGTCGTTACTAAATAATTCGAGGTAATGATTCCTTACGATTTATCACATTCATAACATAGATGTCTGGTTCCATTGAGGGATCAAAATCTCTCCATAATCACGTCTGATAAATCTGGTCTTCCTTTCGTATGAATACATTGTAAAACATTTCCTTTATATCCGCGAAATTTGAAGAGTATAGACGGCAACGGGATTTGTTGATATGCATCTGGACCTTTTGTAAGGCATGACTTTACAGGCACTCTATAACCTAAGTTTGTTATTATTAGGTTGTCTTTTGAATTTCGCGGCTATGTACAAAGCGCTACAGAGCTCGTATCTGGCAATACATAATTTGAAAGGTCTTGACATAACCTACAAAACGACGCTATGCATGGTTTGAATATTGCGTTCAACAGTTATAGACGTGAAAACATGGAGTTCACTAACGCCGAAATTCGCGCTATTTTTAAGTTTTCCTTCGTTAAAGGCAAATTCGCTAGAGAAACGTTCCGTGAGATTAATGGTGTTTTTGGGGGATGGTACTCTATCACTTCGAACCGCGGAGGAATGGTTTCGACGATTCAGAGCCGGTGAAAACGACACCACACACTTCATTGATGACTCGTCAGAAGCTACGGGAGCTCGGATGGGAGGTTTTATCGCATCCACCATATAGTCCGGACATAGCGCCAAGTGATTACCACCTGCTCCTGTCCATGACGAATGCCCTTGGTGGTGTAGAGTTGAACTCAAAAGAGGCTTGTGAAAAGTGGCTGTCCGAGTTCTTCGCAAATTAGGAGGGGGGCTTCTATGAGGGAGGTATTATGAAGTTGCCGTCTAAATGGAAACAGATTATCGAACAAAACGGCGCATATTTGAACTAAATCCGATCACTGTAACACTTTTTATAAAGCATTGAATAAAGAGCAAAAAAAGCGAAAGGGAGATATTTGACAACGTATTATTTTGATAACGGACAGCAAATACCACATATTGCTTAACTCCGTTTGACTCTTCTTATTGATTATGTTGCGTTCTCATCCTTTTCATGCATATTCATTTATTTTTCCGAATAACACTCAAGAAAGGATTCATCCTGGGACATTTTACTTTCAGTTATTTTCAGTCGACGTTCTATAATTATTCGTAATTTTTATATTATTGCTTAAAAATAGAAATCTCCTTCAAAGTTGTTTACTGTTTTTCCATTTTTCATAATTGTCAAGTATTCCAAGATAAGAGATATTATTAAACCTTTGTTTATAAACGCGATTAATCGAATTTTGGACCTTGGACGGTTACTAATACAAATTTAAAAATGGTTGTGTTTGGTAACTCTTTCGTTTTTGTTAGAGTAACTGTGTCGGTTTTTTGGATGAACTATTTGCTATCTTCGCTATCTTAACATTCCAGATTATCGTTAACATTTTCCATGTGTCAAGGCATTTTCCTATTTACTTATTGCTGGTTAATTTCTTATGCTCTTATTACGGCGTCATACGTACTTGTTAAAGAAAATTACCTCCGATTTTTTTGGCTGCACATACGTGTATGTATATGTTTATGCGATGTTTATTATCAATAGTTTTATTATCAATCGTCTCAGTTAGCGGCGCAGTAGTGAAGACAGGTGATCAGGCTCCTTGGTGTGCTTTGGTTTTAAGCATATCTATAATAAGGAAATCGTTTCTTATTGAATGCAAAATGAAACGCTTTCTTCTACCTGTACCTTTCAACGGATTTACTATACCCTTATAATAGCAGTTAGAAGACGAAAGGACTTCCTATACGATTGGTATGACGATTGGCCACAAGACTTCTTTGGGACGTAAGTCCTCCTGTGGTTCTCCGTCCATACAGGAAGATATGCTCGCCGAGTTTAGAACAATATGATTCTGGTCTCCAGTTATCCAGACTATTCTCGATTATTTTCTAGTGACACTGAAAATTAGGATAAAAATTACGTGTGGCGTTATCAAGAACGGAGACCCCGGAATTAACACATTAAGTCTCCGTTGTTTGACTTATGGAGGAACATCAATCCGTGGCACATTCGTCGATCCTTTAGTAAGGGTAGATCCATGGGGAAATGTCTATTTAACCCACATAGAGGATATGAAAACTGTATCACACGGACCATACTCAGGTATTGGACGTACAATGATCCTCAAAGACAAATAAAAGAACTCCTTGTGATTTTCTAGCAATAATGTCAATGGGATCGGAGTAGTGTTAGTCTGGTCTGTTGAGGAATTTTTTCGATGAATATGAAAAACGATTTTTTCTGTAAAATATCATAAAGTTGAATCAATGGGGGCTGTCGGGTCTCGCAGCCGCCAGCAGCACCTAAATTTATGTCTTCAGTTATTCCCAAGATTGGAGCCACAATGAGTCTACGCCACCTTCCTGAGATTCTGGGGCTAAGGGCAATGCTTGGTTTCAATGCTTACTGAACTGTCGGATAAATTCAACGTTCATATTCGTGCGGTAAATGGTATGGCGTAGGTCCACACTTCTTGCCACAAGCCTCAGCCCTTCGACCTATGCCTTCTGCATAGCTTCTGGGCACTCAATTCATTATTGACAGAGTTTTAAGAACCTGAACCCAGCAAGTCGATTTCAAGAAGCGATAAGACTGATTCTTTGCTGAAATTGCCTCAAGAGTGGTCATCAACTCAGGCAGTGCAACTCCGCTTGCGCTTGAAACGTCCGCTGCGCTTCCTGCGCTTCTAGCCACTGCCACCGTATTAACGAAGAACCGTTCAGGTTCACGCCTCGTTGCCGTGTTCTTCTTGTCTTTGGATTTCAACTGCACCTTATAATATCGCGATTCGCAAATCAGCTTCAACTTGAGAAGGCAAATTCGGTAGCTTGCGTTACCGGAATATGGGATTCTAGCTTTGAGACAGATCGTTCGTCAGTAACTATTTCAATGCGATTTCGAACGCCTAACTACTCGGCTGACATCACTGCTGTTATTGTTATAATCATGGAGAGTCATCAGTGCTTAAACGTTGACATTCGCAGCTCGGGGACACAGAGTTTCATCGTTCTCAACGCATTGACTTACTCATTGGCGCCAGTCTCTTCTACGAACTGCTGTGCGTCGGTCAAGTCAAGCTTATGCCTCAGCCAACATTCTCATAGTAAAATTTGCATCGATTCCAATTATTTCACGGACTTTTTCTACCAGTTCAGCACGATTACTAGTTTCTGGACGTCCTGCTCTAAGGTCATCATTTAAATCCTCACGACCAGTTTAAAATCGTGTAACAATAATAATAATCGTGTAATCACAATAAACTTTTTTCATTTAATCGTATGTCTCAGCAAATTTTTTATCAAGTTTGACCCAAAATTTTATATTTGCTCTTTGTTCCATTTTTATTTATTTTACTTTTGGTTTTATTGAAATGGCTGTCACCTTTACATCTGTCATGCGACTTACATGGAGTTAGGTACGTTTGAAAGAGGATGAATGTATCTTTTTATTGTTGAAAATTTTCAATAGATGGCGCTGTATGACTTAAATATAAAGTTCGGTTATTTTTGGGTTATTTTTCGGGTCTTGCAGCCGCCTAAATTGATGTCTTCAGTTATTGCCAACACAATAAATCTACGGCACCTCAACTTTCGTTGATGGTTCAATATAAGCCGAAATGTTAACAAAACCCGAGCTTAATAGAGTTTTAGCTGCTGTGAACTTAGTATGAATTAAGCGCTAAAAACTAGAACAGAGTAATTGCAATACGAAAACATGATTACACGCGGTGTTGGTATTAAAAAGACATTAAATTGTTTTCCCGAAAATTTCCTTTTGCAAGACGCATCATCAGTGGATGATGAAGCCACAAATTATGCAATAGGAAACGAAATAAGGGAGTCAAATGAATTCAGTCTTGACCATCTAAATAAAGGTAGGGTTCTATTTTATGATTTAAGCTTATCGTGTTTATAAAAACACAGAACAGGCTTACACAACCGATTCAAATTGATGAAGTGGACTTACGTAACATACTCGATGTGATCAATGCGAAAAATGCATAGAATGACTTCGCAAAAAGAAAAAACAGTCTTTATAGTATGATCCGTATTCACTTATCCTAATCACTCGCTTCTGCTCTATATTCTGTACTATTATGAGATGACGGCGGTAGAAGAGGCGGTTGGATTACTATGGGTGTCGTCTAATAGAAGTCTCCGTTTTTAGGGGCGCAAAACTTGTGCGTTCGTTTTTCAGAAATGGCTGGTGTTCACTAATGAACACGGATATACATATGATATTATATGTATAGTAGCATATGTACCATAGTATAACACTTTGTTACACATACTCACACAAACACACACCACACACACACAGTACATATGTACCTCTTGATCACACCCACTCAATCATACCAATATCAAATGATACATTTGCCCAGCAACACACTTAAACTTACAACCCTAACACATACGTCAGATCCCAAGCTCTTGGTGACAATAACAATTTCGGCCGCGTTAACATAAACAATTGATTCATAGACATAAACATCCGCCGATGCCGAATTCGCTATTCCCGCTAGGCAACCAAATAGCTAACGCAGCACAAATCCTGGTAATCGTCCATGCGCAACTCTCTTAAAGAGCGCAACCCATTTGAACATAGAAGAGAGTCACTCAAGCTCATATAAACAAAGTCGACCAAGGGTTTGCTAAGCGTTCAACTCACACTCCAGACTCAGATCTAATTCATCCACTATACCATTAAGACGTGAATTGTCTCCGATTCAAAGTTGTATTATTGTCTTGAAATAAAAATTATATTTTTTTCAAAACTTGCAACCGCGAACTCGTTATTGGCGCAGTCGGTGGTCCTAAACTTATAGTGACCAACAAAGTACCTGCGTGTGTGATTTAACTTCAACTTTGTGGCTAATCAGTGCTACAAGAAATGACTATCATGACTATGCTACAAGTATGACAGCTGCGCATCGTCTTGGCATGGAGTCCACCAAGTCCTGGCACCGTATTTGAGGAATTTTGCTCCATGCATCCTTGACCACACCCCAAAGTTCCTCGTTATTATTGGGTTTGGCTTCAGAAACCTTTTTATTCACGTCCGCCCAAAGGTTTTCGATTGGATTCAAGTCGGGTGACTGAGCAGGCCATTTCATTACTCGGATCGATTTCTGATCAAACCATTTTCAAGCTTTCTTGCTCGTGTATTTCGGGTCCTTATCTTGTTGAAATGTCCAAGCCAACGGAATCTTATCCTCGACATATGGCAGCATCACATTTTCCAGGATATGTAAATGTGTAAATGTGCTGATCCAGGATGCCGTGAATCCAATGGATCGGACCTACTCCATAGTATGAAAAGCACGCCCAT
Source organism: Drosophila orena (assembly GCA_005876975.1). Taxonomy (NCBI): domain Eukaryota; kingdom Metazoa; phylum Arthropoda; class Insecta; order Diptera; family Drosophilidae; genus Drosophila; species Drosophila orena. The sequence continues at coordinate 355,481 of VCKV01000328.1, read as the reverse complement.
ACCATGATGTTTGATCCCCCGTGCTTTACCGTCTTAGAGTTGAAGCGAGGATTATATTCGGTTCGTGGTGGACGCCGAACATAAGACCGAGAGCCTTTTCCAGCAAACAACACAATTTTGCTCTCATCTGACCACAAAATGTTGCGCCACTTCTCCACAGGCCAATCCTTGTGTATCTTGGCATATTCCATTCGCTTTGCCAAATGCTTCACAGTCGAAAGCGGTACTTTTCTGGGTCTGCACGCATTAAGGTTGTTTTGTCTTAAGCGTTTGCTTACTGTTTCCACGCTTGCAGCTATCTGAAGCTCCTTCTTCAGTTCCGTCGCCGGCTTAAAAGGCTTGCCGAACCAAGCGCTTGATCTCCACGTTGGACATTGAGGGCTTTTTTCCACGTGTTTCGTTCTTTTCGACAAATAGCAGTGCGTTGCGGTTCATTTAGTTTGAACAACCGACAATCCGACCAATTTCAGCGTAGGTTTTACCTTCAGAGATCATGTTTTTAATCAAATTTCTTTTTTCGACGGTACAATGCTTTCCGCGACCCATGACAAGAGAGTTTTTGGTCTTCGTTTCGAACAAATTTAATTAAAACCTTTAATGCAACTCCTTTTTTCAAAATTTGTCGAAAAAAAATCCAAACCAATCACTCCTATTAATTTTATTCAGCAAATACGTGGTCAGTGCTATTTTTGTTACCGCCTCATTTCACGCGCTTTTGCAGCAAGTGCCCAAAAACAAAAATAACCGTTACATTGAGAAAGTAAAAATTTCTTGCTCAGAGAGACAACATATGGTACTTAATATCCATGCAATCAGACTTTAAAAAAAATAAACATTCAATGATTTTTTTTAGGAAATCAACTTTTCACCTGCAGTAGTGCTATTATTTTAACCGCAGCTGTAAGTGCTGCAAAGAAAAGACCACTAAAGGGTAACTGAAGCCCCAGGTTTTGCATATTAACCAAAGACAGTGTGTAGCCCGCAAAACAAAAAGCGTGACCGCTACGAGGGAAAAATAAAATAAAATAAAATCAACAACTACAAAAACAAGAAAAAACAACAATGGCACTACCACAACAACAAGTGCAACTACTCTCCGAGAATCATCTGAACCAGGCTCTTGTTCAGATTCGACAGGTACCAACATTTACCGGTACGACACTGGAACTGAGCTCGTTCAAAAGAAGAATAGAGTTCATACTTCAACTATATCCATCACCAGACGTCCGTCAGTTACATCTCCTCTTCAGTGCAATTGAAATGCAAATTGGAGGCGACGCCCAACGAGTATCCCAGCTCAGTGCAGCTAATACATGGCCGGAATCGAAGGAAGCCCTAATCGCCGAGTTCAAGACCCAGACACCATTTGAAGAGCTTTTGAGACGACTATATAACACACAATTCAATGGATCAGTTCGTAAGTTCATAGTACAGCTTGAAGCAAAATGCTTTGTAATAACAAATAAGCTAGCTTTAGAAAATAATGATCTACATAATCATATTTATACAAATGCAATGAACAATACAGTAAAAAATGTAATTATTAAAAAACTCCCAGATAGACTCTACATGCAAAAAGCCAGGTTTGACATAACAACAGTCAGTAAATTAAAGCAAATGGTACAGCAGGAGGGTTGTTATGAAACTACATGGTCCGATCACCCAAAATCCCAAAACACTCAAAATACCCAAAATAAAAATCAGTACAGCCCAAACTATAACAACACTTTAAATATTCAAAATAGAAATCAAAAATATAATCAATAATCAATTAGCCAAAATAAAAATCAATATATGAACAAAAATAATAACAGCCATGACCAACCTTTAGAATACCTATTCCAAGAATTTAAACAAAAACTCAACCAACCACGGACACAAAATCCTTTAAATTATTCCTTCAACTATCAACAAAATCCAGTTCCTACAAAAAGGCAAAGACCTAGTACCAGCGGCCATTCAAAAATAGATAAGTCCGAAAATTTTCATCTACATGTCTTGGACGAAAAAGAAGACACAATTCCTTCATAAATATTGTTTTAAACAATATACCGCTCTGATATGTTATAGACACTAGGTGTACAATAAACATCATAAGAGCAAACATTTTTAATTTCCCAGTTAAAACTACTAATTTACAAATCCACACCATTAACGGTACAATAACCCTAAAAAAATCATAATTTTCAAACCAAGTAAGCCCTACTAAACAAGTTTTTTATATTAATAATTTTTCTGAAAATTATGATATGATATTAGGTACAGGCTTCCTAGTAGACGCCAACGCCCAAATAAATTTTGGCAAAAGAAGCGTAGATTTAAACAACAACAGTTTCTTAATGGACTACATACCAGAACGAGGACGTAGCCTAGAAGACAACCTCGACTGTTTGAATGATTTTCCACTGATGATGAAGCCACAAATTATGCAATAGGAAACGAAATAAGGGAATCAAATGAATTCAGGCTTGACCATCTAAATAAAGAAGAGTCAAAAGCCCTTACTAAAATTCTTTAAGAATTTAGGGACATACAATACAGAGAAGGTGAAAATTTGACCTTCACAAGTACTGAAAAGCATGTCATCAAAACTAAACATGAAGACCCAATCTATAGGAAACCTTATAAATACCCCCGGCCTACGACAAGGAAGTCGAAGTACAAATCAAAGAAATAATTCAACAAGACATTGTTCGAAAATTGAACTCACCCTACTGTTCTCCTATCTGGATAATACCGAAAAAAAGCGATGCTTCTGGTAAAACAAAGTTTAGGTTAGTAATCGACTATCGCAAACTTAACGAAATTACTATTGATTATAAATATCCAATTCCTGTCATTGATGAAATAGTAGATAAGCTAAGTAGGTGTCAATATTTCACTACCATAGATTTAGCAAAAGGTTTTCATCAGATCCAAATGGATGAAAGCTCGATTCAAAAAACAGCTTTTTCCACAAAAAAATGGACATTACGAGTACACTCGAATGCCATTTGGACTGAAGAACGCACCTGCAACATTTTAACGTTGTATTAACAATCTATTAGAAGACCTAACTTACAAAGATTGTTTAGTTTACATGGACGATATAATAGTTTTTTCCACTTCATTGGAAGAACACTTGTTATCTCTACGTAAAGTATTTGCTAAATTACAAGAAGCTAATCTATAGTTACAACTTGATAAATGTGAATTTAAAAAAAGAGAAACAGAGTTCTTAGGTCACATTGTAACTACTGAAGGCATAAAGCCCAACCCAAATAAAATAGAAGCCATACAAAAATTTCCATTACCTAAAACAATAGAGAAATAAAATCATTTTTAGGACTTTGCGGTTTTTACTGTAAATTTATCCCGAACTTTGCAAAAATTGCTAAACCCTTAACACAAAAGCTAAGAAAAGATTCCGTTATAAATTCTAAAGATACCGATTATATATCAGCCTTCGAAAAATTAAAATTTTTAATAATGTCCGAACCAATATTAATTTAGCCAAATTTCGAAAAAACATTCTTATTAACCACAGATGTAAGCAATTCCGCTCTAGGTGCTGTATTATCACAGGATCATAAACCTGTTTGTTACGCTAACCGTACTCTCAATGAACTTGAACATAATTATTCAGCAATAGAAAAAGAACTTTTAGTTATTGTCTAAGCCACTAAATACTTCAGGTCCTATCTTTTTGGTCGTTAATTTCAGATCCTTAGTGATCATCAACCTTTAGTTTGGCTCGATAATATCAAGGAACCTCCAAAAGAAACTCCAAAGATAGAAAATCAGACTAAATGAGTTTGATTATTATATAAAATATGTACCAGAAAAAGAAAACCATGTCGCCGATGCACTTTTTACGTGTAAAAATAGAAAACTTCGACGGCGAATCTCCCACTTCAGCAGCTACCGTACATAGTAGCCATGAAGATAACCAAAATTACATTTCGAAAAGACCAATAAACCTATAATAATAGACAAATAGAATTTGTCAAAGACGATACAATAATAACAATACAGAAATAAGAAAATATTTTCATAAAATAAAACTAAAAATCCATTATAAAGTAATGACAAGTGCGTATGCATAAGAATTAATAAAAGAATATTTGTGTACAAAAAATAGCGTAATTTATTTTTATAATTAAATAGATTTCCTTACATTTCAAAACGCCTTCATAGAAATTGTCAGTCCGAACAACATGACTAAAGTTATGAGAGCAACCAGTAAATTAATAGATATTGAAACATATTCAGAATTTAAAGAATAAAAACCCACAGAGAACTCTTACATCCAGTTATAGAAAAATATTACTACCCATACTATCAAAAGTTAATACAGAACATTATGAAAGAATGTGAAGCATGTAACATGTGCAAAACAGAACATAGAGACACTAAATTAAATTACGAGTTAACGCCAGAAATTTTCAGTCCTAGAGAATATTTATTTAATCGATAATAAAACATTCCTGTCATGTATTGACGTTTATTCAAAATATGTCGTCTTAACTGAAGTGAGCTCTATGGATTGGCTCGAAGCAAAAAGAGCTCTACATAGATTTTGAATGAAATGGGAAAACCGTCCGAAATAAAAGCCGATAAAGATTCAGCATTTATGTGTGCTGCATTTCATTTATGGCAAAAGTCCGAAAATGTGAACATTAACGTCACAACAAGTAAAAATGGAATTTCCGACATTGAGAGATTTCATAAAACTGTCAACGAAAAGTTAAGAATTATAAATACTGAGTCCGACCAAGAGAATAAAATAACAAAATTTGAAACCCTACTCTATGTTTATAACCATAAAATTAAACATAATACAAAAGGTAAAACACCAGCAGAAATTTGTATATATGCAGGAACACCTGCATATGACACCCAGCTAGAGAAAACTAATAAAATTAATAAATTACATGAAAATAGACATGGTTATTGAGTAAACACTAGACAAAGACAAGCACCATTAGTAAAATCTAAGACAACAAACCCATATAAAAACACAGGAGAAATTACCCAGATAAATGAAAAACATTACGAAGAGAAAAACCGAGGAAGGAAAATATCCCATTATAAATCAAAATATAAAAAGAAAAAGAAAATTAATGAAACTAAATATAATGATAATTCCAGCACAACCCAAAACGACCAAGGCAAACCTACATAATTACACATTTTTGATGATCCTTTACTATTTGCTATTATCTTTTATCCAACATGTCCAACGACAAAGTCTTGAAGTTAACCCCATTCAAACCGAAAATGGCTACCTTATATTTAATACTGGATCAATAAGTTTACCAACCAATTACGAGTATCACCATTTATCTGTAAATATTACAAAAATAGAACAAACATACGATAACTTAATATAACAATCATCTATCCCAAGTTCAATATTTCGTAGAGAAATTAATGGCATAAGAAAAGCAGCAAACGCGGCTTAGCTAATTTTATGGGCACAGTTTATAAATACCTTTTTGGAACCTTAGATCAAGAAGATAAAGAAGAGTTAGAATATAAAATTCATAATTTTTCCGACAACATAGAGGAGAGCCACTCAAGCTCATATAAACAAAGTCGACCAAGGGTTTGCTAAGCGTTCAACTCACACTCCAGACTGAGATCTAATTCATCCACTATACCATTAAGATGTGAATTGTCTCCGTTCAAAGTTGTATTATTGTCTTGAAATAAAAATTATATTTTTTTCAAAACTTGCAACCGCGAACTCGTTATTGTATGTAAGTTAATTACTTTGCTGGTAGCAAGGTAAAAAAATAAAAATAATTGGAGTTCAGTTAAGAACGTCTTTATTTGTATAAATCCAATTTGCAACTAAATTACCGTATGCTGTCCCTATCAAGCTGTGAGTCTTTGGCTGTGAGCTGCGCTGCCCTTGGTGGCAGAGGATCGGCGTCGGCTCCGTAGCTTTCCAATAGGCCACGACATCGGCTGATGTTTTGTTGGTCAAATCGGTGCAGTCTTCTTGGAATCACTTGCATTGGTGGGAGCGGAAGTTGTTACCAATCAGATTCTTTGAACTCTACTTGGCAGCTCGGCGTGTGCAGGAAATTATCGAATTCTACTTGGCAGCTCGGCGTGTGCAGGAAATTATGCAGACGCTGAGCTTGCAGATTGATGCTTGCTTATTGGGGTTCATTGTTCTGGATTTAAACATTTTTGTTGTTAACTCTTCCCCCTCCAATTTATGCTTGTCCTCAAGCTGTCTCTAGAAGTATGGAATGTCGTTGAACTGAGGTAGCTGGTACTGTGCCTCAGTTGAAGATTGCTCGCGGGTTGTAGGTGCGAGAATTGCGGTGACTTTCGCTGCCATTCCAGGCGTGGGACCTAGTTGCAGGGTTATGCCCTTCTTCCGTTGGCTATGGATGTGCAAGCCCAGGATGAGAACCAGCACAATCCCAAAGAGCGTTAGCAAAGTAATGCTGTTAACCGTTGAATGTGTTCTTATGTTCATCAGCTGTCCAGTGTTGTTTATGTGCAATGCTTCCAATGCTTCAAGAGATAGAACCTTAAGTCTTTCCTTTTCTTCGGCCGTAAACTGCACGAGAGGTGCTCCGGGGGTCGAGACTGTAGGTTCCAAGTTGCTGAACTGCTGGTTGTCGATAATTATCGAGTTATTTGATAGTTGAACCAGATAGGTGCCCTCTAGGTGAAGTTCTGTGTTGTTCCAGGTTGCGTTTCCATCGTAGTCGTTTAGTAGGATGATTCCATCGTCGACTTCTTCTATTTTGGGTACATGGTCGGCATTGCTAAAACTACACAGCGCTTTCTGTCCCTGAACTAACTTTGGTATACATTTTAAATTACTTATATTAACAATTTTCTTCCTATCGCATATTTTTATATATTCTACGGTTTTACAAGTTTGGGGAATGCCATAGGTAAGGTTTTTGAAAACAAAGATTTCTTGAAAGTTTAAGTGTATAATTGAATTGTTTTTTACTATGGGTTATAATAAGGACTTGGTATTGTATTTCTTCTAAGTTTGGAACTTTTACAATATACAGAAGTATTGTTTTATTATGTAGAATTGACACATCGGAAAACTCCATTATTTCTTCCATTGATAGGTTTGGCATATTATTTCTTTTAAAAATTTTCTCGATTTCAATTAGCTCATCTTCATTTAATACAAGTGTGTTAACTACGTTTAATCGTGCCCATTGAATGGCATATTTAATGTTAATAATTTCTTCTTTTAAAAGGCGAATCTGGTTGTGCAAACTAATAGCCGTCTCGATACTTACTGAACTGCTTTTTTGAATAGAAAATTTTAGATTTTGATATGGCTTTTATGTACCGTTTTTCCCGATTCTGTTGTTACTGTAGTGTGCTTGTTTTCCTTAACTATTTCTTTCCTATATCTTGGGGAAAGCTTTGAACCTAATCTAGTGTTTATTTTTACGAATATTTCTTCTTCTGGCTGATAGTTTAGTATTTCGTTTTTTTTTTCTTATTTGGGATTGTTCGGTCCAGTTGCTGTTTATTTTTAAGTCTTTCAATATTAACTTGTCTGGCTTTCTCTTATTGGTCCGGGTCTGTTGTTACTCTCCTACCGAAGAATACTTCTAATGGTCGTTTCTTTGTAACCGAATGAAAACTGTAATTGTACTCGTAAACTGCCCTTTCTAAAAGTTCTTTAAAATTTCTCTCAATGCCCTCTTTCTTGAGGCATCTCATTATCTCTGAGAGTGTTGAAATGAATCGTTCTACCTGACCGTTAACGGTACTTTTGTAAGGTGGGGCAGTATAGACTTCTATCTGTAGCTGCTCCAACATCAACTTAATTGATTGGGAATTGAAAGCTTTTTCGTTGTCCATAATGATAAGTTTTGGGACTCCGAAATAAAATATAATGTCACGCAAAGGGGTTCTGATATCTTCTATTGCTTTTGAATTTATAATTCGTGCTTGCGCTAATTTAGAAAACTTATCTATTGCAGTGAGTACTAAGTGTCGTTCTGTAGAATAAATGTCAATGTGCAATATGTGACCGGGGTATTCTGGAATAGGAGTTTCTTGAATTTCCGGATTTGGGGGGTGTCTGTCATATTTAGCTTCTTTGCCAAGTTTACATTGCTTAACTAAATGTATAATTTTTTGTTTCATTCTTGGAAAATAATAGGTTTCTGCTCGTTGCTTTTGATTTTCTAAAGCGTTTCGATGTGCTCTCCTATGTATTTGAAGAATTCTTTCTTCCTGTTCAGTTTCGTCTGTCAAGTCTTCTACCCTGAATTGGGTGAATCTAGTTTTGATTCCTTTGAAGTGATTTCTGTAGGTTGTCTGTATTTTTCTCATAATGTCTTCAGTCGTGTGAATGCCGTTAATTACGGAAGGGTTGAGGTGTTTTTTTAGGTATGTTATTATATCGTCCGTGGTGTATTCGAGTCGGTGTATTTCATGTCTATGGAAAGTAGGAAATGGGATGGTGAACTTGTAGTCGTATTTATTTGATTTATAAAAGAATATTTGATTTTTGAAAACGTTTATTGGAGCTTCGACGCTAGGGATTAGGTCATGGCTAGAACTTTCGGCGCTATGTTGTGTAGAAGCAACAAAGTTAATCTGCTCTAAAGGTATTCTTGAGAGCGCGTCTGCAACAACATTTTCTTTTCCCGGTTTATAGAATTTTTCATAATCATATTCCTCCAAATAAGCTTTCCATCTCTTGATTCTGGCGTTTCCATTCCAGCTACTCAGAGAATGTGTTAAAGGTTGATGATCTGTAAAGATCTTAACCTTTGCTTTAACGTATAGGTAATTTTTGAGGGCCTTAAATGCCCAAATTATGGCTAACATTTCTTTTTCGTTAGCGCGGCTTTGGAAAGTGTTCTAGAAAGAAATGATATAGGGTGGTTGTCTTGCGATAGGACTGCGCCGATCGCGAAATTTGAAGCATCAGTAGTTAAATGGAACTCCATATTGAAATCTGGGTAACGGATAATTATTTCTTTTGACACTAAGTTACTTTTAAGCTTCTTGAAAGATTCTAGAGCTTCTTTGTTTAGTGAAATTATTTTTTTGGATGACATTCTTTTGGACACGTGTCCATCTTCCCCTCTTAAAAGTGAAGTTAGGGGTTTTGCCAATTTGGCATAATTTTGTATAAATCTTCTATAATAGCCGGAAAGGCCTAGGAAGGATCTTAGATCCCTCGAAGTTTTAGGGCAGGGATAATTTGCTATCGCTGCCACTTTACTCGGGTTTGTTTCTATTCCCCTATCGGAGACAACAAATCCAAGGAATTCGACTTTGTTTTTCATGAACTCTCATTTGTCTAGCTGACATTTCATGTTGGCGTTCTGTAAAGTTTGAAAAATTTTAGCCAAGTTCTCAATATGCGTATCATCATCTTTGCTAAATATAATGATATCGTATATGTAAATAAAACATATTTTCCCAATATGTTCACGAAGTATGTCATCTAATGCACGTCGGAAAATTGAAGGCGCATTCTTAAGACCAAATGGGAGTCGTGTAAACTCATATTTTCCGTTGTTTACGGAGAAGGCGGTCTTTTCTATGTCACTATTTTTTAACGAGATTTGATGGAAACCACTTTTCAGATCTAAGACGGAGAATACTTTATTGTCCCCTAATTGGGTAAGTACCTCATTTATCTCAGGAATAGGGTATTTATCTGCAATGGTTATTTTATTGAGTTTGCGATAATCAATTACCATGCGATATTTTTTTTCGCCTGAAGCGTCTGCCTTTTTGGGTACAATCCACACTGGTAAGTTGTATGGGGACCTAGAAGGTCGAATTATACCATCTTCTAAAAGTTCTGTTATCTGTTTGTTTACTTCATCTTTCAGTGTCATTGGATACTGATAGAATTTCGAGTAAATAGGATTATCGGACGAGGTTCGGATCGTTGCTTTTACGTTTGTTGTGTAGGTCCGTTTTTGGTTTGGGTCTGCGAACAAGTCTGGAAACGACTTGAGTAATTCGCTTAGCTTGGTTTTTTGTTTGTCGGACAAGTGGGATGTTCTCGGAATAATTGTGTTGACTGCTTCGAATGTTTTTTCATTTATGGGGATCGAGACACCGTTCTTTAATATCATAATATTTTTGCTGATTTTTATTACTGCCCCTAATTCTTTTAAACTATCATTGCCCAAAATGGCATCGAAAGATTTTAATGTGGGCAACAGAAAAAATTTAACTTCAACATCCTGAATATTAAAAAGGTTTGCTACCTTATGATGCGTAATTACTGTGCTGCCGCCTACTGGGACAGCATTGAAAGGTGATTTATTCTGTATAGGGTTATTGACGAATTTAGGTTGGATATAATTTCGGTTTGAACCGGTGTCTATAAGTATTCTAATAAGTTTGCCATTCCTCATCTTGCATAGAAAGTATGGAAGGGAGGAATGTTTTATTCTAAAAAATTTAACCCAGCGTTGTCGTAGTAGTCGTAAGTATTATTGTCAGCATCCGCTTCATCTATCTGATCTATGTAGTCGTCCAAGTTGTCGTCAAGGTGATTGTGGTCCTCGTACTCTGTCATAGCTTGTTCGTAGTCCGTCGTTGTCAATGGAGTCTCCGTTTCATTTTCTTCTGTTGTAGTCTGTATGTTAAAGTTCCTTTGTCGCTTCATCCCATCTGGTGTTGGGCCAGGTGGTCTTTTACCTGGTTCAAAGCGAGGTCTGTTCATATAGTTCACCATTCTTGTCTGAACAATGGGATCCACATCCATAGGTTCTGGACGAGGCAGTGGTTTTGGGGCCTGTGGCCTAGGTGGCGCTGACTGCTGTGGCGGGAATTGCCTATTCTGAAAAGTTCGAGGTGCAGCTACTGGCTGTGCAAGCTGGTAACCGAAGTTGTTCCAAAGTTGTTCTACTGGTTCTTTAATTCCCAGTAGACGAGGCAAATCGCCTTGTAATCCTCGAACGAAGGTGTCTAGAGCCTTATCTCTGTACATTTTCGTCATTAACAGTTCTTCTCTCTTTCTAACCCCATACAACCGATCTTGTTTAGGATTAGGGATAGGTGCTTATAAACCATTTGATGGAACTCTTCCACAGATTGGTTGGCACCCTGTATAAGCATCGTCATTTGGTATTCTAATGTGTTAATGTCGCGCTTGTCAGCATAATGCTGAGTCAGACATTTCGAAATCGCTAACCAGTTCAGAGGAGTATTGTAAGATTCTAATGCCATGTCGGCGGGTCCTACAATTTTATTACGTATGGTATGTAAAATACCATAGTATTTCAGGGTACCCTGGAAAGCACTGTATGCTTCTAAGATACGGTCTACTCCTTTCCTCCAAGAACTGAATTCGGACGGATCACCTGAAAAGTCCCGGATAGATTTAACTATATCCGGTACTCTGTCTAAATCACCTAAGTTCCCTGCATGCTCTGGGGCAATTTCTGGTCTGTTACGTTTGCGAATTCTTCCGAAGAATTGAGGCGTCTCAAGAAACTTCGTAATTGTTGTGCTAAGATTTCGCTAATTGTAGCTGCTAATGCAACTCTGTCTACATTTTCAACCATGATTCTATTGTGTTCTAGTTCTTCCTGTTGTCTGACACGTTGTCTAGTCGCTTCAGCACTAAGTATCGAGGGTCTTATCAGGTTGTTCACGTTAGCCATAAAACACTTAGTACAACCGAACTAAGAATGGGTCGAGTTTAAAAAGATCAAGGGAGCAAATGATGGAGCTTATCTCTAACTACGTTTGAATTGGGTTAGTAAGACCTTGTGCTTTTACTTGAAAATAATATGCTTTTGTGTCTTATAAATTTTATAACCAGTGGCTGGTATTCCTTGTACTTTAGAGGGTCCCTTGGGAATCGTAAAGTTGGAATTAGTTATATCACTTTTGTGATCTTTTTGTTTGTTTTATCGTTTTACGGTATTTTATGATCACTTAAGTTTATATGTGTTTTCTTTTTTTCAATTTGTTTGTTAGTTTTGTATTTTTTTTAAAATTCGGTTGGTTAAGCTTACAGTACTATGGTTATTCTTATTGATGTGGCTCCTCCCTCCGACGATCCGGATTTCATCCTTTTTATCTAGCGTAGACTACTTGGGATCCAGCGATGCGTACAGGGTTGAGGGGTGGTCTGTGGCCCTGCCTTCAGTCCTTGGAGTCCACCGATGGGCAAATGAACAAATTAAGTTCGATTTGCCAGAGTGAATTTGAACGAACGAGAAATGTTAATTTTTCGTGAGTTGCGCGTTCTTGTCACTCGCGTTTTTGACCGGTTGCCGCAAATGTTATTGCTAGCCGCGAACTTACAAAACGTTTTGTTGTATCGTACGCGCACCGGTCCCTGTTCGGTCGCCAGTTAATTACTTTGCTGGTAGCAAGGTAAAAAAATACAAATAATTGGAGTTCAGTTAAGAACGTCTTTATTTGTATAAATCCAACTAAATTACCCTAAGCTGTCCCTATCAAGCTGTGAGTCTTTGGCTGTGAGCTGCGCTGCCCTTGGTGGCAGAGGATCGGCGTCGGCTCCGTAGCTTTCCAATAGGCCACAACATCGGCTGATGTTTTGTTGGTGAAATCGGTGCAGTCTTCTTGGAATCACTTGCATTGGTGGGAGCGGAAGTTGTTACCAATCAGATTCTTTGAACTCTACTTGGCAGCTCGGCGTGTGCAGGAAATTATCGAATTCTACTTGGCAGCTCGGCGTGTGCAGGAAATTATGCAGACGCTGAGCTTGCAGATTGAAGCTTGCTTATTGGGGTTCATTGTTCTGGATTTAAACATTTTTGTTGTTAACTTGTATATACAGTCGTGGACGTATAAATAGCACAAAATGAAGGTCATCTTTTTGAATATTTTTTTTAATTAACAAATATTTCTTAGAAATAAAACAGCTTTCGTTCTTCTTATAAACTAATAAATTAATTAATCAAAATGAATAAATGTTTAAAAAAAAAAGATGTGGAAATTTAAAAACTAAAAAACAACGAAAAATGCGTGGTCACAGAAATAGCACAATTTCAAAATATATATGGAGTTCCTGGCTTCCTGGACACCTTTCTACAAATCGTCAAGATTCGAACATTTTTTTTTGGATATCATAACCTTGACATCATTCCATAGATTTTCTATTGGATTTAGGTCAGGGCTTTGAGCCGGCCATTCCAGAACTTGGATGGATTCGTCCTTCAACCACTTTTTAACGACACGAGATGTGTGCTTTGGGTCGTTGTCGTGCTGGAATGTCCATTTCAGAGGCATGTTCTCAAACGTAAATGGTTCCATTTGATTTTTGAGAATGTCCACATACATAAAGCGATCCATTACGCCATTGATCCGGTAAAGCGGACGCACACCACGCCTGGAAAATGCACCCCAGCACATAATGGAACCGGCACCGTGCTTAACAGTCTTCATGGTGTACCTGGGGTTAAGAGCTTGGCCTTTTGAACGACGAACAAATGTTTTCCCATCGGGTCCTATTTTATTGATTTTTGTTTCATCGCTCCAAAGGATGTTTTTTCCAAAAACTCAGGTCCTTATCCCGGTGGGCCAGTGCGAAACTTAATCGTTGCGATATGTTGCGTTTTGACAGGAGCGGTTTTTTTCTGCTGATGCGTCCAAAGAGGGAAGCTTCATTTAGTCTTCTTGCCACTAATTTCCTCGATACATTTGTGCCACATTCTTTATTTATTTCCTCCATAATTTCGCGCGAGGACTTGAAAGGATCCGCCTTGCTCTTCTGTACTATGAGCATATCTGTACGCGGATCAGTTTTTCGTGGCTTTAGTTTGCGTTTTTTTTGATTGGTCAAATATGCTGTGTTTTCCTTTACTATCTTCAGTGCATTATATACCATTTTCCTCGAACATTTCATTATTTCGGCAATTTCAGCAGGTGTATTGCCAGATTCAGTTAGGTTGAATATCATCCTCCTTTCTTCAACTGAACAATGCTTTCCTCGACCCATTTTTTTAACTTTTGTATTAAATTACATTAATTTGTTGACGAAATTTTTTAAATCACGAAAAAAAACGTAGGAAAACCACTTTTTACACGGACTTTGCTGTAAGTTCTTTAAAGTGTGCTATTTCTGTGACCACGCTAAATAATCGCTCGCGAACGAAAATTAAGCATAAAGCAGAAGAAAAAAATGATAACGGTAAATTTTTGGGTTGTACGTCATGTAGAAGAGAGCAATAATCGATTCACATCAAAATTTTTGGAATCGAAAGCCAAATACTTCTGAAATAATCGATCTAAAGTTAATGTTCTGATGTGTGCTATTTATACGTCCACGGCTGTATATTGTACGTAAAACGATTGGACCGCTGCAGCACATGTACTGTCAAACATGGGTCTGTCTATATTTAAAAATAAACAACTCAGCGTTAGAGATATAATAAAAATAACACGAACTCCTGCGTGGGCTTATCGCTTAAACAACGATGCAAGCGGTCGTATCGCATTTTCGTGTAGATAAGGAATGCGTGCAGTGGAAAATTCCCGTTCCCATGTTTGGGGAACAAATGGCCAATGCGTTGGTCTAGTTAGAGATAAGATTAGAACATGTAAATTTCATATTATCTACCTAAGCAGGATTTAGAGAAATAAGATTCAGTTTTAATTATTATATAAACTCAACAAATGTAGACGTTTGCTTATGTGGCAGCCTCTTTACACCTGGCATTATCAGAAATTTTAAGTGCATGGTTTTACTTCCCCTATACACTGGTATGGGGATAGCATGCCACCACTGGCTGTGCGTACACATTCTTCGCTTTGTTTTGTCCTCTGCCGCAACAATTTGCAATTACAAAATTAGTAAGTGACGAAGTTTCGCTTCGAAGTTCTTCGATGAAATTTGTATGTCGACGATTTAATTAATAAGTAATGATACCGTTATAGAAATTCGGTGCCTGGTGATATAGAGGGTGAGTCTGAGGCTGATAGAGAACACTTAACAAATAACAATAACAACACAAATAACTAAGATATTATGAAGACACTCAAGTAACTTTACTTCTTAGTCTTACATGCAACCCCGTGACGAACAAACTTTAATTTAATATCGGTTACGTTAGAATCGCAACAGGGTTGATATTACAAATATTAGTTCTCTACTCATTAGCTACATTCTACCACCATCATTGCATAAATATTACATAAATCTTCCTTTAATCGTTAAATGTCTCACCCAGGATCTACGCACAGCTTGGATAGAGCTTACTTCCCAGCTGTAAATGTTATAGAATCTAAAATATCCGCTTTATGTGCTTCGGCACCTAGCTACATGGGAAATGCATGCGTTTTGCGATGTAAGATAGCTAACAAATTGGTCTCTTGTTTAAGCTAATCTCATTTCCACCAATTGGGCAGGAAATTCAGTTGCACTTCAGGTGAACTGTTGGTCAGTATCCTCATTGAACTTCAATGAATTTGTAGCTAATAGAGTCGAGCGTATTCAGAATCGTACCGCGGTTAAGACTTGACATCAAGTACCAACGAAATTGAAGCCAGCACTTTTCATATCGCGTGGGTCTACTCCGTACATCATCTGCACCCAGAGGGACCGTTTTAAAGACGCTGTAGGAAAGCCAGTCTTTCTGCACCTTCTAGATGGGACTGTTGAAATACTTTTCCATCCAACGCGCGGTGAATGTTCGGATCAGAACCCTAGTACTGGCAGTCAGATACCAACAAGCTTCTATGCCATAACAATGTATGCTCTCTTGTGTTTCACACAACTCCACACCATGTTATCCCTACCTTTGTTTTATCAGAGTGCGGAAGAGTATATCGTTACCTCATTTATTGAAATCAAGTATGATATTTCGCATCCGACCATTTGCTATCGAATTTGCAAAGTAAATATTGAATCTTGCCAATTAGCGCAAAATTAAAGTCCCGACACAATATGTGCATAGGAGAATAACTAGTAAATATCATCTATAGATTTTGTTAGTTAAAATGTTGTATACCGTTCTCGTGGACTTCAGTGCCTCATTACTTCTTTCACAAAGGGGTTTCGTCTTTCAGCAGCTCATGGGGATTCCGTATGGGTGAATTGCAATTTTTTCTTGTCATGCCAAATGGAAAAGAATAATTCCACGACGTTGCAGAATATGAAAAATTATGTATCACTCAATAAAATTAGCAGTAAAACGGTCTTTGCATAATTATATCAATATCATAAAGATATCAATCTTTGCATTAATTACCATAGGATTGGGCATCAATATCCTTATCGTTTTAGTAAGAAAAAGTTCTGAAGTTTTATTTACTTGACATTTTAAAGATCCCGATTCGCCTTAAATTAGAAGTCATATATTTCTGTCACTTAAACTGTACCATTCGGACGGATGTGAAGTCTCAAACTTCTAGATACTCTAATAAATAAATATCAATAAGCTGTTAACAATGGAAGAATACGTTTTCATATTCTAATGTTTTAAGTAATTACAATATGTCCATATATTTATAATTTTTGGTCACCGATATCTTAACCTTAACGATAACTTGTCTAACATAGATAAACATAAGTTAATATTAAATAAAATTTGGACTTTGTACTTATTTATAACTTTTTCATGCTAAAGCATTGAGTTTCTGCCGGCTATATCATTCGGTGAACTGCTTGCATTTTTACCTCTATTACGCACTTCCAAAAGCAGAGTACCGACTACCACGTGCTTTCTTGTTTAAAATATTTTTGTTTTAAGAATTTATCATTTTCATTTACCGGTAAAATATTTAGAACATTTTTTCCCTAATTCGACCTCCTGTTTCATTAATCCCTGAACATATCGCTTACCACATTTTCACGAATATTGAACATGTTATATGTATTTAAATCTGGTAAACCTAACCGATATCCCAACCAGCATTCCAACGCAATTAAAGAAGTTTACAATAATATGTAGTTCGTTTTTATTATCAAAATAATTATCGTTTAGAAGTTAAATCTATGTGCCAATTTTTTCTATATCATCGGCGCTATCGGTATTTAAAACTTCAATTTTTTTGTTGAAATGTTTTTCGATATCGGAACACACCTTCCTAGTCTTCTCATCCGTTAAAAGATTTATTGCGATTCCAGACTTTCCTGAAACAAAATGTTAAAGATAAAAATGTTAAAAAGGTAATGAAATGAGAAAGGTAATTAGAAAACCTTAAATCAGTGTTTAAAAAACTGCATTCAAATAAGCAAAATAAGTAAGCATGACACAAATGGTATAAGCAAAGACACTAGAATAATAAGATGCGTAACGCCATACGATTTTTTTGCACACGATTTTTTCGGGATGGCTCCTTAGCTGGTTCCAGGCTCTTTTGAATTTTTATTCAAGAGTCAAAGAGAGAGCGCTCTACAGCCAGCAGCTCTCTTGTACGCATGCAGCGACAGCCGATCACTGTATGTGTGCACACGTATGCTCATATATTGTAAATTTGACAAAATATGCCCTTCACTTCAGAAGTTTATGGACTTTCAATCTATATTATTTGTACTTGGCAATCGAGTACAATGTACTCGTAAACTCTAATTTTGCATTGCCTTAACATGATAATTATTTAATTACATCATATAAATGGTAATAGGTGAATAAATGTACATAATAATACCAAATTATTTTAATAAATTACTTTATACTAGAAAATATGTCGTTAGAGTATTCAGCTTGCGACGTGGAAAATTTTTTTGATCTTAGTGATTATAAGGTGCGCTGGTCCTGTCTCAAGAATTCAATTTTGCAATACACAGGTTGCATATGATGTTTTTTAACTATTTATTATATTTATTACTAGTAAACAAGTTAAAAAATATGAATTTTTCTGTAAATTATCAATTTTCAGTATTTAAAATGCAAATATTATTTTGTTGAATGTTTTTGTTATATTCTAATGTGATATTTGTAAAAACTGCTCAATTTTGGGTGGCTAAAAAAGCGCACAAAATGTATTCTTTCTTCTTTTAGCTCCTCTTGATTCGTTTGCTTAAAGCAATACTGTTTCTCGAAATTTTAATAATATAAGCGCATTTTTAAATTAAAAAAATTGATTTTCTGAATTATTAAAGCACAATTGCGATAAAGTGCGATAAGTTATTGTCCTAAGTAGTACAAAATAAAAAAAATTTTAGAAGTGTACATATTTTCATAATTTGTCGCGCCTATATTTCGTTGTGCTGGTACTGCTGCTTTTCGATAAAGGTTTGAACTTTTGAATTTAACATTAATTGTTTTATGTAAAAAAATTGGCTATGGCCGACAAAAAAAGATTAAATATCAGTGGGAACAAGTGCAGCGATTACCATTGTGATGTTCTAAAAGACGAAAACACACTTTTGATTTATATGTAACTTTATTCGAACTGTCCACCTTGAGAGCATTATACCGAATAACACCTTTTTAATGTCATCACGGCATCATGTCATGGCATCATAGCTTCATCACGGGAAGGCACTTTTTCAGTTAGTTCATTTTACCTATATCAAAATCATTTAGGAGAACTTTTTAACTATCGAATGGTAAGTACATAGGAAATTAAGAGGGAAAGGATATTTAAAAATTTCATTAGAATTTATTCCAATGCATTTTAACTCAAAAAACTAAGAAGAAAGGATGAATCGACATCACCAATAATTAATTTACGCAAGCCTGACGGTTGATGAGGTTGGTCATGGACATGTCTGACAAAAAGATGGCAACTGAAGGTTAAAACCTCTTAAAGCCAATAACAAGAACGACCTGTATACAAACTTTAAAATATTTAAGTAGGGTAGTCTACACGAACATTACTCAATCGATGGACGAACTTAACACACATATGGAAGCTTTGTTGTATAAGGATCGTCAAACTCTTAGGGCCAACGCCAACGATATAAGATCATTGAAACAAAGTTTGGGTTTACATTTTTGTCAATAGAATAAGAAAATTTTGACAAAAATACATGACGTTACAATCGCCAAATTTTTAATAGTTTAATAGTTTGCGCCAGGTAGATAATCAAGATCTAATTAAAGGAAAAAATGAGTAGAACTAATAACACCATTTGAGAACATTTATAAAGCCAAATAATAGAGGTCCCAAATGGATAGTATTTTTGTATTTCCACATACTACAACTGCCTACGACTTCTAGTAATATTTGTTTACATTAAATGGACATTCTCCTGAGCCCTGCGATGTGCCTTGCTGTGTTCGGTCACAGCTTTTTCGGGCGGTTCCGATTTTTACATAGATCAAGATCAAGATCACAACTAGGACGAAGTGTGTGCGAAGTTTGCAGCGCATACAGGCGCCACCACTGCCACCTAAATTAATTTTGTTACCTAAATGATTGCGTTCTTTTGTAGTGGTGTATCGATAAGTAAGTACTACTAGGCGCAACATAGGCCTTGTAAACAACGAAACATCTATTAGCCTCTCAATATTTTATGTTTATTGTTATTCATTATTATACACTAGTTTTAGTTTACATTATTATGAGATTAACGGCGGCAGTCCATTTAAACCAGAGAAAACGTAGTTATTTTGAACCGAAGAGTTTGTATGAGTATGAGTGAGTTTGTAAACGCAAGCCGATGCGACGCGTGCGACGCAAGCGGGGTGGTGTCGCGGGGACTCCCCGACTATAATGATTTTTTGCCAAGTCAATTTTTTATAATAAATGAATTTTTATAATAAATAGTTTGTGTGTTCCTGATTTTTTTACGTTTTCTTACGATGTGTGATAATAATAATGATTTAAAAAAGAAATTATCGGAACACCAGAATCTAATAAGAAAAGAAACAAGAAGAACACACAATCATTAGAGACAGAAACCAGAATCTGATTCAGAAAACGCTTCATGTAGTTGTATGTACTTTTTATACAAACTTCTGTTTTGGGATATTTAAAAAAAATGTCAGACAAATTGTAAAATATGCTATTTTTTATGAACTTTGTTCACACATGAACACGGATATACGTATGATATTACATGTATATATGTTGGTAATTTCCATAAGTAAAAAAAAATATAATTTTTATTAACTGAATAATTACAACACTTTATTTTTGGAGAACACCGACCTTCTTAATTTAAGTCTCAAACTGAACTCTGCTTATTGACCTAGATTGATTGACGTTCAAGCCTCGGCCTCAAGCTTTTCAATATATGGACTTTGGAGAGAGGGAGCTTTGGATAACTGCATTTCTCTTGGATTCAAGTGCATTCGCTCTTGGATACAAGTGCTCTTAGGTTCCTAGGATTTTGTTTATGAAATTTAAAACTTTTGTTTTCGAGTTTGCGAGTCCGAACTCTGAACGTGGGAAAGTGACAATTATTTTGGGTTTGGATAAAGATTGTTTAGTCTACCAGTGGGTGATTTGTTTGAATAACATCCTGTATTGGTTCTTATCTGTTATTGCTTGGGTACATAATGGGTAGTGTGGGGTGTATTGGTTATACTGTGTATATGCTCAGTAGGCATATGCTTAAGTCTAAGGGACTTGAGGATATGTCACTATATATATATATATATATACATATATATATTATATATATATATAATCACGATTTTGCGGTTGCAAGTTTAGAAAAAAAATATAATTTTGGTTTCAAGGCAAAAATACAACTTTGAATTGGAGACAGTTCAGGTCTTAATTGTAAAGTGAATGAATTAAATCTAAAGCTGGAGTGCGAGTTTGAATTTTTTTCCCCACTTTTTACGGATATTTCAGAAAATTTTGAAATTTCTCGTTTGCACTTCCACTAGCTGAGTAACGGGCATCTGATAGTCGGGGAACTAGACTATAGCATTCTATCTTGTTTTTATTGGCCAGAGTCGGCTATTGATCCTGATCAAATATATATATACATTATATAGTCAGAAACTCTTTCTTCTACCTGTGACATACTTTTTAACGAATCTAGTATAGTATGAATAAACATGATCCTGCTTGGCCGACATGTATTAGCTTTCACTTTTTAGAAAGCTTTTACAAGGTTACTTACTTGAACTGACCCACCTAAATAGTGTTTCTTCTTCCTATGGAGCTTTTTCTTCAAAATGGAACTGGCTTGCCTAGAAACAGTGTTTGTCCAAAACCGCCTCCCGTTGTTTGACCGATACATTCGGATTCCACAACTAACGGTAGCTGGACCGATACCCTCGGCTCCGCAATAGTTTTTCTATTTCCCTGGTCGCGAGCCTTCTATACTACAAGGTTACGCGGTCCAAGAAGTCATATAAGCAAAAAAACTTGAACCTTTCAAACGACCAAGCTTACTTAGGCAACCAGGTTGGCAGCATACAAATAACAATTAAATGCTACTTCAGCATATCTAAGGTCTCATATATCCCGGAAATTAGTTCGAGTGAAACTAGGAATTTCTTAATTTAATATAAGTCAAGCGTAATATACAGCTCCGCAGCCGTTGCTTATTTGTATTGCTTGGTTTTGGCCAACTGCTGCCCACACAGGCAGTCATTGCAGCCAAATAATGTTGAATCAGAACAGAATACCATGGAGTTCTGAGCGAAAGGGCGCTGTTAGAAAGCAACAAAGACTTAACACGTCTCACAGAACTGCGATGTGAAACTAGAAGCATATGTAACGCTGCCGCCAGGGCAGAAACCAAAATAGGTCATCTGTTGGTATGATTCTAGTCTCATCATTAGAGACAAGTCACTGTTACCCGTCATCGGGTCTACTCGGTGAACTCCCCTTTCAGTGTCAATCAAGTTCAGTTTCAATCTACGGCACGACCGCAATCATGGAAAATGCATTGCCTCGCTTTTAATATAAAGGCAACCATTTTCATCCAACCAGACTTGCAATTACAGTGTTGGAAAAAATAATAGAAACACGTTGGTTGAATCATTGATTTTAAATTTTGTGCTCAGAACGAAAGTAATATTTTTTAATCTTTATTATTTTAAACTCATATATAAGTATATTTCACAATAAGGAACAAAAATATTTTTTTCATCTTTATATTAACTAAAAATAATTAACTTCATTTTTGGGGCTTGGAAAAAATAATAGAAACAAGCTACGTTTCTGCGATTTGTTTGAGTTTTTCCCTGTTTATTTTTTAAAAAAATCAATATATTAAATACTTTCTGGTATGTTTAGCTCATAATAAGTGATTTTGTAAAAAAAAATGGTTAGTTTCGGCTTTTATATTCAGAATGGGCGCGGAGTGAACTGTTCAGCTGTAGAACGAGATACTTAAGAAGAACAGGACGCCGAATCGTACCTAGCAGCGTAACATATACTCACACAATAGAAACCACTGAGCAGCCCCTAAATTGCTTACAGAACCAAATATTTCTGGAAGAGACACGGTTTCCGTTAAAACTGAATTTCGTGCTCTTCGGAAACTAGAGTCGACCCTCGATTAACTTCGCCGGCAAAGAGTCATTACTTTATGACCTTTCGGATGCAAAAATTTCCAGGACCATAACGCCCTATATTGCGATTATCACACGCTAGTCGACCTAGTTCGGAGATTCGCATCCACAAAGTTTTGGCACTATAAAGACCGGGTTACGGATTTAGAGTCGGGGAACGGAAAAAGTCCTCATAGCAAAACACAACAAGCCCACGAGAATACTACTTTCCAAAAATGGGCAAGCTGGCTAATAAATTCTCCAAAACTGTAAGACATACAAAAAAGCTAAATACGATAAGCATCTCAGAATACAAATTTTCTCTCTCTTTCTCACTAAGGAAAAATGCTTCATTACGTACGCCCTATTTGTAAATTCATAAGACTTTGCATATTCGCAAATAAAACCAGCTGAGGAAGGGGTACAACCATTTCGTTGAGCTATACGGGCGCCTTGCGAAGGAACACACAAGAAATCTCAAGATAATCTCAACACCGTGAAGATAATCGACCACAAAGACGAGATCTTGGGCGTACAGCGTACCATTAAAATGAAGAGCGATCTGGAAGCAGTGCTGGATGGAGTTGCTTCTGTGCGAGCGCTGTCAAAGAACTCGAGAATGCAGTTCCTTTCGATTAGCGACTTGGATCCACTAGTCGCTTCAGAGGACCTTTCAAAGGCGTTGGTGGATCAGTTCAATGTTGACCCAAGCTCAATAAAGCTTAGAAGCCTTCGACCCTCCTTCAGGGATACCCAAACGGCAACAATAGGCCTGTCGTGTAGCGAGGCACAAGCGGTCCTGGCCAAGGGAAAGCTGAAGGTGGGATAAACAGTCTGCAGAGTCAAAGAGAGCGAATCAAGACCTAGGTGCTTTAAGTGCCTGGAGCTCGGCCACATTGCGGTGCGATGCAAGTGCTCTGCAAATCGCAGCGACTGCTGTCTCAAGTGCGAACAAACAGGGCACAAGATAGCTAGCTGCACACAAGATGCCAAATGCTTTCTATGCATCAGTGCCAGGAGAGCCGAAGCTAAGCACATTGCGGGCAGTAGAAGATGACCTATGAGCACCAATCCCCCGATAAAGTGAAGATTATCAAAATTAACCTCAACCACTGCGAAGCTGCGCACCATCTGCTGAGTCAAACCATGCGCGACACTCAAGCTGGAGTCGCCCTTATTAGCAAGCCGTAGAAAAGAACCCCGGGGATTACATACTAGACGAGACAAGGAGCGCCGCGACCCTGACCAACGGGGTAGGCCGACCAAGGAACCTCATTCTTTGTTCGGGTGGTGGTTGGCGACCTGTACCTGTACAGTTGTTACTTACCAACACGCCTTACCCATCAGGAGTTTTTAGCAATCCTAGATGAGTTGGCAAACGACGCAAGAGGAGAGTGAAACGTAGTCATCGCTGGGGACTTTAACACCTGGGCAGAAGAATGGGGCTCCGTCCATACGAATGCAAGCTTTAGCGTCGTTATAAGTAGATCTCCTATATACGGGATCAGAGCACACCTTCAGCAAAGCTGGAGCCGGGTCGGTAGTGGAAGTCACCTTTTTCAGTAGCTCGCTATTCCAACGCGCACAATGGTCCCTCAGCGAGGTATACACGGCTAGTGACGACAAGGCGGTAGTCTGCGACATCACCAACAGAGGACAAACCACAGCCCCACCAACGCAAAGGCACTTTAACCCAAAGACGCTCCAGCGGGACGCATTCCTGAGGGAATTTGGGAATCCTGGCATCGATGCGAACGCAGCGGACAGCGCAGAGTGTCTCACTCGAGCAGTTAGGACGGTATGCAGAGCCAGCATGAAGGTGTCGAGGAGCCATTACCGTCATCTGGAACCAGTCTATTGTTAGACCGAGGAAATCGCGGAGGCACGCAGAAATTGCCTACGGGCAAGACGGCGTCAGCAAAGGGAGTACCTGAGGCAAGAATACGCGAAAAACCGACTGACTCTAAAAAGACTCATCAAGCAGTCAAAAAGTAGTTGCTTCCTGGAACTATGCGATTCGGCCGAGCAGGATCCATGGGGATCAGCATACAGAATAGTTATCAAAAAGATTAGCCAAGCGAAATCCTTAAAAGCCGAGGACGCTGCCCAGATGGCGTCGATCGTGGAGCATCTGTTCCCATTAGTGCCCTTGTCTCCGCAAGCTGCGAACACGGCTCCAGCAGACGCATCACAATTAATATGCCTACCGGATGAGATTCGCAAGGTAGCCAGTGATATGCCGTCGGGAAAAGCGCCACGACCAGATGGAATACCAGACATCGCCGTTAAGCTAGGCATGAACGAGCACCCGGAAGCATTCGCAAATGTGTTTAACCAGTGCCTCACGGAAGGCATTTTCCCAGAGAAGGTATGGGCCTGGGAGGTATTAGTGCGCGGCGCACCCTCGGATTTCCCTTACTAACAATATATTACTCACAATATATTCTATATATGCTATATATTCTATAAATTCTATATATTCTATAAATTCTATATATTCTATAAATTCTATATATTCTATATATTCTATTCTATATATACTATATATTCTACATATTCTATTTGTTTATATATTCTATATATAATATATAACCTATATATTTTATATATTCAATTATTCTATATATTCCATACATATATTTTATATATTCTATATAATATAATATATTATATATAGAATATATAAAAAAATAGAATATGTAGACTCGTTATTACGAGTTTGCGGTTGCAAGTTTTGAAAAAAATATAATTTTTATTGAAAGGCAAAAATACAACTTTGAATCGGAGACAATTCAGGTCTTAATGGTAAAGTGAATGAATTAAATCTAAACTGGAGTGCGAGTTGAACGCTTAGCAAACCCTTGTCTGAATTTTTCTCCTTGGAGCACCTTATGTTTAAATGGATTGCGCTCTTTTAGAGTGTTGCGCATGAAAGGAAACGGCAGAAGAAACGTTTCCGACCATATGAAGTATGTATATTCTTGATCAGGAATAGCCGAGTCGATCTGGCCATGGCCGTCTGTCCGTCCGTCTGTCCGTCCGTCTGTCCGTCTACCCGTATGAACTACAAAAGCTAGAATGTTGAGATTAAGCATGCTGCTTCCAGAGAAGCAACAGTGGGCTGTTGCCACGCCCACTATAAGGTAATAAACTGTCACGCTCACAATTTCAAAAATTTTTTGATATTTTTTCATTTTTGAATATCTTGTAAATTTCTATAGATTTGGAAAAAAACTTTTTGCACACCCACTCCAACGCCCACAAACCGCCCAAAACTCTCACGCCCACACTTCGAAAAAATTTATAAGTTATTTTTCATTTTATTATTTTTTCCCTAATTTCTTCCGATATTCCAAAAAATTTTAAAATTTCTCGTAGTTTCACTAGATGAGGGAAGGGTATCTGATAGTCGGGGAACTCGACTATAGAATTCTATCTTGTTTTAGATTCGTTTCGACGTAAAATCGCTGTACCTTCTTTGCTCACTTTCATGTCTTCTACATCTACATGTATGATTTATATTTGGACAGGTACTGGTTTTTCTAATTTTTTTCTTGTTACTTATACAAGATTCATTAAAAGTATGTAACAGGTAAATGACTCTAAAACGACTCTATAAATAATATTCTTGATCAGGGTCACTAGCCGAGTCCATCGGGCCATGTTTATCTGTCCGTCCGTCCGTCTGTCCGTATAAGCGGCACGATCTCATAAACTATAAAAAGTAGGAAGTTGAGATAAAGCATTCCGATTCCAGAGACAAAGACTCATAGCTAGTTTGTATCCAATTGCTCACAGTTTTGAATGTTTTTATTTGTTTTCGTTTTGTTATTTGTCTGTTTAATTTCTATCGGTATAACATAAACATTTTGGCACCGTCCACTCTAACGACCACAAGCGATATACAACTGTCATGCCCACATTTCTTAACAATGTTGCGATCTTCATAATTTTATTTTTTTGTGCCAATTTATGTCGTTATGCCAAATTTGGAGATTTCTCGATTGTACTCCCATTATATGAGTAACGGACCTCTGATAATCGAGGAACTCGACAAAGCGTTTTTTCTTTTAAATTTAAAAAATAATTTCCTTACCAAATCTTCCAGTGCGCCCTATTCGATGTAAATAAGTTTCACAGTCAGCCATCCCACGACCGTCTACGGGCAAATCGAAATTCACTACAATTGTAACTTGTTCGATATCAATGCCTAAAACCACGATTAGATCAGTACATATATCAAAGGATTTTTGAGCATATACCTCTTGATAAAACATTTGTAGTTATAAGCACTTTTTCAAGTCCAGAACGGAAACGATCTAAGACAGCAAGTCTTTGCTCAACTGTCAAATCCCCGGATAGAACAGCAACAGAATGGCCATCCGACGTCATTTTTGCAGCAAGCCAAGCAGCAGTTCTTCGTGTCTATAACAGAAAGATTATACATGTTTTTATGAAATAGATTATTATGGATTCCAGCGGTATATTTTAGTTTATTAATTCTATGCTGTTAAGTTAATATAAAAACATGTTCAAATGTAGGAATTGCCAGACCTTTAGCGAAACTGGTCCCTGGGCTGACAGCTAAACAGCTGATTTGCCGGTTACGAAGTACAAAACATGATTAGGGTTTTATATTCCTCAACATCTCGGCCCATAATAAAACTAAATTTCTGAATTAAGCGGCATTGCAAGCTTTAAAATCTGACAGATAAGTTCTTCGGATAAAGTACGCAGCTAGATTGCGCGTACCAGTCCGTCATGGCCTGGATATACATCGACCATGTGTGCACAAATCCACGCTACTGGAGGTGTATTCGACTCCTAGATGTGGCGTTTATCCCCAGGTTCGACGTCTTGCTCTCCGTGTTCCCCTTTGGGTGCTGAAGGAGCTTTATGAAATACTCCTTATGCAATTTCTTTCAGAATCCCCTTTTCCGCCCCAGTGGGGCTCATTAATAACGAAGGGTGCTGATGAACCAAGATAAAAATGGATCCTGTGTAAGTGCTCCTTTAATAAGTGTGAAATTCATGATGTTTCGGCAGAATTGGGATATTGGGTACTTGACGCCCTTCGGCAGTTGTAAGTTAAGCTATTAGATAAGCGGCCACCTACACGGAACTGGCGGTATTCGCAGATTATGCGTGACAGAATGCATAACTTAGAAGATGGTTTCATTGATGTATTCTTGTCAAACTGATAAAGATCTGATGCGAAGCTGCTCCGTGACTGTTTTTAACACAATATGGGGTTTGTACATTTATTTGAAGGTTAGGTCAAAGTTTGGCGGAATAAATCGGAATACCTAACTAACGAAGAGAATCAGCTTGGTCTAGGAGGAAACTCGAACAGAGATCAAGAGAGTAAAGAGATTGGTCCAGCTTCTATGCGGGTGTAAAAATGTGTCGCGTCTGTCACGTCTCGTGTTTTGGCTTAATAAGAGACATAGAGCTTGTGCCGCCTGCGTGAGGTTTTCGACAGTAAATAACATCTACTTATGCCACTATTCAGGCAACATTGGTCAGATAATACTTGCCAGAAAAAGACTGTCGTCTTTGGGAATCCAGTTAATTCCTAAAACCTTGGTTCGACTATTAATTGCGAATGATGCAGTTGCTGTTTGACACACATTTTCCAAGCTCAAACTTTGCCTTAGACATTAGCTGAATAAGTTCCTCACGGTGGTTAATAATTTCGTTTTCGGTCGTGAGGATATTGTCGACGTAAAAGGCAACTTAACAATGTATCCGCGTTCTGAGTCTAAGGCTCGAGAGGGCTACTCTACTCACTCGCTTGATGGATCTTTTTGGATGTGCTCAGTGTTTTCACCTATCTCCCAATATCGTTGGTAATGTCAAGCGTACTCATGAACGTAATGATGGCTTATAAGTAGGGCATTGCTACAGATGTGATGATCCATTTGAAAATTGAGGAAATGGCATTAATGTTTCGATGTGTGCCGTATTACCTAAAATAACAGACCAAATTTGTTCAGTGCCAGCCAATTGACGTCTATCATAAACCTGTAGTAACATTCGTCGATGCAATGACGTAATTTTGCCAGCACATGCGCTGCGGTACCAAATATATGTCGAAATACCATTGGTTTGATGAGCGGTGTCATCAGTCTTGATGGAAGAAATTTTTTGAAAAATGGATTCGAAGGCGAACGTGTGTAGCCCAAGTGCGGTGACACGTCGTTCGAAAACAAAGGACGGCTCATAGCCGCTATCAAACGGAACCAGACAAATTTTGTATGTCCCTTTGTCATTTTAACATATACCACTACACTTTACACTTTGGTTTGATTCTCCGATGTGGGTTTCTCCTCCGTCGTAGAAGTGATCGCTCGCCCAGGTAATGCCGCGTGATTGGTGGTGACGAGGTGGGCTTTGGGCTTAGGGATGCTTTACCGTTCCTAGACTAGGGTCAACAGGTTCTGGGCTCTCAAGGCGAACGCCTTGCTAGCCGCAACCTCCTAATGCCGCGTGATTGGTGGTGAGGAGGTGGGCTTTGGGCTTTGGGATGCTTTACCGTTCCTAGACTAGGGTCAACAGGTGCTGGGCTCTCAAGGCGAACGCCTTGCTAGCCGCAACCTCCTGTCCCTTGCTCTGTCCCGGCCAGTCCCGCCAGAAGCCTGTTCAGTTCCTACAAACGTTCTGTGCAATCGTCCGGCTTGCTCCGCAGTCCCTGTAGGAAAACGCATAGTGAAAAACGAACGTTCCACGAACTTGACGGGTCTGCTCGACGTCTTCGCTGCGGATGGTGCGGTCTGCGCTGCTGGGTATTCGACACTTGTGCTAGGAATTGCTGTCAAGGCTGCTTCCTCCAGGTAATCCCGGGGTGAAACAACAACTCGTCAACCCCATGTCTGCTCTGACCGGTGGCGCCCGTACCAAGCCTGCTCGGTTGTTACGAACGCTTCAGGTTTACACAGTAAACCGGATCTTCACTACAACCGCTTTCGGACTCGACTGGCTAACCCCAGGGTCTGGGGTCTATTCGGGGTCTCAACTCTGAGACTTGCCTCGTCCCGAACGTCTCGACGTAGCGATCTTGCTCCTTGCTGACTTTAACGACTGTAGCTCCTTGCTTCGTTGCTTCGCGTTGTTCAGGCCTACTTGAACCGTTATTCTCCGTTACTACGCTCTAAATTGTTGCGTCACTGGCAACAGGCAGGGCCTCGTGCCGCAGTTGTCATCTAGATTTGTGCGGAGTTTTTAACTCCTCACAACACTTCTGGAAGAACTTGGATTGATCATATTGATATAATAGTGGAGTGGGTTTGTCACAACTATAAATCAATATTCAAGTGGTGTCAGGACAAAGCGAATAAATTTAAAACAAATTAAAAATGGGGAAAGTATTTGTGCTTTCAAAGACAAAAGTCGTATTATATATGTCCTAATCGGAAAATCGCCATAGCAAGTAGCTTTATTTTACCTTAAAAAAGGAGAGCTAAATAAAAAATTTCCTCTATTGATAATAACCGCAAAAAAAAATTATTTTATTATTCGTAAGTGAGCTGTTGCATAATAAACGGCGAGGATCGCAGAACGCTTTGTTTCACACTTTACGGTGCCATTCATGTACATTCTAATGACTACATAACAACCCATTAAAGCCGAAATGAAAAAACAATTGCAAAAATACTCCTTACTAATCGTTACAGCAGACTTTGACGTTTAGCACACGGTTGAGGTGAGGGCTTTTATATTTGCTCATACCAAAAACAAGGATGGTACATGCCACTAATAAGTTAGCTTTATTAAAAAGAATATAAAAGAATTATATAAAAGAAAAACCAAATTTTTGTAATCGTTTCGAGTCAGATGGACGCTCTAGGTATTGGACTAGAGATCCCACAGTCCAGTCACCAAGTAACGTGAAGCAAACCGTGAAGCACGGTGGCGGATCAATAATGGTTTGGGGCTGTATATACAAAAACGGAGTTGGTCCCTTGGTCTTAATTGAAGGAATAATGCGGAAGGAACAGTATTTAAACATTTTGCAACAAAATCTTCCAAAAGTAATTCAAAATATTGGTATTGCTGCTAAAAAATGCATATTTCAGCAAGACAATGATCCCAAACACACTTCGATTTTGGTAA
Source organism: Drosophila orena (assembly GCA_005876975.1). NCBI lineage: Eukaryota > Metazoa > Arthropoda > Insecta > Diptera > Drosophilidae > Drosophila > Drosophila orena. The sequence goes on along the minus strand of VCKV01000328.1, from coordinate 325,023 downwards.
AAAAAAATTGGATGGAAAAGCAAAATTTTCAGTCGCTGAAGTGGCCACCGCAATCTCCTGATATGAATCCCATAGAAAATTTGTGGAGCCATGTAAAATCCCAACTGGAAAAATATGTAGTCCCTCCAAGTGGAATGATGGAGCTGTGGGAAAGAACAAGGGGGGCGTGGCAAAAAGTTTTTTGGCAATTATGTAGAAATTTACAAAATATATAAAAATATGAAAAAATATCACATTTTTCAAAAGTGTGGCCGTGACATTTTTCTGCGGTTTGTGGGCGTGGCAACATTTGGGAACAAACTTGCGCTACTTCTCTGTCTCTGGAAGGGGAATTTATCCGAAAACAGCGCTGGTGCAATAGATGCCTTAAGAACTCTTCTTTCAAAAATAATATTTCAGTTTGCAAAAAAACTACATCACTCAATGCTCCATGTCCCAATTGAAAAAATGGTAAAGGTAAGCACTTGCGTTACAAAAAAACAAGCGTTTCTAGCTACCGTTTTGATTTAAGTAAAATCAACTTTTGGAGGCTTTGAAATCCTAAGAGAATTAATTGATAATGGGTCGCAATGTCCCATTATATCAAAAGAAGCTTCACAAATCAATTATCAAGAAAAAAAGTTATCACTAAGGTTAGTAGAGTGTCCTGTTTAGACACTTGCACTTCAAAGCATAAGGTGAATTTAAGCATAGAAATGCGCTATAATACAAAAGATCTTTTGAATATTAATGCTATCATTCTTCCGAAACTAATGAAAGCCTTACCAATTAAAACATTAGATGTTAGAAAGACAAAGTGGATGAACTATAATTTGGCGGACCCTTACTTTAATAAACCAAAAATAGTGGATATTATTATAGGGGTAGATTTATATCCCCACATCGTAAAATATGGAATGGTTAAAATAGCAGGACTGCTAGGACAGAATACTGAATTCGGATGGATTGTACAAAATCAAAAGGTAAAACAGGCTACTACTATGGAAGTAGAAGATTTAGAGAGGTTTTGGGAAATAGAAAATGAAAGTAATGATATTAAGAAAGAAATTTGTGAAAAACATTTTTTAGAGACCACTAAAAAAGATAAAAAGGGAGATAGGTAGTAAAAATTCCATTTAAAAATTAAAAAGCAATAGTTTCTAGAAAGAAAATTTAAAAAAAAAATATGAAATTTGAAGAAAATCATATAAAATTCATCCATGAATGAATAAACTCGGGTAGAGTCTAAAAAAAAAGAATGAACAAATTATTTACACCATCAGGTGTTACAATTAAGTTATGAGTAGTTTTCGATGCATCAGCGAAAACTACAAAAAACAAAAGTCTAAATGATATTATGTGGGTTGGACAGAGAGTTCAAAAAAATCATTGATATCATCGTCAAATGGCGTAAATGGCCATTTGTAGTATCGGAGGACATTGAAAAAATGTACCGCCAAATAATCATTGATGAAGAGGATAAACAATATTATTCTTCAAATAATAAATTAAAAGATTACAAATTAACATCTGTTACCTACGGTACAGCATCTACACTTGCAAAAATGTATGACGCCTTAGGCTGGTTGCCTCCAGTAACAATAATTGAAAACTTATTTATTCAAAAACTGTGGTTAACCGATCAAAAATGGGATCAGAATGGAATGCATTCATGTATTCTCTGATGCGTCCAAAAAAGCACACGCAGCCGTTGTATATGCTAAGGTGGGATCCTCTTTTATAATTATAGCTACCAAAAGCAAAGTTAATCCGAATAAAAATCGAAAAACTATCCCTAACTTAGAACTTTGTGCTGCACACAAATCTCAAAATAAATAGAAAAAATTCAAAATTTTCAAAATAAATAGATAATAGTTAGGACAGCAATTGGAGGTCAAACGAAGGCATATGGCTGGACTGATTCAACGATCACACTTGCATGGATTATAAATGGGAATAAAAAAGACAAATTTATTCGACGGCTAACTGATGGAATAAGAAAAGTTAAGAAGATCGAGTGGAGACATGTTAGGTCACAAGACAACCCTGCAGACGTAGCATCAAGGGGTGTAACACCGTAAAAATGACTAGAATGTAGAATTTGGTGGATGGGAACTGAATGGTTTGCCAAGTCGAAAGAATACTTGCCAAAAGAGGATGAATTAGATAGTATTATTGTCAGTACTACATTAACAGAAATCCCAAACAAATTAATACTATCACTATTAGGAAAATACTTCTGTATTCGAAAATTGGAAATTATTGCAATAATTATTGAAATAAAATTAAAAAATAAATAATTTCCCACATATCTTACATATCCACATAGTAATTGCATTAATAACAAGAAAACAGCAGGAAATTCAGTTCAGTTCAGAGATACATTGTTTAAAGCGCCAAAAAGATATTGACACTAAAGGCAAAATATTACGATTGAATCCATTTTTAGATAAAGACGCGCTATTAAGAGTGGGAGGTAGATACCAACACTCCAGCGCTGAATTTCATACACAACATCCATTAATTGTAGATAAGTGTAAATTAACTTCGTTAAATATCAAAGGGAAATGACCAAAGGGAAACATTAAGCGCGGAATTAAACTGATGCGAAATTATATTCAAAGACAATTTTGGATATTCGGTTAAAGGAATGGCTTGAATCACAGAATTAATTTAGCCCACCTGTTTTTAACTACGCTGGCTCATATCATATAAGGTGCTCAAAAAATCATGACAAAATCATGACACAAATCGTATAAGGGTTACATTGCTGTATTTGTATGCATGGCCACAAAGGCTATATATTTAGAAGTTGTCAGTTATTTGACTTCTGATGCCCTTTTTAGCTGCACTAAGGAGATTCTTTTCCAGAAGAGGAAAATGTGCAAAAATGTTTTCTGATAATGGAACCAATTTTGTGGGCGCTGCCAGAAAGCTCTCAAAGAAAACACTAAAATTATTCCAATATTAGAAAATGAACAAATTGAATGGAATTATTTTTTTTTTATTATTATTTCCCCGGAAGGAAGCATTTGGGAAGCTGGAGTAATCTTCAACAATGAAATAAATGGAAAATTGAGATACCAAATATTAATAAAGCTCAAGGTGGCTCTTTGGAAAAGTAGAAGAAGTACATAAAAGAAAATACGACCCAGTCAGGGTATTAAGAGTAAAACTACAAGATGAATCAATTTTAAGACCCATTACAAGTTTGCCCCTTAAGTGAAATTGAGGCTGAAGATAGCGAATCACGTATTCCTTTTAAGCAAGCAAAATTTACTCGAAGTAGCCCTAGAATCCATAAGCTTGGTATAATGGCTATAATGTAATTCCCAGCGTTGGTTTGCCAAGTATCGAATGCAAGTTTACCCACACAATGATAACATAAGTGGTCAATTGAAAAATTAAACAACACTACTTCAATTTATTTAGATCCAATACGGTCATGTCGAAGTCATTGCATCTTCTTGGGATCTAATTGTGTATTATAAAATGGATCCATATTTCGACATGATAATAAAGGCAAGGTTTCAAAATCAATGTAATACATATATCGATAACACTCAACGACAACTTGCAAATCTGGAAGAAAATAACAAACTTTTTATGACTAAAGATAGGAAGAGATCCTTTTGAGTTTATGGGCTCTCTCTACCACACTTAGAAGGTAATATAAAAAACCCATAAAGGCAAGCTTTTGTTGTAGAATCAACACTAAATATCCCTAAAAGATCAGCGAGTGAAGTAAATTCATACGAGAATTGAAAATATTGCATTAATTCTGAAAAATGTTACTATGTTTGTAAAGAGTCAATTTACTTCTTTATGATATCAATACAAATAGGTTATTTGATTGGTGAATGCGAAAAGATTCAAGCAGGAGTAATTAGCCTACTTATAGAAGTTATTAACCCTCTTCTTGCGCTCTTCGTCACACCCCCTCCCACCGGCCTGTCTCACACGCGCTTCCTTGACTTGGTAGATTGAATCCAAATATATTAAAGCCTATGCAATTTGTTTGCGCTGCCAGCTTTCTGGCAGCTTAATTTTCCAATTAAAAATCAGCCTTAATTTGGGCAACATTATCAATTTTACTTCTTGTGAATTTGCGCAAAGGTATTTGACTGCGAAAGAGTTCGCAGACACCTATGCTTAGCGATGCCGGCTGATATGCATTGTATAGAAAAACCGAGAGAGATCTGTTAATGCTACGGCTGCGGTCTTACATTATATAAGGCATAGAAATTGTTTAGTATTAAGTATCTACGGTATTCGATTTTGCTGTTAAGAAATCATAAGGAGTTGGCTGGACCGCTCTACAAATGATGCCGGATGTCGTCCTTAACTTAGCCACTCGAAATACGTCATCCTGTCCTGGAATAAGACCGACTATTCGACCCAGTGACCCAACGCATTGGAGGAAGATTCTCGTCCTTGACCAGCACCAAATCATCTATGCGAAGAGGTCGACTTGTTGAGCGCCACTTGGAACGCTGTTAAAGCAGGGTTAGATATTCCCCAAGGAGCCCAAAACATCTGCTGAAGGTGTGTTACTTTCTGCCATCCGTCTAAACGATTGTAGATCAGAGCAGTCAAGTCAGGATCCACAAGAGTCTCAGCGGGTCCGCAAAGAAGAAAGTGTCGCCTGGTTTTCTGAATTGATACTAAAGGCCGAGAATTAACGAGTGTAGAAATTTGACAGACGAAAAGCTGAGAAGCGATGTTCCAACGCAGCGATACAGATGATGCTTGGCCGTCTTAACTGCGTCTTTAACTGCTGTGGTGATCGGGGGGGAATGGTGCGCCAATCGATATTGTCTCCCATACAAAATTGGCTAATAGCAGAAGAGTGAGCGTCGCTCAATGCTAATTGTGTTAATTTAATGAATTCATTTTTACCGCCGACAAAGTTGGTGGCATTGTCACTCCAAATTTGATTAGGTTCGCCTCGACTGGGAATAAAACGATTAAGGGCTCCTAGAAATGAGTTCGTTGTCAAGTCCTGAACCAGCTCCAAACGCACTGCCTTAATGTTAAAACAAATGAATACCGAGATGTAGAACTTTGTAGCCGGTCTATTGCGAACCTACGACGTGTACTAGAAAGGACCACAATAGTAGACTCCAGTAACTGCGAAAACCCGACTAAGGAGCGTCTCTCCACAAGATGAATTGGATACATTTTGCATATGTCTCCAGTGAGAGCAACTGCATATGATCGAAATTTCATAAATATGTTAAACAGTTTAGGTTGTATAACAGGTCCTGCTAGCGCCCCATAAGGAGATTGGCCAGAACTAGCTTACGTTTCCAGACCCATCAGGACCATTTGTGATGTTCTAAAAGACGAAAACACACTTTTGATTTATATGTAACTTTATTCGAACTGTCCACCTTGAGAGCATTATACCGAATAACACCTTTTTAATGTCATCACGGCATCATGTCATGGCATCATAGCTTCATCACGGGAAGGCACTTTTTCAGTTAGTTTACATTTTACCTATATCTAAATCATTTAGGAGAACTTTTTAACTATCGAATGGTAAGTACATAGGAAATTAAGAGGGAAAGGATATTTAAAAATTTCATTAGAATTTATTCCAATGCATTTTAACTCAAAAAACTAAGAAGAAAGGATGAATCGACATCACCAATAATTAATTTACGCAAGCCTGACGGTTGATGAGGTTGGTCATGGACATGTCTGACAAAAAGATGACAACTGAAGGTTAAAACCTCTTAAAGCCAATAACAAGAACGACCTGTATACAAACTTTAAAATATTTAAGTAGGGTAGTCTACACGAACATTACTCAATCGATGGACGAACTTAACACACATATGGAAGCTTTGTTGTATAAGGATCGTCAAACTCTTAGGGCCAACGCCAACGATATAAGATCATTGAAACAAAGTTTGGGTTTAAATTTTTGTCAATAGAATAAGAAAATTTTGACAAAAATACATGACGTTACAATCGCCAAATTTTTAATAGTTTAATAGTTTGCACCAGGTAGATAATCAAGATCTAATTAAAGGAAAAAATGAGTAGAACTAATAACACCATTTGAGAACATTTATAAAGCCAAATAATAGAGGTCCCAAATGGATAGTATTTTTGTATTTCCACATACTACAACTGCCTACGACTTCTAGTAATATTTGTTTACATTAAATGGACATTCTCCTGAGCCCTGCGATGTGCCTTGCTGTGTTCGGTCACAGCTTTTTCGGGCGGTTCCGATTTTTACATAGATCAAGATCAAGATCACAACTAGGACGAAGTGTGTGCGAAGTTTGCAGCGCATACAGGCGCCACCACTGCCACCTAAATTAATTTTGTTACCTAAATGATTGCGTTCTTTTGTAGTGGTGTATCGATAAGTAAGTACTACTAGGCGCAACATAGGCCTTGTAAACAACGAAACATCTATTAGCCTCTCAATATTTTATGTTTATTGTTATTCATTATTATACATTAGTTTTAGTTCACATTATTATGAGATTAACGGCGGCAGTCCATTTAAACCAGAGAAAACGTAGTTATTTTGAACCGAAGAGGAGTTTGTATGAGTATGAGTGAGTTTGTAAACGCAAGCCGATGCGACGCGTGCGACGCAAGCGGGGTGGTGTCGCGGGGACTCCCCGACTATAATGATTTTTTGCCAAGGCAAAACAATTGAAGAATCATTTGATTCAAATTGAATTTTTATAATAAATAGTTTGTGTGTTCCTGATTGTTTTACGTTTTCTTACGATGTGTGATAATAATAATGATTTAAAAAAGAAATTATCGGAACACCAGAATCTAATAAGAAAAGAAACAAGAAGAACACACAATCATTAGAGACAGAAACCAGAATCTGATTCAGAAAACGCTTCATGTACTTCATGTACTTTTTATACAAACTTCTGTTTTGGGATATTTAAAAAAATGTCAGACAAATTGTAAAATATGCTATTTTTTATGAACTTTGTTCACACATGAACACGGATATACGTATGATATTACATGTATATAATTATATGTTGGTAATTTCCATAAGTCAAAAAATATATAATTTTTATTAACTGAATAATTACAACACTTTATTTTTGGAGAACACCAACCTTCTTAATTTAAGTTTCAAACTGAACTCTGCTTATTGATCTAGATTGATTGACGTTCAAGCCTCGGCCTCAAGCTTTTCAATATATGGACTTTGGAGAGAGGGAGCTTTGGATAACTGCATTTCTCTTGGATTCAAGTGCATTCGCTTTTGGATACAAGTGCTCTTAGGTTCCTAGGATTTTGTTTATGAAATTTAAAACTTTTGTTTTCGAGTTTGCGAGTCCGAACTCTGAACGTGGGAAAGTGACAATTATTTGGGGTTTCGACAAAGATTGTTTAGTCTACCAGTGGGTGATTTGTTTGAATAACATCCTGTATTGGTTCTTATCTGTTATAGCTTGGGTACATCATGGGTAGTGTGGGGTGTATTGGTTATACTGTGTATATGCTCAGTAGGCATATGCTTAAGTCTAAGGGACTTGAGGATATGTCACTCCCCCAACCATTGACTTTGGCATGTCCTCAGGTCGTTAAAATTGGATACATCATTATATTGTTTTCGGGTTGGCTGTGTTCTTTTACATTGAGTTCTGGTGTCGAATTTTCTTCGTTTTGTTTAGAATATTTTACAATAAGTTTCTTAGGGATACTCTTGAACTTATATGCTAGGTACAGGGTTAAGCTTATTATCATAACAACGAAAGTTGTAACGCATATAATTTGGAATATATTGTAATGTTTTACATGAGCGTTTATTAATTCCTTTGTTAGTATATGGGATATTGGTTCTAATCCTGTAACATTATTAGTAATGTAAATTGTTTGCGTAAAATCTGCTTGATTGTTTGAAATTATGAATTCATCAATTTGGATTGTACAATTTTTAATCTTTACAATGTTATTTCCTGATATTACAATATTGTTGTTAGTACAATCTTGATTGATAGCTGTTTCTGGTAGATTCCATGTAATTAGTATATTTGCTTCTATGTAATTGATCTGACAATTTTTATGAGTCTTAGTGTATTTACACTGAGTTTCTTCTTGTTTGATTAGTCCAATTATACATTTGTCATATATTACTAACTCTGTATTCTTATGGTATACTTGATTATTGAAAATATAAAACTTATCAAATATTTGCTCAGTTAAAATGTAACCTTGTTCGTCTGGGTAAGGCACTACTTGAAAGGTTGGAAATTTTGTGATTTCGCTTGGAACATGGGAAAGTGGAATGGAAAATGGAATAGAAAATTTGTGATGGCATTAGTTTTATTTGGATTGGGTTTGATGCCGTTCGTGGTTACAATGTGTCCCAGGAATTCGGTTTCCTTTTTCATGAACTCGCATTTGTCTAGCTGTAATTTTAAGTTAGCATCCCTGAGTTTCCCAAAGACTTTCCTTAGAGATAGAATGTGTTCCTCCAATGAAGTGGAGTAAATTATAATATCATCCAGGTATACTAGGCAGTCCTTGTAGATTAAGTCTTCCAGAAGATTGTTCATGCATCTCTGAAATGTTGCAGGGGCATTTTTCATGCCAAAGAGCATACGTGTATATTCGTAATGTCCTTGTTTGGTTGAAAAAGCTGTTTTCGCGATGGAATTCTTATCCATTTGAATTTGGTGAAATCCTTTGGCTAGATCAATTGTTGTAAAATATTGGCATCGTCCGAGTTTATCCAATATCTCATCCATTCTAGGGATGGGGAATTTGTTGTTGACAGTTATTTCGTTGAGATTCCAATAATCCACTGCTAACTTAAATTTCTGTTTCCCAGAGGCGTCTGCCTTCTTAGGGCCACCCAAATGGGAGAACAATAAGGTGACTTCGACTTGCGAATTATACCTTGTTCTATCATTTCATTAATTTGTTTGTTGACTTCTTGGTCAACGCTTTGGGGGTATTTATAAGATTTTCGGTAAACTGGATCTTCGTGTTGAGTTTGGATAACATGTTTAATAGTACTTGTGAAGGTCAAATTTTCTCCTTCTTTGTACTGAATGTCTCTATATTCATATAGGACCTTCTTTAAACATTCAACTTCTTCTACATTTAAATGTTCGAGTCTGTATTCATTACATTCGTAATTCATTATTTATCGCGAAGTTGACTACATCTTGGTCCACTGATTTTGGATCAAAGTGCCTTATATCATTGTCCATTGTGTCAATGTTTACTTTTGGAGCGAGGCATTTTGCTGATGCGGTCTCCTCCTTTTGTTTAAGCTTGGGTTAAGGCTTGGGTTTAGGCTTGGGTTTAAGCTTGGGTTTAAGGCATTTTGTGGATGCGGTTTCAACTATTTCTTCTTCGTACCTAAATCTGTAGGTTCTTGAACCTAGAGTTACAGTTTCTTCTTCGTAGTCAATTTTTGCCTTCGTTTCTTTGAGATATTTTCGACCTAACAGGAAGTCATAGCTATCGGAAAAATTATGGACATAGAATTTTTGTACGGACGGACATATTGGAGTGGGTTTTATCATAATGCTTCTTTTTAAATTTATTGGCCCTTTTATGGTATATACTATCAAATCTTCTTTTTCTTCCTCTAGGTTTGCAAAGTTTTCTTTTATGATGTTGATCGAGGAACCTGTGTCGATCATTCCCTTATAGTAATTGTTATGATAACTTATTAGAACATAGGGACTGGTTCGATTTCCCGTGTTTCCTGAGTGTCCGAGGCGATTTGATGAAAATTTACGTCCATCCTGTGCTCACACTATAAACTAATGCGTACACTTAATGAGTTCAATTCGGGTGTTTGAATCTAACTGACTCGCTACTGCGAGGGCATCGCCTTTTATTCATTCTTACATAGGTTCTTATCATCTAATTATATAATGCAGCGCTTGTAAGACGCTGCAGTCTGCGTTGGTCAATGCAGCTGATATTTATCTTAAATCTATGTTTGTGGCCTAAGACCGCGCTAATCACCTCCCGCGTGATCATATCTCTTGACACTTCGGCAATAGACCACTGCAATCGTACTTATCTGTAGTTGCCACTTATGCTGTCCCGTGACATGTTTATTGCAGCCCTTAAATATAACATATTTATAGTTTGTCTACTTATCATGTCTAAAAACATGTTTAGACATTCTCCGGGGGGGAGAAATGTACGGCCAGTAGTTGTTTCTCATTTATGTGTTGCCTCCATTATAATTATGATAATCGTTGTCAACGCTATAGCCGAGTGTCCGCTTGCCGTGTGGAAAATCAAGTCATCAATGTGTACTTTGTTATTTTTCAGAGTCTTGATGCGCATTTGAAGATTTTGCAGTTCATTAGTGTTGTTGACAATCAAGTGCTTCAGCGGTACCACGTTCCATGTCTCCTTGTCATCTATAATTCGTAAACTGGGGAAGATAGACATTTCAGACGCTGTCGAAATTACTTTTTGAGGAGTAATTATTGTTGTATCCCCTAATATTGCTGTGCATCCTGCAAGTAGTTGTATAATGCCTTGATTGGGCAGTCTTATAACTTGATGCTGTTCGTTGCATCTTATATTAGCTGTTGTATTCCGAAACAGTCTAAATAGCCAACGGTTGGATCCACTTATCTCTTTGATGAACGAATTGCATTGGAATTCCATCATTTCGCATGCTTGGTTTCAATGGAGATATTTCGCAAGAGTGATCATCCGCGTTTTTTCATGCCCAATTACTTTCGCAAAGCCATGTTGTCGAATCCTCTTGTCTGCATTGGTTAATTTCCATTTCAGACATTAGGTGATATGCGTTTGTCTGTATTGAACGCAAAATATTTATAATTCAATTTCGGAATAAGCTTTGTTCCGTTTGTCCACAGTGGTATTGGGATTACTTCAAAGAGATCCGTTTCCTGATTGTTGTATATCGGCAATTTTGCTTTAATGAATAGGACATTATCCTTCAACATAGCTTGTGCCTTCATCAGTTTATAGATCAGTGGTAATTGTATAACTGAATTTCCACCCGGTAGCATTTGTTTTCGTCCTAATTTTTGCTTAACTTTTTCGAGCTCCTCCAGCATTTTGTTAGGCGCAATTAGTGTAGGATGAATTCTTCCTTCACTAATGTCTGTTATCATTGAGATCGCTTGTAGGCTTTCTGTTTCTTCAATCCAGTTTAGCACTTGATTTGATAACATAAGGAATTTAATTGACTCCTTATATACCATAAAGTGCTCCTTCATGGTTTCTGCAATAATATTGACTTGTTGGATCAGTTTTCCCAAATTCCGGTTTGCTTCTCTCGTAGTTGCTCTTACTAATTCTTCCGTGACATTGATGACCGAGGTCTGATTGTCCATTCCATTAGATGTTTTTCGTTTTTTATGATCGTTTGCCTATTTTCCTGTACTCTATTTGCATTTCCGATATCAAAGAACAGTATAAACCTTTTCTTTCGGTTGGTACGGTGCCGTAGTATTTTGTCTTTTTCTTTTGTTGTCAATTTTTGTCCGTATTGTCGTGCCGAAGAAATCGCAGTAGTCCTTGAAGTCTCCCATTTTTTTGCAAACCAAGTGGGATTTTTCCAGGAAGTCCTCTGATTGTTTTATGGCATCAAAATGGTATATCATAATAAAACAATACTTGCCAACTGGATGTAGCGACTTCAATTTTACCAATTTTGTTCACCATAACTGCAGCTTTTGCGTCGATGTCGTAAATTTTCCCAAGTTCTTTGGAAATTTCTTCCGAATTTTCTGTCGCAGTTGTAGCTTGCAACATCAATAAACAGCATAGCACAGTAGCTATGCTTCCAGTGCCATTCCTTTTGCCTTTTGGAACTCGCTGCCTAAGCTTCTTGTCCTTGCGTAGCTGCATTGACTCCGTTATAGATGGCGTTGCAGCTCCAGCTGGTTTTGCTTCGCTAACAGGAAGTTGACAGATCTTGTTTAGCGATCTTTTTACTTCCCCATCGCTTGTTTTAACCGTGACTACCCGGACTTTATCACCTTGTCCTTTAGTCGTACTAATGATTCTTCCCATTGGCCATCTTGCAGGGTGAGTGTTCTCATGTTTTATAAGAACCAGCTGTCCCTCCTTCAGATCTGGCTTTACTTGGCGCCATTTGGTTCGCTGTTGCAATGACAGCAGATACTCCTCTTTCCATTTCTTCCAAAAATCACCTCTGATGCGTTGAAAATACTTCCATCTATCCAAAGAGCTGATTGTCTTACTTTCGTCAAAATGACCCGGCGTTAATATGTCCTCACCATCGTTTTCGCTCCTTACAGTGACTAATGGGCGCGTGTTTAGCACTGCTTCGATTTGACATAGCAGCGATGCAAATTCTTCATATGTAAAGCTGTTTTCACCAATAACTCACTGATTTTACACCGACGAAAGGTCGCTAACAGCTTCCAGATGTATCGCTTTTGTTGCCATACAAACAAATACACAAATGTATCCTTTATACGTTTTTTGACCTCTTCCCTTTAAGCAGCGAATCTGGAACGGTCCGGCGTAGTCGATTCCAGTATTTTGAAAGGAGTAATCAGCCGTTACTCGATAAACTGGTAAATTTCCCATCAGTTGACTGGACATCTCTTGCTTGTATCGTATGCATACAATACATTCCCTTAAATATTTCTTTAAGGAATTTTGTATGCCAAATATCCAGAACTCCCTCTGAATATAAGTTCTCATAATGTTAATTCCGCCATGCAGAGTTTCTTTATGAGAATCCTTTACAATTAACCAAGTCAAATGTGACTTATCAAGTATTATATAATTGGATGTTTTACATTATACGGTATCATTGCGTTTTGTAGTCGTCCACCAACTCGAAGTACGCCATCACTATCCAAAAAAGGATTTAGCGCCTGTAACCTACTCTTTGGGTCTAATGGTCTTTTGTTTTTGAGTAGTCTGACTTCGTGTCCAAAATCTAGCTGTTGTATCTTTACCACCGCAATCGGCTGTTACGATTTTCCTCTCAGCTTTGTTATAAAGCGTAATACATACGCCATTACTCTAAGAAGTTTGTCGATCGATGAATGCTTCGATAAAAGATGGTTTTGCAGATATTTGGATTTTATCAATGTGGATACCACAACAATTTCCGATTCCTTTTGAGTGGGCCAGTGTTGTGCATCTTTAGATATCCAATTCGGCCCTCTCCACCAACTTTCACAGATTTTAAGAGCTTGCGGTGATATCCCTCTTGAAGCCACGTCTGCTGGATTTTCTTCCGATTTAACGTAATTCCATTTGACATTGGGAATTAGTTTATTGATATCTTCCACTCTAGTTCTGAAGAACTTATCTTTGCTGCGCTTGTTCTGCATCCAAGCAATAGTAATTTGCGAATCACTCCATGCATGCGTTGTAATCTTGTTGCTCCATATAGGGTGCACTTTCGCTAATAATTTTGCTAGTAAATGCGCAGCACATAATTCCAACTTTGGAATTGTTTTCCTGTTTTTTCCTGTTTTGCTGCTAGCAAAGTAACTCTGCCGCCTACTTTTGTATACACAGCCGCTGCATATGCTTTCTCTGATGCATCGCAGAATCCATGTAGCTCCATAATACCTTTGGAACATTCAGTCCATCGTGAAATGCTAATTTCTTCTAAATCTGATAGACCTTTAGCATATTCCATCCAACGGTTTGCTAAGTTGGATTCCAATTCAACGTCCCAAGTCATCGGTAACTTCCACAGTTCCTGAATGAAACATTTGCCTTCAATTGTTACAGGTGCCAACCATCCTAGTGGGTCGAAAATTCTGGACAACTGTGATAACACTAACCGCTTTGTTATGCGTGTTAGCATTGGATTTTCTGCCGAAAACGTAAATGTATCCTTCTTCGGATCCCATTGAAGTCCTAAGGTTTTGATCGATTCATTCTCCACAATGCAGATTTTCTCCGTAGCACCGTCGTCCTGAATGTCGGCTAAAATTCGTCATATGCAACCCATTTTCGCAGATGCATGCCGGCCTTCTCCATCACTTGTCTCAATTTCCTTTGAAGTTCATAGCACTCGTTGACTGCGTATCCACCAGTTATGAGGTCATCCATATAAAAGTCGTCTCTTATTGTTTCTGCTAAGAGGCTATCCTCTTGGCAAAAGCGATCTGCCAACTCTCGTAGATATCGGACTGCTAAGAAAGGTGCTGCCGAGGTGCCATAAGTTACGGTTGCTAACTTAAACTCACTGATCGGCAATTTTTGATCATCTCTCCATAGGATATATTGGTATTCTTGGTCTTTCTCAGCAACCTTTATTTGGCGATACATTTTTTCAATGTCAGCTACCATAACATATTGCCACTTGCGCCATTTAATTAGAATATCGAATATATCCTTTTGAATCTTAGGACCAGCTATAATAACGTCATTTAGGCTTAGTCCATTTGTCGTCTTTGCGGATGCGTCAAAAACTACTCGTAGTTTCGTAGTAAAGCTTGTCTTTACAGATTCCATATGTCCCATCTTAAGGTATTCTTTCATGAATTCATTGAATGCAGCCCAGTTCTTTGGGTTTCTTTGAAACTACTTTTCCATTTGCATAATCCTTGCCATTGCTTGTTTGCGAGAGTCCCCCAGCTTTGCCTCTTGGTGGAATGGAATTGAAACCACAAATCTGCCTTCCTCGTTGATGACAGTTGTTTTCTTTCGCATTCTGCATTGTCTGTAATCGTCTCATCGGCTTCATCTTCCAATTCCCAAAAGCGTTCCAGGTACTTTAGATTAATATTGTAGTGTAGCACTTATAATTTTTTGCTTTGCTGCTCGAGTTATATTTCCGGACACAATCCATCCAAATTTGGTTTTTTGTCCCAAGATTGCATTCACGGTTTTTATTTTCTCCATCATAATCAGGGGAAATATGTCGAATCGTGGATCTGCTAGCCTGTAGCCCTTCCACTCTTTGTTGATATCAATATCAAACTTTTTGCTGGGAAGGGCTCTATGGAGTGTTGGTAAAACCAATGCTTCCGTTGATGCTTTGAAGCTGCTTGGAATTTTTGGTTTGATCGTCGGGTGGACACTATTTTTTGATAATTGAGTAGTCTGGAAGACCTCTATAGTACTCCTTACTCGGGGAATCCTTAATATTTGTGCTGCTTCCTCTGAAATCAGCGTCTTCTGGGATCAACTCGTTGTAACCTCCAGCTTTGTTTTTCACTAAAACAACAGCTGTAGCCAATAGTGTGTCTTGGCCTTGCTTAAGGCTATTGCTGTTGATACTGCGTTTTGTGTCTTCATGAAGAAGGCTGTTGTGTCTTTTGGAGCATCGATTGCATGTAATTTCCTTTCTGCAGTCGATAGCATTATGCTTTCCAAAGCATCTAAAGCACATGCTGTTCTTTTGAACGAATTCTTTTCTTTTTTCGATTGATTGTGCTCTGAATTTGAGACACTTTATCATATCGTGGCCATCCTTAGAGCAAAAGGCACTCGATCTAACTTGCACTTTTCTTGAAGCAAGCTGAGCGGTATTTTTGGTAATGGCATTTACTGAGTTGTATTGTTGCTCAATAAACTCCAGTACATCTTGTAAGGACTGTATAGCTCTTGCCTTTTTTACATGCTGTTCATGCACCTGCAAGGCTTCTGACGAAAATTTCCGCAGCAGAATTTCTGCTAAAATTACGTCAGCAGAGCTTCCTATTTTTCCTTTTTGCTTTATGATGAATATGCTCTCGGTTGCAGTATCCAAAAACTTCCCTAAATTTTTCTCATCATGGGGCAGCAAGCACTCCAGTTCCATTAATTTGTTGAAGTGTTGGGAGAATATTTTTCTGCTATTCTCATAGCGTTTGCAGATAAGCTCCCACGCTGCTGCATAGCTAGCCGCTGATCCCGTTATCAAATGGCTAACCACCATTTAAGCCTCTCCTTTTAAGCAGGCTCTTAAATATCCCAGCTTCCTTGTGTTGCTGAGATCCTTCCTGCTGTCTATTAGTTCAGAGAACAGCTCGTAAAATGTTGGCCATTCCTTCGCATTTCCATTGAACGTTGGAAGGTCCACTTTTGGGAGTTCTGGCACGTCGTAGTTGGAACTTTTGAACTGTTCCAACTTCCTCTGAAGTACCATCTCTAGTGCGGCAACATCAGATTGCAGAATGTCTGCCTCATCTTGATCAAAGGCAGTTCTGTCATACTTGTTTTCAAGCAGTTTCAGTGTGTCCGTCACGTTGGACCAATGACTTTTCATCATTGCCAGCTGCTTGACTAGTTCAATCTCACTTGAACTATCCAGGGTTTCGTAGATTAGGCTTATCTGTTGGCTTACCCTGTCCGCTCTTCTGTCCGCCAGTTGAACCAGATTATCAACTGGACTGGAGCTCCGATCTGATGCGGTATCAGATAATTTTGATCCACTTGGTATATTTATTTCTTCAAATGTTTATACCTTTATTTGCGATTCCTTGTAGGCCTTGACAGCATACATAGTTTTAATAAATATCTTATCATCATTGATGATATCATTGATGATCGCCAGCTCCCAATTTTACCAGCGCATTATTGTTAGTAGTAAATTGGCCTACCAATGCTTCTATTGCTGGTATAGATGCCTTGAACAGAATCACTCGAATAACCTTGCTCTTTTTACTTTGAAGTGCTGGTTTTTTTCTTCTGTGTTTCTTACCACTGGTGGGGGAAACAACAGTATCCGGCTCGAAGGACCAAAATGTTCACACTATTAACTAATGCGTACACTTAATGAGTTCAATTCGGGTGTTTGAATCTAACTGACTCGCTACTGCGAGGGAATCGCCTTTTATTCATTCTTACATAGGTTCTTATCATCTAATTATATAATGCAGCGCTTGTAAGACGCTTGGTTTTCAGAAAGTTGTGGGACTGCCATATTGTTTTCTTAGTTAATTTCTTGGTGCACAGAGTTTTTTGTTGTTTGGTTTATTTAAACCCACATTATTATAAAATTTTGTTTTCGACCGCACGGGATTTTTCTTAATTAGTTTGCAGAATGTTTCTGACCACACGGGATTTTTTTGTTAAAATCTACACACACGTAGATTACTTTGCGTATCCATTTAATTTAGAAATCACTGTTTTTTAATTCGCTGGTCAGGTTAGCTAGTTGTATAGCATATACTATAAATGACCAGTACCGTACTAAAAGGACTTCTTATTTAATGATGATCCTACCGACTGCGCAAATTATATGTTGGTAATTTCCATAAGTCAAAAAAAATATAATTTTTATTAACTGAATAATTACAACACTTTATTTTTGGAGAACACCGACCTTCTTAATTTAAGTCTCAAACTGAACTCTGCTTATTGACCTAGATTGATTGACGTTCAAGCCTCGGCCTCAAGCTTTTCAATATATGGACTTTGAAGAGAGGGAGCTTTGGAGTTATCTGCATTTGCATGTGCTCTTAGGTTCCTAGGATTTTGTTTATGAAATTTAAAACTTTTGTTTTCGAGTTTGCGAGTCCGAACTCTGAACGTGGGAAAGTAACAATTATTTGGGGTTTCGACAAAGATTGTTTAGTCTACCAGTGGGTGATTTGTTTGAATAACATCCTGTATTGGTTCTTATCTGTTATTGCTTGGGTACATCATGGGTAGTGTGGGGTGTATTGGTTATACTGTGTATATGCTCAGTAGGCATATGCTTAAGTCTAAGGGACTTGAGGATATGTCACTCCCCCAAGCATTGACTTTGGCCTTTCCTCTGGTCGTTAAAAATCCTTTTTTATTGAAAAAAAAAAGTTTTATGAAGTGGAACAATTTAAATATTTAATTTTAAGTTTAGGGAAACGTCAAAAACTATTTGTTATGTGTTATTAAAAATAACTAGTTTTTAGAGAATGGGAATCGATAAAACTATTTTCAGAAGGTAAAAATCGTTTTTTATTGAAAAAAAAATAGTTTTATGAGGTGGAAATATGAAAATATTTAATTCTAAGTGTTGGGAAGCGACAAAAACTATTTATTATGTGTGGTAAAACGTTATTTATTAAAAATAACTCGTTTTTAGAGGTTGGCAATCGATAAAACTATTTTTAAAAGGTACAATATCGTTTTTTATTGAAAAAAATAGTTTTATGAGGTGGAAAAATGAAAATATTTAATTTTAAGTGTAGGGAAGCGTCAAAAACTATTTGTAAGGTTTGGGTGAACGTTATTTATTAGAAATAACTAGTTTTTAGAGGTTGGCAATCGATAAAACTATTTTTAAAAGGTAAAAATCCTTTTTTATTGAAAAAATAGATTTCTGAGGTGCAAACCACTCAAAGAAAGTCAAACTGGAACTGACCAACGAGCAGCGAAAATCATTCGAAAAACTAAGAAACACCCTAGAGTCTGAGGATGTCATGTTGGCATACCCAGATTTCACTCAGCCATTTGACTTGACCACTGACGCCTCTGGAAGCCGCCTAGGGGCTGTTCTTTCACAGAAAGGTCGTCCGATCACCATGTTTTCTCGAAAGTTACGTTCAATGGCAACAAGTGATCGAGAACTACTAGCAATAGTATGGGCACTTCAAAATCTCAGAAACTATTTATATGACATAAAGATCATCTTCACCGATCATCAACCACTGACCGGTTTAATGTCGGATAAAAATCCGAATCCCAGGCTCAACAGATGAAAGGCGTTTGTTGATGAACATAACGCACAAGTGTTCTACAAGCCGGGAAAAGAAAACCACGTAGCCGACGCTTTGTCGCGGCAAAACGTAAATAGATAGATAGACAGATAGGCACATTCCGACATCGCTACTATCCACAGCGATCCACTACTATCCGCAGAAAAACCTGTAAACTGTTTCAGGAACCAAATAGTGATCGAACAGGCGGATTTCCCGTCTATAAAGTCAATCATCCTTTTTAAATCATAAACGCGTCACATTGTGCGATTTACAGACCGCACATAATTGCTTCGTTCAGTAAAAGATTTAGTAAAAATAGATGTCGTCAATGCAATCCACTGCGAGCTACCTATACTCGCCTTCATTCAGCACGATTTAATCGTCGCTTTTCCCTCGACGACATTTAGACATTGTAAGAGCTTGGTCATTGATATAACGAACAGTACCGAACAAAAGGGAAATTATGTCGACGAAACACAATAGAGCCCATAGAGCAGGACAGGAAAACGTAAAACAGCGTTATGTTCCCCAAAATAAAAGCAGTTTACTGCGACAATGAAAGGTCTATTAACTCACAAACCATACGAACCATCCTAGAGAATAGGTATGGTATACAGGTCTCAAATGCGCCCCCGTTGCACAGCCATCTAATGGCCAAGTTGAGAGATTTCATAGCACCCTAGCGGAAATCGCACGGTGCATCAAGACAGATCAACCCATAACCGAGGCGACAGCTTATTCTATTCGCAACACTTCAAAAATTTTTTTTTATTTTGCACTACTTAGCACAATAACTTATCACACTTTATCGCAATTGTGCTTTAATCAATCAGAAAATCAATTTTTTTGAATTTTATATATTATATATTTTTTATATTATTAAAATTTGGAAAAACAGTAGCAAACGAGGAACACTATGCATTTGTCAGCCTTAAGCAAACGAATTAAGAGGAACTAAAAGAGGAAAGAATACATTTGGCGCGCTTTTTTACCCACCCAAAATTGCGCGGTTTTTACAAATATCAAATTAGAATATAATAAAAACAAATATTCAAAAAAAATGTATCATTTACAGAATTTGCATATTTTTTTTACTTGTTTACTAGTAATTTGTACTAATAAATATACTAAATAGTTAAAAAACATCATATGCAACCTGTGCATTGCAAAATTGAATTCTTGAGGCAGGACCAGCGCACCTAAGAATCACTAATCCACGTCGTAAGCTGAATACTCTAACGACATATTTTCTAGTATAAAGTAATGTATTAAAATAATTCGGTATTATTATTTACATTTATTCACCTATTACTATTTCAATGATGTAATTAAATAATTATCACGTTAAGGCAATGCAAAATTAGAGTTTTTACTTTTTACTTACGAGTACTTTGTACTCGATTGCCAGAGTACAAATAATATAGATTGAAAGTCCATAAACTTCTGAAGTGAAGGGCATATTTTGTCAAATTTACAATATATGAGCATACGTGTGCACACATACAGTGCTCGGCTGTCGCTGTTTGCGTACAATGTATGCTGGCTCTAAAACGCTCTCTCTTTGACTCTTGAACAAAAATTCAAGAGAGCCTGGAGCCAGCTCTAGAGCCAGCTCGAAAAAATCGTGTGCAAAAAATGAGCGTTAAAAATCTGCAGCACATCAACCACCTTCAATCCAGACTGCCATCAGGCAACACCTGGATCTTTTGATCTGTCTCCTCTACATCCTCAATAACCCTGGTCATCATCTTTCTCATCTAACGTCTGAAAGCCAAACGTCAACAACCGTCTATAACCATTGAATCCAGGGTCGACTTCATCTTAAGACAAGGAGGAGTTAACACGAGCAAGTCAGACGGGTGCAACGACCCGCCGAAATGCCGTCCAAGACCGGATGTGCCAACAATAACATCGACGACGCTGAGCCAGCCCAGTAACGTATTTCGCTTTAGCGAAAGCGATGTGCAAGGGTCAGCGTAATGCGAGGCGTGCATGTGCGCGCTGGGTGACCGTTGTAGTAGTAAGCGCTCTGCTGAGTCCGCTGCCTCCAACCGATGACTTGGCGGCCTTAATAAATTTGATTTGTCTTTAGTTCGTAATAGACCAGAAATCAGAGCAGTTGGCTCTAATAAAAGAACCATTTAATAATACAAACGTATTTGGTTTAATTTGTATATTGTAAACTACCGGGGCATTATTTAGTTAAGTGCCATAAATTTAAAATAATGAATCCAGCAGAACGGTCTAGCTGGGTAAGAAAAATTCGGATTTGCCTAAGATGTCTGAAGCATCCGTTTAATAAAAAATGTACAAGCGGGCAGCTTTGTTCGATTTTTCGGAAACCTCATCACACGTTACTTCACCTTACAGGTAATAATTCAGAAAAAGTGAATACGTGTAGAACAACAGGCCAAGCCTTGTTAGCCACGGCTTTGATTCAAGTGAAGTCAGGAAATGGAGGTTTTCAAAAAATAAGAGCATTGATTAATAGCGGTTCTCAAAGCACAATCGTTTCAGAAGAGTCTGCACAGATTCTAAAATAAAAAATTTCGTTCACATACGGAAATAAGTGGAGTATCTTCCACAGGAACGTGCATCTCCAAGCACACAGCTATAATTCCAATAAAAAATTCTCCAAAATATTTGGAAATTGAAGCTCTCATTCTTCCAAAACTCATGAAAGCGCGTCCAGTCAGCACAATTAATGTTGATCAGAAAAAATGGAAGAGTTTTAAATAAGCCGACCCCGATTTTAATAAACCTGTTCGTATTGATCTAATCATTGGAGCAGACGTATATACTCACATTCTGCAGAATGGAGTTATAAAAATAGACGGTCTCCTTGGTCAAAAAACTGATTTCGGGTGGATAGTTTCTGGATGTAAAAAATTCAAAGGAAGGAAACTATTGTAGCTACAACTAAAGAATTAAAAAATTTAGATCGCTATTGGGAAGTTGAGGAAAACGAAAAAAATGACATCGAATCGGAAGTATGCGAAGATAATTTCGTTAAAACAACAAGAAAAGACGCAGATGGGCGATACGTTGGGTCTATCCCATTTAAACAAGATGTCACCTTAGGAGATTCAAAGAAGCAAGCAATGGCTCGTTTTATAAATTTGGAGAAGAAATTAAAAAATAATAAAAAACTTAAGGCTGATTATTCTAAATTTATAAAAGAATATATCTAGTTAGGACACATGGTCAAAGTAGCTGTTATCAGAGATTCAAGCCTGACGACCAAGCTGAGAGTAGTTTTTGATGCTTCAGCAAAAACTTCAAATAATAAAAGTTTGAACGATATAATGTGGGTTGGTCCACGAGTTCAAAAAAATATTTTTGACATTATTGTTAAGTGGAGGAAATGGGAATTTGTTGTTTCTGCGGACATTGAAAAAATGTACCGTCAGATTAAAATAAATGAAAATGACAAAAAAATATCAATATATTTTATGGAGAAATTCTGCAAAACAAAAAATTATAAATTGTAAACTAACAACAGTCACTTATGGTACGGCATCTGCACCATACTTAGCTACTAGGGTTCTGATGGACATAGCAGATAAATGTCAAAATAAAAATATAAGTGAAATAATAAGGAACGATTTTTACATGGACGACCTAATGACTGGAGCCGATTCTGTAGAAGACGCCAAAAATCTTGTCCAACTAATTTCAAACGAATTACAAACAGTAGGACAACATTTAAGAAAGTGGATATCTAATAATTCAGAAATAATATCAATAGCAGAGGATACTGGGGATAACAAGGTTCTTAGTATTATTGAAAATGAGAGTGTTTAAACTCTTGGACTTCAATGGGAACCACAAAAGGATTTATTTAAGTTTAAAGTAAGTTGCGGGTCACCCAAATTGACAAACAAAAGGATGGTACTATCGATAAAGTAAGGTAAGGTAAGATAGAAATTTATGCTTGGAGTGATTCCACTATCATTTTAGCATGGATCAAGAGTGGCAAAAGTAAGGTTAAATTTATCAGACAAAGAACAGATGACATTCGAAAACTAGCCAACACTGAATGGAATCATGTAAGATCTGAAGAAAATCCAGCTGACTTAGCTCTAGGGGAATTGATTCAAAACAATTGACACACTGTGATCTTTGGTGGAAAGGTCCAAATTGGCTAGTTAATGCAAAAGGGTATTGGCCTCGGCAGCAATTGAAAGCGGAAACGACAATTATAAATACAATAATAAAATAATAAATAGATAAAAAAAAAATTAAAAAATAAAATTTGCAATTTGTTGGAGAGGTATTCCTGCTTTAAAAAACTAATACGTATTATAGCCTACAAAATCAGATTTATTAAAATAAAAACACAAAAGTAATCGTATCCTTCCTACCTTCAGGTAAAATAATTAAAGTTAGCTGAAAGGATAGTTATATAAAAAGCAACAAAAACTTCAATTCAGTCAAGAGATAAAGTATTTGCAAAACAACAAAAAAATCAGTACAACTAACAGAATATTGTCACTGAATCCGTTTCTGGATAAGAATGGACTCCTCGGAGTAGGAAGAATACTACAAAACTCCGATGCAGAATTCGAACTTAAACATCCAATTATTTTAGATAAATGTCATATATTTTACTTGATAATTAAAGATGCTCATAAGGAAACCTTACATGGAGGAATAAACCTTATGCGTAGTTGTATTCAAAGAAAAAATTTTATGTTTAGGTTAAGAAATTCGTTGAAGAAGTATTTAATAGAAGATATAGACAAAATACAGCTAGGCAAATAATGGGAAATTTACAAAATATCGAGTTACTATGGCATTTCCATTCTTAAATAAGGGATTAGATTACGCAGGTCCTTATTTTGTTAAGTGTTCGAAAAATCGACAAAAAACATTTAAGGGATACGTTGCCGTATTTGTTTGTATGGCCACCAAAGCGATACATTTAGAAATGGTAAGCGATCTTACCCTCTTGCCCTCAAAAGATTCATTGCTAGACGAACAAATTTTGTAGGAGCTGCTAGGAAATTAGTTAAAGAATTATTTATTGCCATCCAAGAAAATTTAGCGATTGCAGCGCAGCTGGAGAAGGATAGAATTGATTGGCATTTTATTCCACCGGCAGGAGGTATTTGGGAAGCTGGGGTCAAGTCAATGAAATACCATTTAAAGCGTAAAATCGGCGACAATAGTTTGACATATAAAGAAATGTCAACCCTTTTATGTCAAATAGAAGCATGTTTAAATTCAACACTACACTATACTATACTATACACCATTATACACTATAGTTAATGAGATGGAACAACAAGAAGCTTTAACGCCAGGTCATTTTCAGTTTGGAAGACCGCCCTTAGAAATAGTCGAACCGATGGAGGATCAAAGAATCGGAAATTTGGATAGGTGGAGACTTATCCAAAAAATGAGGTAAAATGGAAAAATGAATGAATGGAGAAGAGAAATTCCTAATATAGAAGAAGGTCAAATAGCTTTGAAGAGCAATGTAGTTTGGTTTTAGTTAATATGCAAGGCCAGTTAGTGGAACTTGAAGAAAATAAAAAATTGTTTATGATGCAGTCTAGATCCAGAAGCAAACGTGCTCCGTTAGAATTTATGGGTTCATTGTACCATATTTTATTTGGTATAATGGATGAAGATGACAGAGAACAATTAGAAGAAAACAGAACAACCTTGATAAACTAATTCAAAAACAAACATCAGTGGTTGATTCAACTACTAATTTATTGAAAAGGACAACCGAAGATGTTAACATACATTTTAAGAGTATGCAAATAAGAATTGAAAACATGACGGAAGTTTTTAAAGAAAATCATTAAGGAATAAGGAATCGATTCTTTATGATTACGAAAGAGCTGCACAGGAAAAATAAGCCTTTTGATTGATATTAATCACGGTAGGTTAAATACAAATATTCTTAGGCCAAATCAGCTTAAAAATGAAATAGTACAAATTCAGCAAAGTCTCTCGGAGAATTTAGTAATTCCAGGAAAACGATCAGGTACGGAAGTCAAGGAGGTGTATACACTGTTAACAGCCAGAGGTTTATTTATCGACGATAAATTAATCATTATTGCAAAGGTGCCTCTGTTTAGTAGACATCCATCTAAATTGTTCAGACTGATTCCAGTGCCAATTCGAAATGAAGATTAGATGATAGTGGTGCATACAACTTCCGAATATTTAATTTACAATTTCGAAATAGATTCTTATCACATAATGACGGAAGCTACTTTAAACCAATGTCAGAAATGTCAACTAAATAAGAGAATATGAAAGGGAAGTTGGCCGTGGAATTCTGCGAATGATAATGGATGTGAGATTCAGCCTCTAAAGCCAGATAAAGCGGCGAATTGTATCTATTAAACAGTCGTCGACTATAAAAGTTACTGGGTTGAGTTGGAAAAGAAAATCAGTTGGTTATTTAAGGTTCCTGTAAATTCCTAAGTCCGACTGCAATGTACAGGCTCTCAAATTGAGTTGTTTGATTTGCCTCAGCAAGGAGTTCTAAGCATTGCGCCATACTGTACGGCAAGAACCGAAGATAAAATTTTAGTTGCCCACCATAATATTTAGTCCGAAAGCGAAGAAGCGCTATCAACACCTTATATAGGAGAAGTTAGTGAAGTTCCAAAGATTATTTGGGATCCGCTGAAATTGTCAATATTAAATCATACTGCAGAATTCGAACGATTAAATAATGAAATTAAATATATGAATGAACATCATTACAAATTGAAAGACTTAGATTTCCATCATATTTCTGGACACGCTGGTTTAATTATTGCTTTAATAATCATGGTAATCTTAATAATATATTTCCTACGGGAATTTGCTGTTAGATAACGAGTGCAAGCAATAACCTTTGCAGGTCCATTGCCAGCACTATAAAAGTTAACAATTAAGATAAAACAAAAATAAAGAATAAAGTTATATTATAATAATAAAGAATACAGTCCATTATATCGTTGTTCTTAAAAGAAAATTGTTACCTTAAGATATTAAAGGCGAAAAGTAAAAAATATAATAAATTTAGTCTAACCTTTCAACTGTAAATTTTAAGATATACGCCTAGCTTTGCTGGCCCTTTGGCAGAATGTTCACACATGAACACGGATATACTTATGATAATATATGTATAATTATATGTTGGTAATTTCCATAAGTTAAAAAAATATAAAAAATATAGCTGAAAAACAAAAACGCAAGCAAAACCCAGCATTCTATCTCATAAATGAAAAATTAGTGACGACTAAAAATAAATATATACATACATATAATAATATATAATATATATAACATATAATTGGCGCAGTCGGTAGGATCATCATTAAATAGGAAGTCCTTTTAGTATGGTATTGGTCATTTACAAGATATGCTATAAAACTAGCTAACCTGACCAGCGAATTAAAACAGTGATTTCTAAATTAAATGGATCCGCAAAAGAATCTATGTTCGTGTAGATTTTACAACAAAAAATCCCGTGCGGTCAGAAACAAAATTTTATAAAAATTTTTTCTGAGGGTTTAAATAAACCAAACAACAAAAAACTCTGTGCACCAAGAAATTAACTAAGAAAACAATATGGCAGTTCCACAACTTTCTGAAAACCACATGAATTAATTACTGGGCCAGATCAAAGAATTACATTACTACGATGGCACACCTGGCAAATTGTCTGGATTCGTCAACCAGGTCGAACAATTACTCAACCTATACCCTACCCAGATGCCAGGCAGGTACATGTAATATATGGAGCGGTAAAACGCCTGATCACGGATTCAGCACTGGAAGTTGTAATACAAGCAAGAGCAACGACATGGATGGAAATTAAAGGAACACTGGCAACATCATTCAAGGACCATAGGCCATACGTAACCCTAGTGAGGCAACTGGAAGAAACAACTTACCCCGGTAGCATAAGTAAGTTTATAGAAAAATTAGAATCACAATACTGAAATATTTTTGACAAACTAGAATTAGAAAACGATCCTATCGTTAAGTTAAACTACACCAAAATGCTAAAAAGAATTGATTAAAACTACAAAAGATCGAAAATTGCCAGATAGAGTGTACATGTCATTAGCGCGTAAGGATATTGATACCATTGCCAAATTAAAACAAGCCACGATGGAGTTAGGTCTATATGACGGTAACCCCGAAGATCAATACTTTAATAAATTAGACAGGCACAAGCAAAAGAACAAAGGAACTATAAATCAAAACAATAATCAAAGATACTTTAACAGCAGACATAATAGTTACTTGGCAGATACTACCCTGTAACGAATCAAAATATAAACATGCAAACCCCAAATCAATTTATGACCAATCAAAATCATTACAAGACACGTCCTATACCTCCCGATCAGAGGGGAAATTATTACACTTGTAGAAGGGATTTAACACAAGGCAGACAAAACAATCCTCTCAGTTTTCAGCCTTCAACTTCAAATAATGTGAGCAATAAAAGGCCGGTAAAAAGACAACGAGAAAGTCAGAGTGGGCAAAGCAGAATGGACGTAAGTTTTCATCAAATTGCCTCGGACACTCAGGAAACGCGGATAAACGAACCAGTCCCCATGTTCTAATAAGTTATCATAACAATTACTATAAGGGAATGATCGACACAGGTTTCTCGATCAACGTCATAAAAGAAAACTTTGCAAACCTAGAGGAAGAAAAAGAAGATTTGATAGTATATACCATAAAAGGGCCAATAAATTTAAAAAGAAGCATCCGTCCGTACAAAAATTCTATGTCCATAATTTTTCCGATAGTTATGACTTCCTGTTAAATCGAAAATATCTCAAACGAAGGCAAAAATTGACTACGAAGAAGAAACCGTAACTCTAGGTTCAAGAACTTACAGATTTAGGTACGAAGAAGAAATAGTTGAAACCGCATCCACAAAATGCCTTAAACCCAAGCTTAAACCCAAGCCTAAGCCCAAGCCTAAGCCCAAGCTTAAACAAAAGGAGGAGACCGCATCAGCAAAATGCCTCGCTCCAAAAGTAAACATTGACACAATGGACAATGATATAAGGCACTTTGATCCAAAATCAGTGGACCAAGATGTAGTCAACTTCGCGATAAATAATGAATTACGAATGTAAT
Organism: Drosophila orena; assembly: GCA_005876975.1. NCBI lineage: Eukaryota > Metazoa > Arthropoda > Insecta > Diptera > Drosophilidae > Drosophila > Drosophila orena. Next base: position 297,310 of record VCKV01000328.1, on the reverse strand, counting down.
GAATACAGACTCGAACATTTAAATGTAGAAGAAGTTGAATGTTTAAAGAAGGTCCTATATGAATATAGAGACATTCAGTACAAAGAAGGAGAAAATTTGACCTTCACAAGTACTATTAAACATGTTATCCAAACTCAACACGAAGATCCAGTTTACCGAAAACCTTATAAATACCCCCAAAGCGTTGACCAAGAAGTCAACAAACAAATTAATGAAATTATAGAACAAGGTATAATTCGCAAGTCGAACTCACCTTATTGTTCTCCCATTTGGGTGGTCCCTAAGAAGGCAGACGCCTCTGGGAAACAGAAATTTAGGTTAGTAGTGGATTATAGGAATCTCAACGAAATAACTGTCAACGACAAATTCCCCATCCCTAGAATGGATGAGATATTGGATAAACTCGGACGATGCCAATATTTTACAACGATTGATCTAGCATAAGGATTTCACAAAATTCAAATGGATAAGAATTCCATCGCGAAAACAGCTTTTTCAACCAAACTCGGACATTACGAATATACACGTATGCCCTTTGGAATGAAAAATGCCCCTGCAACATTTCAGAGATGTATGAACAATCTTCTGGAAGATTTAATCTACAAGGACTGCTTAGTATACCTGGATGATATTATAATTTACTCCACTTCATTGGAGGAACACATTCCATCTCTAAGGAAAGTCTTTGAGGAACTTAGGGATGCTAACTTAAAATTACAGCTAGACAAATGCGAGTTCATGAAAAAGGAAACCGAATTCCTGGGACATATTGTAACCACAAACGGCATCAAACCCAATCCAAATAAAACTAATGCCATTACAAATTTTCCATTACCTAAAACACCAAAACAAATAAAATCATTTTTGGGATTATGTGGGTTCTTTGCCAAGGTAGTTAAACCTATGAGCCTTAAACTAACGAAAAGTGCATTAATCGATACCAAAAGTAAAGACTACATTGAATCATTCGAAAGGTTAAAAGTTTTAATAACTTCAGACCCCATACTGATATCCAGATTTCTCATACCCATTCTCTCTGACAACCGATGCAAGTAATTTAGCTATTGGTGCTGTGCTATCTCAAAATTATAAACCCATCTGTTATGCCAGTAGAACATTGAATGAGCATGAGATTCATTACGCTACAATCGAGAAAGAATTGTTAGCTATCGTTTGGGCAACGAAATATTTCAGGTCATATTTATTCGGTAGACCATTTGAAATATTAAGTGATCATAAGCTGTTCACACATGAACACGGATATACATATAATATTATATGTATAATATGTATATATTTATTGTACGTAAAACGATTGGACCGCTGCAGCACATGTACTGTCAAACATGGGTCTGTCTATATTTAAAAATAAACAACTCAGCGTTAGAGATATAATAAAAATACCACGAAATCCTGCGTGGGTTCATCGCTTTAACAACGGTGCAAGCGGTCGTATCGCATATTCGTGTAGATAACGAATGCGTGCAGTTGAAAATTCCCGCACTTACAATCCGTTCCCATGTAAGGGGAACATGTAAATTTCAGCTAACCTAAGCAGGATTTAGAGAAATAAAATTCAGTTTGAAACACCAACTCAACAAATGTAGATGTTTGCTTAAGTTGCAGCCTCTTTACATTTTGATCAATCGAGCCTTCGAAAAAATATAAACTTCGACTTTGCAGTTTCCCCCTTCTATGGTAAGGGACTCAAAGAAAGGCCAGCTCCTTTAAGCGTTGCTAAGTTAATCTTGCAGCTGAAGGTAGCAAAAATAATTAACTCTTGTTTCCCCCTACCAAAGGTAAGGAGCAGAGTATAAAATTAAAAAAGTAAAAAAAATTTTAAAAATAAAACAAGCATCTTATAGCTAAAGGCTGCTTTGTAACCATAAGAAATTATTATTTGGCGTGCTTGCGGCCATACATCAGCAAGTGAAAAATGCAATATAAGCATTCAATAAATGCCATAAGTGCCTAATACACAAAATCATCGTTAGCATCGACGTCAACTAGAAGGAAGAAAAAACCAGGAACCTGCCAACGACGCCTCGCAAACGACAATTCCAACGACACAACTTAGGAACGCATCGCCATCGCCAAAAGATAAGCTAAAAATTTTTATTTTAATATACTTTAATACTTTAATATTATACAAAAAAAAAAGATCATTATGATGTCAGAAAAAACGATAGAGCGTCTAAAAAAGCAGTCCGAAATTATTTTGGAAATATGAAAGTTTGAAATAAAACCAACTTTAAGTGAGAAAGAACTTTTTAAAGTAGAAGAGCTGCAAAAATTATTCGTTACTAATCATAGCAATTTACTAAAGATGGGCATTGTCGATCATGAATATTTTAACACCAAGCAGTATTATGTAATAATAATGGCAGATAATAATAAAATATGAAAAGAATAAAGGTAGTTCCGTAGATAACCCAATCTCTAAAGCAAATCCTGAGAAAATGGGTATTCAGGAGACACAGGGTAAGTCGCAGGGTATGTCGAGTGACAACGCGTCGAAAGTAGAGCAGGCATTCTGTAGAAATGTTGGGCAATTTAGAATATATCTAGAAGAGATGTCAAAACTAATAGATAATAGTCTAGATTTCCTTCAAATAAGAAAAAACAAAATAGAATATCTTTGGAATAAAATATCTAACCATATTTATTTTGAAAGTTTGATATTTGAAGATGAAATTAGTGAACTTGAGTTTGACAAGCAATATATTTTAACAGCCATAAATAGTCGACTCAGTGGAACAGCTAAGAAAGTTGAAATGTCGAAATGTCTTAAATTCAATTAACCACTTTCTTTGGTGATTCCAAAGAATGGGATCTTTTTAATGAGCTCTTCACAGAACTCATTCATACGAAAGAGGATCTCAGTCCTTCTCTCAAGTTTAATTACCTCAAATCAGCATTAAAAGGAGAAGCCAGGAATGTGGTAACTCATTTATTGCTTGGCTCTGGGGAAAATTATGAAGCTACCTGGGAATTTTTAGCCAAGCGGTATGAGAATAAAAGACAAATATCCTCTGAACGTATGAATGGGCTTATGGATATGCCAAGTTTAAATTTGGAGTCCAATAAACATATAAGAACATTTATTGACACAATTAATGAGTCTATATATATCATAAAATTAAAGGCACAATTATCGGAAGAGGTGGATGAAATTTTTGGTCACATAATTCTACGAAAATTTAATAAAGAGTCGCTGAACTTATTTGAAAGCAATGTAAAAAAAACAAAAGTGATACAGGCACTCTCTGATGTTATGGACTTTTTAGAGCAAAGGCTCAATTCAATATCTTCATTTTCACAGGAAGTTAACCCTGTAAAGAAAATTATTAACACGAACATTCACAAAAATTATAGTGACAATTGTGTAAGTTAACACAAGCAAGTCGGAGGGGTGCAACGACCCGCCGAAATGCCATCCGAGACCGGATGTGCCAACAATAAAATCGACGACGCTGAGCCAGCCCTGTAACACATTTCGCTTTAGCGAAGGCGATGTGCAATGGTCAGCGTAATGCGAGGCATGCAAATTAAATTTGTTACGTACAAATTTTATAAAAAAATATATTTTTTATTTCAAACGTTTTTCAATTATAATATTTGGTAATAATCCGTTATGCTAATCCACTATTACAAGTCACTTTACTTTTACAGATTAATTCTAATAACCATTCTCGCTTGTCGCCCGATGAAGACTGATCTTTTGATTCTTCATCGGAGCCTAATCAACCTCGGCCAGAGGCTTTTCTTTTTGGAGAAATGTTCTCTTAGGAGACGCTCTAGAAACTTCGTTAGGAAGAGAGAAAAAGGCTTTGAAATCTTTCCATTGCGTTGTGAAATCGAATTATGCTGAAGGTTGCACTTTTTTATTGAAGCGCAATGGGTTAGCCCCACTGGTTGCTAAGCGGAAGATCGGATTGTTTAGATTGTGGCGTCGCCAAGTGCGAGCCGAAATTGGGGTTTGAAGTTTGTTTATAATTTGGTGTGGAGCGCTATACAGGCGGGTTGGATAACTCCCCCCCTCCTAAAATGATGCGTCCCGCTTCATTATTAATTTCATTAAGTTATTCACTGTCAAAAATTCTCCTTCAGTATTTGCTTGAGCTGGTTCTGGCCGTTTTTGCTTGGTTACAATATGTTTGATTCTTATCAATAATTTCGTGATTAAGTATATAATGATTAATACTAATAATATAAATGTGATTAGAATTTTCCAACTATGGATTTGTATAAATAAATTTAATATGTTGATATTATCGAACGTGAGTTCTGAATTGTTTGATTTTACATAGTTTGATATTTCTAAATTTTTGAAATGGTTAGTTGTAATATATTTTAATATCTTATTTTCAAAATTTTTGTAGGGAATATTGTTTATGATCGTGGTTGTATTGAATGTTATTAGATAGGTCCCATCTAGTTGGGAATTGTTGACAAAGTTGTTTCCGTTAATTAGAACTGCACCTTCCTGAATAACATCTATTCTTTTATTTTTCTCACGAATCTTCGTAAAAATTGATTTTTCTTTGTTTAATAATTTGGTGAAACAGGTGAAAAGTTCTTTCTTAAAATTAGTTATTTCGTAAAAATTATTATCGCATTTTGCGACCTGGCTACTTATTTGAAGCTTTCCATCTTTCTGAGCAATTGATCTTGCGTGATAGATTTCGCATATATTTGTAATTATGGGATATTTTATATAGACTACAAGAAGCTCATTGTGCAATACGATCTTGAACACAGAAATGTCCATTAGATCTGTGATCTAATACAGGTTTATGCTCGTGAACTAAAATTTCTTTTATGTCTTTATTATTTAGGATTTTAGTATTAAAAACGTCAATTTAGGCAAGCGTGTCGACTAAATTTTGTAATTCAAACGTTAGCAAGCGCAAACGGTGCTTTCTTAGTGGTAGCTCTTGGTCTAGAAAAACATTTTTGAAATGGTCTGAAAGTGCTTTGATTTCTTTGAATAATTTTGGGTTGACAACATGTTGTTGATTATTATTTTCAATTAGATCGTTTATTTTATCTTGAATTCGAATAAAGTCGTCATGATCTGGGGTTCCCGATAGCCACTTCCAAATGGTGCCTAGCTCGTTTATTCCCCTTTTGAGTCGAGATGTTAATAATTGTGCCAAAATTAATTCTATTACTTGCAAGTCATATTTTATATCCCATTGGGACCTTATGTTTTTGTCCTTACTTGTGTAGTCTGATTCCAAGTCGATGATTTTCTGTACAGGCTCAAATTGGTAACATGAAATAGATCAGAGTATGTCTCGTACGTCAGTACACCTTTTTTGTCTTTGTGTAGGAAGAAGTCATGGCTCGAGTAGTCGATTATTTCTGTTTTGACCGCCAGTATGAATGATATTAAGTGTAGTACGAGGTGCATTTTTCTGTAAAGTAAAATTTATTATGACTTAATATTGTCCTTGTGTATAATTCTGTTTCTGTTATTAATTACTATCTTGTTTGCTAGATTTTCTTAGACGACCTGCTTTTTATATTTTGGTTTTAGTTTATTTCGTTCCCCATATTTTTTTTCGTATATTACTTGTCCTACATGGTATTCTTTTTCTTTTCTGTCCTTGTTATGTGTCTCTAACATTTTTGTGGCATATTCTCGTGTTTAATTTTATTGTATAAAAGGTCGAACGATTTCTGGTTAGTAGTGGAATGAATACTTTTATTGTATTCTTTAGCTGCTCTGATAATTATTTCGGGGTAATCTAACAAATTGAATTCTTCTTTTATGCAGCGCGCTAGTTCAGTCAACGTCGAGTGTGCTCGTTCTACCTGTCCGTTTGAAGTGCTATGTCTGGGGTCGGTGTAATGCAAAGATAAGCCACATCTCTGCGCAAAGGATTTGAATTGAGCAGAAGTAAAGATCGGTTCATTATCAGTCATTAACATTTTAGCGCGGGGAAAGTGTTGGAGTAGTTCCATTACGCTGTTTTCATTATTTAATTTATTCTGTATTTGCTTTACTGCCAGGAATTTTGAGTATGAATCAATGCAAGTTAAAAAGGTAAGGCTCTGTGCGTAATAAATGTCAATGTGAAGGTTTTCTCCTTCGCTAGATGGGATAGGAGCCTCTCCAATAGGGATTTTGACTGGGTGCCTGTCGTATTTGTTTTCATTACAAATGGTGCAGTTTTTTATATATTCTTTTAATTTTATGTATAGATTTGGCCAATAGTATAGTCTGTTAATTTGTTTGTGGTTTTCTTCGAGTCCCCTATGGGCTCGGCTGTGGGTTTCTTCTATTATGATTGCTTTGTCTTCGTCATTTTCTACGTCTTGTAAAAATATTCTCGTGAAGAGAAATTTGTTAGTGAAGTTGTTTTTAAGTGGAATTTGTATGTGATATAAGTCTTCTAGGGTGCAGTGAATTCCCACCGCTACGTCCGATGGTAAATATTCTTTTAATATATTTACTAGGTTTTCAGTCGTGTCGTATTCAATTATGTGTCTGGTTTTGTCGAAAATTTTTGGAAACTCATGTATTGTGAACCTTCCCGTAGCTATCAGCAGTTGCTGTTGAAACTGGTACAGAGGCTTACGGGTCTCGTGAATCACATTCTCAAAACTACTCTCGGCAGAAAGCTGAGTGTTTTGATCTGAGCTTGATTGTTCGGTATCTCTGTCTGATATATTATTTAGCTGGATCCTTGATAGCGCATCGGCTACAACGTTGGTAGTTCCAGGCTTGTAAATTATTTTATGGGTGAAACTTTCAATGAAAGAGTACCACCTTTTCATCTCTACATTGGGGTGTTTTTGTCCGATATTGTGAATGATAATGATTGGTGATCGGTTTGGATTTCTATTCCGATAACACCATATAAGTAGTTTCTAAGGGTTTTTAGAGCCCAAACTATAGCTAACAGTTCTTTTTTGTTGGTAGCGTATAGTTGCTCAGTTTTATTTAGGGTTTTGGAGATGAAGGTTATCGGTCTATTGTCTTGAGATAGAACCGCTCCAATGGCTACATCTGACGCATCAGTGGTCAGAGTGATTTTTTATTGTAGTCAGGTTGAAATAATTCTACCTGTGCTACTAGGTTGTTTTTAAGCTCATTAAAAGCTTTTATGGCTGGTTCGTCTAATTGGATTTTGATTTTAGATGACATTTTTCTAGTTATTTTTCCGTTGTCCCCTCCTAGATATTTTGTTAGAGGCTTGGCTATTTTCGCGTAGTTTTGAAGAAACTTGCGGTAATAGCCTGTGAGACCTAAAAAGCTGCGAAGTTCTCTTATGCTTTGGGGAATGGGATATCTCAGTATGGTAGATATCTTTTCCGGATCTGTTTTGATAACGTTGTGAGAGACAACGTAACCAAGAAATGTGGTCTCAGTTTTAAAGAATTTGGACTTTTCTAATGAAATCTTCATGTTGGCTTTTTGTAAGATTTCGATTATTCGGACTAGATCGGTATAATGCTGCTCGATGGTGTTCGAGAAAATGATTATATCGTCCATATATACGTGGCAAGCTTTACCAACCTGCTCTCTCAGTATATCGTCCATTGCTCTCTGGAAAATTCTTGGAGCATTCGTTGAGCCAAAGGGCAAATGTAGAAATTCATATTTTCCATTATTTATTGAATATCTTTTCAATATCTGATTCCTTCATCAGAATTTGATGAAAGCCGGATTCTAAATCAATGGTAGAAAAATATTTGGATTTTCCTAGGTTAGATAGTATCACCGATGGATCGGGTACCTGTCTGGTATGGTATTCTCATTCACTTTTTTGTAGTCGTGAACTAGGTGTTTTGGGGTACCGTCTTCGTTCAGACCTTTTTTGGGCACCACTAGTACTGGTGAATTATAAGGGCTTTTACTCGGCCTTATAATGTTTTCGTCTAGTAGTCTCTGGATTTCTTTATTGACGAAATCAGAGGTGGACATTGGGTAAGGGTATTGTTTACTATAAATAGGTCTGTCATGGACAGTATTTATTTCACCTCTAATGTCTGTCCGAAAAGGAATTTGCATATCAATATTAGAATGTTCTTTTTCAATTATTTCTATAATCTTACACTCCAAATCTTCAGCCTAATTTGAAGTTGTTAAGTTGTTTATATTTCCTGTGACGGAATTATCATCGTCGGCGTGTTTGGGTTTTTTGTTTTCCAAACTTTTCAATTGTGTTTTGACGGAATCATCATCGTCGGCATGTTTGAGTTTATTTTTTCCCAAACTTTTCATTTTCTTGTTAGCGTATAATTCAACGCTGGCTTGCTCAGGACACTCCCATCCCGAGCTACTCAAACTTTCTTCTAAATTATTTTTTTATTATGTATACCCTTAATGGAAGAGTGTTTTTACTTTCTATTTTACTCGACTTGTTTTTAATCTTGTCGTCACAATACAGTAATTTTTCCTTTTTGCCACTGTATTCTAAAGTTCCTTCTTCCGCATTTATTTTGGATCCAATTCTTTTCAACAAATTTTAGCCAACTAGCAGATCTGATTCTAGCCCTTCTAACTCATAGAAAATGTGCTTTACATTGAATATTGTTATGTGTTGGTAATATTTTATAATCGAGTACGCATAAACAGTGGATACCAGTTTATAAATTGCTAACTCTTTTCTATCTTCGTATATCCCCTTCCTAACATAGCAAGAGGAAGCTCCGTGTCGATTAACACGTTGAATTTTCTTTTCGTAGGTCTACTCTTGATAGGTGTGACAGTCCTCTGAGGGGTCCTGCTCTAGAAAATATTCCTCATCGATGTTGTTGATCCTCATTCACTTTTGAGCCGGCTGGCTCACTGTTTCGGTGGCTTCCCTCTTCAATGGGAAGGGCTGCTCCGTTTTTTGAGCGTGGTTTTGGTTATTATAATTTCTCTGCTGGAAATTATTGTGGTTTTGTTCATTGTTGTTATTGTATCCTCTGTTGAAGTTATTGCCCGGGCGGGGATAGTTGTTATTTGGTCGATTCTGGTTTTTCCAGGAAACATCGACCTCCATTGGAACTGGTTGTGGTTGATATTTAGCATTGAAATTGGTGTTTCCGTAGTTGTTTGGGCCAGGATTTCCATTTTGCGGCCAATTATTGTTCTGGTTGTTTCCCCAGTTGTTGTTTGGCTTATTTGGGGAGTTGTTGAATGGTTTGGTATTTACCGGGTTAAGTCTCAGGTTATTTCCCGGGTTTCTGTTTTCGTTTCTGAATCCGTAATATTTGTTGGCAAATTGTGCCCGAAAATTATTTGATTCTAATTCTTGGCATTTTGCCAATGCGTTGGGTAAATCAGGTGGGTTTCCGTTTCCGCAATGGATCCATTTAATCCGGAGATGAAGATCCTGAGAGCATTGCTTCTGATGATCCTGTTTGTTTCTTTAGTACTTTCGCTGTCCTTTCCGTACGTCATTATTGTCTTGTTTATTAGTAGTCATTTTTTGTTCGTTGTAAAACTCGGTGATGGTCAGCCGTCCTTGTCTAAGTTCAGCTTCCAAAACGTGGATCGGTCTTTTATCATGGTAAATAAAATCCAGTCTTGAGAGTATCGCTTGAAAGTTTAAAACCGTACCATGGTTGGTGAGCGCGTCATAAGCTGCTCCCATGATTTTGTTTCTAAGGATGGTTAGAGCAATGAAGTATTGCTCGCTTTGAATGTTGTACAGTCCCATGGCAGTTTCTGCCGCTTCTCTATTGGGATGCCTCCCCTGTGCAGTTTGGTACTGATTTGATTATTTCTAGTGTTGTATCGCATTTCACGTATGTGTCTATGGTCTGTACTTCTACCTCATGCCTGTTGGCTTATAATTGCCCTTCTAAGCCCTCCCATTTTTTAGTTACTTCGCTTAACTGAACATTGATTAATCAGATAGATTGCTTGTAAACTTGTACAATTTCGGTGAAGAATGGTTTATTTGCCCTAGCTCTCTGACCTTAAATTTTTTATTTCTATTTGTGTTATTTTATTAAGTTAAAGTATAATTAATTATCTGCTCAGATAATTATCTCATCTGTAGAATGGTGATGACTTGTGGTTATTCCTTCCTTCTCTGGGTTGAATTTTAATTATTTAAGTTTTCCGTGTGTGTGCAACAAGGTTTTTTGAGTCTGTTAAGATTTTTTGTATTTTTTTCCACTTGTGGTTTTTATATTTGTTAATTCACTTTGTTCAAGGGCTTTTTATTAAACGATGTTTCACCTTTGGTTTCTTTTGTTTTTGTTTGATTTCAGATTTAGATGATTAAATGGTGTACTTGAGCGTGTTCACTTTTTCGTTTGGGTTCTGATTTCATGATTTTAAAGCGTACTTGTAATAGTAGATTTAACTTTTTTGGACCACCTTTTGTATATAATGAAATTTCAATTGGTTTATTTTATTAATTGTTTGCCAATTAAATTTGTTACCACTATCACTTTTTTGTGTCGGATTATAAAAACTGGTTTATTGCATTCATTGATTGCCAGTTGTTTTATCGCGATCACTGAATTATGAATTGGTTGGTTTTGAGGGTTGGTTAGCAGCGCGATTCCCGTTTTTATTTAACTTATTCTTCGTTAATAATTTTTTAGGAATTTTTTAGACACAGCCCCACGTTGGGCACCAATTAAATTTGTTACGTACAAATTTTATAAAAAAATATATTTTTTATTTCAAACGTTTTTCAATTATAATATTTGGTAATAATCCGTTATGCTAATCCACTATTACAAGTCACTTTACTTTTACAGATTAATTCTAAAAACCATTCGCCCGATGAAGACTGATCTTTTGATTCTTCATCGGAGCCCAATCAACCTCGGAAATTACATAAAACCTCTAACAGAATTAAAACACTTCAAACCGGTGGAAACACCATTCGAAGTCACATCAATCCATGGTCATAAAAAAATAGAACAAAAGTGTCTGATCCATCTATTCAATGTTAAGTCATACTTCTTCTTGTTAAATGACGGAATTGTAGGACTGGATGTGCTAAATAGGGTCATGGTACGAAGCAAATTTTTTACTCAAAATGCAGAAATGTAAACGCCGTCAACGAAGATTTTAAAAAGATGATCAAAAACAGATCAAAAGCACTGACGGGGAACCCGTATATTCACCCGATGGGTGTAGCCGATTTCATAAATACGGAGGGTTAAACAACTGCTAGCAGACGGAATAATAAGGCCATCCCGGTCGCCTTACAATAACCCACTTTGGGTTGTTGATAAGAAGGGTTTTGACGTTGGTTTAAAAAATGCCCCCAGTATTTTCCAAAGGGCCATAGATGACGTTCTGAGAGAACACGTCAGTAAAACCTGCTATGTCTACGTCGATGACGTAGTCATTTCCTCCCAAACAATGGACAGTCATGTCAATGATATAGACGCGGTTCTAAAAACATTGTGCGATGCAGGCATGAGAGTGTTCTTTAAAGAGAACGTAGAATATTTGGGATTCACAGTGTCCCGAGGGGGAATTAGAACTTCGCCTGAAAAGGTTAAGGCTATAAAAGAATTTCAACCCCCATCCACATTGTTCAGTCTCAGGTCATTTCTGGGATTGGCCAGTTATTATAGATGTTTCATAAAGGGGTTTGCTAAAAGGTGACAACGAAAAAATTAGTGCAAACCACTCAAAGAAAGTCAAACTGGAACTGACCAACGAGCAGCGAAAATCATTCGAAAAACTAAGAAACACCCTAGAGTCTGAGGATGTCATGTTGGCATACCCAGATTTCACTCAGCCATTTGACTTGACCACTGACGCCTCTGGAAGCCGCCTAGGGGCTGTTCTTTCACAGAAAGGTCGTCCGATCACCATGTTTTCTCGAAAGTTACGTTCAATGGCAACAAGTGATCGAGAACTACTAGCAATAGTATGGGCACTTCAAAATCTCAGAAACTATTTATATGACATAAAGAAGTTAAACATCTTCACCGATCATCAACCACTGACCGGTTTAATGTCGGATAAAAATCCGAATCCCAGGCTCAACAGATGAAAGGCGTTTGTTGATGAACATAACGCACAAGTGTTCTACAAGCCGGGAAAAGAAAACCACGTAGCCGACGCTTTGTCGCGGCAAAACGTAAATAGATAGATAGACAGATAGGCACATTCCGACATCGCTACTATCCACAGCGATCCACTACTATCCGCAGAAAAACCTGTAAACTGTTTCAGGAACCAAATAGTGATCGAACAGGCGGATTTCCCGTCTATAAAGTCAATCATCCTTTTTAAATCATAAACGCGTCACATTGTGCGATTTACAGACCGCACATAATTCAAAAGCAAAGTACAATCGTCACCCAGTGCAACAAACCATAGCGGAAACACCAATTCCCGGTTATACTGGGGAAATTATCCATATAAATATATTTTCAACTGATCAAAAGCATTTTCTAACTTGTATCGACAAATTTTCAAAATTAGCTATAGTCCAACAAATCGATTCAAGAGCAATCGTAGATATCAAAACTCCGATACTACAATTAATAAATCTGTTCCCCAAAATAAAAACAGTTTACTGCGACAATGAAAGGTCTATTAACTCACAAACCATACGAACCATCCTAGAAAATAGGTATGGTATACAGGTCTCAAATGCGCCCCCGGTGCACAGCACATCTAATAGCCAAGTTGAGAGATTTCATAGCACCCTAGCGGGAATCTCACAGTGCATCAAGATAGATCAAAACATAACCGAGGCGACAGCTTATTCTATTCGCAACACTTCAAAAATTTTTTTTTATTTTGCACTACTTAGCACAATAACTTATCGCACTTTATCGCAATTGTGCTTTAATCAATCAGAAAATCAATTTTTTTAAATTTTATATATTATATATATTTTTTATATTATTAAAATTTGGAAAAACAGTAGCAAACGAGGAACACTATGCATTTGTTAGCCTTAAGCAAACGAATTAAGAGGAACTAAAAAAAGGAAAGAATACATTTGGCGCGCTTTTTTACCCACCCAAAATTGCGCGGTTTTTACAAATATCAAATTAGAATATAATAAAAACAAATATTCAAAAAAAAGGTATCATTTACAGAAGTATGCATATTTTTTTTACTTGTTTACTAGTAATTTGTACTAATAAATATACTAAATAGTTAAAAAACATCATATGCAACCTGTGCATTGCAAAATTGAATTCTTGAGGCAGGACCAGCGCACCTAAGAATCACTAATCCACGTCGTAAGCTGAATACTCTAACGACATATTTTCTAGTATAAAGTAATGTATTAAAATAATTCGGTATTATTATTTACATTTATTCACCTATTACTATTTCAATGATGTAATTAAATAATTATCACGTTAAGGCAATGCAAAATTAGAGTTTTTACTTTTTACTTACGAGTACTTTGTACTCGATTGCCAGAGTACAAATAATATAGATTGAAAGTCCATAAACTTCTGAAGTGAAGGGCATATTTTGTCAAATTTACAATATATGAGCATACGTGTGCACACATACAGTGCTCGGCTGTCGCTGTTTGCGTACAATGTATGCTGGCTCTAAAACGCTCTCTCTTTGACTCTTGAACAAAAATTCAAGAGAGCCTGGAGCCAGCTCTAGAGCCAGCTCGAAAAAATCGTGTGTCTTTGGCACAACAACTCATCTCTGGCATGGTCGCCCATTGCAACACCCAGCCTGGACACTTGGACCCAGTCACCATGATCGACGAGGGAATGCTCATCACCAACGATGTAACGATAAATATCACCAACGAAAAGGGAATAAGCCGGAAAATATCAGGAACTTACCTGGTATCAGATACCGAAAAAATTAAAATAAACGGCACCCTTTACGTCAACAATATCGGAACATCAATGAAGAAAGCCGCAGTTTCAGCCATGGCTCAAATAAACATTCTGAGACATCTAGAGCGCCTTAGTCTGTCATCAATTCACGGAATGAGCGTTAAAAATCTGCAGCACATCAACCACCTTCAATCCAGACTGCCATCAGGCAACACCTGGATCTTTTGATCTGTCTCCTCTACATCCTCAATAACCCTGGTCATCATCTTTCTCATCTAACGTCTGAAAGCCAAACGTCAACAACCGTCTATAACCATTGAATCCAGGGTCGACTTCATCTTAAGACAAGGAGGAGTTAACACGAGCAAGTCAGACGGGTGCAACGACCCGCCGAAATGCCGTCCAAGACCGGATGTGCCAACAATAACATCGACGACGCTGAGCCAGCCCAGTAACGTATTTCGCTTTAGCGAAAGCGATGTGCAAGGGTCAGCGTAATGCGAGGCGTGCATGTGCGCGCTGGGTGACCGTTGTAGTAGTAAGCGCTCTGCTGAGTCCGCTGCCTCCAACCGATAACTTGGCGGCCTTAATAAATTTGATTTGTCTTTAGTTCGTAATAGACCAGAAATCAGAGCAGTTGGCTCTAATAAAAGAACCATTTAATAATACAAACGTATTTGGTTTAATTTGTATATTGTAAACTACCGGGGCATTATTTAGTTAAGTGCCATAAATTTAAAATAATGAATCCAGCAGAACGGTCTAGCTGGGTAAGAAAAATTCGGATTTGCCTAAGATGTCTGAAGCATCCGTTTAATAAAAAATGTACAAGCGGGCAGCTTTGTTCGATTTTTCGGAAACCTCATCACACGTTACTTCACCTTACAGGTAATAATTCAGAAAAAGTGAATACGTGTAGAACAACAGGCCAAGCCTTGTTAGCCACGGCTTTGATTCAAGTGAAGTCAGGAAATGGAGGTTTTCAAAAAATAAGAGCATTGATTAATAGCGGTTCTCAAAGCACAATCGTTTCAGAAGAGTCTGCACAGATTCTAAAATAAAAAATTTCGTTCACATACGGAAATAAGTGGAGTATCTTCCACAGGAACGTGCATCTCCAAGCACACAGCTATAATTCCAATAAAAAATTCTCCAAAATATTTGGAAATTGAAGCTCTCATTCTTCCAAAACTCATGAAAGCGCGTCCAGTCAGCACAATTAATGTTGATCAGAAAAAATGGAAGAGTTTTAAATAAGCCGACCCCGATTTTAATAAACCTGTTCGTATTGATCTAATCATTGGAGCAGACGTATATACTCACATTCTGCAGAATGGAGTTATAAAAATAGACGGTCTCCTTGGTCAAAAAACTGATTTCGGGTGGATAGTTTCTGGATGTAAAAAATTCAAAGGAAGGAAACTATTGTAGCTACAACTAAAGAATTAAAAAATTTAGATCGCTATTGGGAAGTTGAGGAAAACGAAAAAAATGACATCGAATCGGAAGTATGCGAAGATAATTTCGTTAAAACAACAAGAAAAGACGCAGATGGGCGATACGTTGGGTCTATCCCATTTAAACAAGATGTCACCTTAGGAGATTCAAAGAAGCAAGCAATGGCTCGTTTTATAAATTTGGAGAAGAAATTAAAAAATAATAAAAAACTTAAGGCTGATTATTCTAAATTTATAAAAGAATATATCTAGTTAGGACACATGGTCAAAGTAGCTGTTATCAGAGATTCAAGCCTGACGACCAAGCTGAGAGTAGTTTTTGATGCTTCAGCAAAAACTTCAAATAATAAAAGTTTGAACGATATAATGTGGGTTGGTCCACGAGTTCAAAAAAATATTTTTGACATTATTGTTAAGTGGAGGAAATGGGAATTTGTTGTTTCTGCGGACATTGAAAAAATGTACCGTCAGATTAAAATAAATGAAAATGACAAAAAAATATCAATATATTTTATGGAGAAATTCTGCAAAACAAAAAATTATAAATTGTAAACTAACAACAGTCACTTATGGTACGGCATCTGCACCATACTTAGCTACTAGGGTTCTGATGGACATAGCAGATAAATGTCAAAATAAAAATATAAGTGAAATAATAAGGAACGATTTTTACATGGACGACCTAATGACTGGAGCCGATTCTGTAGAAGACGCCAAAAATCTTGTCCAACTAATTTCAAACGAATTACAAACAGTAGGACAACATTTAAGAAAGTGGATATCTAATAATTCAGAAATAATATCAATAGCAGAGGATACTGGGGATAACAAGGTTCTTAGTATTATTGAAAATGAGAGTGTTTAAACTCTTGGACTTCAATGGGAACCACAAAAGGATTTATTTAAGTTTAAAGTAAGTTGCGGGTCACCCAAATTGACAAACAAAAGGATGGTACTATCGATAAAGTAAGGTAAGGTAAGATAGAAATTTATGCTTGGAGTGATTTCACTATCATTTTAGCATGGATCAAGAGTGGCAAAAGTAAGGTTAAATTTATCAGACAAAGAACAGATGACATTCGAAAACTAGCCAACACTGAATGGAATCATGTAAGATCTGAAGAAAATCCAGCTGACTTAGCTCTAGGGGAATTGATTCAAAACAATTGACACACTGTGATCTTTGGTGGAAAGGCCTCGGCAGCAATTGAAAGAGGAAACGACAATTATAAATACAATAATAAATAATAAAACCGATGATCCTATTTGCAATTTGTTGGAGAGGTATTCCTGCTTTCAAAAACTAATACGTATTATAGCCTACAATATCAGATTTATTAAAATAAAAACACAAAATTAATCGTATCCTTCCTACCTTCAGGTAAAATAATTAAAGTTAGCTGAAAGGATAGTTATATAAAAAGCAACAAAAACTTCAATTCAGTCAAGAGATAAAGTATTTGCAAAACAACAAAAAAATCAGTACAACTAACAGAATATTGTCACTGAATCCGTTTCTGGATAAGAATGGACTCCTCGGAGTAGGAAGAATACTACAAAACTCCGATGCAGAATTCGAACTTAAACATCCAATTATTTTAGATAAATGTCATATATTTTACTTGATAATTAAAGATGCTCATAAGGAAACCTTACATGGAGGAATAAACCTTATGCGTAGTTGTATTCAAACAAAGTATTTTATGTTTAGGTTAAGAAATTCGTTGAAGAAGTATTTAATAGAAGATATAGACAAAATACAGCTAGGCAAATAATGGGAAATTTACCAAAATATCGAGTTACTATGGCATTTCCATTCTTAAATAAGGGATTAGATTACGCAGGTCCTTATTTTGTTAAGTGTTCGAAAAATCGACAAAAAACATTTAAGGGATACGTTGCCGTATTTGTTTGTATGGCCACCAAAGCGATACATTTAGAAATGGTAAGCGATCTTACTTCTGACGCATTTAGCTGCCCTCAAAAGATTCATTGCTAGACGAGGGAAATGTGCCAATATATATTCAGGTAACGGAACAAATTTTGTAGGAGCTGCTAGGAAATTAGTTAAAGAATTATTTATTGCCATCCAAGAAAATTTAGCGATTGCAGCGCAGCTGGAGAAGGATAGAATTGATTGGCATTTTATTCCACCGGCAGCAGGTATTTGGGAAGCTGGGGTCAAGTCAATGAAATACCATTTAAAGCGTAAAATCGGCGACAATAGTTTGACATATAAAGAAATGTCAACCCCTTTATGTCAAATAGAAGCATGTTTAAATTCAACACTACACTATACTATACTATACACCATTATACACTATAGTTAATGAGATGGAACAACAAGAAGCTTTAACGCCAGGTCATTTTCGGATTGGAAGACCGCCCTTAGAAATAGTCGAACCGATGGAGGATCAAAGAATCGGAAATTTGGATAGGTGGAGACTTATCCAAAAAATGAGGTAAAATGGAAAAATGAATGAATGGAGAAGAGAAATTCCTAATATAGAAGAAGGTCAAATAGCTTTGAAGAGCAATGTAGTTTGGTTTTAGATAATATGCAAGGCCAGTTAGTGGAACTTGAAGAAAATAAAAAATTGTTTATGATGCAGTCTAGATCCAGAAGCAAACGTGCTCCGTTAGAATTTATGGGTTCATTGTACCATATTTTATTTGGTATAATGGATGAAGATGACAGAGAACAATTAGAAGAAAACAGAACAACCTTGATAAACTAATTCAAAAACAAACATCAGTGGTTGATTCAACTACTAATTTATTAAAAAGGACAACCGAAGATGTTAACATACATTTTAAGAGTATGCAAATAAGAATTGAAAACATGACGGAAGTTTTTAAAGAAAATCATTAAGGAATAAGGAATCGATAAAATTCTTTATGATTACGAAAGAGCTGCACAGGAAAAATAAGCCTTTTGATTGATATTAATCACGGTAGGTTAAATACAAATATTCTTAGGCCAAATCAGCTTAAAAATGAAATAGTACAAATTCAGCAAAGTCTCTCGGAGAATTTAGTAATTCCAGGAAAACGATCAGGTACGGAAGTCAAGGAGGTGTATACACTGTTAACAGCCAGAGGTTTATTTATCGACGATAAATTAATCATTATTGCAAAGGTGCCTCTGTTTAGTAGACATCCATCTAAATTGTTCACACTGATTCCAGTGCCAATTCGAAATGAAGATTAGATGATAGTGGTGCATACAACTTCCGAATATTTAATTTACAATTTCGAAATAGATTCTTATCACATAATGACGGAAGCTACTTTAAACCAATGTCAAAAATGGCAACTAAATAAGAGAATATGAAAGGGAAGTTGGCCGTGGAATTCTGCGAATGATAATGCATGTGAGATTCAGCCTCTAAAGCCAGATAAAGCGGCGAATTGTATCTATAAAACAGTCGTCGACTATAAAAGTTACTGGGTTGAGTTGGAAAAGAAAATCAGTTGGTTATTTAAGGTTCCTGTAAATTCCTAAGTCCGACTGCAATGTACAGGCTCTCAAATTGAGTTGTTTGATTTGCATCAGCAAGGAGTTTTAAGCATTGCGCCATACTGTACGGCAAGAACCGAAGATAAAATTTTAGTTGCCCACCATAATATTCAGTCCGAAAGCGAAGAAGCGCTATCAACACCTTATATAGGAGTAGTTAGTGAAGTTCCAAAGATTATTTGGGATCCGCTGAAATTGTCAATATTAAATCACTGCAGAATTCGAACGATTGAATAATGAAATTAAATATATAAATGAACATCATTACAAATTGAAAGACTTAGATTTCCATCATATTTCTGGACACGCTGGTTTAATTATTGCTTTAATAATCATGGTAATCTTAATAATATATTTCCTACGGGAATTTGCTGTTAGACAACGAGTGCAAGCAACAACCTTTGCAGGTCCATTGCCAGCACTATAAAAGTTAACAATTAAGATAAAACAAAAATAAAGAATAAAGTTATATTATAATAATAAAGAATACAGTCCATTATATCGTTGTTCTTAAAAGAAAATTGTTACCTTAAGATATTAAAGGCGAAAAGTAAAAAATATAATAAATTTAGTCTAACCTTTCAACTGTAAATTTTAAGATATACGCCTAGCTTTGCTGGCCCTTTGGCAGAATGTTCACACATGAACACGGATATACTTATGATAATATATGTATAATTATATGTTGGTAATTTCCATAAGTTAAAAAAATATAAAAAATATAGCTGAAAAACAAAAACGCAAGCAAAACCCAGCATTCTATCTCATAAATGAAAAATTAGTGACGACTAAAAATAAATATATACATACATATAATAATATATAATATATATAACATATAATTGGCGCAGTCGGTAGGATCATCATTAAATAGGAAGTCCTTTTAGCATGGTATTGGTCATTTACAAGATATGCTATAAAACTAGCTAACCTGACCAGCGAATTAAAACAGTGATTTCTAAATTAAATGGATCCGCAAAAGAATCTATGTTCGTGTAGATTTTACAACAAAAAATCCCGTGCGGTCAGAAACAAAATTTTATAAAAATTTTTTCTGAGGGTTTAAATAAACCAAACAACAAAAAACTCTGTGCACCAAGAAATTAACTAAGAAAACAATATGGCAGTTCCACAACTTTCTGAAAACCACATGAATTAATTACTGGGCCAGATCAAAGAATTACATTACTACGATGGCACACCTGGCAAATTGTCTGTATTCGTCAACCAGGTCGAACAATTACTCAACCTATACCCTACCCAGATGCCAGGCAGGTACATGTAATATATGGAGCGGTAAAACGCCTGATCACGGATTCAGCACTGGAAGTTGTAATACAAGCAAGAGCAACGACATGGATGGAAATTAAAGGAACACTGGCAACATCATTCAAGGACCATAGGCCATACGTAACCCTAGTGAGGCAACTGGAAGAAACAACATACCCCGGTAGCATAAGTAAGTTTATAGAAAAATTAGAATCACAATACTGAAATATTTTTGACAAACTAGAATTAGAAAACGATCCTATCGTTAAGTTAAACTACACCAAAATGCTAAAAAGAATTGATTAAAACTACAAAAGATCGAAAATTGCCAGATAGAGTGTACATGTCATTAGCGCGTAAGGATATTGATACCATTGCCAAATTAAAACAAGCCACGATGGAGTTAGGTCTATATGACGGTAACCCCGAAGATCAATACTTTAATAAATTAGACAGGCACAAGCAAAAGAACAAAGGAACTATAAATCAAAACAATAATCAAAGATACTTTAACAGCAGACATAATAGTTACTTGGCAGATACTACCCTGTAACGAATCAAAATATAAACATGCAAACCCCAAATCAATTTATGACCAATCAAAATCATTACAAGACACGTCCTATACCTCCCGATCAGAGGGGAAATTATTACACTTGTAGAAGGGATTTAACACAAGGCAGACAAAACAATCCTCTCAGTTTTCAGCCTTCAACTTCAAATAATGTGAGCAATAAAAGGCCGGTAAAAAGACAACGAGAAAGTCAGAGTGGGCAAAGCAGAATGGACGTAAGTTTTCATCAAATTGCCTCGGACACTCAGGAAACGCGGATAAACGAACCAGTCCCCATGTTCTAATAAGTTATCATAACAATTACTATAAGGGAATGATCGACACAGGTTCCTCGATCAACATCATAA
This sequence comes from Drosophila orena, assembly GCA_005876975.1. NCBI lineage: Eukaryota > Metazoa > Arthropoda > Insecta > Diptera > Drosophilidae > Drosophila > Drosophila orena. Next base: position 276,391 of record VCKV01000328.1, on the reverse strand, counting down.
AAGAAAACTTTGCAAACCTAGAGGAAGAAAAAGAAGATTTGATAGTATATACCATAAAAGGGCCAATAAATTTAAAAAGAAGCATCCGTCCGTACAAAAATTCTATGTCCATAATTTTTCCGATAGTTATGACTTCCTGTTAAATCGAAAATATCTCAAAGAAACGAAGGCAAAAATTGACTACGAAGAAGAAACCGTAACTCTAGGTTCAAGAACTTACAGATTTAGGTACGAAGAAGAAATAGTTGAAACCGCATCCACAAAATGCCTTAAACCCAAGCTTAAACCCAAGCCTAAGCCCAAGCCTAAGCCCAAGCTTAAACAAAAGGAGGAGACCGCATCAGCAAAATGCCTCGCTCCAAAAGTAAACATTGACACAATGGACAATGATATAAGGCACTTTGATCCAAAATCAGTGGACCAAGATGTAGTCAACTTCGCGATAAATAATGAATTACGAATGTAATGAATACAGACTCGAACATTTAAATGTAAAAGAAGTTGAATGTTTAAAGAAGGTCCTATATGAATATAGAGACATTCAGTACAAAGAAGGAGAAAATTTGACCTTCACAAGTACTATTAAACATGTTATCCAAACTCAACACGAAGATCCAGTTTACCGAAAACCTTATAAATACCCCCAAAGCGTTGACCAAGAAGTCAACAAACAAATTAATGAAATTATAGAACAAGGTATAATTCGCAAGTCGAACTCACCTTATTGTTCTCCCATTTGGGTGGTCCCTAAGAAGGCAGACGCCTCTGGGAAACAGAAATTTAGGTTAGTAGTGGATTATAGGAATCTCAATGAAATAACTGTCAACGACAAATTCCCCATCCCTAGAATGGATGAGATATTGGATAAACTCGGACGATGCCAATATTTTACAACGATTGATCTAGCATAAGGATTTCACAAAATTCAAATGGATAAGAATTCCATCGCGAAAACAGCTTTTTCAACCAAACTCGGACATTACGAATATACACGTATGCCCTTTGGAATGAAAAATGCCCCTGCAACATTTCAGAGATGTATGAACAATCTTCTGGAAGATTTAATCTACAAGGACTGCTTAGTATACCTGGATGATATTATAATTTACTCCACTTCATTGGAGGAACACATTCCATCTCTAAGGAAAGTCTTTGAGGAACTTAGGGATGCTAACTTAAAATTACAGCTAGACAAATGCGAGTTCATGAAAAAGGAAACCGAATTCCTGGGACATATTGTAACCACAAACGGCATCAAACCCAATCCAAATAAAACTAATGCCATTACAAATTTTCCATTACCTAAAACACCAAAACAAATAAAATCATTTTTGGGATTATGTGGGTTCTTTGCCAAGGTAGTCAAACCTTTGAGCCTTAAACTAACGAAAAGTGCATTAATCGATACCAAAAGTAAAGACTACATTGAATCATTCGAAAGGTTAAAAGTTTTAATAACTTCAGACCCCATACTGATATCCAGATTTCTCATACCCATTCTCTCTGACAACCGATGCAAGTAATTTAGCTATTGGTGCTGTGCTATCTCAAAATTATAAACCCATCTGTTATGCCAGTAGAACATTGAATGAGCATGAGATTCATTACGCTACAATCGAGAAAGAATTGTTAGCTATCGTGTGGGCAACGAAATATTTCAGGTCATATTTATTCGGTAGACCATTTGAAATATTAAGTGATCATAAGCTGTTCACACATGAACACGGATATACATATAATATTATATGTATAATATGTATATATATATTGCACGTAAACCGATTGGACCGCTGCAGCACAGAAATTAGAAAAAAAGACATTTTATTACAAAAATAAATCAAAAATCTGACCTTAAAACCATTTCTGAAACAAGATGGTCAAGCAGAATATATGCTATAAAACCGCTGTTTAAAAATTTATGATTTCCTATATGAAATATCATTTCATTCATTTGTTCACTAAATGTATGGCATATAATTTTTAATTTTAAAAAGGATTCGCAATCGAGAATTTATTTAAAGAAGCGTCTGGAGCGGGTGGAACCGAAGTTCGTTGGACTCAAGGACTAGTAACGACATGGATTTGCGAAAATGGTCCAGCAACGAAGCGAGTATTTTATCCTTAATAGATTCGCTTGGTATGTTTGGCTTTGCTTAAAACCGACTAAAACCTAAAACGCCAAGACGCCACACAACTGCTGGTAACCCAAAGGCGAACCTCTGGGGCCGCCAGATGCGGCAGACAGGAAGGTTTGTTAACATTAATGCCCCTTTCCTTATGCCACATGTTCCACGGAAGACCCACTCATAGATGGAGACACCAGGCCTATGACATTCGGCCAACTACAAGCGCTACATTGAGATCTACCATTCACCGAAGTACATGATTTTCCCCTTACTTTCTCTGTTTTGCTCCAAGCATGGTAGCCAACGGACAGGATTATGAGTTGCTTAGAAAAAGATTTCGGAAGCCCACGATGCAAATGCTAGAGTATATTAATTGCGTAGCCGAACAGTTCAATTAAAAGTCGGAGACACAGTATTCGCTCGTAATTTTGCCCAGAGTAATGCGGGCAAAAAGCTTAAGATCATTAGGATTAGGATTACTGGCCCTTTTTTAACCCTCCGCGAGTTTAAGTTCTTGCCGAAGTAGGTGTGTGTCGCGAATGAAAAATGAAAACTAACATATAATAGAACGAAAGTCGTTTAGCGCCTAAAACAGGATAAGCCTTCGACCAGTTCTTAAGCTATTAGCGTAGCGGGCTTTCTCTTCTGAGCGTATGAAGGCAGAAAGTATAACCCAATCTGGAAGGTTTCCGTAAGGTTTACTTTAACAACACCGAGAAGTACAGCCAAATTAACAAGAAGTTAGAAGTGGCGTGACCAAAGTGTTCTTGGTATACCGATTGGTAAAACGAAAAAAAATCGAAACATTTTTTTAAAAAAGTGGGTGTGGCAATTCGGGCGGTTAGTTAGGGTGGGCGCGGCAAAAAGATTTTTGGAAATTCGATAGAAATTTATTTTTAATAACTGTGGAGAGGCTGTACTTGGCGGCTTGTACGCGTGTTAGTTCTATTATGATTACCTAATTGCTGTTATTTATATGTAATGTACGGTAGTAAATGAATCACGTATGAATCATATATACATATGTATGAATAAAACTAAAACCCGGGACCTAGAAAGCCGATACCTTTACTCTTTATTTAGGCAAAGTGGTGAGAGACTTTCCAAGATCCCACGAAACAAATACACTCAGGACAAGGGGACATATATTCCAATGTAACACATCTCCAACTGGATCATTTTAAAATATTCTCAATTTTCATAGTTTTCCCAGCTTTATACAAGTAATCAGGTACTTGGAGCTTGTCTGCCCCACAACATAACTTTTGCGCGTACCTGGCAGGTAAGCACCTCTTACTGCCCTTCGACTTCGAAGACAGTTGTTTATAGATTTTTTCGTGTATAAATAGTTAAGTCTATAATGATGATATTTCTAGTAAGTATTTATAGGGCATACTTACATGGCAAAATATAATAGCTTGACCAACGCTTATGCAACCGTAAATATTTTGAATCGCATTATATTTTCCTTCCTCATTTTTACACTTTACATAATATTGCTTTATGTTTTCAAGTGATTCCTCTTCACGCATTAATCTAGAAGTACACGTTTAAATAAACAATATTTTTATTACAAATAAATTTTAAGTTCACTTAACGCTGAAAACGAAAACAAGGGAGAATGCTTTAGTCGAGTTCCTCGATTATTAGTTATCCGTTACCTTCGCTAGTGCGAAAGAGAAATTTCAACATTTCCTGAAATATCGGTAAAAAATTAAGAAAAAAAAATAAAATTAAAATTAATTAACTAATTTTTCAAAAAGTGCGTTAGCAACATTTGAAAACAAAGTCTCTGGTCTTAATCTAAATCAACAATAATATGGAAAAACTAACCGTTAGAGATCAATTGCAACAATTGCTTAAAATTTGAATTAAACTTCTTTAAGTTATAGGAGAGCGGATTAGGCTAGTAATACTGAAATATATATTCTTTAGAGAGCTGGTGTGGGCAAACTGTTTTTGGCATACCACATACCGCTTAATTTTCTAGCTTTTAGAGTCATCGAGCTCTGGAAGTTCAAGCAAATAGACATACGGAAATGGCCAGAGCGACTTGTCTAGCTATCTTGACCCTATCTTATCAGAAACGCTAATTTCTACCTGCTACATACTTTTTAAAAAATCTAGTATACCCACTTACTTCATGAGTAATACAAATATAAATGAATCTGTGCATTTTTGGATGAAGAACAAGAATACAATGTAAGCAAGATAGAATTCTATAGTCGAGTTCCCCGAATATCAGATACCCGTTACTCAGCTAGTGGAAGCGCAAACTAGAAATTTCCAAAATTTCTGAAATATCGGTAAAAAGTGGGAAAAAATAATAAAATAAAAAAAGTGTGGGCGAAACAGTTTTGGGCGGGTCGTGGGCGTTGGAGTGGGCGTGGCAACATTTGGAAACAAACTTGCGCTGCGTCTACGGAAGCACTATGAACTAGACAGCTGTTGATCCTGATCAAGAATTTATATATTTTATATGGTCGAAAACGTTTGCTTCTGCCTGTAACATACTTTTCAACAAACGAATACTTTGCTCTACGAATAACGGTTATAAAAACACAAGCAGCACAATTGGAGAAGCAGATAGCAACATACATCATAAAATTATACATCTGACACCTGATTATATATCAAATCGCGTTATATTTGTATTCCCCCTTTTTTTTTATACATAATATTATATTTCCTAATATTTATAAATGTTTTCACTTTATACATTAATCAAGATAACACGTTTAAATTTCAAAGAAATATTTTAATTCCAGAAAAAATTCTAACAATAAGTAGGAAAATAACAGTCAGACCCCAGAAAAAGGCTATATTTTTGCACATCTACTTTCCTGTCATATTTTAAGTGAATCCAGTGAGAGATTGTAAACCGAACGACTTATATATGGTATATAGTACCGATACATACAGGTTGTAATTTTGGTCTGTAACAAAAGTTACGTTCCATTTTCTTTCAGCAAGCCAAATTATGTAAATAAGAAGAACCCAACAAAAATAGTGAAAAACAAGGGAAAAACCTATGGTCTATTCCCCGACTATCAGAAATTTTTTATATTCTTTTGGCTTATCGATAGAAATTGGCAAAAAAATAATAAAATTAAGTTTTGTGCAATTTATGCAAATAATAATATACGAAAAAATTAAAACAGCAAACGTCCATATGCACTGTGGTCTGGCCCATAGGCCAAAAATAAAAAAATGAAAGTCAAAACATTGGCTAGAATTGAGTCCACCCTAACTCGGAATTGATCAAGCTTTTAAAATCTATTTTTGGTTTTGCTTTATTGTAACTATTCTCTTTAAGAATGAGTGCGAAACATATAGCATAAAATTGATTTGGCTTGGCAGAGTGCGCATCTTGCAAGTGGCGGTCGCAATTAAGATATTTTTTCGCGTTAAAAAGAAAGTGTTTTTCAAATGGAATCATTTAATATTACAAATAAAGGTATTTACTTTAACTTTTTGCAGTTTTTGAGATTCTGACGTGTTGTTTTTAGTTTATTAAGTGATTGTGAAACCTGTGTCATTAAGCCGTAAATGTTAAGTGAACTCATTTTTCAGTTTCAAAAGTGATGGCCACCTGATAACGCGATGAAATTAATTTTAAATTATTGGCCAATGTTTAAAGGTAATGTTTTAAAAAATTTCAGCTGCAGAACGTTGCAGATGGCTGAGTTATCTTACACAAAAATAGTTTGCCGCGCTTTTTTCGTGTTTGTTTTTGTCTTAATATTCTTCATCTGTTTAAATGTGATTTTGCGCTGTGCAGTTTTGAGCTTAGTTTTGTTTTGTGCTTGGTTTTTTTGTGCTTGGTTTTGTTTTACGTTTAGTTACAGCTTAAACGCTTAATATTTTTTGTTTTTCTGCTAGGAGCTTCATCTGACTGTGTTTTGAGTCGGAAGTTCATATTTGACAATTGGTGTTCCGAGACTGCTACAATTAAATGCAGAACAATTAAAAAAAACATTCAATATTATTAAATTGGAAATTGAGAAATCTGGAGCTGTTTTTGGAAATGAAGACTTGAAGCGTTTGGAGGAACGTCTTAGTTTGTGCTGCATTAAAATATCAATATATTGGGGACAATGTCATGGAAAGCGATCAGCCGTTTTGGCTGAGCACTCAGGCTGGCTAGCTACAAATGAATTATTTTCATTCTTTAGTATTGTTAACTCTGAAAGAAATGATGATCTAGGTCGTCTCAGAATGTTCACAACGTACAAAGAGCTGATGTAGGTGAGATTAATGAGTCCGCTGCTGAGTTTTTACGATCTGTTACTGATCATGGAAATTGCAAGCAGACTTCATCCGATTTTTTGAATATTTTTTACACATCGCATATAGGCATGATTTAAAAGTTTGGCAAATTAGATCCCTCGACGGAAGAGCCCAAATGATGGAAAGAAAAATAAGAATTCAAAAAGAGTTTCGGTCAAAAATGGGCTTAATAGTTGACAAGCCAAAGGTAGGTGGAAGTGGTACATCTAATGATGGAAATACTGCTAGAGAATTTTTTAATAATGCATTCAGCTGAAATAACTAGAATCGATAAAGAAATCATTGAAAGATGTGCTACTTTACTCCAGGCGCTCTCTTCAGGCTACAGTATTAATGCTGGAAAATTCAAGTCGTTTGCCCCAAACATAGCCAAGGTACTAACAGCCACTTATTCCTGGTATTACCTACCACCCACCATTCATAAAATTTTAATACACGGGCCTGCCATAATTGAAAATGCTCTCGTATCGATCGGCGAGTTGTCAGAGGAAGCTGCTGAATTCAGAAATAAGGATATAAAAAAATTTCGACTGCAGCATACACGAAAATTTTCTCGAGTGACAACAAACACCGATTTATTTTACCGTCTATTATTAACTTTAGATCCTTTAGTAACGGGACAGCGAAAATTGCCACCTAAACACAAATCAATTTTAAATAAATCTGTTTTCGGTTTGTTATTGTAACATTATTATATACATACGTCTTTATTACAACTTTTGCTTTATATCTAAATGCGAAAACGATGTTCCTTAGTATCCTAAGTATTATTTGTATTTCTGATATATATATTATCCTTTTGTTGTATTTTTTCTTTATAAAATTAAAACATTTACATTTATAATCTTTCATATTAACAAAATAGAAGCATACTTTTAGGCGTATTTTTTGGTTTCTGCTTTTTGGTGGGCGTAAATATTAACGACCACGCCCATTTTTAGATTTTTTCCAATTCTTATTTTTCAAAGAACTTACAGTAAAAATTTGACAACGATATGTCTGCTAGAAGTCTTTTTGGCCGCTCTCCCCATATAAGCCAGACCACTGTGATATGACCAGATTGCTCATGAACTTGCACTGAGTACCTACAATTATTCGATTCAAAGCATAGCAAGATGGCCGATTAATGAGTAAGATTAAAAAAGAAAGACAATTATTGTTGAATACAAAGAAGAAAAACGACGAGGACAAAGAGACGACGATTAACGACGATCAACGAGAAATTAACTGAGTTCTAGAATAAGACGATGTCCGAAAGACAGAAGTTCAATTAAAATTCTTTAAAATCAATAATTTTCTCTAAAAATTTGTTATTCCTTTTATCTATTCGTAAAAAATCATGAATAATCTTTGTATAATAAATTCAAAATCCCACATGTTGGTCACAATTTCAAGTGCGCAAATATGAAATTGTTTGAAACTTGCAGTTCTGCAGAGAGAAAAGAGAAAGCAATATTGGACAGATACGGACGGTATCAATAGCCTGTTCAGTGTCAATGAGGACAGTATGAAATACACGACACACAAAGAACAATTTGCTCTGGAGGAGGGCGAAACAATTGAATTTGAATACAAATTAGCAGAAACAACCCAAAAATGAGACAAGTGATATCGATTTAAATATTCAACTAACAGCGACGAAGAACAAGGCGTAGAATATGTAAGAAACATGGCAACAGCTGAATAGGTATCAAGCCCACCATACCTATATTCGATGGGGAAAAATTTATCTACAAAGATTAAATTAGTTAATTTATATTAGGTGTGAGGTGCTGGGATGGCTTGGGATGGTCAGGATTCGACTCGGTCGAATAGGAGAAGATGAGAAAATTATACAGTAATTGGTGTTCGGGTCTTTATTCGTGGGTAGTTAATAGGTTTACAATAGTCTTCAAGGCGGCTGCCGTTCAGGTCTACCAGTTAGTGGGGAAAGGTTGAGAGGCCTTTTAGTTCTACCCGGGTGAGAATGGTTTAAGAGGCCCTTTCAGGTCTACCAAGGTGAGAATGGTTTGAGTGGCCGTTCAGGTCTGCTTAAGTAAGGATGGTTTGAGAGGCCTTTCAGGTCTACCAAGGTGAGAATGGTTTGAGGCCTTTTAGTTAGGTCTACCAAAATGAGAAGGGTTTGAGAGGCCTTTTTGGGCCAAAGTGAAAATGGTGGGAGAGGCCTTTTAGGTCGACCAAAGTGAGAAGAGTTGGAGAGGCCTTATAGGTCTACCAAGTTGAGAATGGTTTGTAACGCCGTTCCGGTCTGCCCAAGTGAGAATGGTTTTGAGAGGCCTTTTAGGTCTACCAAAGTGAGAATGGTTTGAGAAGCAAAATGAGAATGGCTGGAGAGCCCAATTGATTAACGAAGTGAATGATTTTCGTAAGCTATTGTAAATTTCGTACATTGATGGGGGAGCCGACCAGCACAAAGGAAGTTATAGCGACCATTATGAACGAAATCGAGACAAACAATAGCATGCAGTACAGAGATGATCGGAAATGCAAACACCGTACTGCACACAAATGGGCAACACTCCTACCGAGGTAATAATTACAGAAAAAATTATGAAGGTATAGAAATAATTTTAACTCAATTATAGTAATATGCGAATAATAATAACCGGTATAACATGAATTATAGAAGCCGAGGAAGTTCCCAAGCAAATTTCTGTGGACAAGATTCCAAAAGAGTCCCAAATTACGACAACAATTCAGCACGACTGACTCAGAGCAATTCGGAAAGCCAGCCAAATCCCTTAAGTGCACAATAATAAAAGAAATCGGTTTATTCAATATTTCCTAATTTAAATATATTTATACAATTAAGAAAGGAACATACATGAAAACAATTAACACAGTTAACACAGGTGGAAACATATCAATAATTAAAGATTTGATCATAACATATGAATTTCATGTGTTACTTAGGAGATGGAATAATTGGAATACATTTAAAAAAAAAACTGAATTGCTCATTAGATTTTAATTCAGCAAACGACCTCTTTATAATAAAACTAAGAAATTTCAAACACACCATTAAATTCCAATTGTTTACACAAAAGACAATAATATAAGACAATAATAGTATTTTCATCACGATCCGCAGTGATCAGACAAATTAAAATAAATTTAGAAGACAATAATATTTTTAATACGAAATGAAAAATGAAAAGTGATATTAAAGTAAAAAATTATAAAAACTCCAAAAATATGACATATTAAAAAAGTCGATAAGCTACTAAATGACAACCATCTGTTCCAGAACATATACATATTATACATATTATACTTATTATACAGTACATATATTATACTATTGCTACCATTACCAAAGAAAACCCTACATAACTCTGGATTAAAAGTGGCTTGATTTTTGATAGTAGACAAATAAAATTCAACTCCTTGCAGATAACTTTCCATTTTAATATATGTTTTTTAACTGAGTAAACACTTGAAGATCATAAATGTACCTGTCAGGTATAATGATGACAAACACCATAAAGATCATTTATAAACGGTGGGCTATCATCTACTTCAGACGATACATAACGATTGACATTTCTTAGTAAAAACAAATCATCAACTCATATTTTTATTTTCAGTGATGATTCTTTTCATTGATTAAAAATTACCAAGAATAAGACTCGATTTAAGAGATTTATAGGAAAATCAATCGAAGGACAAAAAGACATTGAAAACCAAATACTAAGTCACTACAAGAAATCTAAGTAGACATAATAATTCCTGCACAGGAATGAATAAGACTCATCTGCCAAGGCAATGTGCTTCAAGCTTCAAAGTTAACAAAGTAGGTAACTTGCAATAAATTACATATAAATTAATAAAAGTGCAAGAATTAATGTGGACAATTATCGGACCAATAGAATATTTGATTTAGATACTTTTTTCAAGAGGCTTAAAAACAAAGCAGGTATAAATAAATAGTATTAGTAAACTAAAAATATCACCGAGCGAAGACATATTTATCAAAATTCTTTCAAAAATTAGCGCCATACGATATCAATAAACTTATGAGTAGCGCTACCACAATTATTAGCAAAAAAGAAAAGAAATAAAAGGAAGCATGTGACGTAGACAGTAATATTGTTGATTCAATACAGAGAGGACTGGCATAACAAAAGCTTTAATATTTTTTTGTTCAGGATTGACTGACATTGCTCGCTATAGAAATATCTGTCCTTAATGTAAAATCACTGACAACACCAGAAACACCCGTACAATACACATTGTAATTGCTAGCTATAGAAAAATATTCCCTAAATGCCAAATGTCAAAAGCAACTACCCACATTAACTTACCAATGACAAAAACAGATTAGCCATTACAATATCGGTAAAAGAGTCCAACCAAAATCTGAAAAGGGCAATTAAACGCAATTACTTACTATTAGCCCTTTCATTGCCTAACAAATGTGGTAACCACAGCAATATTTGAGTGATTTTTTTTAAAGTAAGGTCCAATTAAAAGAACGTCTTTATGGACATGGGAAGAGAATATAAAAATTGAATAATTATTGAGTTGTGCAAATATATTAAAAAATTTAAATTATAACTTTAACAACACCCTACCATCAGACAGTTGAAGCGAAGAACATACAATGACGAACATACAATACAGTGCGACGTAAACCCGAAGAATAACCGTTCTCAACTATCTCGATATGAGTATTTTCAATCTCAAAATTTAGCAAAGATCGACTCATACTTAGCGTACTCAGATCAATGAATATACATTTTTTAATCGTTATAGAGAAAATTTCTTCTCTATCGAGAAAATGTCTTTTCGGTATCGAGATAAAGCGTTCTCGCTTTCGTAACGATCTCGATACCAATTGCTAATCCAAAATAAAACAAATTAATACTAAATTATCTAAAAAAAAACAAGTTACTGTTCAAATTAAAATTAATTTATTATAAAATAAGAAACCTTTTTAGGGACATACTGGAGGAGGCTGATGTTGTCCTGATGTTGCTTAAACTTCTTGAAGCCTGCAGCACCTATCAAAAATTTTTCAAGTTATATTATTTTAATATTCGATACAAATATTAATGTAAATATACACATATACATAGTTGTAAGTATGTATGTATGAACATACTTACAATACCGATTTCACAAATATAGTAATACTTACAGGTGAGAAACTTTAAATATACTACAATAAAAAACGAGGCTGAAATCGATAGTTACGCTATGATTTCAGGGGAACATTTTGCTATAATTTTTTCTCTATTTCTTCGGTGATTATGGTCACTGAATACGCTGAGTTCCGCTTCAATATCTCGTTTTCGATTTCAGCACGACCCACACTCAATAACACATAGTTTTTGTCAATACGAGTTAGTTTTCGGTATATAATTTGGGATGTAAATTTAGCCGCCAGAGAAACTCTAGAAAAATTATTGATAATACTATAATACTATACTTAGTCAATGTTATTGCCTGCGTCTTATTCTCGTATTTTATTAAACTTTCATTAGTTTATATCTTTATCTTGATTAAGATAAATAGCGATACCAATTATTGTGACAGTTTTTATAACCATTAACCATTCGTTGAAAAGTATGCAACAGGCAGAAGGAAACGTTTCCGACCATATAAAGTGATCAGGATCAATAGCCGAGTCGATCTCGCAATGTCCGTTTGTCCGTCCGTATGAACGCATCGAACTCAGGAACTACAAAAGCTAGAATGTTGAGATTAGGCAAATAGACGCAGTTTTTTATATATTTTGTACATTTTTACAGATATGCCAAAAAACTTTTTGCAACGCTCACTGTTACGCCCAAAAAATGTGACACTGTGGGTCCGGAAAATAACCGAACTTTTTGGATAGAAAATAAAATACACATATTATCTTTGAAAGTTATTATTTATTCAAAATAGTTTCCATTTGGCTCAACACAACGTTTGAAAGATCAATCAATCCATTTTTAATGTCATTTATAGAAATGTTCTTCAGTGCCTCGGTTATGGCTGCTTGAATGGCTGGGATTTCATCATCAAATGCTCCCTTCATCTTGGTTTTCAGTTTTGGAAATAAAAAATAGTCACATGGTGATAGATCAGGCGAATACGGAGGATGGTCGATGAGAGAAATCCCTTTTTTCATTAAAAATTCGTTCACTTTTTTGGTCTTGTGAGGTGATGCATTGTCGTGCAATAAAAACAGCAGTTTTCCGGCTGGATATTCTGGTCTAACACGACCGATTCTTTTCCACAAACGATGTAAAACGCCTAAATAGTATTCTCCATTAACAGTTTGACTTTCTGGAACAAATTCCTTGTGGACAATACCCATTGAATCATAAAAAGTAATCAATTGTCTTGATTCGAGACTTCTGAAAACGCAATTTTTTTTGGCTTTGGCTCGCCTTTGGACTTCCATTCAGCAGATTGACGTTTAGTTCCAGGGTCATATTTAAAGCACCATGTCTCATCGCCAGTTATGATGGAATCAAGGAAGTCTGAATCGTTTTCAGCAGTTTCAATACTGTCTTTGCAATTTGGATTTTTGAACCATTAGCACCCTTTTGATTTTATTGAAATGGCTGTCACTTTTACATCTGTCATGCGACTTACATGAAGTTAGGTGCGTTTGAAAGAGGATGAATGTATCTTTTTATTGTTGCAAATTTTCAATAGATGGCGCTGTATGTTGTATGATTTAAATATAAAGTTCGGTTATTTTTGGGACACACCATCTTGTATAATTGTATACACATCTTGTAAATTTCTATAGATTTGCCAAAAAACTTTTTGCCACGCCCCACATAAAAATGTTGTGATATTTTTTCACTTTTCGAAAAAGTTGTTAAGTTTTTTTTTCATTTTATTTTTTGTCCCCAATTTCTACCGATATTTCAGAAAATTTTTAAATTCCTCGCTAGCACTTCCACTAGCTGAGTAACGGGTATCTGATAGTCGGGGAACTCGACTATAGCATTCTATTTTGTTTTTACTAATAAGTATTTAGTAAATAATTAAAAAACACTTCATAGGCAAAAACAAATTATTATGGTAATTTTACATACATTTTTCAAAAAAATTGAAATATTTTAAATAAATTAATATTTATAAAGAAAAATAAATACAAATATGCAACCTGTTTATTGCAAAAAAATTTATTTCTTGAGGCAGAACCAGCGGACATAAGCACCTAAGAATCAATAACAAAATACATTTTTCCACGTCGCAAGCTGAATACTCTAATGACAATTATTCTAGTATAAAGTAATTTATGAAATTTTTTAGGTATTATTATGTACATTTATTCGTCTATTACTATTTATATGATGTATTTAAATAATTATCATGTTAAGGCAATGCAAAATGAAAGTGTTTTACATGGTGACAATCGATCAAAAATAATAGATTTAAAGATCATAAACTTGTAAAGTGATATTTTGTCAAATTTAGAATACATGATCATACGTGTGCACACACACAGTGATTGACTGTCGCTGTATGCCTACAAAAGAGCTGCTGGCTCTTTCGAGGAACATATTAATTCCCCGATAGCCAACTCCTCATTCAAAATATAATTAATGAATGTTAAATTTGTAACCTAGCAAAAACAGAACATCGTAATACGGAAATGCCAATGAAAATAACCCCTACGCCCGAGCATTGCCGCGATAAATTTCTAATAGATATTTATTCTTCCGAAGGAAATCGCAACTTCAAATCAACAACACTGATACTGACCATTGATACCTCTTATTTTCCGGCAAAACAATCCAAGTCCCTTCAGAATACGAACATCATCGTCTTCGCATTAATATTTCTGATATAGACAACTTAACCCATTATTTTAACACTAAAATACCGAACTATACCCTCATATGAAACTTTTACACAATAATATGCTAAGAAAACTTAGAATCCAACTAGACTCAGAAACTCCCCGATCTCATTGATTTTGCAATAACGAAAAGCCTTAGACTGATCTTTAGACCACTTTAGACCATTGAAGATATCTTACATCAGCCCCAAGCAACTAACTGAGAAACTTTACAGGCTTACAAACAATAATACCGCTGACCACCCAACCTAATACGCATACCAACTCATTTAGTCTCCCCTTGACACCAGGTAACTACGTGCCCCTGAAGATGATTAGGGATCTCCACCTATGTGGATCTCCCTCCAATCTGCAATTTCTTTAACACTATTGCCGAACTCGTATATTTCCCGAAACAATAAAAAAAGTAAATAATAACAGGAAAAAAAAAGTAAATAAATAATAATCGTGGAATTTCTATAGAAATTGGGAAAGTAAACAATTATATGTAAAAATCTTTTAAAATTGTTCAAATGTATGGGCGAGACAATGTGCGATTTAAAGACTTTAGAATGGATGTGGCTGATGTGGATGTTAAAATGAAAATAAAATGAAAAAAATCCAAAGATTTTTCAAAAGTGTGGGCGTGGCAATTTTGGGCGGTTTGTGGTCGTTAAAGTGGTTGTAGCAAAGAGTTTTTTGCCAAATCGATAGAAATTTAGAAGGCCAAAAAAAAAATTAAAAAATATCAAATAATTTTCAATAAGTGTGGGCGTTGGTGTTTGTGGGTGTTAGAGTAGGGGGGGCAAAAGGTTTCCTAACAAATCAACAGAAATTACAAATCTAAAAAAGAAATTGTATATCAGATCATTTTTAAGAAGTGTGGGTGTGACATTTTTGGGCGGTTTATGGGCGTGGCAACATCATTTAACAAACTGCGTCTATGTCTCTGGAATCTGCATGCCTAATCTCAACTTTTATAGTTCCTGAGATTTCGACATTCATAAGAACGGACAGACGGACGAAGGGACAGACAGACGTTCATGCCAGATCGACTCTGCTATTGATCCTGATCAAGAATATATATACTTCATATGTATATACCCTTTTACTCTAACACACACATTGTAAAAAAAATGTTTGAAGATATGGGCATTTCTCGGCGCGTAGTTCAACGGGCTGGATCAATTCAACATACTTAGTGTATTGCAAAATGTAAAGTTGTATACTTACAAAAGCACGCAATTTGTAATGCTTTAGACAATCATGAAGAGGGTATACAATCTGGTTTTAATTTTATATAAATGTGTACCACTTAGTTATGACAAAGACCTATGCATTTGTTTGCCGAAATTTGTCTGGGGAAAATATCTTTTCGTACTGTGCGACCACATTGATTTTCCGTTTTTTTTTACCAGCTCTTCACTCTCAGCGCTTACTTGTTAAGCTCTGCTAAAGAAATTATTAAGAACGTTAAGAGCATCAGGTGACTTCTGGTCGTGTAAAAAACTGGTTCCATTTCCATTGGCAAATAGTAGTCAGTCGAAGTTGTAATCCTTTGCTCTACAATCATTTTACATTGCCAGAACTTTATTTGATATTGAGGAAGCACACTCGAGCAACCGATTAGCGCCCTAGTGGTAAATATGCACCTCCGGCTGCTTCATCCATTGCGACGTTTTCTCTGTCTGTCAGATTTTGTACTTGCCCTGCATGGTTTTCAAGGGCCTTCTCTGTCGAGGGTATCGTATAGTCGTGGGGTGTCTTCCGCGCTCGCACTTCGGAATATATGGTTATACTAGCGCGTGACTGTGCTTTACCAAAACACTAGTTACCGCCCGCGAATTTCTGTTACCGAAGGGTAAATAATAAGAAATCTTTCTTCGTTTAAAGCTCCAAAATTGATATCGACGGTATGTGTTGGTCGTTTAACCAACATACCTGGCCGACAAGCATCATCTTCGACTTTTTAGAAAGCTTTTACAAAGTTCCTTACTAGAACTGACCCACCCAAACAGTGTTCCCTCTTGCTATGGAACTTTTCCCTCGTTCCCTCGGAACTAGCTGATCTAGAACCAGTGTTTTCCCAAAACCCTCTCCCGCCGCGGAAAATCAACCTGTTTGACCGATACATTCGAACTCAAACACACAAACAACGAAGCTTATTTGGCTTAGCAGGTTGGCAGCGTTAACTTTACGTTTTCCGGTTAATTTCCTCATCCACTCTGCCAAGGATCGACGTGTCCTTTCTCGCAGCAGTCGTGAACTTTAATATCTAACAAGAGAGAACGCTTTAGTCCAGTTCCGGGATTATCAGATCCCCTACTATTTTTTTAGACAATCGGTAAATATTTCCAAAAAAAAAGAGTGGGCGCGGTAAAAAAATTTTTGATAAATCGTTAAAACTAATAAAAAAATATCAAAACAATTTTCAAAAGCGTAGGCGGGCAGTTTTGTGTAGTTTGTGGACGTTAGATTGAACTTGTTCGACTTAATTGACTATTTAGTTTTTATACGGACGAGCGCCTTCGTACCAGCAATTGTATCTATTAGTTAGTTGCTAACAACACGGATCTTTCGACATCGAAATAAAGCGATAAATTCGTGTGCATCGGAAACTTATATTTCAGAAACATGATGGTTGGCAAGCGATATGCTACGTGCTTAATGCGCTCTTGAAAATCAGTGGCTGTGTGGGTAAGAGAAGGGAGTGGTATTAATTCGCGCCTGTCCTGCACAGAATGTCGGAGTGGTGTGATACCGGCAAGACGGCCCACTAGCAGAGGCAGGCATATGACCTTTAAACTAATTAACACAAATTTTAAGATTGATTAAGCGAAGCAAAACTAGCTGAAAAGAATTCGGACGTAGCAAGCACGGAGACAATCGATCGATAAGATCAATTTTTTTAAATTCTTATTGTTTGTCAAATTTTTGTCCAGCTAGATTTTATATTCGTTATTTTTAAGTAAAAAAATTATAATGAATATGAAAAAGGTTTTATTAAAGTTGAACTTCGGGTATGCAGCATCGGTAGAATATTAAAGGCGTCGTTGAGGAGGTAGGAAGTAAACTTCCAGAGGTATGGTGGTCGGCTGACCACCAACGGTGGTAAAGTTTTGTGTGTATGTACAATATGTGATATTTTAGTTTGTTTCGTTATTTTTTCCTCTCCGGTTGTTACTTAGTTTCCACTCATGTCGTGTACTCATCATGTTTTACTTGTCGCAGCACGCTAACTTAACGCTTGCGATGCACCAAAATATTTTCCAGCGGTCTATTAACGTTAATCGCTACATTTGATTCAAACATGTACTTTGCATATCGAAAAGTGGAACAGGTATAAATACGATAGTGCGAGAAATAAATAAAATAAAAATATCATGCTTATAAATAAGAGTAAGTCATGATAACATGGCGGCGGGACCCTACAATGATCTTAAAATTCAATTGAATTCCACCAAAATCGTCACGAAATTACACATTTGAAAATTGTTTTTAAAGCATATAAATACCTTATTATTGTGGGATCTGCAACAATTAGCCGAGCAAAGTCCATAACCTCTTTATCATAAGTAGCAGAGAAAAACAACATTTGGCATTGTGGATTCAGCATTCTGTTAAAAAGTTAAAAATATTTTAAATTATGTACTAAATATAGATTACAAAATATTTAAAAAAAAATCAAGAGATATAGTCGAGTTCCCCCACTATCAGATACCCGTTGCTCAGCTCTTGGAAGTGCGAACGATTTATTTCAAAATTTTTAAATATCGGTATATTGGGAAACAAAATAATAAAATAAATTTAAAATTTTCTTCAAAACTTCGAGTTTTTTATTATCGTTAACATATCCAAAATAATACAACTAAATGTAGTATAGTGCACATGAGAAACTTTCTTTTTCTTTTGCTGATGTATTTGCGTACTTATCGAAGCGAAGTTTGTATACTGTTCTATTAGAGGATCAAAAGTCTCATTTTGTAGGTTGGTTGATTTGGTTCTTTATTATTGCGAACAGGAAGGAGTTTGGAGTTCTCCATACAAAGGCTTCTTAGCTTAATTCGAGGAGCAGCGCTGCCGGCGTAGCTCTGCAGCGTTGCGACGCCTATATCCATATCTTATGTATATATTATATATGAATTGTCGCCGTCGCTTGAGAAGGGGGAGTGCTGTATGCATGCATATGCGGCGATCGGAGTTTGGCCAACGTGGGAATGCTGACTATGCAATTATGCATGTTGGCCTTCAAGTGGACGCTCGTGTTACGCGTGCACTTGGGCTAGATTGTTTATGAACACTTTGCAACAGAGTGCGACAATGTGTTATATTATTATTTATTATATTATTTTTATGCCTATTTATGATAAATATTTATAAAACAAAAATTTTTAATCTGTCTTTATGAACAGTTTGCTTTTTATTTTTGTTATTAGATATTATAATGTTGTCATTTTCACCTATTTCCGTTACTTTATACGGACCTGTATATTTAGATTTTAACTTATTACCTGATATATCTAAGTTTCTTCTTCTTCTCTTCATTCAATCATAACTCTAGCTCTTATCTCTAGCTACTAATCTATATTTACTTTCCTTAGCATAATCATCTATATTATATATGGGTTCTATATTATTTATGCTATTAAAATGTTTTGGTAAGTTATTTCTTTTACCGAAGGCAAGTTCATATGGACAATAGTTATGTGCCATTGATGGGGTTGTGTTGAAATAGTATACGAAATATTGAAGCCATACGTCCCAATCAGTTTTATCTTTCGACTGTTCCAACTGTCTGGTCAAAGACACTAGAATAATAAGATGCGTAACGCCATACGATTTTTTTGCACACTATTTTTTCGGGCTGGCTCTAGAGCTGGCTCCAGGCTCTCTTGAATGTTTATTCAAGAGTCAAAGAGAGAGCGCTCTACAGCCAGCAGCTCTCTTGTACGCATGCAGCGACAGCCGATCACTGTATGTGTGCACACGTATGCTCATATATTGTAAATTTGACAAAATATGCCCTTCACTTCAGAAGTTTATGGACTCTCAATCTATATTATTTGTACTCTGGCAATCGAGTACAAAGTACTCGTAAGTAAAAAGTAAAAACTCTAATTTTGCATTGCCTTAACGTGATAATTATTTAATTACATCATAGAAATGGTAATAGGTGAATAAATGTAAATAATAATACCGAATTATTTTAATAAATTACTTTATACTAGAAAATATGTCGTTAGAGTATTCAGCTTACGACGTGGAAATTTATTTGATCTTAGTGATTCTTAGGTGCGCTGGTCCTGCCTCAAGAATTCAATTTTGCAATGCACAGGTTGCATATGATGTTTTTTAAATATTTAGTATATTTATTAGTACAAATTACTAGTAAACAAGTTAAAAAATATGCATTTTTCTGTAAATGATCAATTTTCAGTATTTGAAATGCAAATATTATTTTGTTGAATGTTTTTGTTATATTCTAATTTGATATTTGTAAAAACCGCGCAATTTTGGGTGGGTAAAAAAGAGCGCCAAATGTATTCTTTCTTCTTTTGCTACTGTTTCTCGAAATTTTAATAATATAAACGCATTTTTAAATTAACAAAATTGATTTTCTGATTTATTAAAGCACAACTTATCGCTATTGTCCTATGTAGTACAAAATAAAATAAAAACTTTAGAAGTGAACATATTTTCGTAATTTGTCGCGCCTATATTACGTTGTGCTGGTACTGCTGCTTTTCGGTAAAGGTTTGAACTTTTGAATTTAACATTAATTGTTTTATGTAAAAAAATTGGCTATGGCCGACAAAAAAAGATCAAATATCAGTGGGAACAAGTGCAGCCTTCCCAACTGTCAGAAATCTAGGCGCGATTACACCGCTCTTAAATGGTTTAGGTTTCCTGAAAAGAATCCAACAATTTTAATGAAATGGGCGGAAAAGTGCCAGTTTACAGAAGATTTTGTGGCGAGCAATTTATCACTGTTTTTATGCCAAGATCATTTCTCGCCAGATGATATTGGGGTAAAATATCTAAGGATAGCTAATTCGAGCGGCGATTTTAACTAAATAATATAAAAACAACTTCTTAAAAAAAAATAATAGTCATGGCATCAATTTTTAAATAATGAATAATAATATTTTTACATTTTTATGCTCTCAATTTTATGCGAGCGGGAAGAGAGCAATTATTGCCGCCACCAAAAAAGTGTCTGCATAGTGCAAAACCAAAGTATGGCCGCTACGCATCTTATTATTCTAGTGTCTTTGGTCTGGTGATGGCTTGCAGTTAATATAATTTTTATTTTAAGATATTTACACAAGTCATTTATAACTGAATTCTTATATTCTGTTCCCATGTCCGTAATGAACGTCTTCATTGGGCCGTACTTTAGAATAAAATATTCATAAATAGCTTTAGCGACAGTATTTGCGATTTTGTTTGCGACTGGTATGGCAACTAGATATATAGATAAATCACATATTAGTGTGATTGCATAATTATTGCCATTTTCTGATTTTGGTAGCGGACCTATAGTGTCCACTATCACCCTGTAAAAAGCTTTTATCAGAGTTTCTGTTATTGTTAAAGGAGTTGTATTTCTTGTCACTTTTGATTTTTGGCATTGCTGACATTTTCTAATGTACTCAGTTATATCTATAGACATACCTTTCCAGTAATAATATCGTTTGACCTTGGCCAAGGTTTTTGTAATGCCTGTGTGACCTCCTTGTATTGGATCGTCATGAAATGTAGACAATATAGCTTCTTTTTCTTTTAATTTTTCTATTACGGTTGAGTGGCGCTACTCTCAATGAATTTAATGTTTTATTGCTCATTTTTTTAAAATTATCAATTGAAACATGTTCAAAGATATTTTCCCACGGTGCCACTTTGAGTTGGCTGATTTCATTTATATCGGCTTGCATTTCAAGCCTTTTGAAAAATTGACCCAACCCAAGGATTCCATTAGTATATAATGGTGAAAACCTGATATAAGGTTCAGGCATGAAAAATATTTTACTCTACCTAGTTGATCTAAAATATCATCTATTCTAGGCAGAGGGAATTTATCGGACAACAGTTTTTTATTAATCTGACGATAGTAAATTACTAATCGCCATTTTTCCTTGTCAGAACCGGGAAGAGATTTCTTTGGAACTAACAAAAGTGGGGTGTTATATGGTGACACAGTTTGACACGGTTTGACTATTTTGTTATCAATTAATTTTTCTACCTGTGCTTGAATTTCGTCAAGCTGACTGTGAGGATTTCTATAATTTTTAATATATACTGGCTCATCATCTGTTAATCTTAGCTTTTGTTTGTAGAAATTATTTGTTGTAATCGATTCGGTTTCAATTCCGAATACATCACTATATTTTGTGCATAAATCTATTAGTGTGGATTTGAACTGGGGTGGAGAATTTTTTGATAATTGAGAGACAGTTTTTTCTCTTGCTTCATAGTTGGTTTGGACTATTTCATAGTTCGAAAGTGATTCATATTTTAAATCTTTTATATTTACCAACTGATCTTTACCAGTTGTATTTAGTAATCGGACGAATGCTTTTCTGGTTGTTGCAACTGTGTTTGCAACATAAATGCCGTTTTGAATTTCCTGGTTAGGTATTAAAACATTTGAGGATATTTGTAATTTTCGAACAACCTGGGATCTTGCTGGTATGTTATTGGAACATAAATTGGGAAATTCAAATTATTTGGTCTCATCTTGAGCCAATCTTCGGTTTGATTAAAATCTAATTGGCAATTGAACTTTTTTTATGAAATCAATGCCTAATATTCCATTACATGGGATTATGAAATGTGGATCTACTATATGAAAATCGTGTGGAATTATGTAATTATCGGTCTGTATCTCAATTGAAATTAATCCTTTGGATTGTTTTAATACTTGTCATTTTCCTTGGATATTAATTTTATTGTTTTCTTGAATATCATTGAAGATATCCGAATTTTCTTTTAGAAGGGAAATATCTGCAGCTGTGTCTATTAGAAAGATAAGTTTTTTATTTGTTTCTACATTGACAAAATTAACAAATATGTTCTGGCTAAGATTTATTGTGTGAACCTTGTAATTATTTATTGTTGAGTAGCTAAAGGTTGTTAGAAGTTTCCCGAATTATTTTGGGCTACTCTTACATTTCCTTGATTGTTGTTATTTTGGCCTCGGTTCGAGTTGCCACGTCCTCTAGGGTTTCCTCTATATTGGTTTCTTCCAGCATTATTGTGGTAATGGTAATTGTTACGAGAGTTATCTCTGAAGTTTCCACGACCACGGGTTCTACCACGCTGTGAGTAATTGTTATAATAAAGAACAGTGTTTGACTGTCCAGTTGCTTCTTTTAGTCATTGCTTTAACTGCGTGCTGGGTTGAATAACTTCTGGCTAACTCCATGGGTAAACCATCTGTTATATATGCACCCTCCAAAGCTTTTGTCAGCTGCTCTTATAATCACGTAAGGTAATATGGTTAATACTACAGCTTTTTCCGCTTTTGTGCAATGGTAACAAGGACATGTCGGCGTTTCGAATTTGTCGCCATAAGCTTCTTCAAATTCGTTTACGCTTATACACGCGCGAAACTGGCTGATTATTGCGGACATTGTCTTATTATTGTTCTTTTTTATTTCTTGCTTTAGGTTAATAAATTTAGATCTTCTCGAAATCATTTCCCTACTCAAGTATTTTTTTCTTGAGGCACCTATTGTAGAACTTATAAAGTTTTGTTAAAAGACCTGTTTTACGTCGACTGTATTTATTACATGGGCGGTGGAGTCCGCAATTTTAGAATTATGATCTAACATTATGGGAATATCTGAATTTTCGAAAATCAATGGATCTATCTTTGGGATCGGGTTGCTAATATTTATATTAAGATTATACTAGTCATTTATTTTCTCTTTTTTTATTTATTAATTTTGTTATAAATTTACATTATATTTTTTTTGTTGATGACTTCTTTAAAAAAAAAAATTTATTTTGTTTATAGTTACATTTTTCTGCCTAATTGGTGTATGACTTTACGGGCCATTCTTCTCATCGGGCAGAGAGAGTTCCGCTCTATGTTACAATATTTCGTATAATATTAATATGCAGCGCAGTGCATCGAGGGTGGCGTGCCATGTAGGGCAAAAAAAAAAATATTTCAGGCTGCAGCTCCTCCTTGCGTCAGCTGGACGTCGCCGGCCTAGCACGCTGAAGCTCTCTCGAAGGTTTAGGTGACGGGGTCTCTCTTGCACTTGTTTTCGGCTGCAGCTGTCCAGGACCTATGGGCTCAGCCAGTACCGGTGTCGGTACCCGCACAGGTATAATTACAAGTTACGTCCCAGAATGGTCCCTCGCAGTCTTTTGGGCATCTTTTCTCAAGTTCTTGCAGCTTCTTTGAAGTTTGAATTTAGTTTGTTAGTTTGAATTAAAATTGTTATATCTGAGTGAGCATTTGGATTTTCGGGCGCATTTTTTTTTGCAAATGGTCTGTCTAGCATGGTGTACAATAGCCACTTAAGATGTGCTATTCTTTTTTTAAATTTTTGCTGGTGCGCGCTTTCTACCCATTTGCTCTACTCACTCAGATTTATTTTCCTTTGTTTTTTGATTTCCAATGACGTCGGCTGCTCCAATGTCACGGTCGCCATGTACTATTAGCGGATCAAAAGTCTCATTTTGTAGGTTGGTTGATTTGGTCCTTTATTATTGAGAGCAGGGAAGGTCCCGCTCCGTTCAAAGTAATTTGTTAATTGATTTGGAGTTCTCCATACAAAGGTTTCTTAGCCTAATTCGAGGAGCAGCGCTGCCGGCGTAGCTCTGCAGCGCTGCGACGCTTATATGCATATCTTATGTACATATATGAATTGTCGCCGAGCGACGGCGTTTGAGGAGGGGGAGTGCTGTAGGCATGTAAGTTATCCAACCCATGATTCAGGGGCCCCTTACCCAATCTATAAACAACGATTAGTTATCCACCCCATGATTCAGAAGCCCTTACCCAATTTATAAACAATTTTTCAAAATACAATCTCAACGATTGATTTGCCTTGGATCCCAAAGTCGCACTTTGCCGGCCTGTAAATAAACCAAACTTAACGTAAACACAGCTCCCTCTTGACCGAATTTAACGTAAGCACAGCTTCCTCTTGGAGACCAAAGGAGACCGAGGTTTCGAGGAGAAGATTTAAAGTTTAAGCGATCAGTCGATTCCTGAGATAAAATCTGATCGGTGATCCGGTCTTAAAATACTTATATTAAACTTTAAAAACTTTAAACTTTAAAACTTTATAAACTTATGGTAAACTTTAAAAATTAAATAAAAAATACATTTTTTAAAATGAATTCGTAATACAATTCTTAATTGGCGCCCAACGTGGGGCAGTGCATTTAATAGTTCAGTTATTAAAAATTTAACGATAACAAGTAATATAATTAACATGAGCTCGCGCTGCCAACCACCCAATCGATGCAACTAAAAGTCAACAAGTTTCATTCTGAGAAGGAAGACCTCAACGGGAAATAAGCAGAACAATTTAACTGAAAGAAGACCCCAACGGGAAATAAGCAGAACAATTTAACTGAAGGAAGACCCCAACGGAAGATAAACTGAGGGAAGACTCCAACAGAAAGTATAGTGAGCAGAAAAATATAATATTAAGACATTAAATTAATAAAATAAGACCAATTTACAGACAACATTACAAAGTTTTAAAATTAAACATTACTCAATCAATTTTAAAAATTAATTAAAAAGAACAATCTTGAAAATTTAATAAATAGTTTGAGAATTTAAATTTAAAAATGACAACCGGAGGTTCAGCACCAGCCTTTTCTGCGGGCGGGTTATCCAACGCCAGCAATCTTACAATGGAATTAATTAACCGATTAATAAGTGTACAATTGAGTGAAGTGACCAAAAAAATTGAAGGGATAGAAGGGCAGATAACCGCTAGCAAAAATGTAGTGGAAGATTATAAGATTAAAAAAAAATCGACCCAACTATAAAATGTGAAACGACCCTAGAGGTAGTTAAATCTTTACCAAAGTTCACAGGTGAAATAACCCAATATGTAGGCTGAAGAGAAGCGGCAGAAACTACCATGAGCTTATATAAAATTCAAAGCGAGCAAAATTTTATCGCTTTAACAATTCTACGAAATAAAATCATGGGAGCAGCACACGATGCTCTAACCAACCATGGTACCGTTTTAAATTTTCAAGCAATTCTTTCTAGATTGGATTTTACGATATTCCAATCCATATTCTCGAATCAGAATTAAGCATCCTTAGACAGGGTCGTATGAACATTACTGAATTCTACAATGAAGTAAATTAGAAAATGACATTACTTATAAACAAAACCATAATGACATATGGAAAAGACAACGGAATAACCAAAGAAACAAATAAACAAATAAAACAATTAGGAGCAACGCTCTTCGAGTTTTTATTTCTGGATTGAATGGTTCAATCTCAGAAACTCTCTTTTTTCTTAACCCACCGGACTTGCCGAACGCATTGGCAAAGTCCCAGGGAGTAGAATCTAACAGCTTTCGAGCCCAATTCGCAAATATGTATTATGGGTATAGAAAAGAAAATAAAAATTAGGGAAACAACCTCAGCTTTAAGCCAGTAAATTCTAGACAGAATAATAATACTTCAAATAGAATGAATAATAATTGGCCACAAAACGGTATCTTTGGACAGAACAACAATTGGAATTTTAACAACAATTTCAAAGTTCAACCCCCACCAGAACCAATGGAAGTTAATAGCCCCATTAGGATTCAAAATCGTCCGAATAATAACTACAATCGTCCGAATAACCATTATAACAGGTATAATAATAACAGACAGAATTATAATAATTTTGCACAAATATATACGTATAATCAAAACCAAGCACAAAAAATTGAACCACAAATCCCATTAAAAAGGGAAGCAACTGGGACAGTAAGTCAACCAGCCCAGAAAGGCATGAGATTAAACAACATTAACGAGGACCATTTTTTAGATCAGCGCCCAACAGAGGAATGCCTCATGTAATAAGGGTGGACAGAATAACAAAAAGAGAATTAAAAATATTAATCGACACAGGGGCCACTGCCTGTTATATTAAAAAGGGAATTTACCAAAACAAAAATGAACTATCAATATATAAAAGAGTATCCACAGTCCATGGGTATTCAATAATAAAATATTATCATAAGATAAATATATTTGGTGTTAGATATTTATTTTATGAAATCGAAGGTCTAGAATCTGATCTATTAATTGGGATCAACTTATTAAGAAGAATAGGTGCTAAACTAGATATTGAAAAAGGCATCTTGGAATATAACGGGATACAAGAAACACTTATATACAATGACAATGAAGAAAAACACGAATTGTGTTTAATTGGAGATAACAATACTCTTCCATTGAAAGAGTATATTATAAAAGAATACTTCGATACTCAAAAAGAGGATGAAAGTGAATCAGTTATGACTGAGAGAAGTATTTATTTGGGATTTAAAAATCCTGAGAACGCCAGCGTTGATTTATCCGCTAATAAAGAATATAACAGTTTGGGATCGAAAAATCGTAAACACGCCGACGATGTTAATTCCTTCAAATTAAAATTGAATCATTTAGGATCAAGAAATCCTAAACACTCCGACGATATTAATTCCGACAAATTAAAATTAAAACGTTTAGGATCAAAAAATACTAAACACGCCGACGATGTTAATTCCGTCAAATTAAAATTTAATCCTTTAGGGTCAAAAAATCCTAAACACGCCGACGATGTTAATTTTGTCTAATTAAAATTGAATCGTTTAGGATCAAAAAATCCTAAACACGCCGACGATGTTAATTCCGTCAAATTAAAATTGAAAAGCTTGGGAAATAAAAATCCCGAACACGCCGACGTTGAATTATCCGTCAACAATAAAACTAATAGTTTGGGATCCACAAATCCTGAGCATAATTTAAAAACAATTTCAAATCAAAAAAATGATTTTGAAAATAAAATTATGAATAAAATTGAAAAGGAGCATTCCAAAATAGATATGCAAATTCCTTTTCGAGCCGATATTCGAGTAGAATTAAATACTGACAATGACAGAGCAATTTATAGCAAACAATATCCTTATGCTATGTCAGTCTCCGATTTCGTTAATAATGAAATCAATAGAATGCTGAAGGAACAAATTAAAAGGCCGAGTAGAAGTCCTTATAATTCACCAGTCTTAGTAGTACCAAAAAAAGGTCAAAACGAAGATGGAAGTCCTAAAAATCGACTAGTTATTGACTATAAAAAATTAAACGAAAGCACAATACCGGACAGATACCCGATGCAAGACCCGTCTGTAATATTATCCAACTTAGGAAAGTCGAGATATTTCTCAACAATTGATTTAGAATCAGGATTCCACCAAATTTTAATGAAAGAGTCAGATATTGAAAAAACAGCTTTTTCTATTAATAATGTCAAATTTTAATTCTTACAAATGCCATTTGGGTTAACAAACGCCCCTAGAATATTTCAAAGAGCAATGGACGATATATTAAGAGAACAAGTCGGAAAAACTTGTCATGTGTATATGGATGATATAATAAGCTTTTCCGATACAATTGAACAACATTATACTGATCTAATTCACATAATTAATATTTTACAACAAGCAAATATGAAAATTTCTCTTAAAAAATCTAAATTCTTTAAATTAGAAGCAGCATTTCTTGGTTATATTGTTTCTCACAATGTAATTAAAGCAGATCCTGAAAAAATTTCTACAATTTAGATGACCCAGCTGTAAATGCTTTTAACGAACTTAAAGATAATTTAATAGCACAAGTGGAATTAGTTCAACCAGATTATAACAAAAAATTCACTTTGACAACAGATGCATCAGATATAGCAATAGGAGCGCTTTTATCACAGGATAATAAACCAATTACTTTCATATCTAAAACTTGAAATAAAAACGAACAACTTTATGCCACAAATGAAAAAGAATTGTTAGCTATAGTTTGGGCTCTTAAAAATCTCAGAAATGATTTATATGGAGTTATTGGTATAGAAATACAAACAGACCATCAATCATTATTTTTTACCATCTCGGATAAAAATCCGAACGTAGAAATGAAAAGATGGTATTCTTTCATAGAAAGTTTCACTCCAAAAATAATATATAAACCCGGAACTACAAATGTCGTAGCTGACGCATTATCTCGAATAAAGATAAATAATATTACAAACAGCGATTTAGAACAATCAAGCTCAGATGAAAATACACAGCATTCTGCTGAAAGTAGTTTTGAAAATGTAATACAAAAGATCCTAATAAAAGATCACAATGGGAAATGAAATACGACTTAGAAATTATCGAACTAATTCTATCTCAGCTAATATCATCAAGGTCAAAAAGGGGAATTAATGAGTTAGGCACCGTGTGGAAGTGGTTAGCTGGAACTCCGGATCATTATGACTTCGTCAAAATACTATCTAAAACTTACAATACTATCTTATTTTTACGCTCATCTTTTTACAGAGTGTTTGGAGAGACAAACTCTCTGACTTTTGGTCTTAGTAGTTTACATACTCCACCTGCATACTAACGTTTTTTCGCACTGATTTGGCCTTTTTGCTGTCAAACAACTACCAGAATATAATTTGAACAAAAAGTATTTTTAATTCAAGGGCTAATGAAAGAGCTCATTAGCTAAACAGCTGCTTTGTTGTGGAAAATAAATGTTTTCCCTTGATTTGTAAATAAAGAATAATTCTTTTTTTTTTAACGCGTTCGCGAACTTCCGACTGGTTATGCATGCATTGCATATGTGTGCGCTCAGGAATATCGGAAGAAATTGCGGAAAAATGTAATAAAAAACAAAACAATTAAAATGTTTTTTTAAAGTGTGGGCGTGAAAGTGTGGGCGCGAAAGTTTGGGCGTTACAGTGGCCGTAACAAAAAGTTTTTGTGCAAATTAATATAAATTTACAAAACTAAAAAAAAAGTGGAAAAATACCAAAAAATTTATCAAAAGGGCGTGGCGGTTTGTGGGCGTTAGAGTAGAGTAACTTAACATGCCTTATCGCAAAGTTGATACGGACAGACAGATAGACGGAGTCCAGAGTCGGTTATTGATCCTGATCAAAAATATATATACATTATATAGTCAGAAACGCTTTCTTCTACCTGTGACATACTTTTTAACGAATCTAGTATAGTATGAATAAACATGGTCCTGCTTGGCCGACATGTATTAGCTTTCACTTTTTAGAAAGCTTTTACAAGGTTACTTACTTGAACTGACCCACCTAAATAGTGTTTCTTCTTCCTATGGAGCTTTTTCTTCAAAATGGAACTGGCTTGTCTAGAAACAGTGTTTGTCCAAAACCGCCTCCCGTTGTTTGACCGATACATTCGGATTCCACAACCAAAGGTAGCTGGACCGATACCCTCGGCTCCGCAATAGTTTTTCTATTTCCCTGACCGCGAGCCTCCTATACTACAAGGTTACGGGGTGCAAGAAGTTATAGAAGCAAAGAAGACTTGAACCTTTCAAACGACCAAGCTTACTTATGCAACCAGGTTGCAGCATACAAATAACAATTAAATGCTCCTTCAGCATATCTAAGGTCTCAATTATTTCGAGTGAAACTAGGAATTTCTTAAATTAATATAAGTCAAGCGTAATATACAGCTCCGCAGCAGATGCTTATTTGTATTGCTTGGTTTTGGCCAACTGCTGCCCACACAGGCAGTCATCGCAGCCAAATAAAGTTTGCCTAAGAATGGGAATAAAAAACAATGAAAGTAGTATCAAAAAGCCAACTAAAACTTATACACCAAAGCGTGTAACCGCGAATCCCCCACCAAAAAATACAAATACCAGCATAACGGATATTTTAAGAATACAACACGTCACGCCATTACAAAGCGGTGATCATAGTTAGAAACAATTTACTATTTTCGTTTGGCACGGTGTTACATTATGTTTTTATAACTAGACTGGATTTCACCTACAGTGAACGATGGATATCATTAAACAAGAAATGGCCAGTCTGACACAGGGATACATAACCCTAATACAATATTATGATGAGTCCCATCGGCGGCCTGCATTGTGCATATCTATTTTAGGCTTTAACCCAGCTTTTATTATTTAAAGATCACTCTAGCCTTCGTAATACCAGAAAATATAATAATGACGATGCCCCAGAGCTCATGGGTAAGGATCCAATCTCCGCAGCCAACGGCGAGGACTGTAGGAGTCTATCATTGAAATTGTCTGTCAATGAAGCTGTTCGAATCTAAAACTCTGTCTTCTCTTTGGTCGGGCAATAACACAAATTATATATTTGCGCCGTTGCACTTCGTAGCGAGCCAAAATAAGAAAAACAGTTCGTTATACGTTCTTTTTTGTTTACTTTATAAATTATTGATACTTGTAATAGTGGTAACCTAAGGAGATTAGGCATAAGGGATATTTTTTATTTTGTTTTGTTTAATGGTAGAAAAAAAACTAACTTCTTAGCGGCCAGTATCAGCTTTGTTTTTGATATGCAAAAACAAGAGCCCTCAGAGCGACGTTTGTAGTCGTGAATAGCCAACAATTTTTGTTGACGTGTGCACCGTGGTCTGGTGGTGAATTCTATACTCAATAAGTATCAGAAAGAATGAATCTGGCAATATAGTCTTCGAAGCGAAAAAGTTTTGGTAGTCTAAATGGAATTGATGGGAGCAACTCTGGGAGCCAGGTTAGCGTACTCAATGGAGCTGTCATTGACCATAAAACTTAGCAAGCGGACATTTCTGACCGACTCGAGAACGGTGTTAGGCTGGATACGCTCGGACAATACAATACAAACAATTTGTTGCGTTTCGGGTAGCCGAAATCCTCCTTCCTGTGGCAGGAGGCCGAAGGCTGGCCAACAAGGCTGATTCTGACTTAAAAGCGCAATTCGTTGGAGTCTGCGCTAGCGATGCGATCTTGAGTCGTACCCAGATCATTGACCCAACACGCTTTTCCACCTAGATGAGGCTCCTGCGGAGTACGGCTAAAGTGATCTAGAGCCTACGACGCTGGAAGCCGAAGCTTTGATCGCCCAAGAGGATATTTTAATTGTGGAGAGGACTCTGTGGTCACAGGGAAGGACAAGGAAGAGCTCGCTGTACAAACTGGCACCGTACATCGACGATAATGGCGTACTACGGATTCAAGAACGCGTTAAGATGGGCAGCGGTCAGGACCGGGTGGGAACGCAATTTAGAGAACCCGATCGCCGAAAAGACTCGACTAGGCTGGACCGTCAAAGGTGTCGGTACGGACACAGATACCCAAGATATAACGTGTTCCAGAAATGCACGTGTGAGGAGGAGAATAATAAGGAGATTCTGCGACTTCTCAGACAGTGTATATGGTCACTGGTTATGGAGCGAAGTGTGTGACTCAATCCGACGACGACCTGCTGGGTATACGCCATTTAGAGGCGAATACGAAGCGAATTGAAGGGCGATGCGGGACAAGCTTGCTATGGAAGTATAAGGATAGTGACCTACCCGAATGCTTTCCCACAGCCCTTAAGTGTGCACACTGCCTTAATCAGAAGCTGTTGCGACAGCCGGATCTGGCCAATGAAATGCGACGACAACTGGACGAGTACGTTCGGAATGGATACGCCAGAGTAATCACACCACAAGAAGCAGTCGAGAAGCCATATTGGTACCTACCAATATTTCCGGTGGCCAACGTCAACAAGCCGGGAAAGCTTCGTATTGTGTGGGACGCAGCTGCGAAAAGGGTGCTGCTGAAAGGGCCAGATCAGCTGGTATGGTACCCATACTACGCAGATTCATGGAAAAGCGTATAGCAATTGAAGGAGATATTGCAGAAATATTTTAACAGGTGATAATAAGCGTTACGGACCAATATTATCAACGATTTGTATTCACAGATCGTGACACGCAAACTCGGGAGAACTACATCATGCAAGTAATGACCTTTGGAGCTAGCTGCTCCCCAAGCTGCGAGCAATTGTGATAAACAAAATTGCCAAAGAATTCGAGAAACAATACCCAAGAGCTGTAAAATGCATACTGGAATCCCACTATGTGGATGACATGTTGGATAGCGTTGGCAGAAGAAAAAATTAACCTGGCCAATACCGTCCACCACATGCACTTGTAAGCAGGATTCCAGATACGCAACTGGGTATCTAACTCCCGTACGGTCCGAAGGCACTTGGAGAGGAGAAATCTACAACGATACCACTGGATGATGGACGCAATCACGACATGATTAGATACCGTGTATCCCCTCGATATAAACAAGGAGAAATAATCCAAGCAAAGCGTCGCCCTACTGAACAAGAGATCATTAGCATGATGATGGCAATCTATGGT
This sequence comes from Drosophila orena, assembly GCA_005876975.1. Classification (NCBI taxonomy): domain Eukaryota; kingdom Metazoa; phylum Arthropoda; class Insecta; order Diptera; family Drosophilidae; genus Drosophila; species Drosophila orena. The sequence goes on along the minus strand of VCKV01000328.1, from coordinate 243,770 downwards.
CCGCCAGGACTCCTTTCATTCTACGTGATGTACGCTAAAATAGTGTTCCCTGAAATTTGGCGATCGGGATGCCAGTGGGACGATCCCATTTGTGAGGAAGAATGGATTACATGGAAACGCTGACGTTGAGAAAATGTCTATCCCCAGATGCTATATGCCCAAGACGATGTCGGAGCATCAGTTCGAAATGCACACCTTCGTAGACGCCGGTGAAAATGAGTTTACACTGTGTGCTACCTACGTTTCAGCTGGATCCCCGACATACAATGCTGTATACTGGGCATCAAAACAAATATAGCACCACTGAAGCAGATATCTATTCCACGCCTGGAATTGATGGGAGCAACTCTGGGAGCCAGGTTAGCGTACTCAATGGAGCTGTCATTGACCATAAAATTTAGCAAGCGGACATTTCGGACCGACTCGAGAACGGTGTTAGGCTGGATACGCTCGGACAATACAAGACAAACAATTTGTTGCGTTTCGGGTAGCCGAAATCTTCCTTCCTGTGGCAGGAGGCCGAAGGCTGGCCAACAAGGCTGATTCTGACTTAAAAGCGCAATTCGTTGGAGTCTGCGCTAGCGATGCGATCTTGAGTCGTACCCAGATCATTGACCCAACACGCTTTTCCACCTAGATGAGGCTCCTGCGGAGTACGGCTAAGGTGATCTAGAGCCTATGACGCTGGAAGCCGAAGCTTTGATCGCCCAAGAGGATATTTTAATTGCGGAGAGGACTCTGTGGTCACAGGCGGAGCACTACCAGGACGAGATAGCACTGATGCTCAAGGTACGACCTCTGACAAGGAAGAGCTCGCTGTACAAACTGGCACCGTACATCGACGATAATGGCGTACTACGGATTCAAGAACGCGTTAAGATGGGCAGGACCGGGTGGTACTACCTAGTAAAAGCCGGATTACGCAACTGATAATTGTGTAACTTCACAGAAAACTTCTGCATGCTAATCACGAAACTTTGATCAACGAGCTGCGACAGAGGTTTTGGATATCCAAGCTAGGGCCGACAGTGGCTAGAGTACGTCGGGCCTGCTAAATATGCAGCTCCTAGGCCACCACGGATGGCGGAACTCCCATATCAAAGGCTGGCTGCATTACATCGCCCTTTTAGCTACACAGGAGTGGATTACTTTGGACCTCTAGCAGTCAGACGAAGCTCGGGGAAATGATTCGGCGTATTGTTTAGGTGTCTTTCTACAAGTGCAATACACTTGGAGGTACACTTGCCGCTCATCACGAAACGTGGCAACTGGTACCACAACAACAAACCGCTGGAGGAGGGCGACATCGTGTACATTTACGGCGCAAACAACCAGAGATCCAGCTGACCAAAAGGACTTATACTGGATGTGAAGATTAACGATGGTCAAGTAAGGACCGCTACCGTGAACACATCTCTGGAGCTTGCAGTTCTATCTATCGAGGAAAGGAGGGTAGAATTCAGCCGGAATATACCAGTCGGGAGTGTTACTATACATTCTAAGAACTAGTTCGGCAAAGCGTTTCTAGCACTAGGGCAGCCCAATCTATAGTAAATCGATACCTCTGATCGATATCAGAGAACCCACCCTTGTTTCTAGAAAGGTAGGCGCGCGCTGAATCTAGCTTTCTTTCTGATTTGGCACGAGTAGTGAGCGTACCAAAAGTAAGAGAGTTTTAACACGATAAGATCATAACCTAAATAAAATAAATAAAATATTCCATTTAACAGGTGCAGAATTTTATTCTCTTCTCACTGTCCTTGGTCTCAACGCACATCAGTACCTACTCGCAACTCAAGTATACCCCAATCATAGATGGACAGATCCATGGGAGGGAAGAGCAATCTTATGAGAAATAAGCTGCAGTCCCACACGAGGAAGTTACTGGATGTGGATACTATCTTACGGGACATGCTAGAGTCGTTTGGTGTGAAGATTGGGGCAAAGCGCGGACACAATGTTAAAAATAGTAGCTGGGATGCTGAAGATCTCGCAAGGGCTATGTTCACAGACTGACAGTTGACAAATGCAAAAAATAGGTAGATCAAGGTGCAAAATCAACTAACACAACTGTAAATCAAAAAGTATTTGAAACTTTTTCGCAGTTACACGCGGTTAGCAGCTGAGAAGGGATTTCATTTTTACCAATTGGTCATTACAAATACTTACGTTAACAGCCAGCTTGGCAAACGCGTATTATCAATGTGCTTAAGCAATCCGGCGGAATGTGGAATGACACTAAGGCGACCCGTAGAAACGTTTGTCCTACCTGTAACTGGCAGCCATCGTTGTCGTTTTGGAATGTTAGGCAACGGCGACCACACATCCGTAAAGAAGGCAGACGAGATTCACGACAGGCAGATGGATATGCCGACCAGAAGGACGATAATAACGAGGATTTATGCAGTCAAAATTTAACAAATTCCTATTTTAAATATGTAATATTACTTCAAATAATTTTAGCGCCATTTATGTTGCCCATTCCAACAAAGATGACCTGGTATAAATTAAGCTGCCGGAGAAGATTGAGAGTCGAGATAACAGGGTACTTTTCCAATTCGAGGGTGTGGACCACCTGGAGTGGAACCTTTAAGAGAGTTAAGAGCGGATAACAGTTCAATATAAAATATGCTTGGAAAGGAGGGTAAAATTGCGATGTGTAGCTTCTCAGCTAAAAGTCGGCGAAGGTGTTACATTTCTGAGGGGCATTTGGTAGTTGTTTGGGTAAGAATGTGTATGGATCAAGGTCACAAAGACGTCCACATTCACGAAAAGGTCAGATTTCGGATGAATTTTATTTGTGAATTTCGAAATAGCCGTTTGCTTGGCTTCTTTTAAACTTTAAAATATTTTATTGTGTTTATATTTATTTTAAGAGAATATTTTATATTTAAGTTAAGAGAAAGTTGTGTTTCAGGGATTAGAAATGTGAGTTTCGCACTAATATATTTTTTTAAATAGGAGCTTCTTGGTTAACGTTACCGTTGCATGGTAGGTTAAGCGAGTTAAAATGGGTAAGATTATTGCTAAAGAGTGTCCTGTGTGCGTGAAGGAAGTTTGAAGGAAGCTTTGGCTAAAAAGAAGGATGTGTTTGGGAATGGGAATGTGGCCATTGGTATTAAGGTCATCGACTTTCTACCTAATTTCTGGAGCTTAATTTCAAGAGAAAGATCTAGATGTGTGGAAATGTTGTTAGTTAAATAGGGTCTTTAAGAAGAATGTATTCTGAACGATCAATCAATTTTGCGATAGTGTTACTTTATGAGTACAGATCATATCACTCTTAAAAATAAAAACATAGGAATTTTACAAAATATTAACTTGTTCACAGAAATTCGAAAATGAAATAATTCGATTTAATATTATTTCGTTTTCGAAGTCAGAGTGCGCGTGGCAAAAAGGTAAGCCAAATCGATAAAAATTTACAAGACTAATAAAAATTAAAATATATCAAAACATTTTTCAAAAGTATGGGCGTGGCAGCTTTGACCGGTTTGTCGGCGTTAGAGTGGGTGTGTCAACATAATTTAACGAGCTTGCGCTGCGTCCATGTCTCTCTGCATGCCTAATCTCAACTTTCTAGCTTTTATAGTTCCTGAGATAGAATTGGCTATTGATCCTTATCAAGAATATACATATATACTTTATATGGTCGGTATTCCTTCTGCCTGTTACATACTTTGTAACGAACCTAGTTTACCGTTTTACCCTTAGTACACCCTTTTTTTAAAATAGATTATATCAAAACAGTGTGGTCGTGGCCGTTTTGGATGGTTTTTGGGCGCTGGAGCTTGAGTGGCAACAGATTTTTTGCAAAAACTATTTGTGGCCAAAGCGTGGCAACATTTAAAAAAAATCTTGCGCTGCGGGCATATCTCTGGAAGCTGCATGCTTTTTAAGTTCCTTAGATCTCGACGTTCATACGGACTGACATGACCAGATCGACGGAAACGCTACCTTCTGCCTCTTACATACTTTTCAACGAATTAGGTATACCCTACTACTTCTCCTATTTTGATTTTTTAAACTTATTTGTTTTTTTTTTTGCGAATTTGATATGCAAAAAGAATATTGAACCTTCTTGTTAGCGTTTCTAATAGTTGAGTATCTGGTAGTCGAGGAACTCGACTAGTGTTCTTCCTTATTGATATTAAATTGTATCTATTATGAATACACCAGGGTGCAAAGTTTCGGCTTTACGAAGCAAACTTCCTTCATTTTTTATTTTTTTAAATTTCTAATCATTTAAAATCGAAGAAGTTAGGCGTCTCTGTAAAAGTCTATCAACAAAGCACAGATAATAACAAAAACAAATCCCAAGCCTCATGCGTTCATGATGAGGATGTAAAAAAGATGATAGTACCCTGATCAAATCAAAGATCGCTTAGAGTGTCCTCTTTTCAGCGTAATAATTGTATCTGCACAAATGATGATATTAAACATATGTATTGTTGTTATTATTTTATTTTGTGCCGGAAGAAACTCTATATAACAATATATAATGAGGACATTAAAATTATTACAAAGAACAAAGAAATAGTCATAAAAGTTATCACAAAAAGGGTTACATAACAAGGCTTTAAAGAATAATATTAATTAGGAAAAAAAGCGTAGAAAGTGTTCTAGCTAAAATTAAAAAAACAATTATGTTGATACGGCTTTTGGGAGGATAAAAGCACCCAAAAAAAATTTGTTTAATTGTTTATTGGTTTTTTTTATCCGTCTCTAATAAAAGGTTATGAAAATTGTCTTTTTAGTTTAAATAGCTCGATATCAGAAACTTTAGTTCCACTACTTTTGAAAAAAAAACTCACTAGCGGGAAAACAGCTATAAATAGCTAGTTTCTAATAACTTTTTAATTAATTTGGTAAATAACACATTGTCTTAAGAAACAAAACCTGAGATTTTCCCTAGTCCCCCGTGCAAAAATTGCACGGCACAGGGTAATTTTAGTAAAAAGTATAACATTAATATATACATACTTGTGTATTCGAATGCATTGATCATGATGACCTTGCGTGGCTATCATTACATCTGCTTCATCCAATACAAAAACGATTATTTTCTTCATATCAAATAAACGAAATTTTATTCCCCAATCCAAAAGTTTTCCGGGGGTGCCAATCAAAATGTGTTCCTCAATTTTTTTACTGCGATCAACTGTAAAGTAAAACCAAAAAAGTTTATTAAAATATTTGTAATATGGTAAAAGAACATACCCTCTTCACCACGGACCGCAAATCTTAGCTTTATTTCCGGACAAAATTGTCCCATTCGTGCAGCCACTTCTCCAGTTTGAATTGCTAACTCGTACGTAGGAGATAAGCACAGAACCTAAACATATTTGTAATCATTTTTCGTTAGCATTTTTATTAACATTTATAAGACATCCTTACACAGACACCTTTATATATAAAGCAAGATTTTTTTCATTTTATATCCGTTACACGTATAGTATAAGAGTATACTAAATACGTTAAAAACAGATCGTTAAGATTGTGGAAACTATAAGAACTAGATAGTTGCTATTAAGGATGCAGAATTCTTGCAACAACACAATAAAGTATACATTTTTTATATGTCGGGATCACGGGAAATTAAGCTATTAGCCATGCAGCATTTGTGCCTAAAACTGACAAGCCCACACTTAAAAATTGTTCAATTTTTTTTTCATTTTGTTATTTGTCTTGCCAAATATATATTGATATGCCTAAAATATTTTGGCATATACACGTATGTATTCATATACCCTTTCAGAAATTGTATATTTAAATAAATAGGGGTGTTCTGCTACGGTCAAGCTATTGTTGATCAATTTCCGCAGCGCCGGCAGCGGAACGACGTAATTATGTTTCCCTTAGCTGGCTTTCAGAAATTACGCTAGTTATTTATTATCAAGCAAAAACGCCCCTTACAGGGATAAAAACTTGTAAGGATAACAGCTTCAACCACAAAAGTATTGATATCATATTCTTAACGAACTTTTAATATTTCTTATTGTTAGAGAAGTGTAGATAGCATTTGGAAATGCCTTTTCAACAATTCTAAGCAGTCAGGCATATAGCAACGACATATAGTCTTTAACTCATGGGTTGAAAGGCTATGAAACCATAAAATGTGGTTATGTATAGGTGTTTCCCGCTGAACTAGCGGATTTTTCTAAAAGTGGTAAAACTAAAACTAATATTTCTCATATGATGACAAAACAATAATTTACAATATTAATATAACGTTTTGTTGATGAAACAAATCAACAAAATCTTGTTCTAAGAGTAACTTTTAGACGAAGCTTCTAATTTAAAAATACAAGGTGTCATTCGACGTGTATTTTTGACAAGCACCCCCTACCAGCACGAGTAGTACAATTTTTTTAATTTATCTACTGTATTTATTTACAGTTTGCTCCCAATATATGCGCTTAGTACAATATGTTAAATTAATTGTACCGACTATACCTCTGGCAGCTATATGCTGAATTTTAACCAAGTGGCTGGAAACTTAATATTATCAAAAAAATTGAGTAAATAAATTGAAAATATTCTTTTATTTAACATGTTTTTACCTCATTTGCAAACAATGAACAACCGACCCGCAATACCAATCCCTTATTTTAAAATAGCAAACGTTTAGCGCATTATAAATGTGAAACCGAAGGGACAGTATTAATGTGATGGTGGTAATTTCGTACAAAGAAATTATTCAAGTTTTTTTTATTAAAGCCATACAAGTATTTCTGTTAGGTATGCAACAATAATATGGAGAAACTATCCATCGATGCCACACATCATCATTAATTTATTTTTTTTAAATATCTTTTACTTCTTGTCCTGACGGATTCCGAAAATGCTTCAGTACCATTTGTGAAACTCCTTATTGTAGTCTCAAAAATATGCAAAAGTATGCAACATGTCTACAATATACAGCAGAGTTAAATATAGTTGAATGGGTTGGTCTACTTAAAAGTAGGTTATGATGCCTTCAAGAAACTCTCCCTATGATCCTTAGATTTTGTGTACAATCATACATGTTTGCTGCACACAACATGTTACATAACCTTTGCCATCGACTTCACGCAATAGAGCAAACGAGTCTCCCAATCGAATGTTCCAGAAATTCGAGACGAAATTGCTGCAAGATTATTATAGTTTTATATGTATATATCATTCAGATCATAGATTTATTGCGGGAAAACACTTTTTCTGCCAATTTCTTAAAAATAAATATATAATTATAAGTTTGCAATATTCATAAGTTAAAAAAATGTAATCAATAATTACAATCTTTATATTTTGAAGATTAGCAAATTTTTTAATTTAGGTCTCAAACTGAACTTAACTTATTGATCTGGATTGATTGACGTTCAAGCCTCGGGGTCGTGCTTTTCAAATATGGACTTTGGATTTTTAGGTTTAGAGAGAGCTTTGGAGTTACTGATTCTGATTATCTTTGCATTTCTCTTGGATTCAAGTGTAGTCGCTCTTAGATTCTTCGATTTTGTTATTTGAAATTAAGGAATTGAATTTTTGAGCGCGGAACATAATAATTGTGTGAGGGTTTAGGCAACAAATGTTTAGATTAGGCAATAGATGATTAGTATACCAGTGGGTGATATGTCTCAGTTGCATACTGTATTCATATGACAGTCTGGTTCTTATCTGGTATTGATCGGTTACATAAAGGGTAGTGTGGGGTGTATTAGTTATAATTGTGTATATGCTAAATAGGCCTATGCTTAAGTGGGATACGTCACTATATATAATATACACTTGCTAGAAAAAGTATGCGTACACACTCAATGCTTTGATGGCAAAAAAAGTATGTTTATATAAATGACATCGACTTAAATATTTTTTTATGTTATAAACACATTTATTATTAATAATATCAAGGCTTTCTTAGCTTTAATACTTAACTTATTTTATAAAAATTAAAAAGGTATAATATCATGGGATATGGCACAAGAAAAAATATGCTTACAAACTGAAAAACACTTAAAAAACGGCGCTTGCATTAACTAAATATAAAAAATCAATATGAAGTTGGATACCCCTTTCTTTTAATGACTTATGCCAAACGTTTTGGCATTGATTGGACCAATTTTGGGGTGACGTCCGGGGTCAAAATCACTTCCTTTAACATGATCTTTGTTGTTATTGTATGTAGGCGAATCCTACGCTCCAGGAAATCCCATAGATGTTCTATGGCTTAAGTCCGGCAACTGCGGTGGCGAGTGCAACTGGTTTTTGATGTTGTACAGCAACCAAAGCTTGACATTATGAGCAGTATGCTTTGGGTCGTTGTCTTGCTGGGACCAAAAGTCATCAACCAACCCCAACTTTTCCCTGCTCTTCTGCAAATTATCTTTCAAATTGGCAACTCCATTCGCCGCCATACAACCTCACACCATCACTCTCACTCCACCTCTCATTCACTCCGCCAACACCGTGCTTAACAGTTGGTGCAGAAATTTAACGACATTTTTTAGCAATTTCGTGTTTCTGCTTGGCACGCGCCATGCAGGCGCCATTTTTATTCTTTTGATGCACGGCAGACAACCGTCAGAGTTTCTGCCGAACGTAGTCTGGTCGGGGGTAGGAGCGGGGCGAAGTAGATGTCTGCAGAAAAATGCAGTGTGCATTAGTATTGGTGTGTGCGTACTAGAGTAGGTCTCCAAAATGTGTTGGTATTGCTTATAGAGTTAAGATCTACGCATAATTCTGATTTTGTGAAAAGAGACTGGGTCAGTCAGTTTTCGACCATTGCTAGAAAACGTTGTGCAGACAATAGCGACAGTAGTGAAAAGAAAGAAGGGAGTCCTGATGACTCTTCGTCATACATGTACATATACAGCTGCGGTTAAAATAATAGCACTACTGCAGGTGGAAAGTTGATTTCCTAAAAAAAATCATTGAATGTTTATTTTTTTTTAAGTCTGATTGCATGAGTATTAAGTACCATATGTTGTCTCTCTGAGCAAGAAATTTGTACTTTCTCAATGTAACGGTTCTTTTTGTTTTTGGGCACTTGCTGCAAAAGCGCGTGAAATGAGGCGGTAACAAAAATAGCACTGACCACGTATTTGCTGAATAAAATTAATAGGAGTGATTGGTTTGGGTTTTTTTTTCAACAAATTTTGAAAAAAGGAGTTGCATTAAAGGTTTTAATTTAATTTGTTCCAAACGAAGACCAAAAATTCTCTTGTCATGGGTCGCGGAAAGCATTGTACCGTCGAAAAAAGAAATTTGATTAAAAACATGATCTCTGAAGGTAAAACTTACGCTGAAATTGGTCGCATTGTCGGTTGTTCAAACAAAATGATCCGCAACGCACTGCTGTTTGTCGAAAAGAACGAAACACGTGGAAGAAAGCCCTCAATGTCCAACGTGGAGATCAAGCGCTTGGTTCGGCCAAGCAAGAAGGAGCCTTTTAAGCCGGCGACGGAACTGAAGAAGGAGCTTTAGATAGCTGCAAGCGTGGAAACAGTACGCAAGCGCTTAAGACAAAACAACCTTAATGCGTGCAGACCCAGAAAAGTCCCGCTTTTGACTGTGAAGCATGGGGCAAAGCGAATGGAATATGCCAAGATACACAAGGATTGGCCTGTGGAGAAGTGGCGCAACATTTTGTGGTCAGATGAGAGCAAAATTGTGTTGTTTGGTGGAAAAGGCTCTCGGTCTTATGCTCGGCGTCCACTACGAACTGAATATAATTCTCACTTCACCTCTAAGACGGTAAAGCACGGGGGATCAAACATCATGGTATGGGCGTGATTTTCATAATATGGAGTAGGTCCGATCCATTGGATTCAAGGCATCATGGATCAGCACATTTACACAGATATCCTGGAAAATGTGATGCTGCCATATGCCGAGGATGAAATGCCGTTGGCTTGGACATTTCAACAAGATAAGGTTCAAAAATACACGAGCAAGAAAGCTCGAAAGTGGTTTGATCAGAAATCGATCCGAGTAATGAAATGGCCTGCTCAGTCACCCGACTGGAATCCAATCGAAAACCTTAGGGCGGACGTGAATAAAAAGGTTTCTGAAGCCAAACCCAATAATAACGAGGAACTTTGGGGTGTGGTCAAGGATGCATGGAGCAAAATTCCTCAAATACGGTGCCAGGACTTGGTGGACTCCATGCGCAGCTGTCATCGCCAACAAAGGTCACGCAACCAAATATTAAATTTCTTTAAACATAGTTCTTAAGATATAATCCATTTGCTGAATTCTTTTTTTATTTTTTTTTATTAATTTTGTTACCGCCTAAATTTGAAGGTTTTTTTTTGTTTAGCCAATTATTTTTAAAATATCCATTAGATATGTTACTAATTTTGTTATTTCGATTGAAAATCATTGTAGTATTTAAGTTTAGTGAGTAAAATGATGAAAAATTGTCAGAAAAAACAGAAACGCTGGGACAAACACGAAATGTGCTTATGGTGCTATTATTGTTACCGCAACTGTATATATGTATATAATGTCTATACAGTGGTGAACACTAATTTGGCACACTATGCATGGTCCATTTTCTATTCTTAATTTTTCAGTTGTTAAAATAATTAGATCACTAATATTTAATTGTGGGGGTAGGGTACAAAGTAGAGAAGAAGCACCGTTATTTTCGACTCTCTTTCTTTGGCATTCGTTTTCATCCAAACACCCCCAAAATTGGCTGGACACGAATTTAGCACACTTGAGCTCTTTGATCGTTATAGTTGTTGGAAGCAAGTGAATTTTTTTGATCTTAAATTAATAATCTGTACTTTATTCTTCGGTAAATACAAAAAACTTCGGTTTAAAATGGATAAGGTCGCTGGTGTACTGAAGCACAGCGACCAAATTATGAAATCGGCGGGAAAATAAATTTCATCCATTTCAAAGGATAGGAACAAAGTGAAACCAAATTAATTATATGTTGTTGATAAGATGGTGACCGAATTAAATCACTATGTGATAACTTGTTAAAGTGAACCGACCCGGTGGCACAGGACAAACGTAGTTTGTACTAACACTAAACGTGTAAAAACGCAAACATTGAAATGCATGCATTTTGAATCTAAAGCGAAACAAATTCTTTAATTTTCTGTGCTTAAGTTAAATTATATATAATTTAGGAGTGTTCCTCTAATGTCTTTTCCTCTTTGGGAAGAGTTGTTACATACATTCTCTCTTTTAAGATCATAAGACTTTGAAGATTCACACATCAAGCAGTCAGAATCTGAAGCAGAGGGAGGGATACAATTACATCGTTGAGTCAGACTGAATGCATGAAAGCTCTAGTATAAAAGGAGGAAGATCTTCTTTTCGTACCAATAGACAGGAAGTCACAAGGACACCTCGTAAAGGAAGAATTGTTTTTTGAACCAATAGACAGCAAGTTTCAAGGTGGGCAGCAAGGAGTCCAAAGCCTCCGAAAACACAGCCAATGTGATCAACACCGTGGAAGGAATAAACCACAATGACAAGATCTTTGGTGTGCAGCACACACTTAATTTCATTGCTATGATGCTCGCGATGTTGAAGCTAGTAAGGACTTACAAGGGATCAGTGCAATGGCGTATCCTGCATTTCACCTCAACAATAAGCCTATGACGTGATAGTAGAACAAAGAAGTTGGAGTACTCTTAAAAACCCATAAACAGTGGCAATTAATCAGCACGTTCAACTTAAATAATTACATCCGCGAATAATTAGACGGCTGATGCTGCCACGCTCACTCTAACGCCAACAAACTGCCCAAAACGGGACCACGACCACACTTTTGAAAAATGTGATATTTTTCATTTTCTTATATACATATATTGTAATTTATAGAAAATTGTCAAAAAACTTTTTTATTAGTCTTGTAAATTTGTAAATGGTGAAATTTCTCGTTCGCATTTCCACAAGCTAACGAGTAACGGGTATCTGATAGTCGGGGAACTCAAAACAGTAGCACCCAAAACAAGTGTAGTGACCGAGTAATTGGAGCCACGGCGAAACATACATACATAAATACATACATACATATATAAAATCTATTCTTTGTTATTTTTGTATGTGTATTAAGTTTTTAATCTATTCTATGTTGGCGCACATATATGTATAATGTATAATTCCAACTTCATGTCTAGAAATACCCAGGATCCAACGCGTCGAGATCTTATCGCCCAGGATTAGAGTTGGGTTAGTTTGACGGAACACAGCTCCCAGATTTTCTATATAGGTTCGACATAGGTTCTCGTGCCAGCTTCATTTCTTTTCACGATCAACATAATTTTGTTATAATGTTAGCCAACGTATATTAGGCATAAAACATTGTATTGTTAGCCTCTTTCAGATATTGACAAACATTGAACGTTAAATAATTAATATTTTTATAGATAAAGATAACTCAGCGGAGAGTATCAGCCTTGCTTTTGTATTTTCATAGAGCTCTCAAAGCGACGTTTGTAGTCGTGAATAGCCAACAACTTTTTTTGACTTGCGCGCTGTTTCCGGTGGGGAATTCGATTTAGCTAAGCTTGTGGGGCAGGACTGATGAATGACGAACTAATTATTTTACAGGAACTTTTAATTAGTATTCTCGTTATGTTGGAGAGGTCAGAGGCTTACCAAGATCCCACGACCCGAATACGAAGAGCTTAAGCTGGCAACCTGATGCCTGATCATCAATTGCCTTTCCCTCTGCCCAAGTCCTTTTCCAGGACAAGGGCACTTACACGCCGAAGTAACATAATTATGTTTTGTTTGAAAGCATTATTATTTAAATATTTTTTTAGTTCTTTTATATGTATTTAAGTACCTGAGGATGATTTAAGCTAACGTTGACTCGGCTAAGCATTGCCAATACAAATGCAGCTGTTTTGCCTGTCCCAGACTGGCTTTGTGCTATCATATTTTGTGGTGGATCTGCAAGTAGAGTGGGCAACGCTGTTTCTTGAATTTTTGATGGAGTATTAAACCCCATTGCGTAAATTCCTTTTAACAGAGACGCTTTCCTAATAAATAAAATGGCGTAAAACTTCGTAAAAGTTTATGCAAAGAAATGTTATTCCGTTTACTTACAGGTGTAAAGCTTCAAATGTTTTCACGGAATGTAAGGGAGAATTCGGATTTTTTTGTTGAATGTCGAGAGATAATTTTGTGTTCACCAGCCCCTTTCCCAATATTTTTATGAGGAGACTTGTTTCAGCTGGACTAAAAAACAGAGAAAACAAGTTTTTTAAATAGTAGTGTGTTCGTTAATCATACTTAAAACTAATTCAAAAAAATTAGAACCCAATAGTCGATTTGCTCAACTATCAGATAGCCCTTACTCAGGAAGGAGAGTGTGGGGGAAATTAAAAAGCATGGCCAATACATGTCGTCTGTCTGTCCGTAAGAGCGCTGTGATTTGGGTCCAAAAAAATTCGAAAGTTGAGATTAAGCATGCAGATTTTAATAACTCTTACGCAGTGCAATTTTATATCAGATGGTTGCCACGCTCGACCATCAGATGCCTGTTACTCAGGTACTGGGGGCCCGAACGAGATATTGCACAATTTTTTGGCATATCGATCAAAAATTCGCAAGGCGAATAAAACAAATAAACATAAATATCAACATTTTAAAGTGAGCGTTTCAGTTTTGAACGGTTTAAGAGCGTTCGAGTGGGCGTACCAAAACAATTATGGCATACAGATGGAATTTATAAAGAATATGCGATTCCGTATATCTATTAAACGTCTGCACGAGTGCACTCAAAATGTTCGGTTAATTGAGTACTCACAAGCTTAAGTCGCAATTCGGCGCGCCGAAACCTTTTTAACATAAATAATTGAGCATTGGCTAGCATTGTTTTTGTTGTATGTGGAATGAGTGAAATTCAAACCAAAGCGGAATGGATAGAATGAGCGGACGCAGTGTAAATGTGTAGAGTACTCGAATAAAATTTTGGCATTCTCTTCATTCATAGCTTGCAGAGCAGACGCAGCAGAGCAGAAAATTTTATAATAATAAAAATGCAGAGCTCGGACGAAAGCGTAAGTACTTTAGTAATTGTAAATTCTAAAAAAAAAATAATATATGTGTAAATAGAATATCAAATTAATAATTAGCTTAATTGAAGTGTTTGTCTCCTTTAACAAAATGTTTAGTCTACCACGTGCTGTCTTTTCCATGTGTTTGTATTAAAAAGAAACTTTGTAATCACGTAAGTGTATGAAGCTTCTATGTTGGTAATACCAACGCGCCGAATTGCGACTTAATCTTGTGAGTACTCAGTTAACCGAAAATTTTGAGTGCACTCGTGCAGATGTTTAGTTGGTATATTTAGAATTTAAAATTATTGGCTGCATGTTTCGTTTATAGTTTTCGGATGCAGCCGTATCTACACATAAAGACATTAAATCAAATCTTTTAAATGGAGAGTATATTTTCAACCTTAAAAAGGAACGTAGTAAAGTTTGGGAAATATTCGCCAATATAAAAGAAAAGAATGGAGAGGACATATCTGGTGTAGTTGCCTGCAAAAAGTGCTACAGTGTGTATAAATTTACTGGAAGCACTTCAAACTTAACAAAGCATAAATGCTTCGTTATGAACGCCGATCTTGGTAATGCTACGCCCGTCGAAGTGAATTTGGAAACGAAACAAGAGGGCATAGAACTACTAACAAAATGGTCAGTTAAAAATTGCCGATCCTTTAAAATGATTCAGGATTCCGGCCTAAAACAATTTGCAGCGTTCCTTATTAAAGTTGGAGCAACATTCGGACCAAACGTGAATGTAGAAAAGTTGTTGCCGAATCCCACGACCATATCGCGTACGAAACTTATTTTGAAAAAACAAAGCAAGATATTATTAGTTTTAAAAGTTTTGGATATGCGGTGACTAGCGATATTTGGACAGATAATTATTTAAGATCGTCATATATATCATGCACAATTTATTACATTAAGGAAGGAGCGCTAGTAGGCCATCTGTTGGCAATAAAATCCATGGAAGGTGAAGCCTGCACTGGTAAGTAAACTATATATGTAACTTTTTATTGGTAATTCAATTTTATTTTATTTTAAAGGTACCACTATACTAAAGAAAATGCGTGGTATACTAAAATGACTTTGATTGCTGCCTGGAGGAGGAAAAGTCTGTCATAGTGACGGCCCGTGGCTCCAATATGATAGCAGCCTTTCGTGATAACCGGCATATTCACTGCATGAATCACTTGATTAACAATTGTGTGGAGAAAGCAGTTAAAGGTGTACAGGAGGTTGCGAATCTTGTTATCAAATGTAGCAAGCTTGTGAAATACTTTAAAAAGTCTGGGAGCAATTCCAACCTAGGAATTACCTTAAAAAGTTTTTGCCCAACTAGGTGGAATACCATTTTCTATTTGTTTAAGTCAGTGGAGGTCAATTGGGTTGAAATAACAAATATTTTAATTGAAAAACACCAAACACCCAGAATTGATGGAATTAATTTAAATCATTTGAGCTCAATTGTCCGCGTGCTTTCTGTATTTGAAGAGGTCTCAAAAAAGCTGGAAGGCAGTAATTATCCAACCATCCACCTCCATTCCATGTATTAGAAAATTAGAGAAATGTTGCACTGCAGATTCAAACGATAATGCCTGTATCGCACACCTTAAGTCCCATTTGTCCGATCAAATAGCAATAGTTATCCATCCATAACTTACTAACTACCATAAAATAGCCCTTTTCCTTTTTCCACCAACAAATAAACTTGTACAATGCTCAGCACCCAACAAAATAGAAATTATAGAAGAGTGCAAAAATATTATGAACACATTTTCGTTAACCTCTAAAAATTCATTTCCTAATAATTCTTCGAGCCTGTGTGACGATGCATTTTCGGATTTCATTCAAGACAAAAACCAACCCAATGATATTGACCCCCTACAATATAAAATTGAAAGCTACATGAACCTAACAGTAAACTATACTGATGATTTTAATTGCCTTGAATGGTGGCACATAAACAAAAATATTTTTCCCCAATTATATAAAGCTAGCTGCACCATTTTTTGTATTCCTGCGAGCAGCTCAGCATCTGAAAGAACATTTTCATACGCAAGAAATTTAATTTCGGAAAAAATGTGCATTATTGCTAACAATTCTAATTCAGTAAACCAAATAATGTTTCTCCATTCTGTTATTGAAAATTAAAATAAATAAAATATATACTTATACATAAAAATTATTTCATGTCTTTCTATTTTTCTATGCCTTGCATGCAAAAGCAAAACGAAAACGGAAAAACAAACACGCAATAAATTTGACGTCGCCAATGCGGCGCACAGTTAACCGCTTCGGTTATTCCGAGTACTCGGTCGCGAGTACTCATTCGTGCATTGCCTCTCCGTTCGGTTATAGTAAATTTTTTACTCATGCCTTTACCACACTTGCCAAACTTTATTTTACTCAATGTCTCACTCATTCAGTCAGAACTTTGAGTGAGAGTACCATATGCTGCTTTCACTGCAGTCATGCAGACGTCTAATATCTATTCTTGATCACAGTCGAGTCGATTTGGCTCAGTCAGTCTGTATCAACGCCTTGATTCCGGAGACATTTACGCAAGACATAGGCACAAGCTTATTGTCACGCAACACTCTAACGCCCACAAATCGCACAAAACTGCGACGCCCACACTTTTAAAAAAGTGTTTTTTATATTTATTAATTTTATTAATAATTTTGTAATTTTCTATCGATTTTCCAATAAAATCTTTTTGACACTACCACAAACCGCCCGAAGCTGCCAGGCTAACAGGATTTCGAAGAATATTTTGAAATTTTTTCGTTTAATTATTATACCCGTTACTCGTAGAATAAAAGGGTATACTAGATTCGTTG
This sequence comes from Drosophila orena, assembly GCA_005876975.1. Lineage (NCBI taxonomy): Eukaryota > Metazoa > Arthropoda > Insecta > Diptera > Drosophilidae > Drosophila > Drosophila orena. The sequence goes on along the minus strand of VCKV01000328.1, from coordinate 226,927 downwards.
AAAATATGTAAAAGGCAGAAGGAAGCGTTTCCGACCATATAAAGTATATATTTTCTTGATCAGGATCAATAGCCTAGTCGATCTGGCCATGCCCGTCTGTCCGTCTGTATGGACGTCGAGATCTAAGGAACTAAGGAAGCTATTAGTCTTGTAAATTCTATCGGTTTGCCAAATAACTTTTTGCCACGCCCATTGATTTTTTTTTTATTAGCCTGGTAAATTTGCCAACAATCGTTGTGCCAAGCCAAATTTAGCGCCCACAAGCCGCCCAAAACTGGCACACCCACACATTTGAATTATATTAAACATTTTTTTTCCAGAAAACGTTGACATTTCTCGTTTGCAATTCATATCTGTAAGTTAACACCGACCAAACACCCCCTTTCGTCTACCCCCCTCGAACCACACACATTGCACGAGCAATTCATGTGGCCACAACAGTGTAGCCGCTAAACCATAAATTTACCAACGAACTAAAATAACAACCAACGCCGAATCGACGACAACAAAGCGACGGCGGCAGCAGCAAAACGTCACCATATGGAATAGCAGCGGCAATAGTGTGCCAACGGAACTGCGCTGACCGCTTATTGCCTGCCTCAGCGCTAACAGCGCCACACTCGAGGGCTACCCCGAGCCCTCTCTGGATCCAACGGAAAACTGCAGTGTTAGCATCTTGAGGCCAGCAACAATGTTGGTTCACTGAAAACCGCTGCCGGATCTTGCACAAGTTTCCGCTGCGGCTTTGCCGACAACGGATAGTACGCTGACACCACGGTTTACTGTTTACTAAAATGGAAACCCAATTGAGAATTCCGTAATTTCTACCGATATTCAAGATAATGTTGAAATTACTTGTTCGCACTTCCTCGATGATAGCACTATTTTTTGCTTAAATTAATTAAATCAGATCTTTGAAACCTATTTATCTTTTGATACATACGTAAATATAAAATGATAAAACAAGATTTAACAGATAAAATTCTTAAATTGCAAGTACCTATATTTAATTGGAATAATTCCGAAATTTTTTGTATTACGCTTGCGACAAATTTTTGTATACTGACATTCTACAATTGTATCGAAATACATAAGGATCGACTTTAGGCTTCTATGCTGCAATATGTGGGTTAAAATTCTTAAATAGGCAACCATCATCTAGCGACCCTAGGTAGCATTAGTTTATCCGAAGACGTGTCAGTGCATTACGGTTGGTAATAACTTTTATCTTTCTACCATAATCCAGGAGGACTAAAGCCCCAAGTTCGCAGCTGATAGTATTTCTCTGGATCAGATGATAACTTTCCCAGGACTAATGTGCGTGTATCTGGAGACCAATACATTTTTTTCACTTCTACTACTCATATAAATTCACACTTTCGGGTGCGATCTATATCTAATAATAGCTATTGTTGAGTTACAAGGACAAAAAGTATTAAAATCGTTTTGCTTCATGCAGACGCTCTGCGATGATCGGATCTGGAAAATTTTCCTTATTGATCGTAATCTATACATATTGGTGATCACCACCGGACTAGCGAGCTCTGACGTGAATAACGTAATGAAATCGTGTTTCCTTCATGGTCTGTCTCTAAAACTCGATTTGAAGCTCTTGATACTGGCTAACTACTCTCTATTATTTTTAAAGTACCTGCAATTTTATATATATTTTATGTAACGAACTGTTTTTGTACGGTTTGCTCGCTACGAGCTGCAACGGCTAGTTCAGAGAGCTTATTTGTTCGTCCCACATAATTTATGACTTGTGTGTTTGCCCGACCAAGAAAAACACAGGATTGCAGACTTATGTAAGCTTTATAAAAAAGATTCTTGATATAGTTCATCGTCAATAGCATAAAAGTCAATTACGTAAAGTTCTCTTGGGGTTAATTCAAAAATATTTTTATTGTTGTATATACACGATTTGTCCGAAAAATAACCGAACTTTTTGGATATAAAATAAAATACACATATAAAATAAAGTTATTATTTATTCAAAATAGGTTCCGTTTGTAACGATATATACATAGATTTTGTATGTCATTAATAGAAATGTTCTTCAGCACCTTGGTTCCGGCTGCTTGGATGGCTGGGATATCATCATAAAATGCTCCCTTCATCTTGGTTTTCAGTTTTGGAAATAAAAAATAGTCACATGGAGGACGGTCGATGAGAGAAATCCTTTTTTTCATTAAAAATTCGTTCACTTTTTTGGTCTTGTGAGATGGTGCATTATCGTGCAATAAAAGCAGCTGTTTTCCTGCTGGATATACTGGTCCAACTCGACCGATTCTTTTCCACAAACGATGTAAAACGCCTAAATAGTATTCTCCATTAACAGTTTTACCTTCTGGAACAAATTCCTTGAGGACAATACCCTTCGAATCATAAGAAGTAATCAATTGTCTTGATTCGAGACTTCTGAAAACGCAATTTTTTTGGTTTTGGCTCGCCTTTGGACTTCCATTCAGCAGATTGACGCTTAGTTTCAGGGTCATATTTAAAGCAAGAGGCATCCATCTTTTTGGGAACAATCCATAATAAACTGCAATAGGGGGGAGTCGCTGTCGCTTTCACGTATAATGCCTTGTTGTAGCATCTCCTCAATTTGCTTGTTAAATAGGGTCTTTTATATACAGAGTTCTTATAAACGGTCTTTATTTCATGACTTATGATGCTTGTAAAAGTTAGGTTTCTTTATCAGAATACTTGATATCTTTAAATTCTTTAAACAGTTGTGCCAGTTTATACGTTTCTTCATTGTTTAAGTGGTCTAGTCGGTATGTGTGGTCTGAGTTAATGTCATTGTTTAATGCGTAAAATGGTTTTCTGTTATAATTGCTTCGAAATTTCTTAATGGATTTCTATTACATACAGAATTATATTCAGTTCGTGGTGGACGCCGAACATAAGACCGAGGGCCTTATCCACCAAACAACACAATATTGCTCTCATCTGACCACAAAATGTTGCGCCACTTCTTGCTTTGCCGAACCAAGCGCATGATCTCCACGTTGGACATTAATGGCTTTCTTCCAAGTGTTTCGTTCTATTCGACAAACAGCAGTGAGTTGCGGATCTTTTGTTTGAACAACCGACAATGCGACCAATTTCAGCGTTTTACCTTCAGAGATCATGTTTTTAATCAAATTTCTTTTTTCGACGGTACAATGCTTTCCGCGACCCATGACAAGAGAATTTTTGGTCTCCGTTTGGAACAAATTCAATTAAAACCTTTAATGCAACTCCTTTTTTCAAAATTTGTCGAAAAAAACCCAGCAAACACGTAGTCAATGCTATTTTCGTTACCGCCTCATTTCGCTCGCTTTTACAGAAAGTGCCCAAAAACAAAAAGAACCGTTACATTGATAGAGTAAAAATTTCTTGCTCAGAGAGACAACATATGGTACTTATTATTCATGCAATCTGACTTAAAAAAAACAAACATTCAATAATTTTTTTTAGGAAATCAACTTTCCACTTGCAGTAAGTAGTGCTATTATTTTAACCGCAGCTGTAGGTCATTTTTTTCCACTTATAACTGTTTCTTTTCTTAAATAGTCTATACAACCATCATAAAATGGTGAAAACGAATAAATATATAGAATTTCTGCGATTGATAGAATAGTCCATTGGCTGATAGACTTACAAATATATTTAATTTTGAATAGCCTGTCATACTTCGGTTAACTATTTGTTTATAGTGAACTTGAAGACTCAAAAAGTTTAAGTTCATCATGTTTATTGATGAGCCAGTGTCGCCTATACATCGATATTTGTGATTGCTGAACATGTTCTGAATGTACTGGCTGGTAACGCAAAATTTTCAGCTTGTTGAATTTGCTGATTTGTATATGTTTCGTTTTGTGTATACTGTAATTGACCTTCGTGATACTAATTATCGTTGTTACTATCTTTGTCAGCAATGTGATTGTAGCCAAATCTTCGTCTATATGCATACTCTAAACTCTTCTCTAAAACTCGTATTTGGTACTCATGGTTGTTTAATAGTTGGGGTCTTGGGACCCCAAGAAGAATGAATATTACTATATGTATATAACTTTACATTCTAACGAATCTTATATAGCCAGCGCGTGACAAAGAGCATAAGTTCAGATAATAGAAGTTGTTTCACCTCCAAAGAATTTGGATTTTAAATGACTCCAACGTTAAGCATATCAAAATTGCAACTAGATCAACTGAGGCAAACATTCAAGTTGAATGAATTAATAGAAGTCTTGGACCTATAATAAGCTGATCGAACCGGAGAAAGGATTACACTGGGTTCCAGTGATAGATAAAGTAGAAAATACATTATGACACACAATACCTCAGTATTAAACAAATATTTTATTTGGTATAGATTGACGAATTTAGAGGAGTTAGACAATTCACCAGAAGAAAGGAATTTAAAAATATACATATATACAATTAAGAATTATAGAATGTCAGCTGTGCAATTTCGTGAAAAAGCACAAGTATACAACAAAAGGCAATATGACAAAACAGCAAAAAAGCAAAACAAATACGATAGCACGGTAGGCGTTTCAAGAAAATAATTTTTTTAAACAAAGTTCGTATTAAAAGACATAGAAGGATTCAAGGTATCCCAAGGTGTTTGGAATATGTAATTATGTAATAAAATTACTATGAAAATAATAATTAGGGGACCAAACGGTGGCCGAGTTTTAGTAGGACATTTGTATTAGGTCCCACTGTTTTGTACATGACATAATATAAACGTATGAGATCCACTGTAAAGTAGAATAAAAAGCAAAGTAATATCTCCGTTAATATTAAGGCCAACATTGTCAATACGACATTAAACAAAATGTAAGGAAGGACTCCCCGAATTTACTCATCAGATTTTCGATTTTTTCGATTAAAAATCATAGGATTTGTTGGAGCAGTAGTTTTTAAGTTGTATTGTTAAAATTATGTTAGAATAAATACTGAAATTATATGAAGACAAAATTTAAACAAGCCAATGTAAACAACTCGGCTATGCGCTAGCTTGAGCGCAACTGATAAGCTTTCCGCCCTTCGCATCGTTGTACATTTCGAATGCTGCTCGGAAAAAAGAGTCACTGTCGAAGCTTCTGGCTGCGCCCGCGCAATAAACTCAGACAACTAACTTCTCTGGTCGTCTTCTTCAATTCGCAGTGGAAATTTCCCAGCTAGGCCGCTAATCGCCAGTCCCTATTTTTTAAACAATTTTCTTCGGGATAATTCTCTCGGATTTTCCGGAATTTTTATCTTAAGCGCGCAGGTCATAACAACAGCCATTTCAATGAACACAGTTGTCATAGGTCCAACCAAAGACATTCGAGTGTCTTTGGTCCAACTGTATAACCGAGTTAAGGAATATTAATATATATGTATATATTTATATTTATTTATGAATTCATTTTTGACTTTGGAAGCTATATGTGAATTTTTCGCGCTTAATTCATTTCGAGTGGGAATTGCTATTTTCTTTTTTAAATTTATTAGCTTTGTCCTAACACCACTTGCAACTTCGGAGTTAGGCGCCTTTTGCGATGCAAGCATATGCTCGGACTAAAATAAGATATGGTTATTTGTTAAATGTTTAATGTCTCAAGTAAAAGATTGTACAACTTTGAAGATAGAACGCTCACAAGCGCTTTTATGCTCGGACTAAAATAAGATATGGTTATTTGTTAAATGTTTAATGTCTCAAGTAAAAGATTGTACAACTTTGAAGATAGAACGCTCACAAGCGCTTTTATAATAAAACTAGAGCCACAGATCAGAGAAAATAAAATGCGTTATGGCTACTGCTCTTTGAAAATAAGTATAAGCCAACGAAAGCGTATAGCAAATCAAAGCAATGCAAATCAGTTATTTTGCATACACCGTGCTCTCTTAAATACTGTTTTATTGCTTCCAAAATGTTTGCTTTGTGTTGTGTTAATTTGCATTGCCTAATTTTTATAAATCAAAACAAACAATATTGTTTTAATTTATTTATTATAATTTAAATCAATTAAATTCGATATATCATGACTTTTGTAAATACAAAAAAAATAACTAGTTTTAAAATATTTTTATTTTTCTGCAACATTGTTATGTATATTCAACAATATGCTATAATTATTGCTATAAAACTTACTCAGCGACATCGAATTCGGTTTCCTCTCCTGATTTGGAAACTCGTAAATCATAATCTGAACATTTTTGTTTTTGGCTATTACCAGTATCAGATTCTATATTAAGTTTGTCGACCTAAGTTAAAGATATGGATGATAAATATTTACAAAAGATTATTTTAAAACCCAAATACCAGCTTAGAAACCTCCTGGTCTTCTGCTTTTTTAGCCCAATCACCCATATTTATAAAGTTAATAAGAATTAAGAAAATATATGTTTATCTCTAAAATCAGAGCTACCAAACGGTCTCCTAAAAATGTTTGTCCATGATTCTTTACATAATAGCCTATTTCCACATAGCTTCTTCTGCAGTGTACATATATATATGTATTATATTATACCAAATTCCTACATTTAATTTGACAGGTTTTACTATCCAAACACAATACCAATGCTTCTTCCATGCAACATAATATTCTCCTAAGCAATATTCTATACGAAATTATTAGTTTCCAAACATAATTTGCCATTATGTTTAAATTATGAATTATTTCAAAAAAGATCAATAGTCTGATAAGATCTCTGAAAAAAAATTATTTATTGGCCAAAACGTAAAATATACCGTTTATCGAACTTTTAAAGGGCTCCATCAGGCCTGTTCCAGTTTTCACTTTTAGAAGATTAGCTATATGCGCGTGGCAGACATGTTACGGGAAATTCTAAAAGGTGGTGGCAACTCCTTCTTGTCATTTTGGCGACTTATAGATTTAAATGAATCTGGTTTTCTCGATTGAAGGGCCTTGCATGTGTTACGCACGATATTAGTGTAACAGTCCTGAGAGCCGTGGGCTCTCTTATGTTAATTTCGTAAGTCGAAAGTACAGGCTCTCTATTTAATAGGCACCTCCTCAGACATTAATAATTCACCTTAACATTATAAATATTTTTACAATGATTAAAATTGATTAAAGTAATCGTTGATATATAACTATATGGAAAAATAATTGATTATGATGTGGTCAGCTCCTAATGAATTGGATTTAAAACGTGCGTCAAATTAATGTTGATGATTTAGTAGTGATGGAGGAAAGGTGGAAGTATAAGCATGGGGACGTTTTTTATTTATTTAGTTTTTCGTTATTTCTAGGTGAAGGAAAGATCCAACTATCTTTGTACGACTTAAGTTTATAGGACTCAAGAGAGTATATAAAATATGATATTGAAAAATCGTTTCGATTGGAAAATTTCCTCCCACAGGGACAATAGGGATATTTCTTAAAAGACATTTTAGGAAAATTGAAAAAAAATATATCCACAGCATAACAGTGGGTTAAACCAGCCCATACATAAAGGAGCCCTTGAAATAAATTGTATATTGTTGTTGTACACGGAGTGTCTTCCTGAATTCCGTGCTTATAGGCTTATGTACCCTAATTAAGTAATGATCCTGGAAAAATTCATAAAAATTATCTTCAGTTTTCCAGAAAATCGCCTAGAAGCGGGAGGAGTTTAAAGAAATTTGAAATTTGTACAAGTACCACAGCAAATCCATGTCATAAACGGCTTTATAAACAATAAGATTTATGCACTACTTTAAATACATATTTATTAATCTGTTCAAAGAGCGTGTTCAAATTTCACGATACCTTAAAATTTTTGTAACTTTATTAATTATATACGCGACAACTTTCATTACAATTTGATCGACAGTTTTCGAGAAGATTGAATTTTTCTGATTCTATACGTGGGCGTGCATTCATTGTATTTAAAGCTGTGCTAGACAGAAACCACTATACAAGTTAACAAATGATAGTTTTGCATAGACAACACCATAGCAGCTAAGTAGTTTCACACGAATAATGCTGACGCGCCCAAAATGAGTTCAGTGCTCTGCGCTAAGAACGTCCAGCAGCGGTAATCGGACACTGCCTATCCGGAGTGCCGCATTTCAGTGCATGGGAAAGCTGAGTCGGCTTGCCGACCATGACTTTATCGCGTGATGCATTGGAGCTAGGGTAGACTTATGTTTTTTTATATTTTTGTACTTCAGTTTTGTCCAAGATCCGAAAGCTTCGATAATAAAACATTGCTCAGGCTTTAGCCGTAATAATTTTGTCTATCACTGGTATAATTACTGAGCCACAAGGCCAGCGATTAGGGAGGAAAGTAGCTCCCAACATATTCATCCTAAGAAGACATAATTACAACCAAGTTCCAGTTGCACTGCAAGAAATCACGGACAGCCGCTAACGCCGCTAGACCACACCGCAATCGGACGATAAAAAGGAAGTAGTTCATCGCGAGAGAAGCGCAGTGAGGTAACAGCACAACCTGTTACGACACCCTGCACCATATACATAATTGGCGCCCAACCATCAACTCATCAAATACAAAAATCTTAACTAATAGGCTAGTTAAAATACAAAACATGTAAGTTTGATAAGTGAACTCAACGGCATGCCCTGGAGAGTTATTTTGCAAGAAAATCTAACCCAAGTAAATTCAGCTTGGAGTAATAAAATAAACAGTGGAACAAAAAATTCTGCATCCCTTTTATAACGGCTCAAAAATTTAAGAAAAAAAGATCAAACAGAATAATTTTTTGTATTCTTGTGAAACTTTTTCAACGTTTATTCTGTTTCACGCGCAACGTAATTTCTTTGTCTCGAAGCCGATCAATTGTGCTCGGCAAAAATAAATTTGTGTAGTGCCAACCAATGGTCAATGAGTTGGGTAAGTAAATATAAATATATAAGAATATAAAAGTCGAATACGATAGTGACGACGGGTGGGATTTAGAAACACAAGGTTTTTGTCCTACTACGCTGCCCAGTTACAAGCAATTATCTCTAGAGCCGTTAGCCAGTCCTTAGCCCAGGAAGAAGCTAGACTGACACTGTCATTTCAATCAGAGTTAAATGAGGTGAAGCAGCAGATGCAAAGCTTGTGCGTGGAAGCACCACAAGTGGAAGCTTATAAAAGAATACCCGTAGACCCAAATATTCAATGTGAAGTCAAGCTGGACATTGTAAAAAAAATGCCAGATTTTACAGGAGAACAAGATGACTGTATGTCATGGCGACAGTCAGCCGTAGACGCATACGACATTTTCAGAAAATATAATGGTAGCGAGGCACACTACCAGGCAATTTCGATCATCAGAAATAAAATCAGGAGATCGGCAAGAGGGCTACTGGTTGCCCATAACACACTCTTGAATTTCGATGCCATCATTGCTCGATTAGACTGCACTTACGCGGACAAAACGTCGTTGCATGTCCTTAGACAGGGACTTGAGACAGTAAGGCAAGGAGAACTTAGCCTAATGCAATACTACGACGACGTAGAAAAGCGATTAACGTTGAACCGGAGAGTGCTATTCTATTTAATAATGAGGCTAGAGAAGATGCCCTCCATGCGTTTATTGCTGGCCTTAGGAAACCCTTGAGGGCCACAGTCTTGCCAGCGCAGCCAATCTAAACCGCTCACAGGAGCCCAGGAGCCAGAAAACAGAATAACAGAAACAGAAACAGAATAATTCTGCCCATAACAATAACAACTACCATAGTCAGTCCCCTGAGCCTATGGAGTTAGGCTCCACTATGACACAACATAGGGAAACGTCATTCTTCGGAAGCGGTCAACATACAAATGCCAAGGCCGAGAGTAGTCGGGACCATATAGGATTTGGTTCCACACGCATGACAGGACAAGGCATCAGAGATTGCAAAATACCATGCAACAGGCTGACGAGAAAAATGACAGCGAATACATAAGCGCAAGGGAGGCAACTAAAAATTCTAATCGACACAGGGGCGGCAAAAAAAACTACATCAAGCCCGTAAAGGAGCTTAACAATTTAGTGTCGGTCGATTCCCCTTTCACAGTTAGTTTCATTCATGGTTCTAACAGGGTTCGCCAAAAATGTTTAATGAACATTTTTGGGAGAACATCTGCGTTCTTTCTTTTAGACGCGCTGACACCGTTCGATGGTATTATAGGATTTGACCTTCTAGCTTAAGTGGGAGCGAAGCTGGACGCAGAGAAAGGTACAATAAATTATGGTTCTGTTTCTGAAAAGCTGCAATACGGCTTCGGCGTACGAGTTCTGCCCCTACCCAGCATCTTGGCTGACATGATTGACCCTTTGTTGCTTGCTCATACCGCTAGAGCGATCGGACATGGTTGACCCCTTGCTGACACCAACGGAGGCCTGGATGGGCTGTCTAAACTTTGACAGCGAAGGGTGCACCTCCATTGAGCACTGGCGTGAGTTTGCTGCTCGGCATTTCGCTGGTCGTATTGGCCTTGCTGCTTGTGCTGCCTACTAAAATTTGGGTTCTTTGACCCGCTTGCATGCGCTTCTGCTTGTTGGGGTGGCTTGACCCACTGCTGGGCACTTGCCTTGTGTTCTTTTTCCTATACGCTCCTCGCGAAGCTGGCAGCGAACGCATATCTTTCATGGTTCGATTCTACCTCCTGCGTGAGCGCTAGAGCTGACGGCAAGTCCCTTGGCTTTGCTGTGAATAGCATATCTGTGAGACTTCTCTTGAGTCCCAAAACAAACACACGTAGTGCATCATCGCGGAACTTTTCACATAGGCCCTTTGCTAGGACCGGCTCGTATGACATGTTCACTTTATTAGTCAACAATGTGAGTTTTTTGCCGACTTCATCGTAATATTGCAGTAGACACATGCTGCCTTGTTTCAGCGTGCCCAACTCTTGCTCGATTACGTGAACTGGACGCTTGTCGCTGTGAAGTCGAGGCGACTTATAATCGAGTCAGAGTTAAGTACTGTGCCGAAAGAGGCCAGAACAACATCCGCGGCCTCCCTGATTTTCTTTCTTATAATTATAACCGCCTGATAATGACGTGAGCTGCCGTCGTACGACCTAAAAATACGGTAGGCTGCGAGAGCCGCCTGTCTCCATGAAACATACGATTCATGTGCGCCTGCAAACTCGGGCAAGCATTTGACGGCATCCAATGACTCATCGCAGCGGAAATCATTACTTATTTCTATGGGTGCATAGGCTTGCACCTCTGGCGGCGTTATATGCGCTGCCGCCAGCTGCTGAGACATTAAGTTGACTTTGTCAAGCAAGGCCTTATTAGCAGTGGCTTGCTCAGCTAAGACAGCCGTGACAGCTGCCTGTACTACGAATTTCAACTGGTCTGGATCCATGTTTCTTGGAGTGGGGGGCGCCGAAATTGAATGTCTTGGCGCAAATGTGGAACGCAAATGTGATTATCGCCATCAGAGTCCGAATCACTAGACCGACGGCGGGGGGTTTTATAGCGACGGAAGGGTGAATTCATATGCTTCTAATATAAACAAAGAAACCTCGAACACAACGCTTGAGGACTTGCAAGCTTGCAAAATTCCACGAATCGTATTGCGTTGAACTGTTTAATTCCATTTTAGTAAAGACACTTGCAAAAACTGTATTTTTATACTTATTTTTAATTCGCAGGCCTAAGAACAGTTTAAAGAAAAGTGCCCACATTTTTTGGTGCTGTGTGGTGTTCTAATCTGTAGTTGGTGTCTGCTGTAGTGCGCTGCGTTGGCTCTGCCTCCCGAGCTGCCAGATAGCTTGCGCGCTGACCTGGCGACGAGTCGCTGCCCGAAGAGCTCCAGCGGCTTTGGTGTAAAGTGAAATTAAATTTGCGCTATAGCGCACCCCAGCCAACTGTACTCAAGAGGAGATGCTAATGACTTTGTTGCTGTGTTGCCTGCGTTGACGTAGGTCAGCAGCAGCCACTTGTCGTATTGTTCTGTTGTATGCACAAGCACTTGTTTTTGTTTTTAGCACTTGGTGTTTGTGACTACAGCCCTGTTGACGTGGCTGAGTTTGATTCTTTGTAGTTAATTTTGATTTTTTAGTTCGTGGGTAATGATGACTAATGCGCTGTCAAATACCACCAGTTGTTTAACAGTTATGCCTGTAGTATTTAACGTCTGTAAGCTGGTGGCTTCACAATAAGCATTCGACGGAGTAACTTTTAAATGTCTCTTTATTGAACAGAGCAGGTGCTGCTGCTTACGAGGGTAGAGAAGATCTGAATACACGAATACAAGAATTCAAATCAGGAGCTAAAACGAAAACGAAACACATTGTTGCGGTTTCATATTCGTAGCGGCCACGCAAATAAGCAGTGTCTGCCGGCTACGTAACGACATCCGGCATAATGCTTACATTGCAAAATGCCGTTGTTGCCGTATTTCCCATGCTCGCCGTAGCGGCGTTAACTCAAGTTAACTTATACAGCCGTGGACGTATAAATAGCACAAAATGAAGTTCATCTTTTTGAATAGTTTTTTTAATTAACAAATATTTCTTGGAAATAAAACAGCTTTCGTTCTTCATAGCTTAGCTTATAAACTAATAAATTAATTAATCAAAATGAATAAATTTTAAAAAAAAAGATGTGGTAATTTAAAAACTAAAAAACAACGAAAAATGCGTGGTTGAGTATCCATGATTTTCGATGACTGCGTTACATCTTCGACCCATACTCTCCACAAGCTTCTGACATCTCTCCTTTGGAATGGAGTTCCAGGCTTCCTGGACACCTTTCCACAAATCGTCAAGATTCGAAAATATTTTTTTGGATATCATAACCTTGACATCATTCCATAGATTTTCTATCGGATTTAGGTCATGGCTTTGAGCCGGCCATTCCAGAACTTGGATGGATTCGTCCTTCAACCACTTTTTAACGACACGAGATGTGCGCTTTGGGTCGTTGTCGTGCTGGAATGTCCATTTCAGAGGCATGTTCTCAAACGTAAATGGTTCCATTTGATTTTTGAGAATGTCCACATACATAAAGCGATCCATTACGCCATTGATCCGGTAAAGCGGACCCACACCACGCCAGGAAAATGCACCCCAGCACATAATGGAACCGGCACCGTGCTTAACAGTCTTCATGGTGTACCTGGGGTTAAGAGCTTGGCCTTTTGGACGACGAACAAATGTTTTCCAATCGGGTTCTATTTTATTGATTTTTGTTTCATTGCTCCAAAAGATGTTTTCCCAAAAACTCAGGTCCTTATCCCGGTGGGCCCGTGCGAAACTTAATCGTTGCGATATGTTGCGTTTTGACAGGAGCGGTTTTTTTCTGCTGATGCGTCCAAAGAGGGAAGCTTCATTTATTCTTCTTGCCACTAATTTCCTCGATACATTTGTGACACTTTCTTTATTTATTTCCTCCATAATATCTGTACGCGGATCGGTTTTTCGTGGCTTTGGTTTGCGTTTTTTTTGATTGGTCAAATATGCTGTGTTTTCCTTTACTATCTTCAGTGCATTATATACCATTTTCCTCGAACATTTCATTATTTCGGCAATTTCAGCAGGTGTATTGCCAGATTCAGTTAGGTTGAATATCATCCTCCTTTCTTCAACTGAACAATTTGTTGACGAAATTTTTTAAATCACGAAAAAAAACTTAGGAAGACCACTTTTTACACGGAATTTGCTGTAAGTGTGCTATTTCTGTGACCACGCTAAATAATCGCTCGCGAACGAAAATTAAGCATAAAGCAGAAGAAAAAAATGATAACTGTAAATTTTTGGGTTGTACGTCATGTAGAAGAGAGCAATAATCGATTCACATCAAAATTTTTGGAATCGAAAGCCAAATACTTCTGAAATAATCGATCTAAAGTTAATGTTCTGATGTGTGTTATTTATACGTCCACGGTATGTATGTATCCAAGTAAATATTTTATGTTTATACGGTGGATATATTTACATATATATTGTATGTAATATGCGCTATTAACAATGATTAAATGTGATTACTTTTGTTAATAATTTTTTGAACAACACAGTTTTGGTTTTTCACAGTGCGAAATGTAAGAAAAGATAAGCGGCCGGCTGTACACATTCATATGAGTTCACATATGTTTGTATGTTAGTGTGTTTGTGACAGACAACCGCAGCGAAAAAATGCGTTTTATTTATAATTTTTTGTATTCTTGTGAAACTTTTTCAACGTTTATTCTGTTTCACGCGCAACGTAATTTCTTTGTCTCGAAGCCGATCAATTGTGCTCGGCAAAAATAAATTTGTGTAGTGCCAACCAATGGTCAATGAGTTGGGTAAGTAAATATAAATATATAAGAATATAAAAGTCGAATACGATAGTGACGACGGGTGGGATTTAGAAACACAAGGTTTTTGTCCTACTACGCTGCCCAGTTACAAGCAATTATCTCTAGAGCCGTTAGCCAGTCCTTAGCCCAGGAAGAAGCTAGACTGACACTGTCATTTCAATCAGAGTTAAATGAGGTGAAGCAGCAGATGCAAAGCTTGTGCGTGGAAGCACCACAAGTGGAAGCTTATAAAAGAATACCCGTAGACCCAAATATTCAATGTGAAGTCAAGCTGGACATTGTAAAAAAAATGCCAGATTTTACAGGAGAACAAGATGACTGTATGTCATGGCGACAGTCAGCCGTAGACGCATACGACATTTTCAGAAAATATAATGGTAGCGAGGCACACTACCAGGCAATTTCGATCATCAGAAATAAAATCAGGAGATCGGCAAGAGGGCTACTGGTTGCCCATAACACACTCTTGAATTTCGATGCCATCATTGCTCGATTAGACTGCACTTACGCGGACAAAACGTCGTTGCATGTCCTTAGACAGGGACTTGAGACAGTAAGGCAAGGAGAACTTAGCCTAATGCAATACTACGACGACGTAGAAAAGCGATTAACGTTGAACCGGAGAGTGCTATTCTATTTAATAATGAGGCTAGAGAAGATGCCCTCCATGCGTTTATTGCTGGCCTTAGGAAACCCTTGAGGGCCACAGTCTTGCCAGCGCAGCCAATCTAAACCGCTCACAGGAGCCCAGGAGCCAGAAAACAGAATAACAGAAACAGAAACAGAATAATTCTGCCCATAACAATAACAACTACCATAGTCAGTCCCCTGAGCCTATGGAGTTAGGCTCCACTATGACACAACATAGGGAAACGTCATTCTTCGGAAGCGGTCAACATACAAATGCCAAGGCCGAGAGTAGTCGGGACCATATAGGATTTGGTTCCACACGCATGACAGGACAAGGCATCAGAGATTGCAAAATACCATGCAACAGGCTGACGAGAAAAATGACAGCGAATACATAAGCGCAAGGGAGGCAACTAAAAATTCTAATCGACACAGGGGCGGCAAAAAAAACTACATCAAGCCCGTAAAGGAGCTTAACAATTTAGTGTCGGTCGATTCCCCTTTCACAGTTAGTTTCATTCATGGTTCTAACAGGGTTCGCCAAAAATGTTTAATGAACATTTTTGGGAGAACATCTGCGTTCTTTCTTTTAGACGCGCTGACACCGTTCGATGGTATTATAGGATTTGACCTTCTAGCTTAAGTGGGAGCGAAGCTGGACGCAGAGAAAGGTACAATAAATTATGGTTCTGTTTCTGAAAAGCTGCAATACGGCTTCGGCGTACGAGTTCTGCCCCTACCCAGCATCTTGGCTGACATGATTGACCCTTTGTTGCTTGCTCATACCGCTAGAGCGATCGGACATGGTTGACCCCTTGCTGACACCAACGGAGGCCTGGATGGGCTGTCTAAACTTTGACAGCGAAGGGTGCACCTCCATTGAGCACTGGCGTGAGTTTGCTGCTCGGCATTTCGCTGGTCGTATTGGCCTTGCTGCTTGTGCTGCCTACTAAAATTTGGGTTCTTTGACCCGCTTGCATGCGCTTCTGCTTGTTGGGGTGGCTTGACCCACTGCTGGGCACTTGCCTTGTGTTCTTTTTCCTATACGCTCCTCGCGAAGCTGGCAGCGAACGCATATCTTTCATGGTTCGATTCTACCTCCTGCGTGAGCGCTAGAGCTGACGGCAAGTCCCTTGGCTTTGCTGTGAATAGCATATCTGTGAGACTTCTCTTGAGTCCCAAAACAAACACACGTAGTGCATCATCGCGGAACTTTTCACATAGGCCCTTTGCTAGGACCGGCTCGTATGACATGTTCACTTTATTAGTCAACAATGTGAGTTTTTTGCCGACTTCATCGTAATATTGCAGTAGACACATGCTGCCTTGTTTCAGCGTGCCCAACTCTTGCTCGATTACGTGAACTGGACGCTTGTCGCTGTGAAGTCGAGGCGACTTATAATCGAGTCAGAGTTAAGTACTGTGCCGAAAGAGGCCAGAACAACATCCGCGGCCTCCCTGATTTTCTTTCTTATAATTATAACCGCCTGATAATGACGTGAGCTGCCGTCGTACGACCTAAAAATACGGTAGGCTGCGAGAGCCGCCTGTCTCCATGAAACATACGATTCATGTGCGCCTGCAAACTCGGGCAAGCATTTGACGGCATCCAATGACTCATCGCAGCGGAAATCATTACTTATTTCTATGGGTGCATAGGCTTGCACCTCTGGCGGCGTTATATGCGCTGCCGCCAGCTGCTGAGACATTAAGTTGACTTTGTCAAGCAAGGCCTTATTAGCAGTGGCTTGCTCAGCTAAGACAGCCGTGACAGCTGCCTGTACTACGAATTTCAACTGGTCTGGATCCATGTTTCTTGGAGTGGGGGGCGCCGAAATTGAATGTCTTGGCGCTGGAACGCAAATGTGATTATCGCCATCAGAGTCCGAATCACTAGACCGACGGCGGGGGGTTTTATAGCGACGGAAGGGTGAATTCATATGCTTCTAATATAAACAAAGAAACCTCGAACACAACGCTTGAGGACTTGCAAGCTTGCAAAATTCCACGAATCGTATTGCGTTGAACTGTTTAATTCCATTTTAGTAAAGACACTTGCAAAAACTGTATTTTTATACTTATTTTTAATTCGCAGGCCTAAGAACAGTTTAAAGAAAAGTGCCCACTTACATTTTTTGGTGCTGTGTGGTGTTCTAATCTGTAGTTGGTGTCTGCTGTAGTGCGCTGCGTTGGCTCTGCCTCCCGAGCTGCCAGATAGCTTGCGCGCTGACCTGGCGACGAGTCGCTGCCCGAAGAGCTCCAGCGGCTTTGGTGTAAAGTGAAATTAAATTTGCGCTATAGCGCACCCCAGCCAACTGTACTCAAGAGGAGATGCTAATGACTTTGTTGCTGTGTTGCCTGCGTTGACGTAGGTCAGCAGCAGCCACTTGTCGTATTGTTCTGTTGTATGCACAAGCACTTGTTTTTGTTTTTAGCACTTGGTGTTTGTGACTACAGCCCTGTTGACGTGGCTGAGTTTGATTCTTTGTAGTTAATTTTGATTTTTTAGTTCGTGGGTAATGATGACTAATGCGCTGTCAAATACCACCAGTTGTTTAACAGTTATGCCTGTAGTATTTAACGTCTGTAAGCTGGTGGCTTCACAATAAGCATTCGACGGAGTAACTTTTAAATGTCTCTTTATTGAACAGAGCAGGTGCTGCTGCTTACGAGGGTAGAGAAGATCTGAATACACGAATACAAGAATTCAAATCAGGAGCTAAAACGAAAACGAAACACATTGTTGCGGTTTCATATTCGTAGCGGCCACGCAAATAAGCAGTGTCTGCCGGCTACGTAACGACATCCGGCATAATGCTTACATTGCAAAATGCCGTTGTTGCCGTATTTCCCATGCTCGCCGTAGCGGCGTTAACTCAAGTTAACTTATACAGCCGTGGACGTATAAATAGCACAAAATGAAGTTCATCTTTTTGAATAGTTTTTTTAATTAACAAATATTTCTTGGAAATAAAACAGCTTTCGTTCTTCATAGCTTAGCTTATAAACTAATAAATTAATTAATCAAAATGAATAAATTTTAAAAAAAAAGATGTGGTAATTTAAAAACTAAAAAACAACGAAAAATGCGTGGTTGAGTATCCATGATTTTCGATGACTGCGTTACATCTTCGACCCATACTCTCCACAAGCTTCTGACATCTCTCCTTTGGAATGGAGTTCCAGGCTTCCTGGACACCTTTCCACAAATCGTCAAGATTCGAAAATATTTTTTTGGATATCATAACCTTGACATCATTCCATAGATTTTCTATCGGATTTAGGTCATGGCTTTGAGCCGGCCATTCCAGAACTTGGATGGATTCGTCCTTCAACCACTTTTTAACGACACGAGATGTGCGCTTTGGGTCGTTGTCGTGCTGGAATGTCCATTTCAGAGGCATGTTCTCAAACGTAAATGGTTCCATTTGATTTTTGAGAATGTCCACATACATAAAGCGATCCATTACGCCATTGATCCGGTAAAGCGGACCCACACCACGCCAGGAAAATGCACCCCAGCACATAATGGAACCGGCACCGTGCTTAACAGTCTTCATGGTGTACCTGGGGTTAAGAGCTTGGCCTTTTGGACGACGAACAAATGTTTTCCAATCGGGTTCTATTTTATTGATTTTTGTTTCATTGCTCCAAAAGATGTTTTCCCAAAAACTCAGGTCCTTATCCCGGTGGGCCCGTGCGAAACTTAATCGTTGCGATATGTTGCGTTTTGACAGGAGCGGTTTTTTTCTGCTGATGCGTCCAAAGAGGAAAGCTTCATTTATTCTTCTTGCCACTAATTTCCTCGATACATTTGTGACACTTTCTTTATTTATTTCCTCCATAATATCTGTCCGCGGATCGGTTTTTCGTGGCTTTGGTTTGCGTTTTTTTTGATTGGTCAAATATGCTGTGTTTTCCTTTACTATCTTCAGTGCATTATATACCATTTTCCTCGAACATTTCATTATTTCGGCAATTTCAGCAGGTGTATTGCCAGATTCAGTTAGGTTGAATATCATCCTCCTTTCTTCAACTGAACAATTTGTTGACGAAATTTTTTAAATCACGAAAAAAAACTTAGGAAGACCACTTTTTACACGGAATTTGCTGTAAGTTCTTTAAAGTGTGCTATTTCTGTGACCACGCTAAATAATCGCTCGCGAACGAAAATTAAGCATAAAGCAGAAGAAAAAAATGATAACTGTAAATTTTTGGGTTGTACGTCATGTAGAAGAGAGCAATAATCGATTCACATCAAAATTTTTGGAATCGAAAGCCAAATACTTCTGAAATAATCGATCTAAAGTTAATGTTCTGATGTGTGTTATTTATACGTCCACGGTATGTATGTATCCAAGTAAATATTTTATGTTTATACGGTGGATATATTTACATATATATTGTATGTAATATGCGCTATTAACAATGATTAAATGCGATTACTTTTGTTAATAATTTTTTGAACAACACAGTTTTGGTTTTTCACAGTGCGAAATGTAAGAAAAGATAAGCGGCCGGCTGTGCACATTCATATGAGTTCACATATGTTTGTATGTTAGTGTGTTTGTGACAGACAACCGCAGCGAAAAAATGCGTTTTATTTAAACGAATTAATAGATCGCACGGATAGGGTATATTAATATATATATGTGCTCTGTATATTTGTTCTATGGCTTATTCGGAGATGCAGGCTCCCTAAGCGAAAGCTAGGCTTCAAAATATAAAAAAATTAGACATAAACTTAGAAAATTAGTATAACTGAATAGATATAGAAAGAAGGACGAAAAGATGACTCGAAAAAATCTGCAGAAAGTTGTACACCTATGCCGGAGTTATGGTCCTTTGGTTAGAATTTTAAGAATGCTTCTTGACGGTACTCAATTTAGTCCATAAGTTAGAATTTTAAAAATTCTTCCTGACGGTTTGATGTCAAAATCAAACTCTGTATTTCAGCTAGGGCCACCCTTAGACCTCCGCTGTGCAAAAGTATATAAGTTAACACGATTGACCAACTAACAACAAGCGGCCAAGCTGATCATGTATCACTTGCATGATAAAAGCGCAAGGTGAGCGTCCTCCACGTGATTGTATAACAGCGTGTGCAGGAACTTGGTTTAGCGACCGGGCAGCGGACTACGCTTCGCGGCAACGTCAACGACTTCCAGCGCTTTGCACGAGTCGCCGAGTCAGCGGACTTAGGGCATAGGGCTATATTTAGTTATAAGAAGTTTTGTACTTAGAGTTAGTTGAATTTTGGGAATAAATCCCGACGGTCGTTGCATTGCAAGAATCAAACATCCAGATCAATTCTGGATAATTGGCGCCCAACGCGGTAGAGTTTCGACCCGCAAAAGACGCAATCGTAAAACCCTCGATACGCGAAAATTTTTTTTTTTTACAAAATCTCGTAAGACCCTCGAGATATCAAAATAAAATATTTAAAAAAATAATAAATAAATACAAGCAACAAATCAACATAAGCCAACCAACAAAAAAAAAACAACGAAGGACATTAAAATATAACATTCATTAACACCAAAAAAAAAAAATACAAACAACAAATCAACAGAAGCCAACCAACAAAAAAAAACAACGAAAGGACCTAAAATATAAAATTGGCTAATACAAAAAAATACAAACAACAAATCAACATATTCCAACCAAAAAAAAAACAACAAATGACATTAAAATATAAAATTGATTAATAAAAAAAAAAATACAAACAACATAAACCAACTAACAAAAAAATAAAGAAAATAAGACCAACCAGTAGACGGCAGCGGCAGCAGAAATACACAGATTGGGAGAATTTTTTGTATAAAAATAAAGGAGAGCATGTAAGTAGAGTGTTCATTGATTTTTTTTTTATTTTTATCCGACTATATAAAAAAAAACTATACCAAACAATTAAAAAAAAAAAATTTTTGAAAAAAATTAATAAAAAAGAAGATCCGAAATTTGTGTATTGACCGAGCATATATCGCCCCAACAATCTTTTTTTTATTTCCAAAGAAATATATTTGTTTTTTTTTCTTTTCAAAATTGAGAAAATAATACGGAACAAAAGGTTTTTTGTTCTTTGTGTTGAAAATTCAAATGAGTGATAGTGATAAAGAGATAGAAAGTTTGTTAGACCATTTCAAAAAACTTAGAAGCTCAGATAATTCAGAGAATCAGTGCTCTCCCAAAAATTTTATAAAAATGGCAATGACCAGTGAACAGCTGAAGGCTCTCATAGAAGGTGCAGTATCAAGCGCACTCGCCTCACAAGAGGAAAGTTTTAATAAAAAATTGCAAGAAATGAAGAAAAGTTTTGGTAACATAAATATTGAACACCTGAGGGGATGCCGAAATTAGGCACGGTGTAGTGTGTAACGAAACTTTAGATATCATGAAGTCCCTGCCAGACTTCGAAGGTAGAAATGAGACATACGTCTCTTGGAGGAAAGCGGCACATACCGCATACAAAGTGTTCGAAAGATACGAGGGTAGTTCAAAACATTATCAGGCTTTAGGCATAATGAGAAATAAAATAAAAGCCTCACCACTTTAAATATCAAAGCCATAATAAACCGGCTAGATTTTACATATGCGGACAAGCGTCCAGTTTATCTAATAGAACAAGAAATGTCAACGCTCTGCCAGGGAAATATGACACTCCTTCAGTACTATGACGAAGTAGAGAAAAAACTGACTCTGTTGACAAATAAAACGGTCATGACCTACGACAGAGCAGACGCGCTACGTGTATTTATTTCAGGAACCAAAAAATCGCTTAGCGACGTTCTTTTTTCCGCAAGAACATCCGATCTTCCCTCTGCTTTAGCGCTAGCGCAAGAAGTAGAAGCCAATCACGAACGATATACGTTCGCAAGTAGTTTTGCCCGAAGCACTGAAGAAAGAATGCAGAGATATGAACAAAGACAACAGAGCAGGAAAAGAAACATAACACCAGATACTAGATCTGATTATTAGGGAAAAAACCCACACTTCAATAGAAAACCTAAGCAAGATAAAGTCGAGCCAATGGATGTTGACAACTCGTCTCGCTTTAGACAGCCCTCACAATACCAACAAGGCGGCTCGCCCTATAGACACACTCAGAACAATCAGTGGCAGATACAGCAACAAAACACTCAACCCGACACCTACAATAGGCAAAAACAGGCAAATAAGAGACCAAACAATAGTAGTGGAAGGTATACTGGACCGAAACACCAGAGAATCAACCACATAGCCTCAGAAAATACCCCACCTGACCAGGAGAATTACCCAACGATGGCTGAGGAGGAAGTAGAGGATATAAATGATGACCTCACAGAATATGATTAGGTTAATTTTTTAGACGTAACTTCCTGCTCCCGTTCATAGAGAGGGATATCGCAGGGAGAAAAATAACATTTTTGATAGACACAGAGGCTTTCAAGAACTATATTAGGCCCTTAAAAGAATTGAAAGGTGTTATATCCGTGGACAAACCATTCCATGTAAAATCAATTCACGGCTCTTACACCATAAATAAAAAGTGCACGATGCACATTTTTGATTTAAACGCAACATTGTTTTTGTTGCCGAACCTCACAACATTCGACGGAATAATTGGACTTGACTTACTTAAACAAACTGACGCCTTATTGAATCTAAAAAACAAAAATGTAACAACAAAGGCCGGCTCTGAAGTGGTCCGATTTCCGAAGTGCTCAAACGTAAATTTTACTAAGGCTGAGGAGGTGGAGGTGCCCCAAGAAATAAAAAAAGAATTTCAATTAATGTTGGAAGACCGAATGGATGTTTTTGCAAAGCCAAATGAAGCACTCCCGTACAACACCAGTATAATGGGTACCACTCGGACAGTGAACGAAGACCCCATATATTCCAAAATGTACCCATATCCAATGGGCGTCTCAGATTTTGTAAACTCGGAAAGGCAATCCATGTTAAAAGACGGTATTATCCGACCATCAAGATCACCCTATAACAACGCAATTTGGGTTGTAGACAAAAGAGGGCTTGACAAGCAGGGAAACACAACAAAACTTTTAGTAATAGACTTCAGAAAACTCAATTTAAAGACGATCGACGACAAATACAATATTCCTAACGTTGTTTTCATTCTAACAAATTTGGGCAAGGCTAAATACTTTACTACTTTAGATATAAAATCTGGTTTTCACCAGATACTGCTTGCTGAAAATGACAGGGAGAAGACGGCTTTCTCGATAGGGAATGGAAAGTATTAATTTTGCATGCTATGTTTACGTCGATGACGTGATTATATTTTCGGAAAACATGAATAGTCATGTCAAACACATAGCTTGGGTCTTGGATAAATTGTATGAAGCTAATATGAGGGTTTCCCGCGAAAAGTCAAATTTTTTCAAGGAGAGAGTTGAGTACTTAAGTTTTGTGGTCTCACGCGGAGGCATAAAAACATGCCCTAAAAAAATAGACGCAATTCGAAATTACGAACAACCAACTACACTTTTTAATGTCCGATCATTCCTCGGATTGGCAAGTTATTATAGGTGTTTTATTAGAGATTTCACGTCTATAGCAAGACCCATAAGCGACATTCTAAAGGGCGAGAATAGTAAAGTGAGCGCCGGACAATCAAAGAAAATACCAGTCGAATTTGAAGAAAGACAGCATCAAGCGTTTGAGAAGCTGAAAAAAGTTCTCGCATCTGAGGATGTGATGTTAATGTACCCGGACTATAAGAAGGCATTTGATTCGACAACAGATGCGTCGTCTTTTGGCTTGGGAGCGGTCTTGTCGCAGGACGGGAAACCAATAACCATGATATCAAGAACTTTGAAGGATAGGGAACTGAATTTTGCGACAAACGAAAGGGAACTCCTTGTATGGGCCCTAAAAAGTCTTAGAAACTACTAACTAAAATTTGACATCTTCACGGACCATCAGCCTCTGACTTTCGCCGTCTCAGATCGCAATCCGAATGCAAAAATTAAGCGTTGGAAAGCTTTCATTGACGAGCACAACGCTCAGGTTTTTTACAAGCCGGGGAAAGAGAACTACGTCGCTGATGCGTTGTCCCGACAACACATCCACACTTTGGAGGAAGACGTACAATCCGATATTGCCACAATACACAGCGAGCTGTCACTCACCTACACTATCGAAAAGACAGATCTACCGGTCAACTGCCTTCGTAACCAGATAATAATAGATGAAAGCAGAGCTGCTTCAGCTAGAACGGTCATTATGTTTGGTGAAAAAACTCGACACCTCTTATATTTCTCAGATAGAGAAACACTTATTCAGAGGGTCTGTGATGTCGTCAAGAAAGACGTGGTCAACGCTATTTTGTGTGAATTGACAATACTGGCATTCGTTCAGCACGAAGTAATAAAAGCGTTTCCGAATACAACATTCCGCTACACGGATCGTATGGTGACTGACATCTTAGATAAAAACGAACAAAGAGAAATTATTGTTTCAGAACACAATAGAGCTCATAGAGCCGCTCAAGAGAACGTGAAGCAAATCCTTCAGGACTATTTTTTCCCCAAAATGACTCGTTTGGCAAACGAGATCGTTGCAAATTGTAGCACCTGTCAAAGGGCAAAGTACGATCGCCACCATCGGAAACAATTCCTCGAGAGACACCTGTACCCTCATACACCGGCGAGATATTTCATGTCGACAGTTGAGAATAACTGATAAAAAATAATTCCTTACTTGCATGGACAAGTTCTCAAAATTTTCGATTGTTCAACCAATAGCTTCCAGAACAATAACAGACGTGCAAATCTCAATCTACAGCTTATGAATTTCTTCTGACGAACAAAAACAATATATTGCGATAACGAGCCATCTATCAAGTCAGAAACAATCAGATCACTTTTAAGTAACCGATTTGATGTGGAGATTGTCAATGTGCCACCACTCCACAGCACTTCAAACGGGCAAGTGGAGAGATTCCACAGTTCTCTGGTAGAGATCGCTCGGTGTCTGAAAATCGAAAGAAGCATTGACGACACGGTTGAAGTAATTCTCCAAGCAGCCATAGAATATAACAGAACTATCCACTCAGTCACGAATAAACGACCTATTGACATAATTCATTCATCGACCACGGAACTTGACGTAGAAGTCAGGGAAAAGGTCCAATACGCACAGAACATTCAGTTGGAGAGGTTGAACAAGAAGAGACAAAACAGAGATTTCCATGTAGGAGACAGGGTCCTTGTAAAGTCAAATAGGAGACTAGGGAATAAATTGTCAGATCTGTACGTCGAAGAGAAAGTGGAAGCAGACTTGGGGACCACAGTCTTAATTAAGGGGAGGCTGGTCCATAAAGATAATTTAAGGTAATTACATTTTTCTTTTATTTTTCTATTTTTTCTCTCAATACATTAGGATTTGGGCAATGATACTTCTCATACTACCGATAACAGCCAAAATAACTGACTACACAAATTCAAACTACATACCAATCGTGGACGGGGATGTGACTATTTGGAAAGATTACCACTATCTGGGGCACTCAACTAATCTAAACACGTATTCGGAGATGGTAAAAGAAACGGAAAAACTTAGAAACCACTTCCCCTAGTCGCATATGAAGCAGATATTAGACTCGGACATACGGCATATAAGAACACTCATCGAAACAGTAAATATTTACCATAGATACGCTAGAAGTATTAATTTGTTGGGCACTGCTTTAAAAGTTGTAGCAGGTACCCCGGATTTCGAAGACTTTCAAAATATAAAATTCATACAGAAAGAACTCATAGAATCAGAAAACAGGCAGATAATTATTAACACAAAGACCCAGAAACAAATAAACGAGCTAACGAACACAGTAAATATTTTGATAAAAAATGCAAAGGGAAAACAAATAGATACCGGTCATTTATATGAAACTTTGCTCTCAAGAAATAGAATAAAATTTCTGAGCTCGAGGCCATAATGCTATCGGTCACTCTAACAAAAATCGGAATAATTAGCCCCGCGATTTTGGATTCAAATGATTTGCAGAACATAATCAATGAACACTCTACCAATATAACTATAACAGATTTAATGGGTGTAGCCCAAATCAAAGTTTTACTAAATAATAATTTTTTGCACTTTTTAATAAAATACCCTAAGCCTTACTTAGCATGTAAAAAAATAACCTTACACCCCGTGCAGCACAACGACACTATTCTTAATTTTTCTGAAAACAACAACATCGCTGACTGCGACAACCAGATAGTGCCGATTGGAGACTGCAACGCTGCCCTTACAACGACATTCTGTAGATCATCGATGACGGCGTCATAATTATCAATGACGAAACAGCTACGATCAACCAGCAATTGGTTACGGGAACATTCCTCATTACATTTGACGATGAGGTAAAGGTGAACGACTCCGTATTCCGGAATCTTAAGAGCTACGTCAAAAAAGCTCCAGCGCATCAACGCTCCTTAACATAACAGGCCACCAAGAAATACTAAGCTTGCCATACCTACAAAAGCTAAATATGAAAAACTTGCGATACATTGGCAGACTAGAAGAGGGCCTGGTAAAACCACCTATAATATCTGGAGTGGCTGCGGCCACCTTATTGGCCATCTGTTATATCTTCTCAAAACTTTAACAGAATCGCCGAAGAACCCGACACCAGCGTGATCTTCGAGTCATTTTCGATGGTTTCAAGACGATCGAGGACGTCCTTCATTTAAGTAAGGGAGGAGTTAACACGATTGACCAACAAACGGCCAAGCTGATCATGTATCACTTGCATGATGAAAGCGCAAGATCAGCGTCCTCCACGAGATTGTATAACAGCGTGTGCAGGAACTTGGTTTAGCGACCGGGCAGCGGACTACGCTTCGCGGCAACGTCGAATTTAGGGCATAGGGCTAGCTTTAGTTATAAGAAGTTTAGTACTTAGAGTTAGTTGAATTTTGGGACCAAATCGCGACGGTCGTTGCATTACAAGAATTACCTCCATAATCTTCTCATTCCAAACATCCAGATCAATTCTGGATAATTTATATATGTCGGAAATGAATCACTATTATACTCCGCGTCATCCTTGACCGTTTCAGCGCAACGTTTTCTGGCGCGTACTACTCGGGAGAGAGGCATGTCTGTCTTGTTCTGCGATCGAAAACTCAGTGACCGGTAACAGTGTTGCAAGAATGCGTAGAACCTAAGTCTACACGCAATACCAACACACGTTGGAGACTAATTTCACTTCACACACATCAATACCAACACACATAATGTCATTTTTCTCAATTCCTGGTTAGTCCCATTCATAACGGGAATATATCTATCTCGCTCCCACTCCCGCCCGCTACCAGACTACGTTCGACAGGAACGTATAACAGTTATATGGCACGCTTCCAATAGGTAGAGAATGTGTACTCAAAGAATATGCAAAACGAAATAAGCAAACACAAAGTAACTGAAATGGTCGTCTTTATTTTTGAAATTAAAAATAAATCTGCGACAAATACAAGTGTGAGTGGATTCATAAAAGCTGCGTCGGAATGTCTGAAGTGGGAGTCGGGTTAAGTTGCTGATTCGGACTCGTATTTCCTGGTCCGGTGAGGAGTGGGGCATTCTGTCAAAATGCATCGTAGACAGATTTCGGTTTAGTGGCAACGGCCGGTCACTGAACGTTCAGAATCGGTTTATATGTTGTTTACATTTTGTTACTTTGTACTGATTCCAGGTTGGAGCCTGTAACTCGCGCATAACTACATAGGTGCTGGCGATCTGATCCGAACAGGGCATTTGGAAGCTTACAAAAGTATTCGAGCTTTTCTCTCTAATGTTTATTGTATATATTGTATATTGTTTGGGGGTAGATCCTTATCGTTATCGGCAGAATAAGAAACCCATGAGAAATACACGTTGTTATGTATCGAAGAGAAACGACGTTCGTCTTGCTCTTGTTGACGCCGAGTGCGAATGTCGATTTGACACATTGTATTAGTTTGCTTTGAATTAGGATAGTTGTATAAAACAAACAAATTGCACAACTATATAAATAAGCGATTATACATCTCATTGAGAGTCTTTTCGTTGGTAATTTTTTGTTGGTAATCATTCACTTTTTACTTTGCATAAATTGTATATATATGGAGCACAGAGAATACGCACATTTTGCACTGCGGTGCCCAAACTTTGTGGTATGTATTTATATAACAAAATAAGTATTGACGTGTATGTCCTTTGAATAAGTCCCTATAAGAATTTGATTATAAGCCAATTATAAAATTATAAGACAAACTAACGAAATTTTGAGTGCGGCAGCAAGCAATGCAAATGGAGCCATAGCACCATTTGCAACGATTTGCTAGCAAATCCTATATTTATTAATCGTTAATATGCCAACTTTGGATACACAATTAAGATCTACGTCACCTCAGCTGTGCAA
Source organism: Drosophila orena (assembly GCA_005876975.1). NCBI lineage: Eukaryota > Metazoa > Arthropoda > Insecta > Diptera > Drosophilidae > Drosophila > Drosophila orena. The sequence goes on along the minus strand of VCKV01000328.1, from coordinate 198,649 downwards.
TATCTTTCGTTACCTATGCAGAGAAGCTACGGAAGCATCTAAACTCGCCTCTCTCTATTGTACTCATACAATTGCACCTTTGTCTTAGCTTTTTGCTGTTCGATCTGCAATTAAATAGCTAATTACATTAACACTTATTAACATATATTCAAAACCGATCCATATAAATCGTCGTTTTCTTCCTTAAAAAATACCTAATAAAAAGCTTATAAGCTCAACATATTGGTGACTCAGACGTGAGTTGTGATAAAACATTCCCAAAATTTGCTGAAAGCTAAGCTACTTGGCATCCTCACCTCACAAACGAAAAGCTTAAAAATTACGATCATGCCTGAGGGACACTTCGTCGCATGGCAACTATGCTATAGAATTGAATTTATTACAAAATAGACTTGCTAATCGTTGTTTGGTTTTTTAGGCACATATTATTGATTGTGATTATTGAAGCTCACATCCGCGCACTAAATAGAATTGGCTCAAGGAAAAATCGCTAGATCCATCATCGTCCAAGTACTTCTTCAAAAGCTGGATGCGGCGACCAGCGAAAAGGGGGAAGCATTTGGAGGATCAAGTCTTCAAAAACTTAAATTCAACGTGGACACTTATAGCATCTTTTCTGGAGCAGCAATGCAGGATGGTGGAGCCATGGCAAGCTGTGCGCCAGACAGTCAGGTGGGAAGTAATGGGTCTGATTTGTATGGGTCCGCCTTTCTTGTAATCTCAGCCCTTCGACCTGTGCCATGTGTAATGCTCCTGGGCATTCAATTTCATTATTGTCAGAGCTTTGAAAATCTGACCTCAGCTAATTGATTTCATGAAGAAAGAAGGATCACTCTTTGCATAAATTGCCTTAAGACTGGTTATCAACCGAAGGATTACCCAGCTACTATGTTCATTATAATTTACGTTTCCTGGAAGCGATGGAGTCGCCCGAGTTTTTGTACTACGACATCAGCAAAATCGATAAAGCGAGCAGTGAATAAGCTGCGTCTGCTACCCTTTAATGATGCTGTCGACAGCCACGCTTCCCAAGGGGAAAGTATATGTCGGGTCACGCAGCCGCCAGCACATCTTAAATTTATTAATCGTAAACCATCTTTGGAGACACAACTAAATTATATGGCACCTCAGATATGCAGCAATATCTTTTGTTATCTTTCGCTTCTTGCGCTCTCTCTCTCTCTCTCTCTCTTGTACTCACGAGCTTTCGCGAATTAGCTGCTTCTGCTACCCTTTAAGGATTCTGTTGACAGCCACGCTTCCCAAGGGGAAAGTATGTGGGGTCTCGCAGCCACCAGCACATCTTAAATTTATTAATCGTAAACATACCAACTTTGGAGACACATCTAAATTCTATGGCACCTCAGATGTGCAGCAATATCTTTTGTTATTTTTCGCCTCTTGCGCTCTCTCTCTCTCTTGTACTCACGAGCTTGTCTTATCGTTCTGCTGTTTCATTTGCAATTAAGTCGCTCATTACATTCGCTTTCGTAACACATACATGCTCGCATCGATGCCAAATTTCGCTCTAAAAAACAAAATAAAACCTATTATTTGGAAATTTGGAAAAGTCGTCGTCTTCTTCATTCAAAAATAGGTAATACAAAATTATTATTATTTAATATGTGGACACATGAACATGACATTATACACGTATACAAGATAATGTAAATTTAAAAATACCAATTGTAATTTGTAACACCATAATATCTGTACACTTGAAAATATTCAATAAGTAATTGAACGTCTGTGAGCGGTTGTAACATATTTTTAGAGATTGCTCAGCGACGACTCAGCTAGGACTCAGCTAGGACTTATACAAAATAAAGGCAGTTTGAAATTATAATTCAACAAATGTAGACGTCTCTCATTTAGATCGTTCTAACATTTTGGTCCTTCGAGCAAACTCTGCAGCGGCTCTCACCAGTGGTAAAAGACTTAGAGCCAGAACACCAGCACCTAAGAGTCTGATGTGTTGCGAGCGCGCGATCAGCTAAAGGCTGCTAACATTTTGTTTTTTCGAAATTCTCAGCAGTTTTCCCCCACCAGTGATAAGAAACTTAGAGATTTTAATTGAGCACCTTAGAGTCTGATTTGTTGCATTCGCAATTCGCATTCACAATCAGCTACAGGCTGCAAAAAACCCAAGAAAATAATACAAATTACAAGTACATTTCTTGTTCACAAAATAATAAAGCCAAACGTGCATACAAATTTACTTGTTTACACAGGGTTGTTGCGCGACGTTGGCGTTACCGAGGCCAGAAACATAGGAAAATCGTTTTAAAATATTGTTTAATAGCTGTGTTCGGCATTAAAGGCAGAAAACAACTCGCAAATTACATTCAAACTTCCACACCAACATCAAATCGAAGACAACATCGAAGCAGCAACACCTCCTCATATCTGTAAACACCTGCAACGAAAGTAGATAAGTTAGTTTTTAATATATTTAATAAACATATTAAATTATACCATTATGCTGTCTGAAATAATAATTAAGCTCCTAGGAGCACAGGCAAGCAGAACAAGAGAGTTATTGAAGCTGGTCAATTAACTAGTGATGTAATCCTCAGATTAGATAGTCTTAAAACAAAATTCTGTACAAATCATGCGTCTTTGTTAAAATGTGGAGAAGTCGATAATGACTATACAATAAAATGTTTGAAGAAATATGTAATGTTATTGAAACGCTAAGAAGTAAATTTGCGAGCCTTAAAGGTATTTCTGGAACTGAAATAGAGAGGTATTCGACATTAATGTCGAACTATTAAGAAACTATTTAAATTAAACTCTTTAGGAGCTCAGTAATGCTAGCCGGGAAGTTTGCATAATAAAAGCTAATAAAATAGAATTTTTATGGAGTAGAACAAGCAGTCAACAAAAAGAGTTCTACAAAAAATAAAAAAATAATATATCTTTCGACGAATCGGTCGAAGATTTAGAATTTGACGTCAAAAATATTTTAAACATTCTAAACGAAATATTCTAAATATTCGAATATTTTAATACTCTAAACGAAAGGATGAATTATTCCGAAATAAAAACTGGAAATACTAATGTGGTATTGGTAAACGATAGAGTAGATGACCTTCCTGTATTACCAAAAGTACAAGTTCCCACCTTTACTAGAGAAGGAAATGAGAGGGACTTATTATCTGAATTATTTAAAGAAATAATTCATGCAGAAGATGATCTGAGCACATCCCTAAAGCTTAATTATTTAAAAACCGCTCTCAAAGGAAAGTTAAGGAATATGGTCGCTTACTTGGTTTCATGTTCTGCCGAAAATTATAATGCCGCTTGGGAACTTTTAGCCAAGCGGTATGAAAATAGGAGAAAAATATTCCCTGATCAGCTGATTCGTTTGATTGATTTACCAATTTTAGACAATGATTCAGCAAAACAAATTAAAGGCTATTGACTCAATAAATGGATCCATTCATTTAATAAAATCAATAGCAAATTTAAGGAGGATGTTGATGTGATTTTAGCTCATATCATAATCCGAAAATGTAATAGAGAAACGCTTCAATTATATGAAACGTACATACATAAAAACAAGATAGAATGCTATAGTCGAGTTCCCCGGCTATCAGATACTCGTTACTCAGATAGTGGAAGTGAAAACAAGAAATTTCAATATTTTATGAAATATCGGTAAAATGTGGGGAACAAATAATAAAATAAAACAATAAAAACTTTTTTTAAAGTGTGGGCGTAAAAGTTTTGGGCGGTTTGTGAGCGTGGCAAAAAGTTTCTTTGCAAATCTATAGAAATTTACAAGATTTATAAAGAAGTGAAAAAATATCACATTTTTCAAAAGTGTTGGCGTGACAGTTCTGGGCGGTTTGTGGGCGTTAGAGTGGTCGTTTTTTTTGCAAAAATATGAAAAAATATCACATTTTTTAAAAGTGTGGCCGTGACAATTTTCTGCGGTTTGTGGACGTTAAAGTGGGCGTGGTAACTTTTTGAAACAAACTTGCGCTACGTCTATGTCTCTGTAAGGGGAATTTATTCGAAAACAGTGCTTATGCTTTAAGCGCTCTTCTTTCAAAAAGTGTTACTATGAAAAAAAAAAGCACATCACACAATGCTCCATATCCCAATTGAAAAAAGGGGAAAGGTGATGATTTCGGATGGATTGTACAAAATCAAAAGGTAAAACAGTAATTATGGCTACTACTATGGAAGTAGAAGATTTAGAGATGTTCTGGGAAATAGAAAATTAAAATAATGATATTGAGGAAGAAATTTGTGAAAAACATTTCTAAGAGACCACTAAAAAAGATAAAAAGGTAAGTAACCTTTGCCTTTAATTTCGGATCAAATTAAAGAGCGGTTCCTACCACATACCAATAAAGTCAGAATCGATCGAACGCACAGAAGGTCAATATGAATTTGCTTAAAGCGTTAAAGAACGCTTCATCTGTGTTTCAGCGAGCCATTATGCATGCTTTGGGTGAGGTGGCATACACTGCAAAGTTTATCTGGTGCTGGCTTTTCATTTACCATGAAAAAATGCTGATTTTAAAAAACAAGCATTGATGGCTACAAGATTGAGAATGGTGAAATAAGGCCAAATCCACACAAGATTCTAGCATTGGCTGCATTGCCGCCACCACAAACAGTTACGCACGTTCATTGGCTTATCGGAAGATAATTTCGTAAATTTGTTCCTCTCTTTTCGGAGCTATCTATACTATACGCAGATATACTACTTATATCTAAAACAAGTGAGAGTGCTATAGTCGAGTTCCCCGACTTTCGGATACCCGTTACTCAGCTAGTGGAATTGCGAATGAAAAATTTCAACATTTTCTGGAATATCGGTAGAAATTGGGGAAAATAATAATAAAATGAGCATTAAAGTGGACGTGGCAAAAAGTTTTTAGGGAAATCTAAAGAAAACTTTGAATATATATAAAAAATGAAAAAAGATCACTTTTTTCAAAAGTGTTTACGCAGCAGTTTTGTGCGGTTTGTGGGCGTTAGAGAAGGCGTGACAACATTTGGAAACAAACTTGCGCTGCGTCTATGTCTGTTGCAGCTGGAGTACGATGGAACGATGGTTTTGGTGGCGCCCCCCTTTGCGAATCCTGTTGGGCGATCTCGCCGTTTGAATTAATCCCGGTTAGCTTAGGAATGGCATGGATCATATCCAATGAGCCAAGTTTGGAGAGGATTAGGAATATGGCGGGGAGCAGTATGACAATGCAAATTATTGCGCAATCGTAGCAATACCGACGAGCTATCAAAATGCAGCTAGGGCACCTTAAATTTATATATATAGTTAAGTTTTTGTAGTAACTAAGACCAACGCTGTAACCGAAGTTTTGTCAAATAAAAGAAATAACAAATCGACTTGGATATGATCTTTATTGTTCAGTGTTCAGCTTAAGACTGAAAATTAAATGTAAGTGAAATTGAGGAGAAGCCTCTGTGCTTAAGAAATATGTTAGTGAATTTTGGGAGAGCATTGCTCTTGGATTCTAAAGTCAAGGAGAAGCCTCAGAGAGAGCAGGCAAAACTGCTTAGGTTAAGTTTTGGGATTTGTTTACATGAATGGTTAAGTGCTGTTTAAGTGTTTTATTGTTCATGGAATCTATGTTCATGGGTGGCGCAAATACGTCACTACCCTTCCCTTGAAGAGAAGCCTATACTTGGCTGGGATTGATGGATATAGTACGGGTAATGGGGCTTCTTCCATTTCTATTTGTTGTGGTGTGTTTTAATTTTAATTTTTTCTTAATTCTAATTTTGCGTACAACATCATGAATGGGTTAAACGATACGTATCTTAAATACAAGTACAATAAAATAAGTGTAATGATGACAAGAGTCAATAATATGTAAAGTGTAACATTGTTTTGTAAAATCATTTCATCAATGTCGTTGTGTCTTACAGTTTTTATTTTGTTATGGTAAGTGTTATGGTAATGGGGTCAAATCTATTTCTGGTTTTAAGAGATTTTCACTTAAAATTATACTATTGATTTTTATTTTACAATGAGTCACTCTTATCATTTTGTTTCCTTCTATGCTTGTATTATTAATTGGGATTTGGCAATTTAGTTTGAGACTTGTTTGGGTTAAATTCCAAGTTATAATTGTGTTTGGTTCTATGTATTTTATTATTTCATCTTTTTCAAAATATGATTGTGTGTCTGTGTATTCTAGCTGATAGCCGTTAGAGTCTGGGTAAGGGATTATTGTGATTGTGTTTATTAATGAAAAGTTAATGGGTATGTGGGATATGATTAATAATTGGTTATCTTTGTATTTGATCCAAGTGGATGTTTTAATGTTCAAAATATTTTTGTTGTTTACATTCTCAAGCTTGTCGTTGTTTAGTAATTTGGGGCTAAACAGTCCGAGTCTGGAAAGCTGCATTCCCATTTCCAGGTCCTCTATGCATTCTGTAAACTGCATAAGTTCGTATAAAAGGGTGTTAACGATGTTGTCGTCTTTTTCTGCATTCCGTCGTTTATCAATCGTATAGCGTCATTAAGTTCATGTAACTTCACTGTGTCATGGGAGTGTGTCTCAAGTTTTTTATGTATTTCTGCTCGATCATTTTCATCAAGTGTGCAAAATAGGTATTTAAAATCTGAGCCCATCTTATTAACATTAAGTACACGTTTATTTCTATGTTGCAGGGTTATTCCAGTTAGTTCTCTTTCATCTTATTGTACATAAATTTGATTTGGGGTGCATGATAGTCGGTACGCTGCCTTTGTTCAAAATAATCAGCTACAGTGTCTATTTCGGTTAAGTTGATACTTAATCAATGATGTTCAATAGAGGATGGTATTTGGACTGGTTTATCAGAAAAAAGGATATAGCCGTGGTTGGTGTCAATATTATTAATTTGAATTTGCTGTCTATGAACTGTTGTGATCAACATAAGCAAAAATGTCATCAAGTTCCAAGCACCTGTGGAATTGAAATTTGATTTTTTTTTTCGTTTTTTGAATTGTGTTTTGTAGTAGTGAGTAACTCTATATTTTTGTAAGTGATTTTGTAATGGTCGGAGTCCGTTTGTTCCAGCGCTGAACTCAGTTGGGACGCGTCAGCATTGTTTACATGCTCAATACCGGGTCGTGGCCGACGATGTTAAGTAGTGGTGATCTTACTACGCCAGGCTGTTTATCTATTGTTTTTCGGAAATTTACGAATTCCGTTCCGTTGATGATAGCTGAACGCTCAAAGGTTACCAGATGCGTTCCTTTGGCGAGCACCTCTGGGCCGCCGTCCGTGCTGACGGATGACGTCCGTCATCTACAGGCATTACTGCTTCCAGATGGCTGGGTTGAGTATGGCATTGGGGCGTGTTTCCCACATGGAGTGAACGGGCGCAGGTTTCGCGTCGAGACCGCTCGCAGAAGGTGTTGTGCGTGGTCTCTATGCATTCAGTGACCGAAAAGGTGTCTTCTTCACATTCTGCCAAAGTGTCTTCGTCGAGTCGTAGGATTACTTGATAATGAGATACCGGGTAGACGAGGACTTTCTTACATCTGACTTTGACTCTAGGATAGGCTATTAGTATATGAATAACGTTTTCGGACTGGAGGATCCTAATTTTTGCGGCTTCTAATAAACTAACTATTGGAGTGTCTTATTTAATAAGTGATTTCAAATCGGGATGATCAAGGATAGTGGGATTTACTATGTTAGCCTTAGCCAATGTCATAGTGAGAATTAAATTTTGTATCTCTAATGTCAGCATTCTATTTCTCGCTAGTAGTGCCTCGTACAGATGCGGGGTGTCAACCAAATCGTTATTTTGGGCTTTAATAATTTTGTTAATGGAGTTCCTGCAACTACCTTAAGAGCTGTACCCAAGAAGTCTAAACTTCTCGCAATGTATAATCGGTGGTGTATTTTTAGAACGGACAACAAGTTTCTAAGATGGTATTTACTTAAACCTGGATTACTACTAACTGGCTTTTGACAAAAACCTCGTCTCCTACCTCAAAAACACGGTTTTGCCTAGCTGGGTTGCATCTTCCGATGTTATTTTGCTGGGCCTTTATCAACCTGTCTTTAATGCCTAGGCAGCGATCATCGGGACTCGAGTGGAGGATCTCGACTGGTTTCTCCTGAGTGACAGAATGTAGGGTCTTATTATATTCTATCATTGCCCTCAAGATTAGTTCTGCCGTGTCGCTGATTTTTTTGTCTAACTTAAGACACCTGGCGATTTCTGTCAAGGTGCTGTGGAATCGTTCCACTTGACCGTTTGACGAGCTATGCAGCGGGGCCGCGTTCACAATGTCAATGTAGTAGCTGTTCTTAAGTAACGAGGCGATAGTTTCCGAATTGAAGGCGGAATCATTGTCGCAATATATTGTTTTGATTTTGGGGAACAAATTTACGAGTTGAAGCAGGGGCCCTGTGACGTCCACTATTGTTCTGGACAGCACTGGTTGCACTATTGCAAATTTCGAGAACTTGTCAACGCATGTTAAGAATTGCTTCTTATCGGTTGAGAAGATATCAATATGCAACATTTCGCCGGTATGGCTTGGTATGGGTGTTTCCTCGATCTCCTACTTCTTAGGGTGCCTGTCATATTTGGCTTTGGTGCATGTTTTGCAATTTGCAACCACTTCCTTTGCTAGGCTGCTCATTTTTGGAAAATAGTAATCGCGGAGGACTTGCTTGGTATTCTCCTGAGCCGCCCTTTGTGCACGATTGTGTTCTGTCGTGATAATTTCCAACTGCTCGTGTCTATTGGTAACATATTTTACAATAGTCTTGCAATATCGAAACTGCGTAGCCGGGAAATGAGCAATTAAGTCGTGTTGGAAACTTGCCAGGGTGGGTAAATCGCAGTGTATCGCATTCATGACTTCGGGGTTCACGACCTCCTTCAGCACTTCCAAAATGGCGCTTTTGTCGGTGAAATTGATTAAGTGGCGAGTTTTACTACGAAACAATACCAAGCTTCGCTTCAGTCGGAAACGTGCTTCTTCTATAACAATTTGATTTCTGAAGCAGTTTACTGGCTGGTCTGTCGCTTCGACCGTGTAGGTCAGTGACAGTTCGCTGTGAATAGTCGCAGCGTCAGACTGAGGCTCATTTTGTAAAGCATTAATGTTTTGCCTGGGAAGAGCGTCAGCCACATGGTTGTCTTTACCCGGTTTGTAGTGGATTTTTGCGTTATGATCATCAATATACGCTTTCCTCCTATTTATCTTCGGATTTGGATTCCGATCGGACACCGCGAATGTCAACGGCTGATGGTCCGTATAAATGTTAATATCGCGAGTGCCGTATAGGTAGTGTTGTAACTTGACTAAAGCCCACACTATAGCGAACAATTCTCTTTCATTCGTGGCGTAGTGTGTTTCGCTTTCTTTGAGGGTCCTAAAGATCATAGTGATGGGTCTTTTATCCTGCGATAGAACCGCACCGATACCGTTCGCGGAAGCATCCGTCGTTAGATCGAATGGCTTCCTGAAATCAGGGTATCTGAGTATTACATCCTCAGAAGCCAAAACATTTCTCAGCCTCTCGAATGCATCTCTCTGCAAATCACCGAACTCAATAGGAGTCTTTTTGGACATGTGCTTGCTGATAGAGCCGTTTACTCCTTTCAGCAAATCTGTCAAAGGCCTCGCGATCGCCGCAAAGTCTTTAACGAAGCATCGGTAATAACTGGCTAGACCCAAAAATGACCTTAGCTCATACAAATTTGTAGGCTCTGGGTATTCCTTTATGGCCTTTACTTTTTCTGGGTCGGATTTTGCACCTCCATTGGTGACAATGAATCCCAAATATTCGACGCTTTGCTTAAAAAAGTGCGTCTTCTCGTTGGATACCTTCATGTTGGCATCGCACAGGCTTTTTAAAACCCAATCAATATGCTTAACATGGTCGTTTTCATTTTCAGAAAAAATAATGACGTCATCTACGTAAACATAGCACGATTTGCCAATCTGTTCCCGCAAGACGTCGTCGATCGCTCTTTGGAAGTCAAAACTCATACTTTCCGCCGTTCACCGAAAAAGAGGTTTTTTCACGGTCATGCTCGGCCAAGTATATCTGGTGGTAGTAAAGTACTTGGCTTTTCCTAAGTTTGCAGTATCATGAGGATGTTTGGCATTGTTCCCCATCTCATAATGGCCTTTTTTGTCCACAACCCATGTTGGGTTGTTGTACGGAGACCTAGAGGTTCTAATAATGCCTTTCTGCAGTAAGTCTGCGATTTCTCGCTTAACAAACTCAGATACATCCATGGGGTGCGGGTATAATTTGGAATATACCGGCTTATCGTCGCTTGTGCGAATTGTGTCAATAACAGAAGTGTTAAACGGCAGTGCCTCGTTAGAGGCTGAAAATGCCTTGGATCTGTTTGCGATCATGTTTCGGAATTGAACCTTTACAGGTTCCGGTACTGCGATGTCATCTACGTTTGTTAAATTCACATTGTCACAATTATGATGCTGAAGCTTTTCAGAAACAGAACCATAATTTATTGTACCTTTCTTTGCGTCGAGTTTTGCTCCCACTTGAGTTAAGAGGACGAACCCTCAAATACCATCGAATTAATACCATCACATTTCTGGTGAACTCTGTTAGAACCATGAATGGAACTAACTGTGAGAGGGGAATCGACCGGCACCACATTTTTAAGCTCCTTTACGGGCCTGATGTAGTTCTTCGCCGCCCCTGTGTCGATTAGAATTTTTAGTTGTCTCCCTTGCAGCTGGCGTTCAATGAACGGCAGTCGGGAGCGCTCCCTAAAAAATTGATCTGATCATTTTCGTCGGACTCATCGTCTATCTCGGTTACGGCCGCAGCGGCAACACCTTCATATTCGTTGTCATTTTTATCGTCAGCCTGTTGCATGGTGTTCTGCAACCTCTTACGCCTTTGACCGGTCATACGTGCGGAGCCAAATCTTTTATGGCCCCGAGCACTTTCGGCCTTGGTATCTGTAGGCTGACCGCTTGCAAAGGAAGTCGGCTGCCTATGTCGAGTCATGGTGGAGCCTAATTCCATAGGCTCAGACGACTGATTACGGTAGCTGCCCGCGTTCTGGGCCGAGCTATTCTGTTGGGGCATATTCTGTTTTTTGTAAAAATGAGGATTTTTCCCTTGGCCCTCTTCGGCCCTGTATCCCTGCGGCTCGTTTGAGCGGTTTTGATTCTTTCGGTGCTCATAGGAGAATGCCTTGTCCTCCAAAGCCAAAGCTGAGGGTACATCCTTGTGCTGTGCTGGCAAGACTATGGCCCTCAAGGGTTTCCTAAGGCCAGCAATAAATGCATGGAGAGCATCCTCTCTAACTTCATTATTAAACAGAATGGTACTGTCCGGTTCGTGTGTCATAACGATCTTATTCGTTATTAACGTCAATCGCTTTTCTACGTCGTCGTAGTAGTGCATTAGGCTAAGTTCTCCTTGCCTAACTGTCTCAAGTCCCTGTCTAAGGACACGCAACGAAGTTTTGTCCGCGTAAGTGCAGTCTAATCGAGCAATGATGGCATCAAAATTCAGGACTGTGTTATGGGCAACCAGTGGCCCTCTTGCCGATCCCATGATTTTATTTCTGATGATCGAAATTACCTGGTAGTGTGCCTCGCTACCATTATATTTTCCGAAAATGTCGTATGCGTCTACGGCTGACTGTTGCCATGACACATAGTCATCTTGTTCTCCCGTAGAATCTGGTATGGTCTTAACCATGTCAAGCTAGAATTCACATTGAACGCTCACAGTAACTTGGGGTATGCTGTAGAATTTACTCTTGGTAAAAGTATGCAATGGAAAATGATATTTCCTAAAAGTATGCAAAAAGTTGTTAGCTATTTTATTTATTACTTTATTTGCAAAAAACTCTCCAGTCCTTTGATTTTATTTCTTCTAATGTGGCAAACTTCGAATAAATGTCCATGCAACTAACGTAATGTTTACCTTCAGATGAGTAAATGTCAATCATAAATTTTTCGCGGCAATGCTCTGGCTTGGGTGTGGTTTTCATTGGCATATCTGTGTTTCGGTGCTCTGTCTTTGCTAAATTGCAAATATTGCATTCATTTATTATGTTTTGGATAAGTAGTTGGCTATTAGGAAAATAGTACGTTTCAGCGAAAAGTTTAGTAGTTTTCTGTATTCCAGGGTGTAGAAGTTTTTCGTGAGTGGTTAAGATCAATTCTTTAAAATCTGCATAAGTGGTTATGTTTTTTAGTAAAATCATGCTACGCAAGATTCTAGTGTATTTGGTGTTTATAATCTGTTTATGTGCGGCCTGAATATTCTCGAAATCTGCGTCACTGTCAATATACAACGCACTCTTTTTACAGCAAAAATGGTCAACGAAATATTGTTCGGCTTTTCCCTAGTCATATTGTCGTAAAAAATCGGAGTTATGTGTTTTTTGAAATACTTGTTTATTTTAATGTCTGCTGGTACCTTCAAAAATCTCACCTGGCTTGTGAATGTGTTTGAGGGTCTTTCTGTAATAAGGATCAAGTCACTATTATCTTCTTCTGCGCTATGTTGGGTCTGTTCTTTGTAAAGCTGTAATTTAAGGTTGGCCTTTGGTAGTTTTTCGAAAACTAGTCTGAGCGATTTTAGGTGCTCATCAAGGGATGTCGAGAATAGGTACACAAGAGAGTGTTTATTTAGGAGTGGTCGTAAAATGTCATTCATGCACCGTTGAAAAGTGGCTGGTGCGTTTTTTAATCCGAATGGCATGCGCAAATATTCGTAATGACCGTGCTTGGTGGAAAAGGCTGTCTTTGTTGTGAAATAATTACATCTGCCTAGCTTTCGTCCATGTTTGGGATTGGGTGTCTGTCTCCTACTCTTATTTCGTTTAATTTTCGGTAGTCTATTACAATTCTAAATTTCTGTTTTCCTGATGCATTTTTTTTTTTTGAACCACCCAGATGGGACTATTGTAAGGTGAGTTACTGGTACGTATAATACCCTGATTTAGCATATCTTGTATTTGGCTTTCGACCTCTTGTTCATAAGCCTGTGGTTAACTGTATAATTTAGAATAAATGGGTAGATTATGCTTTGTATTGATGGTATGTTTGGTTTGATTAGTAAATGTCAACTTGTCACCTTCATGGTACTGTATGTCATGGTATTGCAAGGCACACAATCTTTGTTTTTCTTGTCTGAGCATGGTGTCAGTTATCATATTTACATTTTGAAAATGACTCTGTTCTTATGCTGCTATTCCTTCTACTAATTTGTATTTGTTGTTATAAAGAGTTACCTCTTGATCGCGGTAACTTATTATTGCCTTTGCTTCTGCTAAAAGTTTTCTTCCTTATAAGAGATCGTAATTCTCGGAAAATGGGTGCAGTAAATATTCGTTTGTTGCTGGGAACAAAATCTTTGAAGGTATAGTTATACTTTTGCTGATAATGAGCGGTCCGTTGCTGATATGAATAAGTAAAATAATTAGTATTCTTGATTGGTAGGTCAAATATGTTTTTGAATATCATGTTGATCTGGTATTAATAAGGCATTCCAAATTATTTTCTTTGTATTTAATTGTTATATATTGGGGCTTTTCAAGGCTTGTAGCTGAAAATTTTCGGCCTGTTCAACATTGGGTTCTTGGTTGTCATTGCTTGTCTCGTCTGTATTAATCTTCTGTGACTGTTGTGTTGTTTCTGAATTTTGGTTGTTTTCAGTTTGATGCTGATATTCTGGATAATATTCCAAATGGTCGTAAGTTAGATAGTAAAAATAGTCATATGGGACACACTGCTGATAGAAAGCGTCCTCTTGGTACAATGATTAGTCAATACTCATCCTAGTCTGTCCACTATCAGCTGGTTCGGTACATAGGAACTTGAGTTTTGTGTCGATTGGGGATTTTGATATTGGTGTGGTTGTCTGAACCTATTCTGATCGAATGCATTGTTTCGATCGGTATTAGAAATTGGTCAAGGTGTAAAGTTTACACGTTGGTTTGGTTGAAAAGCCTTGTATGCATGTTGGCTTGGTTGAAATACATTGTTCGGATTAGGGTGATAGGGTATCGGATGACGATAAGGTGAATTATGAGCTGGTGGTGTTTGATGACTTTGTGGAGCTTGATATGGCACTGGTGAATTATAATGTAGGAAAGGTGTTGGAAATCTTCTGGTATTATTGTTAGTCTAATTAATATTGTGATTATAGGATTTTTGTGGCTTATCAGAAGAATTTTGTTTTTGAATAGAAGAGGTTGTATGACTCGCATGTTCATACATTCCTTTTTCTTATAAAATGTTTATGAGTGAACGCAAATCTGGTATATTGTGGTTATTTATTCTTAAATAAATGTGTGTAGGTAATTTTTTAATAAAAGATTCAATACTGGTTGTTATTAATCTTAAATATAAAGTTTTTTCTTCAGCATTTTGTTCTAATTCAAGCTTACTGGTAAGTGTTTGTCTGCGGTTTTCTGCTTCCTCCAGGAATGCTCGTACACTGCCTCTGAATGGGGTCCCCCGAAACTCTTCCAAAAGAATGTGGTTAGGGGTCTGGAGCTTATAGTTGAGTACCAGTTGTTGTGTTAGTTGTGGCCAGTTGTTGATGTCGTTGGCTCCAATGCTGCGCATGACGTCTCCGCTGATGCTGCGCTGGACATGCCCAAATAGCGTTCATATCCGGTAACATAAAGGGCCTGTATGTAGTCAATTCGGCTTACAAAGGTGTATAGGGTGCCCGGATCACCGTTGAACTCTCTACATTGCCAATCTGGTAGGCAACCTGGGTCATGTTGCTGTCTGATAGGGGTGGAACAACTCTGGGTTCTGTCATTTTGTTGTTGTTCTCAATTTAATTCAATATTGTTATTTTTTGTTTTATTTTATTTTATTTATTTATATTTAAGTATTTAATTTATTTTTATTTTTATTTGTTGTTTTACGGATCTTAGTTTGTATGTATCTTTTTTGATTTTTTTTTCTTTTTTTGTCTCTTCTGTCTCTTTACTAATTTATTCGATATTCTTATTTTTAGTTCTGGCTCTTAAGATAGATTTTGATTTTCACATGGGTTGCACTATTGCTTTTTCGTGGGGTTCACAAATTCAATAGCGTCTTCCTGATACTAAACTCAGGTTTGTTGTTGACACTGCGTTACACGGTTTCGCGCTATTGTCGAGGTTCTAATTAAAACTTAACACGATATTGACCGTCGCATGGCTGTCTTTAGTATAAGTTTTTTATCGGATAACAAAAAATTTGCGAATTGATTAGTCTAGCTATCGCATCACTAATTATCACTTTTGTTATCCTACCGACTGCGACAGTCAAGTTTTTATTTACTTTTGAGTCGAAGTTTTGTCAAATAAAAGAAATAACAAATCGAATTGGATTATGATCTTTATTGTTCAGTGTTCAGCTTAAGACTGAAAATTAAATGTAAGTGAAACTGAGGAGAAGCCTCTGTGCTTAAGAAATATGTTAGTGAATTTTGGGAGAGCATTTCTCTTGGATTCTAAAGTCAAGGAGAAGACTCAGAGAGAGCAGGCAAAACTGCTTAGGTTAGGTTTTGGGATTTGTTTACATGAATGTTTAAGTGCTGTTTAAGTGTTTTATTGTTCATGAAATCAATGTTCATGGGTGGTCCAAATACGTCACTATATATGTGGAAATAAAGATAGTGATTAAGATAATTTAGTGTCGCATAAAGATATTTGTTTATGCATCTGTCCCTAGAATAACCGGGGGGCCTCGAGAAAATTTTCATTGACCACATTGGCCACATACAATATTTCGTAACGCGTCCGCAATTGCTTTCAAAATACAACACATTATCCCTTGGAGCTCCTCAGGATTAGGTGACCCTACACGAATGAAAGTACGTCTGTTTTAGGTAGTCTTTGTAAGCACCGCCATCTGCGGGGCAAGTTTCCACGGTGTTTTGTAGATTTCGAAGGCTTCCAAGATCAAGGGTGATCTAAAAGTCTGATGAAAGGTCACAACATCTTCGTCGCTTATATTAAATTAATATTAATATTAAATTTAATATTTTAGAGATCGTAGGTGGGTGGAATTGTAAGTCGTCGATAGCTATCGATATTTATGTTGTGCGGCACGGGAACTCCGCCCTGGAGTAGTGCAAGAGCACTACAGGTGCAGAATCCAATTACCACTCTTTTGAGCTGGAAACACTGGCCGTATACAATGCAGTAAAACATGTTCGCCGTTATTTACATGACCGCCTATTTGTGGTCTAAATAGACTGCAATTCGCTTAAAGCTACAAGTCGTAAGCCAGGCCTGTTATCCCATACATTTCGGTTCAGTTCAGGCAAAGACACTAGAATAATAAGATGCGTAACGCCCAAACATTGGTTTTGCACTATGCAGCCACTTTTTTGATAGCGGCAATAATTGCTCTCTTCCCGCTCGCGTCAAATTGAGAGCATAAAAATCTAAAAATAGAATTCACTTGCTTGTGTGAGTGAAAACAGTAAGCAAAAAAGTGTGCATGTGTGCGTAGTTGTGCTAGAAGACGATTTTCGGTCCGAAATCAATTTTGATCTAAGAAACAAATTTGATTAATGTTTTGGTCAATTTCGTTGTAATATGAGCTATATTTAAAAATTGATGCCGTGACTATTATTTTTTTTAAAAAAGTTGTTTTAATATTCTTTAGTTAAAATCGCCGCTCGAATTAGCTACCGCTTACATATAAATATTTTTATTATTAATTATCTGTAATAAATGTAATTTTTGGTACCCAGGGAACACCACGGGGAGGCCATTACAATTGTAATGGGGTCGTATATTTATATGACCTTCGAGTCGACTTGAAATAATAAATGTTAAACATTAAAATATTTCCATGTTCCCCAACTAAGCTAGTTTTCTAATTATTGCTTTTCGATATAATTTGCTCCTTTTTTTTAAATTAATTTTATTAAATTTTTGTACTATATATTTATATATTATATATATATTTATTTTTAGTTGTCACTAATTTTTCATTCATGAGATGAAATGCGATTGAATATTTTTTTTGAAACATTTTTAATGTTTTCGTGTTTTTATGACACTGACGACAAACTTCACCAGGGGACTGTGAACGACATCTCTTTTGTGGAGGCGATCTTACAGCATTGAAATCAATATCATCATTTTTGCAACTCTCATATTTAATTAGGTTGCGATCTGCCATTGTTCCTATCCTTAGATATTTTACGCTAATATCATCTGGCGAGAAATGATCTTGGAATAAAAACAGTAATGAAGTGATCGCCACAAAATCTTCTGTAAACTGACACTTTTCCGCCCATTTCATTAAAATTGTTGGATCCTTTTCAGGAAACCTAAACAATTTAAGAGCGGAGTAATCGCTGCACTTGTTCCCACTGATATTTTATCTTTTTTTGTCGGCCATAGCCAATTTGTTTACATAAAACAATTAATGTTAAATTCAAAAGTTCAAACCTTTATCGAAAAGCAGCAGTACCAGCACAACGTAATATAGGCGCGACAAATTATGAATATATACACTTCTAAAATTTTTTTTTATTTTGTACTACTTAGGACAATAACTTATCGCACTTTATCGCAGTTGTGCTTTAATAAATCAGAAAATCAATTTTTTTTAATTTAAAAATGCGTTTATATTATTAAAATTTCGAGAAACAGTAGCAAACGAGGAGCACTATGTATTTGTCAGCTTTAAGCAAACGAATTAAGAGGAACTAAAAGAAGAAAAAATACATTTGGTGCGCTTTTTTACCCACCCATAATTTTGCGGTTTTTACAAATATCAAATTAGAATATAACAAAAACAAATACTGAAAATAGATCATTTACAGAAGTATGGATATTTTTTTTACTTGTATACTAGTAATTTGTACTAATAAATATACTAAATAGTTAAAAAACATCATATGCAACCTGTATTGCAAGATTGAATTCTTGAGGCAGGACCTCTTATGTGCGCCTAAGAATCACTAAGATCAAAAAAATTTTCCCCGTCGCAAGCTGAATACTCTAACGACATCTTTCTAGTATAAAGTAATTTATTAAAATAATTCGGTATTATTATGTACATTTATTCACCTATTATTATTTCTATGATGTAATTAAATAATTATCATGTTAAGGCAATGCAAAATTAGAGTTTTTACTTTTTACTTACGAGTACTTTGTACTCGATTGCCAGAGTACAAATAATATAGATTGGAAGTCCATAAATTTCTGAAGTGAAGGGCATATTTTGTCAAATTTACAATATACGAGCATACGTGTGCACACATACAGTGCTCGACTGTCGCTGTATGCGTACAAGAGAGCTGCTGGCTCTAGAGCGCTCTCTCTTTGACTCTTGAACAAAAATTCAAGAGAGCCTGGAGCCAGCTCTAGAGCCAGCCCGAAAAAATCGTGTGCAAAAAAATCGTATGGCGTTACGCATCTTATTATTCTAGTGTCTTTGGTTAGTCTATTTATTTGTTTCTGGGTTTCTGAATTTATTACGATTTGCCTCGAGTTTCTATTAACTGAGTTTCTGTCATCTTAATTCTCTTAAGATCTGAGGCGTCGGGAGTGCTCTAAGGTGGTCGAGTGCTGTTCCCAAAAAGTCTAAACTTCTCGCCATGGTGCACTTTGATAACGGACAATAAAGTTTTCAGATGCCCTATGTCAACATCTAGTAACTTGCGCATATGCGACTCTTCTATCATATCCCTGAATTCGGACAGGTTGCTCGAGTGCCTCAAACAGTCGCGCTGTTCGAACACCAGCACATCTCCGTCTACAATCGGGATGTATTTGGCGTGGGAAAAGTCTGTAACCCGAGCATTCGCCATTGCTAAGTTGCTGAGCACTATGAAGGTGATCCTGTAATCCAAACATAAGTGAGACGACTTAATTTTTACGTTTTTCTGGCTTGCTTATATAATCATGGTTGAGAGAACCTATTTGAGGTTGTCCTTATGGACCGTTCAGACGTTCATAGGTCTTCCTGCACTTTCTGTACAGTGCATAGTGGGGTTAATTTTAATTTCCTATTGTTTTTACAAATACTACCTCTCCTATCTCATAGACACGGTTTTGCCTAACTGGGTTGCATCGGTCGATGTTATTCTGCTGGGCCTTTTCTAACCTTTGTTTAATGTTCAAGGATCGCTCGTCAGCGCCGGCGTGAAGAATCTCGATAGGTTTCTCCTGAGTGACCGCGTGTATGGTCCTATTGTACTCTATCGTTGCCCTCAAGATCACCTCTACAGTATCACTGATTTTCTTGTCTATCTTGAAACACGTAGCGATTTATGTTAAAGTACTATGGAATCGTTCCACCTGACCATTTGATAAGCTATGTAGTGTGGCCGCGTTCACGATTTCAATTTGATAGCTGTTTCTTAGTATAGAGGTGATGGTCTCAGAGGTGAATGCGGCTTCATAGTCGCAATATATTGTTCTGACTTTTGGGAACACGTTTACGAGTTGACGTCCAGTATCGTTCTAGATTGCACTGGTAATACTGCGAATTTAGAGAATTTGTCGATACACGTTAGGAATTGTTTCCTATCGGTCGAAAAAATGTCGATGTGCAACATCTCTCCAGTGTAACTGGGTATGGGCGTTTCCCCAAATTTTTGTCTTTTTGGGTGTCTGTCATATTTTGCCTTGGTGCAGACTCTGCAATTTCCGACAACTTGTTTGGTTAAGCTGCTTATTCACGTAGGATTTGTTTGATATTCTTCTTAGCTGCTCTATGTGCGCGATTGTGCTCTGCGGTGATAATTTCCAATTGCTCGTTTCTATTGGTTACATCATACAGATTCGTCGGCTCTGGTTATTCTTTTATTGCCTTTACCGTCTCTGGTCGGTTTTTGCAGCGCCATTCGTTACAATAAACCCAAGGTATTCCACACTTTGCTTGAAGAAATGGGTCACCTTCATGTTGGCATAACTTAAGCTTAAAACTATGACGTCGTCTACGTAAACATAGCATGGTTTGCCAATTTGTTCCCGCAGGACGTCGTCGATCGCTCTCTGGAAGATGCTTCCAGCATTCTTCAAGCCGAACGGTAGTCCGCAAAATTCATATTTTCCGCCATTTACCGGTTTCTCTCGGTCATGGTCTGCAAAATATATTTGGTGGTATCCGGATTTTAGATCCAGCGTTGTAAAATATTTAGCTTTACCTAAATTTGCCAGTGTCATCGGGATATTCGGCATTGGGTACTTGTCAGCAATGGTTTTCTCGCGTGGCAACAACGGATGTGTTATATGGCAGGGCCTCATTAGAGGCTAAAAAAGCCTTAAGTCTGTTCGTGATCATTTTTCGAAATTCGCTTTTAAAAGGTTCCGGCACAGTAATGTCATTCACATCAGTGAAATTTACATTGTCGCAATTGTGATGCTGTAGCTCTTCAGAAACAGCACCATAATTGATTGTGCCTTTTTCTGTGTCCAGATTTGCTCCAACTCGAGCTAAGAAATCGAAGCCAATAATGCCGTCGGTGTCTAAAAGAAAAAAATCCGCTGTCCTCCCAAAAATGTTCATTAAACATTTTTTGTGAATTCTGTTAGAACCATGAATGAAACTAACAGTGAAAGGGGTGTCGACCGGCACCGCATGCTTAAGCTCCTTTACGGGCCTGATGTAGTTTTTCGCCGCCCCTGTGTCTATTAAGATTTTTATTCGCCTCCCCTGCAGCTGTCGTTTAACGAACGGCAGCCGGGAGCGTTCCCTAAAAAATTCACCTGATCATGATCAACGGATTTGTTTTCTATTTCGGTACCGGCCGCTTGATCATACTCGCTGTCATTATCGTCGTCAGCACGTTGCATGGTATTCTGCACTCTCTGACGTCTTTGATCCGTCATGCGTGCAGATCGAAGCCTCTTTTGGCCTCGCATATTTTCAACCCTGGCACTGGCGGGCAGACCGCTTCCGAAGGCGGTGGGTTGCCTGTGCTGAGTCATAATGGAGCCTAACTTCATGGGTTCAGGCATTATGGGCCGCATTATTTTGTTGGGGCCTGTTTTGTTTTTTATAAAAATGAGGGTTTTTCACATGGCCATCCTCGGCCCTGTTACTTCTTCCCTGATTTTCTTGCGAAAGGCCTTGATTCTTTCTTTGTCCAGAGGCAAATGCCCTTTCTTCCACAGCCTTTGCATATGTGGCAGCAAAGGCAGTGCGTTCTATGTTCGCCTCGGATTCCCTAGCTAAAGCTAAAGCTGATGGCAAATCCTTGGGCTGAGCTGGCAACACTAATGACCTCAGTATTAAATAGGGCAGCACTGTCCGGCTCGTGTGTCATGATGATTTTATTCGTCACCAATGTCAACCGTTTTTCTACCTCATCGTAATACTGCATCAGGATAAGCTCTCCTTGCCTAACCGTCTCTAATCCCTGTCGAAGGATACGCAATGACGTTTTATCTGCATAAGTGCAGTCTAGTCTTGCGATAATTGCACCGAAATTCAGCACATTATTGTGGGATACTAGTAACGCTCTCGCTACCCCCCCTAATTGTATTCCTAATAATTGTGACAGCTTGGTAGTGGTCCTCGCTGCCCTGGTACGGTTTAGTTTCATTTGCGTCGACGGCTGATTGCCGCCATGCCACATAATCATCTTGATCACTCAGGCACGGACTTTACTATGTCCAGCTTCACTTCGCACCTAATGTTCGAATCTATAGTGATATGCCTCTACCTCTACTTTGATATGCTAGGTTCTTAGCTATCGTTGGGCTAATTATGTAATTATGTAATTCCTATTGTCCAGGGATCCTCTTAGTGGATGGCCTCTGCAGATAGGGCGTAAGCAGATGATTGGTCCCGTGTTCTTGGAGTTATCTAGGAGGGAGTCTTCTTACGTAGATTACGGTGGAGGGCGTGACTTTTCCCCCTTTACTTGGCACTGGCCTTCTGACACAGTGTGAATAATTTATATCATGTGAAATATGTTTTTACGGCAAGTTGCCGGAGTTTCTTGTTCTTTATTTCTAAACGGCTCGCTTAAGACTGAATACAGAGGAATGGAAAGTTACGAATAAACTCGAGCTCCAATGCATCACGCTATAGCTTCGTGGTCGGCAAGCCGACTCAGCATTTCTGCTGCGCAAAACGGTAACCGGGATACGGAGTGCCAGATTCCGCTGCTGGTCGTTCTTGGCGCAGAGCGCTGAACTTTATTTAGGCGCGTCAGCATTCTATATGGATCTACTTAGTTGCTGGGATTTTGGTTGTTAACTTACATACACTGCAAAGATATACAGCATTCTCCCAGTTTGATGGAAAATATACGCAAAAACTCAACCTTGTTTTGGAATATCGATTTTCGACACTTGAGTAATCGAATCGTAATAAAAATATTCTTATAATTTAATAATAATTTAATTTAATATAATTGTTATATATAATAATAATATCTATTAATGATCATATCTATAATATAAAATGTTTCATTATCTTATTTATAATATTTCGCTGTTATCTAAACAAGAGACATAATATTAAATTATTAAAGAATAAAACTAAAACTTTAACACGAAACATATGTAATATCGATATTATCATATATTTTTAACAAAGCAACTTTATATTGAAAAATAAATTTTTAATCAGCCCTGGATTCGTAGAGCAACAGTTGTCCATCCAAACTAATGTCGGATGTATCCAAAAACAAAAAACCATGTTAAATGGGACTTAAAATTTCACTTCAGTGAATTGAACTAGACACATGAGCACAGTTGGACTAGGCTATAATAGATAAATCATTGAAAATTGTTTTATATCCCATTTCCATCATCACATATTAGGATATGTACATTTAAGATTTTTCAATTGCGACTTGAGAAAAGAAAAGAAACACAATGATAATAATATTGGACGACTATATTAACAAAACTTATAAAGCTTACGTAACTTTTCTTTGTGAGCGACCGAAATTCTAAACACTAAACTTTATAAATTTGTTATCAATTCCAGAGCAGATACAAGGCTAGTTGTCTGTCAAGATAACTCTTGGGAATTGTCTTCCTTGTTTGCAATTTTATATCGTCCATAATCAGAAAAAAAATAAAAAGAATGTTTTGCCTTTTTAACAATGTTACCAAAAAAAATTTTTGTTTATAAACATAAAAGTCAAGTCAATAACTTATCCCTAACCCAAGTGCATTTGGCCCTTTTAAAATTGCTTATTTTCCTAAATATATTAAAACGCATAAGTAATTTTTTTGTAACTTTTTTTTTTGTTGCCACCACTGTGACAGATTGTGGCATTGGCATCTTCCTGGTCTTACATATATATAGTAGATGATTGCTCCCCACCAAGATGCAGAAATTGGGGTTGCAGAAAACAGCCAACTCTTCCAACGATGTTTTTATTTCGGTCTTTGTGCAAGGGCCTTCTGCTTGTCAACCCAACCGTTGGTTTCGCAGCCACAATGCATAAGCGACCAATACAAAAGTATAAGAAATATATGTATATCCGTCATTCAGTTGGTCAAATTATAAGTCTATAATATGAATACGAAGTCTGTTATATGAATAAAATTAGGTATACCTTATATTAATGGGTAATATTCATACATCTGAATTACGAATAATACATTATAAATATTGGAAGCGTGTATCATATGTATAAAAAATATTAATATCTAAGTATGTTTTGCTTTTCAAAATATTTTCCTTGTATATACATTGACATTATATTATGAAGAAAACCATGCAATTGTTCGCAAAATGCTATAATACCGTTTGATATTTTCACTAAATTGTATTGTTGATTTAGCTTTGTGAGAAAAGGGTATAACATTTTTTAGTGTTGCATGCGTAAAAGTAATTATATCCCAAAGCAACTCTAAACTCTCTCTCGTGTGATCTAACTCATTGTTTCCTTCTTTTGGATTTTTTCCGTGCTGTAAGTTGGTTATGACCTGGCTGAATTTTTTTTTTGTTTTAGTTTTAATTTTTTTTTTTTAAGAAATTGTTACTACAGTAGATCTAGTTATGTTTTTGGTCCTTTTTATATCATAAAATATTGGTCATATGATGATAAATTCCGTGCACCACTCTGAGTTCACTGTTGATTATGGTTATCTGATGTATTTCTTGTTTCATTTATTCCCATTGCTATGTAGCATTGATACCTATATATAATTATCCGTTTTAGATTGTAAAATGTACTTTGGGACCTTATTTGTACAGTTTAAGAAGTTGATGGACCGATGATGTGACAGTTATTAAATAACTAATGAATTTGTTACTAGGTCTATCGAATTGCAGAAATGGGGGCTTATCGGTACATGCAGGAACTTTATAGGAAGAAGCAGAGCGATGTGATGCGGTACTTGCTACGTATTCGCGTTTGGCAATACCGCCAACTGACGAAATTGCATCGTTCACCAAGGCCTACTCGACCGGATAAGGCAAGACGTTTAGGATACCGAGCAAAGCAGGGGTTCGTGATTTATAGAATCCGTGTTCGTCGCGGAGGTCGCAAGCGTCCAGTTCCAAAAGGATGCACTTATGGCAAACCGAAGAGTCATGGTGTAAACCAATTAAAGCCCTATCGCGGCTTGCAATCCATTGCTGAGGTAAGAAAACACGTAATTTGCTAACACAAATTTAAATTAGTTGATGACAACAGTTTTTGACATACATATTATGTTGACATAAACTTCCTTAGATGTCTGAAATTTTTCGTGTGCAATTAAGTCCGTACCAAAATACTATGAAATATTTAGTGGATTTTACTCTCTTGTAGGAACGTGTTGGTCGTAGACTTGGCGGCTTACGAGTTTTAAACTCGTATTGGATTGCGCAGGATGCTTCCTATAAATATTTTGAGGTAATCTTAATTGACACTCATCACAGTGCTATTCGTCGTGATCCAAAAATCAACTGGATCTGCAAGCATGTCCACAAGCATCGTGAATTGCGTGGTCTTACATCAGCTGGAAAAAGTTCGCGCGGTATTGGCAAAGGATACAGATACTCCCAGACTATTGGTGGATCTAGGCGTGCTGCTTGGAAGCGCAAGAACCGTGAGCACATGCACAGAAAACGATAAATTGTAAAGCATTTATTTTATCGGTTAAATAAAGCATTTCGTGCACGCAGAGAACATAAATAAAACAATTTTTTATAAATAAATCCATATTAATAGCTAATGATAACACAAATAGATGCCGTAACAGGTATTCGTTTCCTAATGTTGTCACTCCCACAAACCGCCCAAACCTGCCACACCCACACTTGTGGAAATTTTAATTTTTTTTTAATTATTTAAAGAAAATGGTTCGGTTATGCCCACAAACCGACCAAAATTGGCATGTTCCATTTATTCGTTGAGTAAAAGTGTATACTCGATTTGCAAAAAAGTGTCAGGATTACTAGATATATTTAAGGATTTAATATTAACGGATTGAAAGGGAAACTAAAATCCAATTGAGTATCACGTTTTCTGCATCTCCTGCATCAATGATCATCTTTTAAGGATACCGGGAATACTTGATTTATAAACGCAAACACCTTGATAATGAAATTGACAGCACCTTAAGCAACAGTATACATGTACGGTACCTTTCTGTAAGGACATTTGTTGAACTATTATTATAATAGAATTTAATAATGTAATTACTATTATGGGCAAACTTTTTATATCCATGAATCATATGTATAATTGTCCCTCTACTCCAGTATTAAAGGCTAAAGTAATCCTGTGCTTTGTTAAATTTCCCACTATTTGTTCTGCCGTAATTTGTCTGTATCTTAAACATTTGACACACTCTTTTAGGTACTGCTTCAACCTATCCCTTAGTCCGAATATACAACATATTCTTTGAATATAATTTCGCATTAGTTTAATTCGGCGCGTAAAGCTTCCCTTTGGTCATTTTTGATTATTAACTAAGTTAAATTATATTTATCTACAATTAATGGATGTTTCGTATGAAATTCAGCGCTGGAGTTCTGTAATCTCTTTTTTATTTAACAATTAAATCTAGTATACTAATCTACTAATACTAAACCTAATAAATTTAATGAGTACTAGCTACGGGGGCCTTCGACTCGAAACTTTTGGGTTATTACTTATATAATACAGTTAGCTTTTTGGACAATTTTGTTCATTTTTAAGATATTTTCAAAAGAGGGGTTACATAAACAATTTGAGGGACTATGTGTACCAAATAATAGAGATCTAAATGAGCGTAATCGACTGCAGGCGTCCAGAATATGGTCAACGGTGAGCTCGTCCTCGCATAGTTGGCAAGTTGGTCGCGCCGTTCCCGTCAGTATGTGTTGGTCTTGATTGTGTGTGCCCGATGCGTAAGCGGATGAAGGTCGCGCATTTCCGTTTGTGTACGTGCGGTGGTGGCTTGAAACTGATGCAATTTGGGTTTATGATCTGGTACCTGTGCATGAAGAGTGCCCATTCGGAGAGTTTCTTTTCTTTGAGGTATAGCTGAATACGACTTTGTATATCCTTGCAGTGAAAAGGATTG
The DNA here is from genome assembly GCA_005876975.1 of Drosophila orena. Classification (NCBI taxonomy): domain Eukaryota; kingdom Metazoa; phylum Arthropoda; class Insecta; order Diptera; family Drosophilidae; genus Drosophila; species Drosophila orena. The sequence continues at coordinate 172,204 of VCKV01000328.1, read as the reverse complement.
ATGGTGTAAGTCTCATCTCTTGTGCGGCTTTGTCAGCGAGTTCATTTCCATGGATTCCTTGATGACTGGGATGTGATTTTTGCTGGATGAGAAATTAGAATGTGCCTAATTATTGTGGTTCCAGTTGCGTATAGCGGAAAGAGAGGAGAGGCTTTCTGTGCAGATAACAGATTTACCAGCGTTTTTGGAGGCGACTTGGCATGCTTTGAGAATGGCGAAAGCTTCAGCTGTGAATATGGAGTTGTATGACGGGAGCCTACCTCCTGCAATTATTTTACGGTTGCAGTCAACAACCGCAAACGTGGTTGAGTCGGTGACTTTAGAACCGTCGGTGTAAATCCAGGTTTTCTCACCAAGATCTTCTTGTGCACTCAAAAAACGTTTTTGGTATTCTAAGCGGCATGTATCCTTTTTAGCAGCGTTGTAAATTTGCAAGTTTATGTTTGGGTGTTTGGAACCCCAATGAGCTGGGGATTTGAAGGACCTCCTGGGCTTAGGCAGGGGGAGGTCAAGTTCCTTGATGTAGTTTCCGCAACGTCTTAGAGTGGATATTCATTTAAATTTCCGTTTTTGCTTGAAAATAAGTCCGAGGTCTTTGGTTAACAGGGAGTTCGACGTGATGTACAGCTTTGGGATAAGCATAATTGTAGTTTCTTCTACGCGTGTTTGGATACTCGGTAGACCGGATTCCGCCAATGTGCACGCTACTGGAGATGTGGGAAAAGCGTGAATGGCGCGACGAACCGCTCCGTGGTATGGTGCTTGTAGCTTTTTTAAGTGCGATTTAGCACACCAAGCGCGCGTAATATCTATGAGAGTCTTAATGTGTATGCAAGAATATTTAGATGATAAAAATTTAATGATGTTAAATCTAGTTTCCAGTTGTTTTCTTAAAATCTGGCAGTGCTGTTGGGAAAAGTAATTTGGAGTCGAAGGTTATCCCCAATATTTTTAAAAAGTTTAACTTTGCGGCTGTTAAAGTCTATATCGGAAAGGTTACAACGTTGTTTACGACAAAATATTATCCCCAATATTTTTAAAAAGTTTACCTCTTTAACTTTGCGGCTGTTAAAGTCTATATCGGAAAGGTTACAACGTTGTTATAGTTGTTATATATGTTATAGTTGACATTTGTCAATGGCAAGACAGGCCCCAGAGGTTGCTCCCCACAGGTTAATTTCTTGCACGATTTCTGAAAATTTTTCTCTGACTGTAACAATATTTCTTATTTTTGTAAAGATGATAGCATCGTCTGTATATAGTGAGATGTAAATATCTTTATGCCGAGTTACAATGCTATTTATTTCTTCAATTGCTATCATAAATAAAACTACAGAAAGTGGCGAACCTTGCGGAGTTCCATTGTGTAAAATGTGGGAGTTCGATATGACATTGTTTATACGAACCCTGAAAGACCGATTGGTCATGAAGGCTTAAATTAGGTTGAAAAGCCTTGGACCAATGCCCCAGCGCTCGAGTCTGCAAAGTACCGCATGAATCCCCACGCGGTCGAAGGCTCTTTCAAAATCCGTCGCCAAGATAGAGACGTGATTTTTGGTCGAAAGAACGTTCGACGCGAAGTGTTGGACACGCAATAACGCGTCCATCGTGCTGTGAATGCGACTTGATTTTGGGAAATTTGATTGTGGCGTTTAATGAACCAGAGGAGTCTTTGTGCTGTTAGTTGTCTCTCATTGAGTGTCCGAAATATAGCTGTTGTTGTATCTTTACCACAGCAATCTTTGCTAGCTTTAATTCCTCCACCGTAAGATGTGACGGCTGTTGCGATTTTCCTCTCAGCTTTGGTATGAAGCGTAATACATACGCCATTACTCTAAGAAGTTTGTCGATCGATGAATACTTCGATAAAAGATGGTTTTGCAGATATTCGGATTTTATCAATGTGGATACTACAACAATTCCCGATTCCTTTTGAGTGGGCCAGTGTTGTGCATCTATAGATAGCCAATTCGGCCCTCTCCACCAAATTTCACAGATTTTAAGAGCTTGCGGTGATATCCCTCTTGAAGCCACGTCTGCTGGATTTTCTTCCGATTAAACGTAATTCCATTTGACATTGGAAATTAGTTTATTGATATCTTCCACTCTAGTTCTGACGAACTTATCTTTGCTGCGCTTGTTTTGTATCCAAGCAATAGTAATTTGCGAATCACTCCATGCATGCGTTGTAATCTTGTTGCTCCATATAGCCTGCACTTTCGCTAATAACTTTGCTAGTAAATGCGCAGCACATAATTCCAACTTTGGAATTGTTTTCCTGTTTTGCTGCTAGCAAAGTAACTCTGCCGCCTACTTTTGTATACACAGCCGTGCCATATGCTTTCTCTGATGCATCGCAGAATCCATGTAGCTCCATAATACCTTTGGAGCATCCAGTCCATCGTGAAATGCTAATTTCTTCTAAATCTGATAGACCTTTAGCATATTCCATCCAACAGTGTGCTAAGCTGGAATCCAATTCAACGTTCCAAGTCATCGGTAACTTCCACAGTTCCTGAATGAAACATTTGCCTTGAATCGTTACAGGTGCCAACCATCCTTGTGGGTCGAAAATTCTGGACAACTGTGATAACACTAACCGCTTTGTTAAGCGTGTTAGCATTGGGTTTTCTGCCGAAAACGTAAATGTATCCTTCTTCGGATCCCATTGGAGTCCTAAGGTTTTGATCGATTCATTCTCCTCAATGCAGATTTTCTCCGTAGCACCGTCGTCCTGAATGTCGGCTAAAATACGTTCGTCATTTGCAACCCATTTTCGCAGATGCATGCCGGCCTTCTCCATCACTTGTCTCAATTTCCTTTGAAGCTCATAGCACTAGTTGACTGTGTCTCCACCAGTTATGAGGTCATCCATATAAATGTCGTCTCTTATTGTTTCTGCTAAGACGCTATCCTCTTGGCAAAAGCGATCTGCCAACTCTCGTAGACATCGGACTGCTAATAAAGGTGCTGCCGAGGTGCCATAAGTTACGGTTGTTAACTTAAACTCACTGATCGGCAATTTTGGATCATCTCTCCATAGGATATATTGGTATTCTTGGTCTTTCTCAGCAACCTTTATTTGGCGATAAAATATTTTCAATGTCAGCTACCATAACATATTGTCACTTGCGCCATTTAATTAGAATATCGAATATATCCTTTTGAATCTTAGGACCAGCTATAATAACGTCATTTAGGCTTAGTCCGTTTGTCGTCTTTGCGGATGCGTCGAAAACTACTCGTAGCTTCGTAGTTAAGCTTCCAGGCCTGATGATTGCTTGATGGGGTAAATAGTATTTACCTTGACCCGTTGTCTTTACAGATTCCATATGTCCCATCTTAAGGTATTCTTTCATGAATTCGTTGTATGCAGCCAAGATCTTTGGGTTTCTTTGAAACTTCATTTTTATTTGCAAAATGGAATTGGAATTTTCTTTCGCACTCTGCATTGTCTGTAATCGTCTCATCGGCTTCATCTTCCAATTCCCAAAAGCGTTCCAGGTACTTTAGATTAATGTTGTAGTGGCACTTATAATTTTTTGGTTTGCTGCTCGAGTTATATTTCCGGACACAATCCATCCAAATTTGGTTTTTTGTCCCAAGATTCCATTCACGGTTTTTATTTTCTCCATCATAATCAGGGGAAATAGATCCACACCTATCACCATGTCAATTCTGCTTGGCTAGTTGAATCGTGGATCTGCTAGCCTGTAGCCCTTCCACTCTTTGTTGATATCAATATCAAACTTTTTGCTGGGAAGGGCTTTATGGAGTGTTGGTAAAACCAATGCTTCCGTTGATGTTTTGAAGCTGCTTGGAATTTTTGGTTTGATCGTCAGGTGGACACTATTTTTTGATAATTGAATAGTCTGGAAGATACCTTCGACCTCTATAGTACTCCTTACTCGGGGAATCCTTAATATTTGTGCTGCTTCCTCTGAAATCAGCGTCTTCTGGGATCCACCGTCCATAAGCGCCCTCAACTCGTTGTAACCTCCAGCTTTGTTTTTCACTAAAACAACAGCTGTAGCCAATAGTGTGTCTTGGCTTTGCTTAAAGCTATTGCTGTTGATACTGCGTTTTGTGTCTTCATGAAGCAGGCTGTTGTGTCTTTTGGAGCATCGATTGCATGTAATTTCCTTTCTGCAGTCGATAGCATTATGCTTTCCAAAGCATCTAAAGTACATGCTGTTCTTTTGAACGAATTCTTTTATTTTTTCGATTGAATGTGCTCTGAATTTGAGACACTTTATCATATCGTGGCCATCCTTTGGTAATGGCATTGACTGAGTTGTATTGTTGCTCAATAAACTCCAGTACATCTTGTAAGGACTGTATAGCTCTTGCCTTTTTTACATGCTGTTCATACACCTGCAAGGCTTCTGACGAAAATTTCCGCAGCAGGTCCACTTTTGGAAGGTCCACTTTTGGGAGTTCTGGCACGCTATAGTTGGAACTTATGAACTGTTCCAACTTCCTCTGAAGTACCATTTCTAGTGCGGCAACATTAGATTGCAGAATGTCTGCCTCATCTTGATCAAAGGCAGTTCTGTCATACTTGTTTTCAAGCAGTTTCAGTGTGTCCGTCACGTTGGACCAATGACTTTTCATCATTGCCAGCTGCTTGACTAGTTCAATCTCACTTGAACTATCCAGGGTTTCGTAGATTAGGCTTATCTGTTGCCTTACCCTGTCCGCTCTTCTGTCCGCCAGTTGAACCAGATTATCAACTGGACTGGAGCTCCGATCTGATGCGGTATCAGATAATTTTGATCCACTTGGTATATTTATTTCTTCAAATGTTTCTACCTTTAATTGCGACTCCTTGTAGGCCTTGACAGCATACATCGTTTTAATAAATATCTTATCATCATTGATGATATCATTGATGATCGCCAGCTCCCAATTTTACCAGCGCATTATTGTTAGTAGTAAATTGGCCTACCAATGCTTCTATTGCTGGTATAGATGCCTTGTCCTTGATGGCTTGCAGTATTTTGTTTTGCAGCTCTCCTTGGTCTTGCATCAATTTCACAGATCTTTCCGACAACATCTTGGGGGGGGGGGGGGGGGGTTTGAAACAACGGAATCACTCGAATAACCTTGCTCTTTTTAGTTTGAAGTGCTGGTTTTTTTCTTCTGTGTTTCTTACCACTGGTGGGGGAAACAACAGTATCAGGCTCGAAGGACCAAAATGTTCACACTATTAACTAATGCGTACACTTAATGAGTTCAATTCGGGTGTTTGAATCTAACTGACTCGCTACTGCGAGGGAATCACCTTTTATTCATTCTTACATAGGTTCTTATCATCTAATTATATAATGCAGCGCTTGTAAGACGCTGCAGTCTGCGTTGGTCAATGCAGCTGATATTTATCTTAAATCTATGTTTGTGGCCTATGAACGCGCTAATCACCTCCCGCGTGATCATATCTCTTGACACTTCGGCAATAGACCACTGCAATCGTACTTATCTGTAGTTGCCACTTATGCTGTCCCGTGACATGTTTATTGCAGCCCTTAAATAGAACATATTTATAGTTTGTCTACTTATATGTCTAAACACATGTTTAGACAGTACCTAATCTCCACGTATGTGGGTATTTTCCAGAGCTTAATCTAAGCATGTAGCGTCTGGGGAAAGTGAATCAATGAGATAGGGTTGTGCAAGATACCGATTTTTTTCTCGTATATATTCTGTAGAGAAATTTTGGTCAGAAGAGTATTTAGAGTGTGGGAGGGATGCCGGCTAGGCGTTTTATATCAGACCAGAATTTTTTTCTGGAAGTAAATTGTTCAAGAGAGTTTCGCTTGGCCGAAAGTACGAATTTTTTGAAAAGAGCGTTTGCTTTTTTCTGATGAGGCTTGAATAATTCATATTGGCTTTGTAGGAGGAGAACAAACGCTGCTTCTGGTCCCTAAGCTGATGAAGCTCAGAGTTCCACCATGGCACTTTGCCTTTGTGGATCACTCTTTTCGTTTGGGGAATGCTGCAGTTTGCAGCTGCTCGTATGGCTTTCGTCATTTGTGCTACTTGCTGATTTAGGCAACCGTCAGTCCAATTTACTGCTGATTTTTCGCAATTTTCATTAAAGCGTTTCCAGTTTGCTAGGTCTGTCTTGTATTTGGGAAGGGGTAAATATCGATGTGAGTGAAGGTATTGTGAGTTGAGAGGTGAGTCGGGGAACCGTCGTTAAGGACAATTAGGCTGTTTTCATGAATTACTCTTTCGATTTCTTTACCCCTTGTGTTTGTGCGCGGCGAACCCCATAAAGGACTCCACGAGTTTAGGTCACCGAGGAGTATGGAAGATCCATTAAGGTTTTGAAGTATTTCTGATATGTCAGCAGACGAAAATGTTTGGTTTGGTGGGATGTACGTATTAATGATATTAATACCCTGATCCAAATTAAGCTGCAATGCGGAGCAAAGAATGTTGGACTGTGTGTCATGGTATGCATGTGGGACGTTCCTTTTAATGAGAACACCAATGCCTTGTTTGGCTGCCGTATTTTGAGGAAAATTGTGAAAGTAACCAGTATATTCTTTGGGGCAGATAAAGTTTTTGAAATTGCATGGAAGGTGGGTTTCCTGCAAGAATACAATGTCGGGTGCATGATCTTTTATTAGTAGTGTCAGTTCGTTATAATTATTAAAAATACCGTGGATGTTCCATTGTAAAATAGTGATTGTCATGATTCACATTTATTTAATATTCTTATTTATTTGAGGTGTGTATGAGTTTCCGTGTATAAAAAAGTGAGGGTGCGGAGGATCGGGACTAAGAGTCGAGATCATCCATAGTGTCGTCTGAGTCTGTTATGCTGATTGTTTTTTGTAGGTTTGAGGTGTGAGAGATGTGTGAGGTGTGTGAGGTGATAGATTCGTTAAAGTTGGACCTTGAGGTCATATCGTTGTTGTTGGTTTGTCCGATCAGAGCATTAGCTTCCGATCGAAGGGCGCGGGATTGTTTCCTATATATTTTCAGCTTACTTGCTGGGCTTAAGTAAGATAAGACATTTTTGGCAGAGGTGCTTGGTGAGGTAGTTTGATTATCTTCGGAATACAAAGCATTGGCATGAGAAGAGGAATGCGTTTGCGAAAGAGGAGTTGGTAATTTTGTCGAGCTGGTGGGCAAGTCGGTGTTCGTAATCGTGTCTGTTTTTCGGGTTTTTGTGATAAGAGCAGCAGAAGCTGGGTTTTGGTTTGCGAGGGTCGAGTAGGTAAGCGTGGAGTTGGTTGTTGTGTTTTGTTGTTGTTTTAGGATTATGCGAGCTTCACGAAAACTGCATTTTTTGCTTGTTTTGATGTGAAGAAGTTGTTTTTGTGTTTGATATTGTGGGCATTCGGGTGAGGAAGTTGGGTGTTCGCCGGTGCAGTTTGCACAGAAAATGCGAGTGCAGGGCACGGGAAGATGGGGAGTGAGATTTCATGATACACAGGCGGCTGGGTTCTTGCAGTGCTTTGATGTGTGTCTTAATAATTGACATGACTTACATCTCATCTGGTTGGGTATATATTCTGTAACCTTAACTGTGTGCCAGGAAACGATTAGTTTACTGGGAAGAGTGAAGCGGTCAAATTTACGAGAATTTTACCAAATGGCTTGGGAGTGCCGTCGATCATTTTGGTGAACTTAAAGACGCTGTGTACATTCTGAGATTTTAGTTCCTCAACTATTTCATTTTCTGGAATGTTAATAAGGCAGGGTGCGTAAATGGTGCCTTAAGAGTATTGTGGAGCTTGCACTCGATTTCGCATTAGCCGGGTAAAGAGGTCACCTTAATGAATTTTTCGCTAATTTCCCTGGAGTTGACAAGCAGGGGAATGGTAACCTTCGCGAAGATTAGAGATGGAGATGATGTTTTTGCTTATATATAATACTTAAGGGCTCTATGGACGGCGAAGCAGTTGTACTCTGTTATGGTTTTCGGAGAGTTTTTTGATGAAATTACTAAAAATCTCGGATTCTCACACTGTGTTTCAGGGAGGTCGGGGAAATCAACTGGTAATTTCTGAAAAGATCTTTTTTTCTTAGCTTTGGGGCTAACGCTGAGGCTGGCAAAGCGATTATCCCCAAAATTGGGTGGCCCGGCGGCCATGGTTTATAAGTTTATTGAAATAAAAAATTTGTTTATGGATTTTTAACGTGCGCGTTGAAAAGAAGATCAATGAAAAGGCGATAAGCTGGGCGATGGGATTTCGCGATAAGCAAAGTACTCACAATTGGATAGACACAGACGTCCGCACTCGAAGAGAGATAGTCGGTGACTGACCTCCCACTCTTAATAGCCCGTCTTTATCTAAGAATGGATTCAATCGTAATATGCTTTTAGTGTCAATATCTTTTTGGCGTATTAAACAATGTATCTCTGAACTGAACTGAATTTCCTGCTGTTTTCTTAATATAAATGCACTTGTTAGTTGGATATGTAAGATATTTGGAAAATTATTATTATTTTTTATTTTTATTTCATTTTTATTTTTATTTTATTTCAATAAATCTTAAGATATATGCAATAATTTCCAATTTCCGAATATAGGAGTATTTTCCTAATACTGATAGTATTAATTTGTTTGGGATTTCTGTTAATGTAGTACTGACAATAATACTATCTAATTCATCCTCTTTTGGCCAGTATTCTTTCGACTTGGCAAACCATTGAGTTCCCATCCACCAAATTCTACATTCTAGTCATTTTTCCGGTGTTACACCCCTTGATGCTACGTCTGCAGGGTTGTCTTGTGACCTAACATGTCTCCACTCGATCTCCTTAACTTTTCTTATTCCATCAGTTCGCCGTCGAATAAATTTTTCTTTTTTTAGACTCTACCCGAGTTTATTCATTCATGGATGAATTTTATATGATTTAACTTTCCGAACATTCATGTACACATAACAATACTATGTAAAAACAAGATAGAATGCTATAGTCGTGTTCCCCGACTATCAGTTACCCGTTACTCAGCTAGTGGAAGTGCAAACGAGAGTTTCTACCCTTAAGTTTCATTAAACTCAACGCGAATCTTCTTAGGTATTAGGTAAATACCTTGCGAATCGTGCAAGGTATTTTCGGTGGTACACTGACTTTATGTCAAGGGTAGTGAAGAATTTTGCCTTGCCAAAATCTTGCGGATGGTCCGCTCATTGAGCTTCGTAAAATCTATGACCAACCTCTACGTCAGTGCCCTTCTTGTCCACAACTCAGGTCGGGCCGTTATAGGATGACCTTGAGGGCCTGATAATGCCATCCTTTAGCATTTGCTTGACTTCGTTGTTTACGAAGTCAGAAACACCCATGAGATTTAGGTAAGCTCTTGAGTACACCGGTTCGTTCTCTACTGTACGAATCGTGGCAGTAACAGCAGAGTTAAATGGGAGAGCTCCATTTGATGTAGAGAAGAATTTTTCCTTCTCAAAATTGTGTCCTTGAATTTCTTTTTAATGGAGGCTGGTACATGCCTCCATCATTCACATCAGTGAAGTTTACGTTAGGGCAGCTGAAATAGTGAAGTTTTTCATAAAAGCGGCTTTTGTCGTTCCCAGATGTTTGCGCACGTTCCTCTACGGCCTTGGCGTAGGAGTTTGCGAACATGCTCCTTTCAATGCTTGCTTCTGCTTCACTGGCCAAAGGCAAGGCAGATGGCAAGTCTTTGGGTTGCTGATCTACTATCTGACTTGCTTGTTCCTCCTCCCAGCAGCTATCCTCGCTTTCGTATTCAACCTTTATGTTTCTTAAAGCACCTGCCCAACTCTATGGTTGGTTGACACTACACAAATACACTTTAGCCGAGCACAAGCGATCGGCTAGTTAAATATAAAAGGATAAGTAAGTCGTAAGCAAAACGCAGCTGAACAACGTGAAATTGTGAAATTAGTTTTCGCCGCAAAAAACCATGGACAAGTCCAGAATCCTGGCACATACAGTAAATAGTGACCCCCAAGTCACTATCAGTGAAATCATAGTGAAACCAATATTGAAATCAATTTCATTAAATTGTAAAAATTCGGGTCGCTAAACATTAAATCATTTCAACGGAAAATGGAAAATGATGGTCCTCCGCAAAAATCATTGGACTTTACGTTGATGAAGCCAAAGAGATTCGTGAGCGGTTGCTGAAGAACTTGCCGAATAAAGAATCTGCATTGTCTACGACGAGTATTTCAAATACAATTTGCAGTACTACCCTCCCAATAACATCATCAAGTTCAACCATCTCGTCCCCGTACATCTCCACTCTCTCGCTAAGTGACAATGTACTTCTACTACTGACAACACGACTCACAGCAGCTCTCTTGTCAGCTCAGTAGCGGATCCCCAACCTTCTGCAGGATGGCAAGATATCTCTTTTACACCAGGTAAAGAAAAAAACAACAATAGAGCCAGCACAGCCCTCCTCTCAAAGAAGGCAAAGAAGGCAACATCTGGTCAACCTTCAATCAACTCCACAAATCGTTTACAGCCCCTAAGCAATGAGGAAGAATTCGATATGGCTGTATTATCCTCGAGTGACGATGATGAGCCTTGTTCATCGAAAGACGCCATTTTTCGTGCCTCAGGGAAAGCAATACGTAACAAGCAGCCGGTTATTGTTAACCAAGCGACCGCCCCACCCAGAGCGAGGAGCGGAAAATAACAAGCTTGTTGAGAATGTTCTTGTTGTCTGCAAGCATTGAGTGACATGGGAGAAATCCCGTAAGCAATCCAAGCCTGTACAATGCCATAGATGTCAAGGCTACGGTCATACCAAGACATACTGTTCTCGTCTTTTTATTTGCATAGATTGTGGAGAAAACCACCCCACTTCGGAGTGTAGGCTCAAAAAAGATGATGCCAGACGCTGCTATCACTGTGGAAAGCCCCATGCAGCTAATTTTAAAGGTTGCATTAAATACCTAAAATAAGCTTCTATTCCTAAGCATTATTTGAAGACCAACGAACCAACGATCCTTGTTAGATCAAGTATCTCTCATCAACCATTCGCCACTCTATCGCAAAATATTATCCACGCAGTAGTTATTCTGCTGACTGGAAGCAGAGGAAACTTTAATGTTGTCTCAGTATACTGCCCTCCGACTGTTAGATGGACAGATGCTATTGTTGGGCAGTTCATCACACAAACGGAAAACACAGATGGTGAGGAAACTACAGGATGTGTACCAGAGGTAGGGTGCTGTATTCTGCACTTGCGGAAGAACTAATCGACATCGTTGCAACTGGTGAAGCCACATGCTACCCCTATCGTGTAACTGCCTCTCCAAGTGCCATCGATTTTGGGATCTCCAAAGGCTTTAGACAGGAACAAATCAGGGTGAAAGTGCTGACAGAGCTGTGGTCTTTCCTGCCCAGTTCAGGATCGAGGTGGCCTCTGGCTTAAGACGGATGATGAGAAGGCCTTCATGGCCTTCAATTTAACGGACGACACCAATCTCCAACTGCTCCGTCACGCCTCATGAGACATACCACACCGCAGGAAGTAAAGCTTTTGGAAGCTTTGCAATCAAAAAAAACCCCTGGTTACGATGGCATAGACAACCGAACCGCGAAATTTCTACCACGCAAATTAGTGCTTGCTCTTGTGAAAATTTTTAATGCTATGCTAAGATTAGGTCATTTCCCCAAGCAATGGAAGCGTGCGCGCATTGTAATGATCCCCAAGGCTGGAAAGTCACCAACATAGATTGACTCATACCGCCCGATAAGCCTGCTACCAACCTTATCCAAAGTTTTTGAGAGAATTTAGCAGTACGAGACTCTCGGTCTAGCCTGGAACACATTCATGCAGGCGTTCCACAGGGAAGTGGACTTGGACCCTTCCTGTGTACGCTGTACACTGCTGACATGCCAACTCCCGTCAACAACACCGATGAAGCCTTCCCTGCTCAGCTGCTCCTGGCCACTTACGCTGATGACACCGCCATGCTTGCGTCGCACTCATCCTTGCAAATCGCTTCCAATGATGTTAATCCTAATGTTGTTAGGTGTGATATAGGTCTAGATATAATAAAGTCTGTTTCAGAGTTCTATGGTACCTAGGACGAGTATGTGGCCTGGAGACAATCGGCTATATACGCCTACGATCTTTTCAAGCCTTAAAACGGCAGCAGTGCTCAATACCAAGCTGTTGCCATCTTAAGAAACAAAATTCGAGGCACAGTTGGAGCCTTACTTGTGTCTCACGCTTGTTGAGGTAAAGACTAGAGATGGTCAGGCAGGGTGACACACTGCAATACTAAAGCTAATACTAAAGAAAAACCTAACGCTTGTTACCAACAAGATCGTAATGAAACGGGAACAAGAGGTCGCTGACCTTCTCAACGCTGAAGTTAGAGCCGACGCCCTACATGCTTTCATTTCAGCGCTCAAAAAGTCCCTCAGTGCTCCGGGCGACAACTCATTGAATTTTTTAGGGGTGCTCCCGGTTGCCGTTCATTAAGCGACGGCTGGCTGGGAGAACTTTAACTTTCGACACCGGCGCGGCGGAAAATTACATAAGGCCCATAAAGGATTAATGCCGGTCGCAAATCTTTCTCGGTGAGCTCAAAACACGGCTCCACCGAAATTAAACAAAAATTATTAATGAAAGTTTTTAAGCACACTTCACCATTTTTTGTACTGAAGTCGTTCAGCTCGCTTGACGCTATCATAGGTTAACACAGGCCGGGGTAAAGTTAAACTTAGCAGACAACTCTCTGGAATATCAGGGTGAATGACATTGTAGTACCTCTTCTGTTAAAGTGAAGTTCAGGAAGAAAAAAGCCTTTTCCACATCAAACGAAGCTCTACTATTTAACACCGCTGTTACTGTCACGATTTGCACGGCAGAAAACGAACCGGTGTACTCCAGAGCTTATCCAAATCTCATGGGTGTTTCTGACTTCGTAAACAATGAAGTCAAGCGAATGCTAAAAGATGGCATTATCAGGCCCTCAAGGTCGCCCAACAACAGCCCACCTGGGTTGTTGACAAACAACTGGGGACTGAAGCCTTCTGGAACCCGAACAAGAGATTAGTCATAGATTTCAGAAAGCTTAACGAGCGAAGCATTCCAGACCGCTACCCCATGCCTTGTATTCCATGATTCTTGGCACGACAAAATTTTTTATAGTCAGGGTACCATCAAATATACCTTGCGGAGCATAAGAAGATGTCGTTATCGGTAAATGGCGCCAAATATATATAAAATAAAAAATTTTGTCAACTGCCTTTCGGCTTAAAAAGTGCTCTTGATGTTCTCAGGGAACAAATTGGGAAGATATGTTACGTCTATGTAGATGACGTCATAATCTTCTCGGAGAATAAGACCGAACTCGTCCGCCACATTGATACTGTGCTAAAGTGCCTAATCGATGCAAACATGCGAGTAAGCCATGAAAAGACTTAATAGTAAGCAAAGACGGAACTAAGACCGCTCCGGATAAAGTAAAAGCCATTCAGATATACCCTGAACCGAAAATGGTTTACAGCGTCAGATCTTTTCTGGGACTAGCTAGTTACTACAGGGTCTTTATCAAAGATTTTGCCCCCATTGCGTGTCCCATAACGGACATTTTTAAAGACGAAAAAAAAACAAAATTTGTGTTGAGTTTAATGAAACTCAGCGCAACGCGTTTGAAAGGCTGAAAAGGCAACATTCTGGAATCAGAAGAATTCATTCTCAAATACGCCGATTTTAAAAAGCCCTTTGGTTTTCATTAATAATATTCAAGATCTAATTTTTTGGCAAGAAACCACTTAGGAGTTCAATTCTGGTGGTCGATTAATGGCAGTGGTCTCAGGCTGGCTGTGGCCTTCGATGATCTACTTTTCTAACGGCTTCTATGCAGAATTTGTTTTTGTTTTCTTGTGATGATTTGTTTTGATTCTGATTCGCTTTTGTAAAGAAAAGATTAATTTTTGTGATCACTTGGCTTGCGATACGAATGTATTATTAATTTTTAATTAATAATAATAACATAATTACCATTAATAACAAATGTATACCATATATAATATGATCCGTATCTGGTGGAGGTGAAGGTATACTTGTGTCGTCACCAATAACTCACCCCTCAAGATGGTGGTGGTGTATGCTTCTTTATTTTTTCTTAGCATTCAGGCGGCGACTGCCAATGCAGTGAAGCCGGCAATCAGGTAGGGATGTCGTGATATTAAAAAAATATCGTATCGATGATATTTTTTTTATTAAAAAAATGATGATAATATTTAAAATATCATACAAAAAATATCGATATATTTGATATTTTCGATATTTTTTTTTCAAATAAAATTTGTTTTTCCCCACAAATAAAATAGAAAAGTTTCTTATTAACGCCATGTTTCTTATTTAACTGGATATTCAATATCTAATACAGATACTACTACTGATTGTGTTTATATAAATTAATGCTACTTATTTCCAATACTTCGAGTTAAGTGATTTTAGGAAGACTCGTTGTGTTATATATGTGTCAATCATTCGGCTTCGTGCGTCACAGACTTCACATTTTATAGCGGACGCCAACCGCTCTGAAGGCACTGAGCTACCCGGAGTAATCAGGTACCTTATGGCCAAGGGCTAAAGGACCGGCATTGTTAACATGTGGCCTTTCCATACTTCTGGGGGTTTACTTTCCCATGCAGCTTGGGGCAAGCTGAAATACAATTTAAGCTCCTTGCCCTTACCCGTTTTTCTTGAGCAGACATTGTGTTTTCAATATTAATGTCAAACAACGCCTCCTTCACCATTATTGGTGATAAATACATTTATTTAAACCTAGGTAGACCCCTAGGAACGAAGCTTTTACTAGGATTTTGTTTTGCTGGAACAACTGAAATCTTTTATTCGAAATCCTCACAAGCGCCTCATTTGCTCGCTTTCCGTCTTCTGTCTCCATGTTTAATTTTTCAATTTTGTTCGCTATCAGATTTATTAAGGGAATCGTCAAGCTGACAGTGACATACTGCTCATTCTTCTGAAGAATTCAGCATTTCGGAAAGTCCCTTAAGGCGTTCAAATTTATTAATCAAAATAACTGCGACTTTGTTGGCTAATTTCAGGAATGATTGCACGAGTTCCACCGGGTGTCTACATTTTGAATCAGAGTTTTTATTTTTCCTTACGGAGTGCCCTCATCGGTTTGCGTCTTTCTCAAAAGGTCCATCATTGCCGTACTGTGCTTAAAGTGCATAACGATTCGCTTGATTTTATCCAATATTTTATTCAAATATTGGAAAACGACTGTATTTCCTTAATACAATCATCTACTACCGAGTTGATACTGTGTGCGAAGCACGGCACATGCTTTCCGGGCCCCACGAAAAGTTTGGCAGCGCACTTCATATAACTAGCGCTGTCAGTAGTGAGAGTTGTCCACTTCAGACGGTTAATACCACACTCTAAACTACATTATTCTAATAATGTAGTAATATAATCACTGGTATGGGACTATATTGAACACAAAAAGTATCTTATAAAATATTTCTTGTTAAATAAATAAGAAACTAGTCACATATCGACAGAGCACAAGACAAACACGACAAGCAATGGACAACAAAACACATATAAAAAACAAATATTTAACTTTGGACAAACCTTTAAGGCATATCGAGTTCAACGTCTCTTCATAAAGAAAATTAGCTGTGACTGTGAAAAATGAGCGACTAGAGTTTGGAATCGCAGGTGAACGCTACGTCCTCCACAGAACTCAAAATCTTAGTCAGTGCTCCTACACATCCAGTGTATTTCTCCTCAATCATTGTTGTTATCTGAAAATGGATATAAATTTATGATGATCTATCAAAATACATAAAACTTTTTTAATACTTGCCTTAGATCTGCAAGGCATTTTAAAATGCGGCACACATTTTTTCAGGAGCCCTTTTAATCCTTCCTTCTCTACACACCGCACTGGCATGTTATCTTTGCAAATCATAAAGACGATTGCGTCAGTAATTTCTTTGGTTATAAAACCATCATCTAAAATAAAAGCATAGATACGTTTTTATTTTTAAATTACACACAGGTTTTAAACACACTTACCTTTAAGCGCCTCAGCACTCTTATGGTGAGGACATTTTCCAAGTTTGTAGACAGCTAAGAAAAAAAATAAATTAATATATGTTGTGAGCAACGTGTATGTACGCGTTTGGCGGTCGATTTTCAGTAGAATCGTCGATTTTCAGTAAAATTTTCGACATGTACATGCGCACATTTTGCGAAAACATCATAATGCTTATTTTTAAGATGCGAAGACAAGTTAGAAGAGTTTCCACTTGTCTTAACAATTCAGTCGCAGAGTTTGCACTTTGCAGTCCCGTTTTTTATATCATTTTTTTTTTTTTTTTTTTTTTTTTCTTAAATCTTTATTGAGGCGTACGGGGAAATCTGGAAACATTTGTCCTTTTTCTCTATTGATTCAGCCTATTTGGGCGCGCCGGCTAGCTTCTGCTGGCCCTTGTTAAAGGAGATCGGGAAATGAGATCCATTGGTTGCCTTCTGTTGAGCCTCCCTGGTGGGCGAGATCTGTTTAGAGCGCTGGCAAGACGATTTCTGTGGCGCTCCAGCTTGTCATGGTATCGACTCGAGTGCTGGTTTATCTCGTTCAATACCGTCGCGAGTTTGAGGTCTCCGTGCAGGATGGTGTTTCGCATAAGCCACTCGCAGCCGGTGATGAGTCTTGCGACCTTATTTTGGATAGCCTGGATCCTTTTGATTTGGCTGCCAAGCCCCAGATTTGGCACCCGTACTTCCAGTTTGGTGCTATGATCTGTTTGAAAATTGTCAGCTTGTTGGAGAGTGACAGTTTACTGCGCGGGCAGAGTAGCCAGTAGTGCTTCGCCACCTTAGCACGTAAGCTTGTTCTGATGGCAGTCACATGCTTGGCAAATGTGAGTCTGCGGTCAAGCTGAACTCCAAGGTACTTTGCTGCGTTCGGCTGTGGTACGGGGGCTCCCTCGATATGGACGGTCGGTGGCGTTCTTCGCTTTAGAGTAAAATGATTAAATGTTTAGCGACCCGAATTTTACAATTTTTAAAGTAGTGTCCTCGGCACCCTGCTTTACTGCCTGTATAGCCACGATATGCCGCAGTCAGACGTAAGCCTATACAGGAAATCTATGTTGGCCACATTTGCCGATGACGTGTGCGTCACCTACATGTCCCGATGCGAGCACGACGCAGCCGATGGTATCCAGGACTTTGCATATCGGTTCTCGGTATCGGCAAAGCGTTGGAACATCGGCATTAATAGCAGGAAATCCACCAACGTTTGCTATACTCTAAAGCGAAGAGACAAATCGCGTTAGGAAAATCGTGCACTATAAGTCAAAATGTAAAAAGCAGAAGAAAATTAATAATAGTAAATACGATAATTCCAGACAACCCGAAGAGAGTTAAGCGATGCCACATACTTCCCGTATTACTTATTTGTATGATACCCCTTATCACCATGGTCCAATCAAGTAATAAAGAAGTAAGCCCACTCAGTGCCAAGAATGGATACCTTATATTCCAAACAGGAACAATAGAAATTCCGATAAGCTACGAATACCATTACTTAAGCATAAACATAACGAAGACAATGCTAACATTTGAGAGCCTAGTAGAAGACGCAAATAATTTTTCAATCGTGCCACAAATTCAATATCTAGTTGAGAAACTAAAACGGGAAATCAATGGAATAAGAATCATTAAACGAAGTAAAAGAGGCCTTTTAAATGTAGTAGGAACAGCGTATAAATATTTATTTGACACATTAGACCAGAACGATAGGGATGAGTTGGAAAAAAATCAACAACCTTTCAGAAAATTCCGTGAAAACCCACGACTTAAACATGGTTATAGATGTAATCAACAGAGGAATAGACATTATTAACAAGCTCAGAATAGAGAAAGAAAAGAACCAACAGATCGCGATATTAATATTCAATTTACAACAATTCACAGAATATATGGAAGATATCGAATTAGGAATGCAAGTAACTAGACTAGGAATCTTTAACACGAAACTATTAAAACATGATTATTTGACACAATTAAACTCAGAAAAAAATGATAATGATAAAAACATAAACTTGGCTTAAGACAGATACAAACGAGATATTAATTATTTCCCATGTTCCAAGCGAAATCACAAAAGTTCCAACCTTTCAAGTAGTGCCTTACCCAGACGAACAAGGTTACATTTTAACTGAGCAAATATTTGATAAGTTTTGTATTTTCAATAATCAAGTATACCATAAGGATACAGAGTTAGTAATATATGACAAATGTATAATTGGACTAATCAAACAAGAAGAAACTCAGTGTAAATACACTAAGACTCATAAAAATTTTCAGATCAATTACATAGAACCAAATATACTAATTACATGGAATCTACCAGAAACAGCTATCAATCAAGATTGTACTAACAACAATATTGTAATATCAGGAAATAACATTGTAAAGATTAAAAATTGTACAATCCAAATTGATGAATTCATAATTTCAAACAATCAAGCAGATTTTACGCAAACAATTTACATTACTAAGAATGTTACAAGATTAGAACCAATATCCCATATACTAACAAAGGAATTAATAAACGCTCATGTAAAACATTACAATATATTCCAAATTATATGCGTTACAACTTTCGGTGTTATGATAATAAGCTTAACCCTGTACCTAGCATATAAGTTCAAGAGTATCCCTAAGAAACTTATTGTAAAATATTCTAAACAAAACGAAGAAAATTCGACACCAGAACTCAATGTAAAAGAACACAGCCAACCCGAAAACAACATATTGATGTATCCAATTTTAACGACCTGAGGACAGGCCATAGTCATTGGTTGGGGGAGTGACATATCCTCAAGTCCCTTAGACTTAAGCATATGCCTACTGAGCATATACACAGTATAAGCAATACACCCCAATGTACCCAAGCAATAACAGATAAGAACCAATACAGGATGTTATTCAAACAAATCACCCACTGGTAGACTAAACAATCTTTGTCCATACCCCAAATAATTGTCACTTTCCCACGTTCAAAGTTCGGACTCGCAAACACAAAAGCAAAAGTTTTAAATTTCAATAAACAAAATCTTAAGAATCTAAGAGCACTTGTATCCAAGAGCGAATGCACTTGAATCCAAGAGAAATGCAGATAACTCCAAAGCTCCCTCTCTTCAAAGTCCATATATTGAAAAGCTCGAGGCCGAGGCTTGAACGTCAATCAATCTAGGTGTTCTCCAAGTGTTGTAATCATTCAGTTAATAAAAATTATATTTTTTTGACTTATGGAAATTACCAACATCTAATTATATATAAAACATAAAACATATATAAATGTTTTAATTTGTTTATTGGATTCCAAATTTAAACTTGGCATATCCATAAGCCTATTCATATGTTCAGAGAAAATTTGTCTTTTATTCCCAGGTGGCTTCATAATTTTCCCCAGAGCCAAGCAATAAATGAGTTACCACATTATTGGCTTCTCCTTTTAATGCTGATTTGAAGTAATTAAACTTGAGAGAACGACTGAGATCCTCTCTCGTATGAATGAGTTCTGTGAAGAGCTGATCACCAAAGAAAGTGGGTAATTGAATTTTAGGCAGAGTTGGTAACTCCTCTGCAATAACAACCGTCGACATTTCAGCATTCTTAGCTGTTCCACTGAGTCGACTATTTATGGCTGTTAAAATATTTTGCTTGGCAAACTCAAGTTCACTAATTTCATCCTCAAATAACCATTTCAGAATAAATATGGTTAAATATTTTATTCCAAAGAAATTCTATTTTGTTTTTTTTTTTATTTATGGAAATCTAGACTATTATCTATTAGTTTTGACGTCTCTTCTAGATATATTCTAAATAGCTCAACATTTCTACTTTCGACGCGTTGTCACTCGATATACCCTGCGACATACCCTGTGTATCCTGAATACCCGTTTTCTCAGGATTT
The DNA here is from genome assembly GCA_005876975.1 of Drosophila orena. Lineage (NCBI taxonomy): Eukaryota > Metazoa > Arthropoda > Insecta > Diptera > Drosophilidae > Drosophila > Drosophila orena. The sequence continues at coordinate 152,263 of VCKV01000328.1, read as the reverse complement.
GCTTTAAGGACTGGGTTATCTACGGAACTACCTTTATTATTTTCATATTTTATTTTTATCTGTGTCAACGCCATCATTATTACATCATACTGCTTGGTGTTAAAATATTCATGATCGACAATGCCGATCTTTAATAAATTGCTATGATTAGCAACGAATAATTTTCGCAGTTCTTTTAATTTAAAAAATTCTTTCTCACTTAAAATTGGTTTGATTTCCAACTTTCCAACTGGCGAAGCGTTCCTGAGTTGTGTCTTTGGCATTGTCGTTTGCGAGGCGTCGTAGGCGATGCGTCGTTGGCAGATTCCTGGTTTTTTCTTTCTTCTCTCTAGTTGACGTCGATGCTAACGATGATTTTGTGTTCTTTTTTTTTGAGTTGATAGCACTTCTTTTTTTTTTTGTGTCCGGTTAGTTAATTTGCACACTGTATATGCGCTTGTTAGGCACTTAGGCACCCTTGTTGGGGCACTTTGAAATTTATTATGCTTTTATGGCATTTATTTAATGCTTTTATTGCATTTACAAACTTTTGATACCGTTCATATAAGCACTTTTTTCACTTGCTGATGTATGGCCTCAAGCACGCCAAACCATAATTTATTATGGTTAAAAAGCAGCCCTTAGCTATTTAGACTATAAGGTGCTTGTAAGATTCTTGTGTATCTTTTTGCTTTTTTCATTTTATACTCTGTGCCTTACCTTTGGTACGGGGAAACAAGAGTTAATTATTTTTGCTACCTTTAGCTGCAACTTTGCAACGCTTAAAGGAACTGGCCTTTCTTTGAGTCCCTTACCATAGAGGGGGAAATTGCAAGGTCGAAGTTTTGATCTAAAGGCTTTGGAAAAGGCCTATGATATTACAGAGAGGTAGGCCTTTAGAGAGACGAAGCTTGTTGCTAGGTGGTCTGCGTATAATAGACTGTCTAGAACAGATGGGAAATGGGAAACCCTTTAAAATCCGAACTGGTTGTTGTGAATGAATCAAGCAATTACAATCAGTTGTTTGGGTATGAAGGTGGTGTATGGCGTGTATATGCTTTCAGGGATAAAGACCGCTTAGACGTTTAATGTTTGCCACATTCTCGAAGGGCCGATTTATGGTGTATTTGAGGGTGTTTCTTTTAACGATTTTCCATATATTGTTGTTTGATTTTTTTAGTAAAGATAGTTCTTGGCTCCATCACGGAATTGTACGGTGTGTTTTGTGGAATAGAAGTGTATACGCCTTGTATTAAAAATTTTTTATTGAGTGCAGCTTCTTTGCTGACGATACTGTTGCAGAGTTGGGTATTTAAGTTGAAATTTTATTGCTAAAAAGTTCCAAGTTTGCTTTTTTAAAGTTGAAAGAGGGTTTGGCAATCAAGGTTGGAGAGGAAGAGCGAGGAAACATTGAAATAAGGATTGAAAATTGTTTGCTACGATTAGTTTCAAGGGCTAGTTCGGCAGAGACAAGCGAAAGAAATGTATGCGTGAAGGTGTTGTGAGTTTAGAAGTGGGTAGAGGATTTGTCGTTCAGGAGAATATAATCTGAAAGGTCTATATATTTGGTGATGGAATTACCTTTTGAGTTGTCTCTAGGGGAACCACAGTAAGGATGCCAGCTTTTAAAATCTCCTAGGACAAGGCTGGGAACGGACGTTTTTGGAGGTTGTTAAGACGGAATTGATGGTTAGGTTAAATGTAGGCAAAAATTAAGGTAAAGTTAGTTTTGGAATTGTTTGTGGTGTGTGTGGGAGATAGATTTGTGCACTAAGATGGCTGTGCATTCGAACATAAGCTGCAGTATATGTTAAAATATATTCGAATGGGAAGGGATAATGCGTGAGATATGTGGCAATGATGTGTGGCTTAACCCTATTAATTAGTATTTTAAGTTTGGAGTAATTGATCCCATAAGGTTTAATGTTCCATTGCAATATTTGTAGCATTTAAATGGTTTAGTGAGGGTATGAATGGGTTGGTAAGATTAGTTAGTTTTAAAGTCGCAAGAGTCGCACGACGCGTCCCATGATTTGTTTTTGTTTTCGAGGTGGTAGTCGTCTCCGCTGTTGTAGCTAGATTTGTTGTTTTTACAAGTTTTGTATAAGTGGCCAAATCCAAAGCAGTTATTGGATGTAGTTTGCAAAGGAATAAACCTGCGGATTGAGGTTCTTTAATATCCAATCATTACGTATTCAGGGAGTACGTAAATGTCAATGTAACAAAAATTCGCCTTTAACAGAGAGCGGTCCTGAGCGGTCCTGAGCTCCGGGAAAAATATTAAAGAAAGTGGAAAAAATAATACATAATACTGATTCAGATAAGTTGCATATCAAATTTAAATTAATAAGCGCCATGAGTAATAAGCTCGAAAAAATGCAGCGATCCAAAGAATGAGCGTAGAAGCTTCATAAGTCAATGAAACGACTGTTACTCTTACTTCCCAACAAGCGACGTAGAAAACAAATCAACAATGAGCAAATCAATTGACCGTCGACAGCAAGAGTGAGCTCTTGTTCACCCACTCTGCTCCCTCAACTCCTACATCATGCCAAGCCCCACCATCTCCGGATGGGAGACGCTCCAACAACTAGCATGCTACAATTTCTGCTGTCGCAGCAAAAGCACCACCAACAACTAATTCAACTTCCAATATGGCGAATTTGTTGCAAACTGCTGTAGCGCAAAATACAAAAGCAGCAAAAACAGTCATCTTCGATAAGCAACAAATGGTACCGGTCATACAGGCCGGTATGGATCACTACATCCAGATTAAGCGTAACCTTAACGCACAAAACACAGTTGGCCGGAGATCAACCGTACCAACAAAAGCAACGAACAAACTTTCAATGATAACCGATTTTCCATCTTAGCAGAGGCGGAGAAAAACCAAACAAACCAAGCTGGGGCAAGAGACTCAAAAGAAACCAAAGCCTCCACCTATTTATATAATGGGGTGAGGAGTCTTAATACTCCCCACAAATCGAGGTGCAGCAGTGCTACCAACAGCGAAGAAGGCTGGAATGCAGAAGGAGTCAAGGGCAACCAAGTCAAACGGGAAATAATGGACCTTGGACCCGAGCAAAGCGGAGAGACCGTGAACTAATGGAACCGCTGTGGACCTTGGACTCAAGCTGGCCAAGGGCACAGAAGTCGAGGGTAACGGTGCGGACTTTGATCAAGCACAAAGAGGACGCAGCGTGAACTAACGTGACCTGGGTTGGACCTTGTACCCGAGCGGGCCGTGCACAAAAGGGGTAAATAACGGGATCCCCGCGGTATATAAAGGGGACTGCGCAGCTCGGGAGACAGTCAGCTAGACACGCGAAGAGCCGTACGTGCATGAGGATAGCCGGGACAGGCAGTCAGCTAGACACGCGAAGAGCCGTACGTGCAAAAGGATAATCAGGACAGTCAGTGCGAAAGTCGGAATACGCGAGATTGCGCAAAGAGATGTACCCCGGGACAAGCGAACAGTCCGTGAGAACGCGAGGGACGCAGGAGGACGATCCCTGCAAGTGTAGAATATGGTACCTAAGCCCCAAGCCTAACCACCGTCAAGGACGCCGCAGGACGTAAGACGAACAAACAAAGTCTCTAGCTTTTGCAATTCGTAGCGAGCAGAACTTAGAAAAATAGTTCTTTACAAGGGAAAAAAGCTCAAACGACCTGGTCAACAAAATTATTGCGCTGGTCGGTGACGTAAATTAATATGTTGTTCCGCTTATTGAAAGGAACATACACCAAACCAAGAAGTACTTCCAAACTGTGTCTAAATACCTGGAGGAAACAAAAAATAACTTTTACACCCATCAACTAAAAACACTAAAAAAAAAAGTACTAAAAGCAATCGAACCTGACGTCGTCTACTCTGAGATTTAAGAAGCAACATAATAAACAAAAAACAAAACGCCTCAACCGCTTTCAAGATCGAGCTCGAACCAGATAGCAAAGCCCTAAAGAAAACCAAAGTGCACCGGATCTACAAGCTGCAGTTCTTATTGCTTCGAAGGATCACCGTGGAAAACCACACAAACGCAACGGTCCTGTACAATGAACAAACTGCCAGGAGTATGGACACACTAAGATATACTACACACATCGCTAAGTCTGCGGAGACTTTCACAACTCCGTAAACTGTCCCGCTACCAAAGAAGATGCTCGCTCATTAAATACGACATTTTTCAGCGTCCTTCAAGAAACTTTTTTTTTAATGAACTTAACTGAAATCAATTTTAAAGCAACTGAATAAGGGGAATACACGCTTGTAAGGTGCTAATTTTTTATTAAAGCATGCGTTTTTCATTAAAAGCATCAGATTGAAGTCCTTTAATATATAGAAATGGAATCAGCAAATAGGATTATGATTTTAAGATTATTTTTAAGACTTTGCTATTAATTACCGTCCTTATAATAATAGTATAATAAAACTTTTCTGTATTATTGTATTTTAAGAAATAATGTAGGAGGTGTTGTATTTCTATATTGTGAACGCTCAACAAAACTCCGATGCGTCTCTTAAAATTCTTATTTTACTTTATTCAACTCGTCTCACCAAGAACTCGACTTTTACTTATGCTCTCCAATATCTCTATGTATGCGTGAGAGCTAGGTGTACACTTTTATCTCTTAATGCTAACTTATTAGTAAGAGCAAGATGACAATATGGTTCTTACTCATAACGGGGATTTGATCTTGCGCTTCTGTTTGCCACCATGGGCTTCATACCTCAACCTAAGCTAATACATGGTGCATACATGGTACTGTGAGCCTTAAGAGTATTTATCTCACCACAACTCGGGCATCCTGACTAGATGATCCCCCTATCTATACATATGTACATTCTACATATATTTGTGTTATTATTAACAGTGTTTAATTGTGTGCTCGTTTGTTTTTCTTTGAAATCGGGTATGGACCTCTACTTTTTGGAATCAATTTTCTAGATTGCCTGCTGTGCTGTCGAAATTCTTCAGGTAGAAGGAAGTGTTTCTGACCATATAAAGTATATTAACTGGTTATCAGGTTTTTTTCCATTTTCTTATTAGTCTTTCAAATTTCTATCAATTTGCCAAATACGCGATTCAAAAATTATTTAATATTTAAAATATTTTTTTTCTGCGTTTTCTATCGATATTCCAGAAAATCATGAAATATTTCGTTTGCACTAGCTGAATAATAGGTATCTGATAGTCGGTGAACTCGACTATAGTTTTAATTTAATGATCAGTAAAAGGGCTGACATTCGCACACCATATTTTCTTAGCCTTACCCAATGGACTTCAGGGATTTTGCCAACGCAAACTAAAGCAGTTTCTAGCAGATTACACCATCATTGCACCGAATACAATTCTAACATCAGAAGACGTAGATCTAGCGTACCCCGATTTTAACAATCCCTATTTATCTAACAACGAATGCTTCACAAGAAACTCGTCCAATATCTGGAATCTCCAGAACTATCCGGGAACAAGAAATACATTTCGCCACCATTGAGCGGGATCTCCTAGCCTTTGTATTGATACTTGAGAATTAGGGAAATTAGTTGTACAGAGTATTAAATATTTATACTGACCATCATCCTATGACATACGCAGTATCCGATAAAAATACGAATGCCCTAATAAATCGATGGAAATCTTTTATTGATGACCATAAAGCATACATTTTCTAAAAACTAGACAGACAAAAGACATAAAATATATACATATAATACAAGACCAAGCAAATTCAATAAACGGCACTATATACGATTAATAAAAGATATATTTGTCCAAAACGATTTTAATTTTATAATTATCCAAAGAAATTCCAAATTAGTATTTCATCAAATAAAGTGAATATAAAAATAAAGTGAAAATAAAGTAAATAACAAAGTTGATGAATATCAACGGGAAAATAGTCTTTTATTTACATATACTTAATATATAATATTTACTATACTAATATTCATGAATTAGTGAAAAATAGTTATATATTTACTTTTGAAAACTGTATATAATAGGCATGGATGCACGCCTATTCAAATTAAATTACTGCGATTTGGATATTTTTGCGAGCTGGAACTTATTCAATTTAACAATTCTTTGGAAAATATTGAATTAATATGCGAGCCAATACTAAGTCTATTTAATCTAGTAGAGAATAAAATTTCTTGCCTTCTTTTACTTATTTCGCCTTACTCTTAGGCGGTTTCAAAATCGAATTGAAACCGTTTACCTTATCTCTGGAATCTTCACAGTTCCCCCATATATGGAAGGAGTCCTTTGTGATCCCTCTCCATAAAAAGGTAACAAATCGGATGCAAGCAATTACAGAGGAATCTCTAAATTGTCGACAATCCCTAAGCTTTTTGAAAATGTTATTACTCCTCGTTTGCAGCACCTTTTTAAGTCAATTATATCACAGTGTCAGTACGCTTTTATGAAACGCAGGTCAACAACCCACTAACCTTTTGGAGCTAACTTCTTTCGTAATACAGGGCTTCAAAGATAATATTTAAAGAGATATTATGTACACTGACTTTTGTTGATCTTCTAAATTGGATTTTAAGTTATCTTAATGGCAGGACGCAACGGGTCCTCTTTAAAAATTCTCTTTTTTGTATTCTCCGACTCACATCCGGCGTCCCACAAGGAAGCCACTTTGCTCCGCTCCTTTTTAATTTATTTATTAACGACCTTCCTTTGGTTATTAAACATTCGCGTGTACTTACGTATGTACGCAGACGATGTTAAATTATATAATATATAATATTAATATATATAATTATAATATAAACACATTTTTTGCCATTCGGACTTTCAATCCGATCTTGCAAGCTTTCAAATAAGGTGCCGTGATAACGTACTAAGCTTAAAAGGCTCCAAGTGTAAAGTTATGACCTTTTGTTGCATCAACCCTAAAATTTTCGTGCCAAATTTCGTCTATTGTCAATAAGGCCAGGGGTGTGCTGGGTTTTATAAAAAGGTAGTCAAAGAAATTTAATAATCCGTACATGGCCAAAACCATATTCATTTCGCTATAGTCCGTCCGATTCTTGAGTATGGATCAATACATATATGCATGTATAAATCAATACAAAAAAAACTTTTTACTGTTTGTCTTACGGCGCATAAATTGGGATGCAAACCTTATATTACCTCTTTATTCCAGTATACTAATACTAAGGTAAATTTACCTTCCTAACCGTAGAACAGTTGGAACAGTCTTTATTTGTAATCTGATTCTTGGTAAAGTTAACAGTCCCGACTTGGTTAGTCGCCTTAACTTCTATGTTCCAAGCAGATTCACTTAAAACTACTCACCCCTAAATTTAAATCATTGTAGATCTGACTGAAGGGTGCATGACCCGTATAGAGTATTATGTTCTGACTATAATAGATTTTATCCTATTATTTATAGTCCTGACTCTCTGCCGCTCTTAAAGCGCTCAGTACAAACTTTTTTAACAGATAATTTGGCTGGTGGTGTGGGCGTGTGGCTTGGGTGATAAAATAAAATGCTCACAATTTAGGGATGCCTCGGTAATTGCCTGCATCTAATTTCTTACATTTTTATGTAGAGGGAACACAAAGGAGCGAGCACTTAAATATTAAGAAAGTCTAGACTGAGAACCGGTATCTGTAAATATTGTATAAAGTCTGGACTTTACATTGCTTAAGTGTGTCACCTCTTTATTAATCCTAGGAGGTTTATTAGAGATAGGCGGATGTACGACGGAACACAAGTGTTAAAAACTGATTTAATTGGCGCAGGAAAAATATGTAATGAACTCTCCATAATGTCCCAAGCGTAAAGATCGCCCAATTAAAGCCAGATATAAAATAATTATTTAGCCTCAGGTTGAGTATGATCTGCTACTCTGGACAGAAATATGACAAGGATAAGCATTGTATAGGGAGAAGGATATTGTAAAGATGCTGCAACATAAGCAAAGGGATACATTTGTTGAGTTGATATTTCAAACTGAATTTTATTTCTCTAAATCCTGCTTAGGTAGCTAATATGAAATCTACATGTTCTAATATTACTCTAACTAGACCAACGCAGTGGCCATGTGTTCCCAAAACATGGGAACGGATTGTAATTGCGGGAATTTTCCACTGATACGACCGCTTGCATCGTTCTTTAAGCGATGAACCCACGCAGGAGTTCGTGGTATTTTTATCTCTAACGCTCAAGCGTTGTTTATTTTTAAATAAAGGCAGACCCATGTTTGACAATACATGTGCTGCAGCGGTCCAATCGTTTGACGTACAATATAAATACATATAATGTTATGTATATCCCTGTTCATGTGTGAACATTCTGCCAAAGGGCCAGCAAGGCTAGGCTCATATCTTAAAATTTACAGTTAAAGGTTAGACTAAATTTATTTTTTTTTTTACTTTTCCCCTTTAATATCCTAAGGCAACATTTTTCTTTTAATAGTGGACCGTATTATTTATTATTATAATATAACTTTATTCTTTATTTTTGTTTTATCTTAATTGTTAACTTTTATAGTGCTGGCAATGGTTATTGCCTGCACTCGTTGTCTAACAGCAAATTCCCGTAGGAAATATATTATTAAGATTACCATGATTATTAAAGCAATAATTAAACCAGCATGTCCGGAAATATGATGGAAATCTAAGTTTTTCAATTTGTAATGTTGTTCTTTCATATATATAGTTTCATTATTCACTCGTTCGAATTCTGCAGTATGATTTAATATTGACAATTTCAGCGGATCCTAAATAATCTTCGGAACTTTACTAACTTCTTCTATATAAGGTGTTGATAGCGCTTCTTCGCCTTCGGACTGAATATTATATTAATTAATTAATATTAAAATTTTATCTTCGTTTCTTTTTCAACAAATTAGTAGTTGAATCAACCACTGATGTTTGTTTTTGAATTAGTTTATCAAGGTTGTTCTGGTTATCTAATAAATTCTTCATGTTTTCTTCTAATCGCTCTCTGTCATCTTCATCCATTATACCAAATAAAATATGGAACAATGAACCCATAAATTCTAACTGAGCACGTTTGCTTCTGGATCTAGACTGCATAATAAACAATTTATTGTTTTCTTCAAGTTCCACTAACTGACCTTGCATATTATCTATAACCAAACTACATTGCTCTTCAAAGCTATGTAGCCTTTCGCAAACCTTTCTCATATCCCTTATAAGCGCCCTTCCTTTTGTAATCATTTTAAAATATGGATCCATTTTATAATAGATCACCAATCTTTCCTCATTTTTTGGATATGTCTCCACCTTTCCGAATTTCCGATTCCTTGATCCTCCATCGGTTCGACTATTTCTAAGGGCGGTCTTCCAACCAGAAAATGACCTGGCGTTAAAGCTTCTTGTTGTTCCATCTCATTAACTATAGTGTTTAGTGTTCAAACATGCTTCTATTTGACATAAAAGGGTTGACATTTCTTCATATGTCAAAATATTGTCGCCGATTATACGCTTTAAATGGTATTTCATTGACTTGACCTCAGCTTCCCAAATACCTCTGAAGTGAGGTCCTGCCGGCGGAATTGAATGCCAATCAATCCTATCCTTCTCCAGCTGCGCTGCAATCGCTAAATTTTCCTGGATGGCAAAAAATACTTCTTGATCTAATTTCCTAGCAGCTCCTACAAAATTTGTTCCGTTATCTGAATATATATTGGTACATTTCCCTCGTCTAGCAACGAATTATCTGAGGGCAGCTAAAAATGCGTCAGAAGTTAGATCGGTTACCATTTGTAAATGTAAGGCTTTGGTGGCCATACAAACAAATACGGCAACGTATCCTTTAAATGTTTTTTGTCCGCGATTTTTCGAACACCTAAGAAAATAAGGACCTGCGTAATCTAATCCCGTATTTAAGAATGGAAATGCCATAGTAACTCGATATTTTGGTAAATTTCCCATTATTTGCTTAGCTGTATTTTGTCTATATCTTGCACACTTGACGCATTCTCTTAAATACTTCTTCAACGAATTTCTTAACCCAAACATCCAATACTTTCTTTGAATACAATTACGCATAAGGTTTATTCCTCCATGTAAGGTTTCCTTATGACCATATTTATTTATCATGTAAGATATATGACATTTATCTAAAATAATTGGATGTTTAAGTTCGAATTCTGCATCGGAGTTTTGTAGTCTTCCTCCTACTCTGAGGAGTCCATCCTTATCCAGAAACGGATTCAGTGACAATATTCTGTTAGTTGTACTGATTTCTTTGTTGTTTTGCAAACACTTTATCTCTAGGCTGAATTGAAGTTTTTGTTGCTTTTTTATGACTATCCTTTCAGCTAACTTTAATTATTTTACCTGAAGGTAGGAAGGATACGATTACTTTTGTGTTTTTATTTTAATAAATCTGATATTGTAGGCTATAATACGTATTAGTTTTTTAAAGCAGGAATACCTCTCCAACAAATTGCAAATTTTATTTTTTAATTTTTTTTTTTATTTATTTATTATTTTATTATTGTATTTATAATTTTCGTTTCCTCTTTCAATTGCTGCCGAGGTCAATACTCTTTTGCATTAACTAGCCAATTTGGACCTTTCCACTACGTATGGTCTTTTGCATCAGCTTTTGAATCATTTCCCTAGTTGTTAAATCAGCTGGATTGTCTTTAGACCTTACATGATTCCATTCAGTGTTGGCTAGTTTTCGAATGTCATCTTCTGAATGTCTTCGTCTGATAAAGTTAACCTTACTTTTGCCACTCTTGATCCATGCTAAAGTGATAGTGGAATCACTCAAAGAATGAATGTCTACCTTACTGGTTAATTACTCCTTTATTCTTTGGATCAGCAGGGTTAACAAATGAGCGACACACAGTTCTAGTTTAGGGATAGTTTTTCTATTTTTTGATTGACTCTACTTTGGCTAGCTTTTATAGTTACAGCATCTGCTACTTAAGCATACACTACTGCAGCATTGCTTTTTCTGAGGCATCAGCAAATCCATGTAGCTGAATAAGTTTGCTATTTTTAGAATTAATTCATCTTTGAAAATATAATAAATTTTCCTTATATGCTTCCCAGTATTTAAAATCTTCTGCTGCTAATTCCTGATCCCATTCACTTTTGCTGGATCGTATATTTTAGACAATATCGATAGTACTATCCTTTTGTTTGTCAATTTGAATGACCCGCAACTTACTTTAAGCTTAAATAAATCCTTTTGTGGTTCCCATTGAAGTCTAAGAGTTTTAACACTCTCATTTTCAATAATACTAAGAACCTTGTTATCCCCAGTATCTTCTACTGTTGATAATATTTCTGAATTATTAGATATCCATTTTCTTAAATTTTGTACTACTTTTTGTAATTCCTTTGAGATTAGTTGGACAACATTTTTGGCGTCTTCTACAGAATCGGCTCCAGTCAATAGGTCGTCCATGTAAAAATCGTTCCTTATTATTTCACTTATATTTTTTTTTTGACATTTATTTGCTATGTCCACCAGAACCCTAGTAGCTAAGTAGGGTGCAGATGCCGTACCATAAGTGACTGTTGTTAGTTCATAATTTTTAATTTTTTGTTTTGGAGAATTTCTCCATAAAATATATTGATATTTTTTTGTCATTTTCATTTATTTTAATCTGACGGTACATTTTTTCAATGTCCGCAGAAACACATTATGTCGTTCAACCTTTTATTATTTGAAGTTTTTGCTGAAGCATCAGAAACTACTCTCAGCTTGGTCGTCAGACTTGAATCTCTGATAACAGCCTGGTGTGGTAAAAAATACTTACCATCATTAGTTACTTTGACCATGTGTCCTAACTTGATATATTCTTTCATAAATTTACAATAATCAGCCTTAAGTTTTTTATTATTTTTTAATTTCTTCTCAAAATTTATAAAACGAGGCATTGCTTGCTTCTTTGAATCTCCTAAGGTGGCATCTTGTTTAAATGGGATAGACACAACGTATCGCCCATCTGCTTCTTTTGTTGTGGTTTTAATGAAATTATCTTCGCATAATCCCGTTTTCCTCAACTTCCCAATAGCGATCTTAATCTTTTAATACTATCGTTGTAGCTACAATAGTTTCCTTTCCTTTGGATTTTTTACATACAGAAACTATCCATCCGAAATCAGTTTTTTGACCAAGTAGACCTTCTATTTTTATAACTCCATTCTGCAGAATGTGAGTATATACGTCTGCTCCAATGATTAGATCAATACGAACAGGTTTATTAAAATCGGGGTCGGCTTATTTAAAACTCTTCCATTTTTTCTGATCAACATTAATTGTGCTGACTGGAAGCGCTTTCAATTTCCAAATTTTTTGGAGAATTTTTTATTGAAATTATTGCTTTGTGCTTGGAGATGCACGTTCCTGTGGAAAATACTCCACTTATTTCCGTATGTAAACCAAATTTTTTCAATTTTAGAATCTGTGCAGACTCTTCTGAAATGATTGTGCTATGAGAACCGCTATCAATCAAAGCTCTTAATTTTTGAAAACCTCCATTTCCTGACTTCACTTGAATCAATGCCGTGGCTAACAAGGCTTGCCCTGTTGTTCTACACGTATTCACTTTTTCTGGATTATTACCTGTAAGGTGAAGTAAAGTTTGGTGAGGTTTCCGACAAATCGAACAGAGCTGCTCGCTTGTACATTTTTATTAAACGGATGCTTCAGACATCTTAGGCAAATCCGATTTTTTCTTACCTAGTCAAGCCGATCTGCTGGATTCATTATTTTAAATTTATGACAATGAATTAAATAATGCCCGGGAGTTTACAATATACACAATCGTTAATTTTTGTTAATGTTCGTGTTAATCATTTTCTTTACAGGGTTAACTTCCTGTGAAAATGAAGATATTAAGATCCAAACTTAAGCTTGGTATATCCATAAGCCTATTCATATGTTCAGAACAAATTTGTCTTTTATTCTCATAATGCTTAGTTAAAAATTCCCAGGTGGCTTCATAATTTTCCCCAGAGCCAAGCAATAAATGAGTTACCACATTCCTGGCTTCTCCTTTTTATGCTGATTTGAGGTAATTAAACTTGAGAGAAGGACTGAGATCCTCTCCCGTAAGAATGAGTTCTGTGAAGAGCTCATTAAAAAGATCCCATTCTTTGGAATCACTAAAGAAAGGGGTTTCTGAATTATAGGCAGGGTTGGTAAATCCTCTGCCTTAACAACCGTCGACACTTCAGCTTTCTTAGCTGCTCCACTGAGTCGACTATTTATGGCTGTTAAAATATTTTGCTTGTCAAACTCAAGTTCACTAATTTCATCCTCAAATATCGAACTTTAAAAATAAATATGTTTAAATATTTTATTACAAAGAAATTCTATTTTGTTTTTTCATATATTAAGAAAATCTAGACTATTATCTATTAGTTTTGACGTATCTTCTAAATATCCCAACATTTCTACAGAATGCCGTTGTCACTCGACTTACCCTGCGACATACCCTGTGTCTCCTGAATACCCATTTTCTCAGGATTTGCTTTAGGGACACTGGGTTGTCTTAGGAACTATATTTATTCTTTTCATATTTTATTTTTATTTGTGTCAACGCCATCATTATTACATCATACTGCTTGGTGTTAAAATATTCATGATCGAAAATGACGATCTTTAATAAATTGCTATGATTGGCAACGAATAATTTTTGCAGTTCTTCTAATTTAAAAAATTCTTTCTCACTTAAAATTGGTTTTATTTCCAACTTTCTTATTTCCAAAATAATTTCGGACTGTTTTTTAGAAACTTTATCGTTTTTTCTGACATCATAATGATCTTTTTTTGTATAATATTGAAGTAAATTAAAAAAAAAAAAATTTTAGCTTTATTTTGGCGATGGCGACACAACTCATCGTTGGCGTTGTCGTTTGCGAGGCGTCGTTGGCGATGCGTCGTTGGCAGGTTCCTGGTTTTTTCTTCCTTCTCTCTATTTGACGTCGATGCTAAAGATGATTTTGTGTTTTCTTCTTTCTTTTTTTTCACGTATATATATTTTTTTTTTGAATTGTCCGGTTAGTCATTTGCACACTCTATTTTGTGCACTTTTTTCCCTTACCATAGATGGGGAAACTGCAAAGTCGAAGTTTTTATTTTTTCGAAGGCTCGATTGACCAAAATATAAAGAGGCTGCAACATTAGCAAACGTCTACATTTGTTGAGTTCATATTTCAAACTGAATTTTATTTCCCTAAATCCTGCTTAGGTAGCTAATATAAAATTTACATGTTCTAATCTTATCTCTAACTAGACCAACGCAGTGGCCATTTGTTCCCTTAACATGGGAACGGATTGTAAGTGCGGGAATTTTCCACTGCACGGCTTTCCTTATCTACAAGAAAATGCGATACGACCGTTTGGATCGTTGTTTAAGCGATGAACCCACGTCGGAGTTCGTGGTATTGTTCCAGAATCTCTAACGCTCAAGAGTTGTTTATTTTTAAATATAGGCAGACCCATGTTTGACAATACATGTGCTGCAGCGGTCCAATCGTTTTACGTACAATATATATACATATAATATTATATGTATATCCGTGTTCATGTGTGAACACTGTGGCAAAGCTAAACGATAGCAGAGTCAATGGTGGAATTTGACCCTCCGTTTCTCGACCCCAACCCGACCATAATCTTCTCGATATAATTTCCAGGATTCCCTAAAGAAATTATTATGTAATGTTACGTCTGCCGATTGCTTTCCAGGCTACAGCCTCGGTTGGAAATAGAATATACTGTGTCAGACAACTATACAGTATTGTGTTTCAGGACGTATAGTTGGATGTAAAGCTCCCACTTTCGAATTGTTTTAACCCCAAGTTGATTCAAAATAAAACAAAGATTTTTTACTTTGTGTGCACAGGCCACTACTACCACTTATTATGTATAAGAGTTTATAATGGAATCGTATTCTGGTAAACTGCTGTGTTTTATTGTTATGCTGTTTTATTTATTCAGGCTATTTTGTTTAATATCCTTAACATGAAAAACGCCCATTTCTCTACCGTTTTTACTCGTTTCATAATACGCTGAACTGAGTTTTCTGATTACAGTTGCTGTGAGGAACACTTAAGCTAATAATGGCTGAACTGATCTCCGATGTTAAATTGGATGTTTATACTCCTCAAGTTGTATATTGCAGCGTTATCCTCATGTGCCCTCGTAGTTTTAATCTTAGATTCATATATAGCCAATAGTAAGGCATTAGGATAAAGTAACCTACTGTCATCTAATAGTAGATTAAGATTTCGCAACAATTTATATTCCTTGCTACACAAAATTATGTGTTGGCCGAAGGTTGGGATGTAAGGTGAAAGTCCAGTAGTCGTTATCGATAGCTTCGTTTATCTCGTAAAATCTTTGATTCCAGGTTGTATAACCATTATATGTCAAGATATTTTCAAGGAATTTTTTTTTTTTGCCTGCTTGCTATCCTTCACATATTCACGAATTTTAACTAGCATCTAGCTTGCTGTAGAATGCTGTGAACTAATTCACAGGGTATTATTAATTTTCATGAACTGTCTAGTTCTGAGACGGTATGTTCCGCTGAGCCTTAGAGAGTTTAACGGACATGTAACCAACAGGTATCTCGAGCCCCTCTACATTTTATTAGGATAGAACACATCCAAAATAACGATTTCTGTTTCTTAAGCATCTCGGTCAGTGAATGACCCACAGAAGCATAATTGTCAAGCAAATGCCTATACCATCCAGTTAATCCCAGGAAACGAAGAAGTTGTTTGACTGTAGTAGGAAGTGATAACTCGTTTATCGGCATATTTTTAACGGATCTGTTCTTATCTGAAAATCAGAAATTAGAAAACAGTGATATTAATTTTTTATATAGAATTTAAATTGTCCGACATTTATAGTTTCCTCAAACAAAAAGCGATTTCCTCAATCAGAACCAGAATGTGTGAGTCAAAACCAGTCGAGTACTAACAATATTCTTCCGGAATTTCCGTAAACGAAAAAATTATCTTTTGCGATTATTTTTAAATTGAATAGTATATAAATTATCAAATATCCGATATCACGCTTTTGATTTATTAATCAAATAATTAATTTATGTGAAAAGATAAAAGTCGGGGTATAATTTCTCACTTATCTGCTGATTTATTTACACTAGAGGAAAAGCTCTGGATGCTACATTGATCCTGACTGGGTAAGGATGTGTCTACAGTTATTTGACACATCCTTCGACCGGTTTTCCGAAGGATTACACTTACAACAACTCGATTTATAAATATTCTTGGTTCAAGACTCCATACAATTGTCCCATCTGTGACCAAATTTATCGGTAATATCAACTTCATACACTGAGCATTTACTATAGTGATTTAAAACAATATTGTTTTCATAATTAATTTAGCTTCTTAAGAGATTTTTGAGAGTTAATGCTTCATGAACATCTTTTCACCCCGGAAAAACTCTGTAACGACATAGACTGGCTTAAGAAATTTTGTGATGGAAAATCAAAATATGGTATACATACGACAACCGAATACTTGCCAATGGAACCGTGCTCCAAGCCTAAAGTCGTAGGCAATGAAAATTATGAGAAATTATTATAATTTAAATACTCATAGAGTAAAAGGGTATACTAGATAAGTTGAAAGGTATGTAACAGGCAGAGGGAAGCGTTTCTGACCATATAAAGTATATATATTCTTGATCAGGATCAATAGCCGAGTCGAACTGGCCATGTCCGTTTGTCTATCCATCTGTCCGTCTGTTCGTATGGACGCTTCGATCTCAGGAAACTAGCTAGAATGTTAAGAGTAAGCATGCAGCTTCTAGAAACACAGACGCAGCGCAAGTTTTTAGTTCCCCGATTATGAGATACACCATACCACGCTAGTGGAAGTGCGAACGAGAAATTTCAACATTTTCTGCAATATCGGTAGAAATCGGGAAAATAAATAATAAAATTAAAAAAAAACTGTATATTTGGCAAAAAAATTTTCGGCAATCTATAGAAAGATAGAAGATATATATAAAAAAAATGAAAATATATCGGCACATTTTACAAAAGTATGTGCGTGACAGTATTGGTCGGTTTGTAGGCGAAGAAGTTGGCGTGTCAAAAAGTTTTTCGTCAAATCTGTAGAAATTTATAAATAATTTAAAAAAACTAAACGTGTGGGAGTGACCGTTTTGGGCGGTTTGTTTGCGCTGCGTCTATGTCACTGGGAGCTGCATGCTTAATCTACACATTTTAACATTTGTAGTTCCTGAGATTAAGGGATTCATACGGACAGACGGACATGGCTAGTTCGACTCGGCTATTGATCATGATCAAGAAGTATATACTTTATATGGTCGGAAACACTTCCTTCTGTCTGTTACATACCTTTCCACTTATTTAGTATACCCTTTTACTCTACGATTAACAGGTGTAAAAACTTAGAAGCAATACTTCATTTCTATCAAAACTGGTATATTTTTAATGAAAGGCAATTTAAATTTGTTTGTAGTTTCTAATAAAAAATATTTTTATAAATTCTAGCAAAGTTTTACAACAAACTGGCCTAGAACACTTTGGCTAGCAATCGACCAAAAGGGTATTCATCTACTGGAACATCGTTCAAGAAATATTTTATGTACTTACGGATATGATTCTATAATATCTTTTTCTCCAAACTTGAATTCATTAATGATATTTACAGGAACGGAAAAAAAGAAATCTAAAGTGATTTTAACCACACCCCAGGTAAGAAAATAAAAATATTTTCGTTGCAATTTTTGTTAAGTTGATTGAAGTTAATTAGAGTTCATTAAATTTAAAATGAAAACAAGATAGAATGCTATAGTCGAGTTCCCCGACTATCAGATACCTGTTACTCAGCTAGTTGCAGTCAAACGAGAATTTTCAAAATTTTTTGGAACAAACGTGCGCTGCGTCTATGTCTCTGGAAGCTGCATCGAGGCGTTCATACGGACGACGGACGGCCGGACATGCGGACATGGCCAGTTTGAAACGACTTATGATCCTGATCAAGAATATATATACTTTATATGGTCGGAAACGTTTCCTTCTGCCTGTTACAACGAATCTAGTATACCCTTTTACTCTACGAGTATCGGGCTTATACCCGATGTTTTTTCTGTTTTTTTCTTAGAAGTTTATTAAGGCGTACGGGGAAATCTGGGAACCCCTTTATGTACTTTTTCTCTATTGATACAGCCCATTTGGGCGCGCAGGCTAACTATAGTCTAGTTAGCTTTATCAACTTAACAATATTTTTACAATAACAAAATAATCACAGATAACAAATAATTTATGATGAAGGTCAGCTTCTGTTGGCCCTTGTCATATGAGATCGGGAAATGAGATCTCTTGGTTGCCTTCTGTTGAGCCTCCTTGGTGGGCGAGATCTGTTTAGAGCGCTGGCAAGTCGATTTCTGTGGCGCTCCAGCCTGTCATGGTATCGACTCGAGTGCTGGTTTATCTCGTCGAATACCGTCGCGAGTTTGAGGTCTCTGTGCAGGGTGGTGTTTCGCACAAACCACTCGCAGCCGGTGCTGAGTCTTGCGACCTTATTTTGGATAGTACTTCCAGTTTGGTGCTATGATCTGTTTGTAAATTGTCAGCTTGTTGGAGAGTGACAGTTTACTGCGTGAGCAGAGTAGTCAGTAGTGCTTTTCCACCTTAGCGCGTAAGGGTGTTCTGATGGCAGTCACATGCTTGGCAAGCAGGCTTGGTCTGCGGTCAAGCAGCACTCCAAGGTACTTTGCTGCGTTCGGCTGTGGTACGGGGGCTCCCTCGATATGGACGGTCGGTGGCGTTCTTCGCTTTAGAGTAAAGCAAACGTTGGTAGATTTACTGCTATTGATGCCGATGTTTCAACGCTTTGCCCATACCGAGAACCGATCTGCAAAGTCCTGGATACCATCGGCTGCGTCGTGCTCACATCGGGACCTGTATGTGACGCACACGTCATCGGCAAATGTGGCCAACATAGATTTAATGTATAGGCGTACATCTGGCTGCGGCATATCGTGGCTATACAGGCAGTAAATCAGGGGGCCGAGGACACTACCTTGCGAAACTCCAGCTACCACTTTATGTTCGGTGGAAAGTGCTGAATGGAAACGCACAGCGAATCGACTTCCTTCCAGGTACGATTTCAAAAACCCGAAATATGGAGCAGGTAACGATGTGCCACACTCGATCAAACGCTTCTCGAATGTCCAAGAAGAGGCTCTTGCAATATTCCTTATTGTCGTAGGCAGTCAGAATTTGCTCGACGACCCGATGGAGCTGCTCGACAGTACAGTGGCCAGCACCATGATCGTTACAAGCCGGGCAGCAAGCAGAATCTCAAACACCTTCGAAATTGAAGGGAGAAGACTGATCGGTCGGTAGGAGGCGGTCTTCCTTTCTGGCTTGCCAGGCTTGTGGATAATGGAGATTATCCCGAGCTTCCCCTGATGAGGGAAGTATTGCAACCTCACGATAGCATTAAAAACCAACGCTATGTAGAGTATCGAATGACTGGGCATTGCCTTCAATGTGGCGTTGCAGATAACGTCCTGTCCTGGTGGTCTGTTGTTACTCTGGTTCGCAATGACATCGGCTATGTCGCAAGGTTCAAACTTCGTGATTGGTGGATCCATTTGAAGCGCTTGGTTTAACTGCTCCTGAGTTTCTTCAACCTGTTGCAGGCTGGCAGCGAATACCTCCGCTTGTTCCAAGTCGGTCCGACACCATGTCCCGTTACTGTAGGCTAATGGCGCCTTCCTCGTGCAAAAACTTTTGATAGCACGCGTGACCTTCCAGGGTGAATGCGTCGCTTCACTTTCGACTCCAGTTTTGGAAAGCCTTTTGTCGAACCATTCGGATTTGTGCAACACCAACGCGCAACGGAGCCAACTCAGCGCTCTATTTCATTCCGTCTTGTCCAGCGGGTGGCGAGACCTCATACACCTAGTGCATAAGCGCCTCTTCTCAGCTATGAGTAGCAGGATCTAACTGGTTTTTGGGAGATTGCCGCGGGCTGCCGAGATATGCTGCGAGTTGCCAGTCTAGCTGCTGTTTTTATGTTGTTGGTGAACAGATCAATTGCATCATCAACGTCCTGTTCGGAGCTTAAGGCAGTGTTGAGGGGCAGATTGGACTCCAGCTGCGATTGGAATACCTCCTGGTTAGTGCGTATAGTGATTATCCGCTCTATTTTAGGGTAGCATATTGCCCCAGCATCCAGCGTAATTACCAGAGGCAGGTGGTCGGAGCTTAGCTCAACAACCGCACTTATGCTGGCGTGGATGCCCAGCACACCCCTTGCCAGTGCAAAATCAATGTAGCCTGGAGAGCCTCTACTGCCGTATGGGTATCATGTTGGTCCTCCTGTTGCTAGCGAGTTCACCTCGGAGTTTAGGACGAGATTCGCTAGCGCAAGGCCTCTTTGGTTGCTCTTTCCCGCACCCCAGAGCTAGTGGGACGCATTCCAATCGCCCGCAACGATGAATCTAGTCCGAAACTCTTCTAGAATGTCCTTGAACTCGTCCGTAGTCCATGCAATTCTCGGGGTCTCTGCGTCCTTGCAGTGTGTCTTACGATCACTTTTACCCGGTATCGCTATGGAAATCAGAGTGACCGAAGGGAAAATATCAAAAAAATATCAAAAAAAATATCGCAATATCGATATTTGGGCAAAAACAATATCACGATATAAATATAAAATTTCCAGAAAAAAATATTGATATATTTTGATATATTATCAACAACCCTATAATCAAGATGTAGATGATTGTCAGGTGTGTCGTGGCGTCATTGTGTATCACTGCAAAGTTTCATTCAGTTTTTAGTGTATTCAGGTGCAATTTCTGTAAGTTAAGTGGTTTTCCTACGGATATAAAATTTACCTCCTCGGCTTTGATCATCATTACTATGGTAGTAATGTCGGCATATCTCGCTCCGTTCGCAAAGATAGAACAGTTGCCATATCTTGCGATTGACGAGCCGCTCACTACTTAAGAAGTCACCCCACCTGGATAAAATCTGGACTAGGGAGACCAACCGATCTTCTTATCTGCCGGAGCCACTTAACTGGAGGACATCTGGACCATAAGGAAATACATGATTTGCATATGAAGTTGTTTAGCAATTTATAATATTTATTAGTACAAATAACTTGAAAGGCAAATATTATTTAGTTCAATGTTATATTCTAATTTGATATTTTTAAAAACCGCTTAGTTTTGTGTGGGTAATAAGGCGCGTTCCGTGCGTAATCCGTTTGCTTATGTAAAGTTCATATGTAAATTGTAGCTAATTCGAGCGGCGATTTGAACTAAAGAATATTAAAATAACTTCTTAAAAAAATAATAGTCACGGCATTAAATTTTAAATAATATTTTTTAAAGATCATATTACAACGAAATTCACCAAAACATTAATAAAATTCGTTTCTTAGATCAAAACTAGTTTCAGACCGAAAATCGTCTTCAAGGCACACATGCACACATTTTCGCTTACTGTTTTCGCTCACACAAGCAAGTGAATTCTATTTTTAGATTTTTATGCTCTTATCTTTACGCGAGCGGGGAAAGAGCACTTATTTCCGCCACCAAAAAAGTGGCTGGCATAGTGTCAATGTATGGCCATTACGCATCATTTTATTCTAGTGTCTTAGGTTCTACTACTGCTATCGTTGGGTAGCAGTGAGGCTAATTAAATTTAGTTTTTCGAATAATAGGGACTTGAGGTTCGTAAATCCTGATTGGTTTTGGAAGTTTCCGTATAAGTTTGAATAAATTTATGAAATTTGTGAAATTGGAATATTCCGAATTCGGCTCCTTGATCAAAGATTACCTTTTTGGGTACTCGAATCGGCAGAAGAAATTTTTGAATATTTTGTTGAAATTTACGTAGTTTTTATTGGGCAGTGGAAATTCATGTGCAAATCTGAAGAATTTTTCTATGATTGTCAGGTTGTAATTTTTATTGACCTTATGTAAGATGTCTAACGGTCCATTTAGGATTTAAGACAGTTTGTATGGTGGTTCTGGGGGTGCCTGTCACACTTGAAAATGAGGCAGGTCTCGCAGTCCGGAATTGCCTGTGTGATGAGACTTTTTAAATGGGGAATGTAGATTTTATTACTTGTAAGGCTTTACTTGATGAGCGATTCTATTTCGTTGTTTCTTGAGGATTCCTTAAGGAATTTCAAGCACCTGAGGATTTTGTAAGAACTTGTTCTTGCATTATTCCGAAAATTTTGTCGGTAGTGAGCACGGCCAAGCTTTTCTTTACGTCACAATACGACGTTACTTGCGACGTTTAAGAATGGAATCGTTAACGAGGGCTTTGCAAAATTCGAAGGCCTTGCGGAATTCCTTATCGATTATTACCCGCCTTCCACCTTTTAGTTGTTTCTCAGTGGCTTGTTAATTCGAGCGAAGTCTTTTATAAATTTTCTGTAATAACCTATGAGTGCCAGGAAGGACTTAATTTGTCTGTGTACCTTGTGGCAGGGTTTGATACCCTCCTGGTTGACCATGTGACCCAGGAAGTTTGCAAGCAGTCTCTGTTTTTCTTCTAAGCCTAAATGTACCGTCTGCATGTGGTCGGTTGGTCGTTCATGTTCCCTAGGCGGGAACAGCGTCAACCTCTATCGGTCGGTCTAGGTTACCTCCAAGAAGGAGTTATTTGGAGTTATTTGTTACCTCCAAGAAACTATGTCTGTCGACGACTGTGTAAAGGCCACCCCTGACGGTTAGGCCATTATTAATTCCCACGGAATTGCAAAAGAAATCTCCCTCTTTTATTTCCACAGGCAGCCTAACGCGATATTTGCTCTGATTTGTACGGAGCTCTTCCGTACCCCTGTTACCCTGCGTTATAATATTGTTTGAGGCAAAGGGTGTCTCGAATATTAATTTCTCGATGTTTATCTTTAATTTGTGCGTCCTAAGTAAGGAGTAAGGATGAAATTTGAAGAGTAGGTATAGGCAGAGTAGTTGCCCTTGTTCGGGTTAGTTCTTGTGGAACAGGTGTCGATGAGGAATTTAAGATGTTTAGAAAGGTCAATCAGAGTTATTTATACATTGCTAAGGGCTGAACCGTGTGTTTTTTTACTTAAGTGACTGACCGGCAAGGTCGGGGCTTTTGATTGGCGCCGGTCGTGTTTGTAACGGGTTTTGTGGCCCTGCCCTGAAATTGTCACAGCCCCTAGTGCCGTTGTTGCGGTACGCTTCCTCCAGATCTGTTCTGGTACGTTCCGTTGCGGTCAAAGTTGTGGGTAATCATTGGAACTGTTTTGTCTCTCGTACATAAAGCTTTGCTCTATTTGGCACCATTCGTGTGCCTGTTTGATAGTCAATGGGCCTCTAACCTATATGACCGTCCTGAGTGGGTCCAACTAAAAAGACGTTGAGACAGATTCCGTCATATAGGGCCTTTTTTGAAGCTGCACATTTGTTTAGGTAATTCTGAGGATTTAATGAAGTATTTATATGGTGTTCATAGTGGGGTTTAATAGGGTTCTAGCGTTGCCCATGGTCATTGCATTTGGCAACGGGATAGTATCCATATACCATATCCATATTGGACTCCCGAATCAATAATTAGTATTTCTTCTTCTCTTATTTACGGTAAGCTAGTGCTATTTCTAAGACCTAGTCGACGAAGGATTTCTTTGACATTTGCAAAATTATTAGCCTATTTGCGGGTAAAATTGTTTGTGCTCGTTTGAGGTCGCGCGAGCATAGTGTTTTTATTAATGAAACATTTATAATATTTATTGAGAGTGCTATGGTCAATGAGACCGTCTTTATAAATCATGACATGGTCCAGAAAAGGGCACCGGGAGTAGCTAACTCCCCTGTCGTGAATATCTCGATAAAACACGAGATCCTGAGCCTCCCATATCTTTACCGCTTTCGTGAACGGAATCTAGAAATTCGAAGAGGACGTCGACGGATACCGACTAAGACAGATGGCGCTAATTGCAGGAGCAATTTGCTGCGCTCTTATCTGCATCGGCCTAACCTGGCAGCGAGCAACAAGGGCCAAAAGATCCGTGGCCCAGTTGAAGGAAATTATTTCCCAAATAGGGTCGGCCAAAGACGGATTTAGTCTTAAGGGAGGACTAGTTAACTAAGTTAAACGGACCGATTGTATGCTCACTCGCAACGGCCAAATTGACCGGTTTGGCCAAGCGTTTGGCCGGAAGCTCTCACATGGCCGGCATAGCTCTGCATATTGGCAGGGGCCGCTGTGAAGCTTTTTATGTTAGCTTTTAAGTCCGTTTATTTTGGACATTCATATAAACAAGCTTAGAAACAACTTCGACAACCTGTCCGTAATATTTTATTTTACCATAGCTATCTGAGTCCTTAGACTAGTAGCCAAATGAAGGCAGTCATCTTCCCAACGTAATCGTCGTGCACGGAAGAGTACGAGAGACACCTGGAGATGCATCCACCAGCCAACCGGTAAACCTACCAGTGACTGCAGCGAGGGACCCCCTGCGGCACCAGCATTTATTTAATTTATATATAAAAAATATTGAAAATGTGATAATATATATAAAAAAAAAAAGAGAGAATGCTATAGCCGAGTTCCCCGACTATAAGAAGTGCAAAAGCGAAATTTCAAAATTTTCTGGAATATCTATAGATATTGGGAAAAATTAAAAATTAAATGAAAAAAAATTACAAATCTTTAGAAATTTACAAGATAAATTCAAAAATGAAAAAAATTTCACATTTTTCATAATTGTGGGCAAGACAGTTTTGGGCGTCGTGGGCGTTGCAAAAAGTTTTCGGCAAGTCTGTATAAATTTAAAAGATTTTTTAAAATCTAGTAAACCATTATACTCTACGAGTAACGGGTATGACTATTGAATATATGAAAAAATATACAGGTATATAAGTTATGGCAGTCCGAAGGACTACCTTAACGAGAACTGCATTTCCAAATAAAAGAAGATGAATTAATTTAAATATTTATTCAAAGCTTAGGTCGATAGAATATTCAAGAACTCTTCGTAGTCGGATCGCAGCCAGAATTGGACTAAATTCCCGCGCCCGTCGCCCGTATTTGGGATGCCTTTCGTTGACGTGATCTTCCTCCAGGATAATCATTACCAATATGATTTCCAGAGAACAGGAGTATATCAGTCTGCTTGATGTTGCGGATAGCCTTTTGATATTTTCCAGGCTAAAGTCGTGAACGTATTCTAAGGAAAGTTTGTACCTTGTTGCAGTTATTTTCGAGAGAACTGCCGGAATTGCCATTAGATGTGTTGTAGTGTGGCTGGTGTAATTCCTGCCCTTGACAGCGATGGTTTTGTTGGAGTATTGTATTATGTAAGATCCCTTCAAGTTGTAAGTTGTAAGTTGGGGCCGCTTATTGAACCATTAAAGTTTGTTAAGAAGATCGTGCCGTCGTCGACTGGCATGATGGTTTCTGCGTTGCTCATCAGGTAGCTACAAGTAGCGTGTCCTCCCTTAAGCAGTCTGGGAATGCAAGTGTCCTCCTTTAGTTTACGCAGGTCTTTTTCCTGGCATACCGTTGTATTGCCTATGGAGAGGCATTGCCGAGGACAATGTACGTTTCTTCGGCGGTCGTTGCCAATTTGTTGGCTTCCAATATTACCTGTTTTCCGTTCAATCACCGTTGGGTACAAGTATACAAGACGATATTTCTGCTCCGTTACCTTGGGCATGGCCACAATGTAAAGTAGGGCCGTCCCATTAGTTAGTATCGTAGGCCGAGAGAACTCTACTGCTTCCACTGCGTTCTGATAAGGAAGGTCTCTTACTTCCGACAGTATCATAGCCATTTCCTCGTGGTCCAACAGGTTTGTGTTGACCACGCCAGTTTTAGCTAATTGACAAGCTCGCGTGATCTCCGCTACCTGTGTGGCTAAGATCATAGCCTTGTGAAGTATAGCGGTGAAGAGATGAAAATCCCCATCTATGGCGTTGACCTTCCCATTAACCTCGTTTAGCTGCTGGAGCGACTGGTGTGTTGCGTCAAATAGCCTAGTGTTGATCCGTATTTGCTGATTGTTGTTCCTGGCTATATTATCCTGAGAGTTCAAAATAGCGTCCCAGTCTGCTGCATCTGGCGTGCCTGCTATCCATTTCCAGGCGGAGCCCAACCAATTGATGGCCCGACGGTTCCGATGCGATGAGCCGGTCAGCCGGACGAGACCCTCTGTTGCTTCCTGCAGATAGTGAGTCGTTATGGCAGTTATTCGTTGGTCGTTGAACATAGCCGCTTCTCCTTGAGTGGCCTCGACGATTCGTCGCGTCCTTTCCAAATCGATGAAATGCACCAACTTGAAGACTCCGGTTACTCTCCATACGTTGCCCTTTTGTAGCGGGACGACAGGTGAATCGTACTTGATTATGTGGATTGCTCCCACCTTGTGGATGAAGAGAAAACTTGGTTTTCGGTTTATTAAGATATTGTGGTATGATAAAAAAAATTGTTTGACGTTTAGTTTCAGATTTTACGTTAACCTCCCGTCGCAGGGTGAATAAATGGTGTATTTTGAATTAAAATTTTAACTTAACAATTTGTGTGTGGACATTATGACAGTTAGAAGTGCAATTCTAGTATTCTTAATTTATAAGTGTATGATTTTGTTATTAATTCCTAAGATCTGATTTGTGAAAAATTTTACCGGATCTGGTCTTGACAGTTATTCTTCTATCTTCCTGTACTGCCTCTGGCTTTTAGCGTTGTTTCTCTTTTGTTTTGATTTGCCTATTGGCTACGAAAATCTTGTCTCCCTGGTTGTGGGAAATGGGTTTTGTTCTAAGCTTATTCTTATAGAGATTAGTTGACTCCTGATTGAATGCGATGATACCTTTAACATCTTCCAAGGTTTGTTGTTTGAAATCAACCAACCCTTGGTAATTTATACTAGATGTTCTGTTGAAAAAAATGTCAACTGGTTTCCCATTAGTGACTGAGTGAACAGAGTTGTTGTATCTGTCCACTATTATGGGTACCAATTCTGTGTCTTTAAACGTCAGATATTCGGTTTTTAGACACCTATAGATTTCTAAAAAGGTGGGGTGTTGTACAACTTAATTCCCAGCGTTTGTAAATAATTGAGTACAGTTGGACATAGCAATCTCCTCTCATTGTCTGACACAATAGTTTTAGGGACTGAAACATTTTATAAAAAAGTGCCCCACAAGTTGACGTGTGATTTTTACGCAACCTGTGGCAGACTGGACAAAGAATGGTGTTGTTAAAGGAGTCGAACCGGCAGCGATTTTTGCGCTAAAAAAATTTTTATTTGCGCCGGTGTCATCTAGGAATTGTAACCTAGCCCCGTTTTGGGCAGCGATCATAGGCGCTCTAATCGGCAAGGGAAACGTGGCATGACTGGAGAGCGATTCTGTTGAGCGGGGTGATTGAATGAAGGAGTGTAAGTAGGCCTGACCGAGCGCCCCCTGAAGGTTACATTCTGTAGCTCCAAGCAAAAACTATATGCCTCTGGCAAATTCTTGGGACTACGTATCACCAACAATTTGAAAACATCGCCCTCGAGTCCTCTCACGAAGACATCTAAAGCTTTATCCCTATAGGTTTCTATCAAGGCGCTAACCACGTTTGGGGGATGATCGCCACTCTTCACCTTGTTAATAATAAGTGAAAAGTGACTATTTATCTCCATATAAAATTCCTCCAAGGCCTTATTACCCTGAGTCAACTGCGACAGTTGATACTCAAGAGTGCGAACATCTCTTTTGTCCGCGTAATGAAGTGCCAGAACTCGTTTGACTTCGGCCCAGTCGTCGTCTGGTACGCTATAAGAACAGAGGGCCAAATCGGCACTATCTCTTATCTTCTGTCTAATATGCAATGGACCTATACAAAGGCTTGTCTCTTACAATTTCATAGTCATTCAGAATCTATTGAGCCCTGTTGACCCACGACAAATACTCCTCCGATTGACCTTCGAATGGTTGTAATTCCTTCACACAATCGGGAAAAGTAGACGTTTCCCTTAGCTCGTACTCGGTACGTGGTTTAGTTAGGGGGATAGGCTGATTCGCCACCGGATTGCGCTGTTCATACTCATTTTCCAACGTATAAAGCCTATTTCTAACCTTCTTGACATCCTCCTTAATCCCCATAACCTGGTTTAACAGAGCTTTCAAAGAGTCATCAAACTTCCCTAAAGTAAGTAAGAACCGGTAATTAAAAATTTGAAATTTTCGATTTAAAATCAAAAAGTGTAATTTGTTGAATTTTTTGATACAATTTACAACTTTTTTCCTTACAAAACTTTTTCCAAAGAGAGTGCGTCTCACTTACTCAGGTTGGTGTGTAAATGTGTAGGTGTAGGCAACTAGTGTTGTTCCTTTTTGTATTTGTATAATATGTTGTGTTGTGGTGTTTAAAATCCCTTGACGAAAGTTCTATGGAGTAAAAGAAAATAACTTTAATAATGAATTTCTTAAGATTTGTAAAAATTTAAATAGCCGCGCGGTGGGATTCGGACGTTTCTCTTTTTTCCTTTTTTTTATTTTAAAATTTTTTTTTTTGTTTTTTAATTTTTAAGTGTGAGCCTATTTCAATAAATTTTCCTAATATTTAGGTGGTCCGTAATGGATCCTTTTTGGCAGATAGCCTACTAAGGTACGGGTTTCACACAATCTACTAGGCAGCTTTTTTTGAATGCATTCCACACTACATAAGCTTTCCAGTAGATTACCACACATCTTATTTTTTCATTGTTTTTGATTATTTCGATTTTTAATTTTTTGATTGATTATTTGTTCACATTTACTTATGTTATAGCTGTGAATTAACACATTTTACTTTTTGCATTAATTTTATTTTACCAATTATTTGCACTCGCAAATTTCCTTACTGCCGCAGTGTGTAGTTGGTTTTTATCTTTTATTTATTTTAACAATATTTTTTGCACTCGCAGATTTTTTCACTGCCGCAGTGTGTAATTGTTTTTTATTACTATTTATTTTAACAATATTTTTTGCACTCGCAGATTTTTTCACTGCCGCAGTGTGTAATTGATTTTCATTTCTATTTATTTTAACAATATTTTTTACACTCGCAGATTTTTTCACTGCCGTGTGTGCAATTGTTTTTTTTTAATTTTATTTAGGAAATTCTATTAACACTTCTTTCATTTCTTGGCTCACTCATCATTTTTTTTCATTTTTTTTTATTTTTTAAAGAAAAACTTCCGAACACACCACGCACTTTACATAATAACTAGATTCTCCCAGGTAGACAAGGGTCTACTTCCGAAGAAGGCTGCTCGGGCGTCAGTTATGGCAGTCCGAAGGTCTACCTTAACGAGAACTGCATTTCCAAATAAAAGAAGATGAATTGATTTAAATATTTATTCAAAGTTTAGGTCGATAGAATATTCAAGAACTATTCGTAGTCGGATCGCAGCCAGAATTGGACAAAATTCCCGCGACGAATCCGCCGGCTTATCTACCCGGCTTGAGTAGCTGCGTCAGCATTCCAGACGCAGCGGACGTTGCGACAACAGCGTCGGCCAACGTTTAGCCAGGGCAACATTGTTGGGATCTGACGCTGTGGTTTTTGGTTCTGCGGCGTCAGCGTTTTGGTCGCAACGGATATTGCGACACTTGCGCTAGTCGATATTTGACCAGCGCAGCGTTGTTGTTGGCCGAAGGAGTTATTGAGGGGGACGGGGAGGAGGCTCGTTGTGGCCTGTGTTAACTTATATAATACTTGTTCTTATAATATAAAAAATGTAGGAAAAATGTATATAATCTGTGATATTAAAATGCAACATTGTATATTTATCGAGTTCAATATTTATGACGTCAATTTGGTTGTTGGGATCTGTAATTTGATACCCGATCGCGAAAAAATAACTATTAAAGCCGCCAGGCCAAGTGGTTTCAATACAATGTTTCTTCAAGTGCTTCTTTATGAGCCGCTGTCGGTTTCCGCACTCGAGTTTCGGATTTCTGGGGAATCAAGAACTTCGGACCGCGGCTGGCTCGAGAACGGCACAGTGGCACACAGAACGAAATGATCGGCATTTTTAGGTGGCGGAGCACTGGCATTTGCTACGTTGTGGCGCAATGGTTTGGTTTTACTTTCTTTTATCGTAGTGTGAATATATTTTACATATTTTGTGCACGATGCACTAGTGACATTCTGTGATTGATGGCCGCCTAAATATGTTTCTATCCCTAAGGATGTAATGTGATATTATGTGATATAATGTTCGATGCATTAGCGCCTATCAGCGATTGATGGCTGCTTAAATATGTTTGTACTTTTTTTGTAATACGCATTTTTGATGGTAGTATTTGGGTTTAATTTCATTGTATACTAGCGTTTGCATATTTAGATGCACTATGCATTATCGCCGATCAGCGATTGATGGTCTCTTAAATATATATATTACTAATATTTTTTTTTTTTTGCGTAGTGCACATTTTATTAGTGTCAATCATTGCTTGGTAGCTATAATTTAGGGTCCACAATGCCATTGCAAATTGCTTCCGCAGTATTCGTCGTTTTTTGTGTTCGCAGAATTGTGTTTGGTGTGATGCCATTTTGTGGTGCTAGATTTTTTTTAAGCTCAAGGAGTTTCATTTCATTTGCATTTTGGACTTACTTTACTAAAAACACTTGGCCGGCTGCATACCTGCATTACCCTAATATTGACAGAATTTCGGGGACCTCTATACCTTGATTCTTCTGGATGATATATTTCCCGGACGCTCTAGGTTCCTGTTCCGACTGCGCCAGTTACGTCGCGCGAGAGTTTAAAGGTATATTTTCCTGTAGCTCAGCGCGGAAGTTTTGGAATAAATGCGGGGAGGCCTTTAGAGACACGACTGAATCTTTCAGTTACTTTAATATGAATGAATTTTTATTTCCTACAATACTTCTAGCCTAGTACAATTGGTTGCTGCTGCGAAGCGCCTGCGTCGGCGGTTTTGCCCGGATATCTCCTCCACAACTTAGGTTCGGTTCTTCGGAATCATGTCTCCGCTGGTCGATCCGCTGCTGCTTGATGACTCTGCTAGATGGTCGCTCTGCTTTCCTAATTTTTGGGTCATCTGAATAGGTTTTAAACTTTTGACTTCACTTTTTGTTTGACCGGTTGATTGAAAGGAGTTATATTCTCTTGTATTCTAAAACTTAAGCCATTTATTATAAGTTTTTTGTAAAATTGGCTGTGGAAAAGCAATTACCGAGTTTGAAAAGAGAGATAAGAGATACTATGCAATAGCCTAGAAAATAGGTCGAAGTCAAGACGTTGCAAGCAATTTTCTTCCTAACGAGGCAGACTATGAAAAAAAAATGAATACAAGGAAAAAATGTGCAGCTACAGCATTGGAGATGCGACTTATCTGATGAACTGCCTTAAGTTCCACCCATTCTGCTGGTAAAATTAGGGAAGAATGCGAGGTAAATGCTAGTGTTTACACGGTAAAACGAATTATTCGAGGTGTCAAACAGTTGAAGAAATTTAAAATAAAGAAAAACAATCATATCATATATAAAAAAAAACAAGACTTCGATTTGCCCGAGAACACATGACGTGGAGCAAGGAGTGGAAGACAGTCGTCTTCTTCGAAGAAGTTCAGCCTTGATGGACCTGATTACTGTTTCCACAAAATGAGAAAGAAAAAACTTTTAAAAAATCGACCCCACAGCTGTGCTGGTGGAGTTATGGTGTAGGGATCTGTATCTTATTATGGAACATGCGAGCTCGCGAGCTCACCTCGAAGATGAAGGCAAATGCGTACAAGACTGTACTCCAAACGTCTTTTCCAACGGTTTCAGAGATTTATTTTTGCTCGGGTTCAAAACATTGGATTAAGGATCAGAATGTCAAATTGACCGCCTTACTCCCCTGACATCAACATTATCGAAATCATTTGGGTACTGTGGTTAAGAAGAGTACACGAAGGAGGAAGACAATTTAGTGACCCTGGTTATCTAGTCAAAGAAATAAAAAAAGCCTGATCAACAATTTCACTATGTAAAATAAAAAAATATAATGTTTTCTTACCAAACCGTATATTTGAAATAATTAATAACAAAGGTGGGTATACCAAATATTAAAAAACGCCTAAACGAAGTTCTTAATTATTAAAAATGCCCTGTTGGAAATTTTTGAAAGTATTTTCAATTTTGACAATGGCTCGGAGCAGTCGTACCAGTTATAATCGTGGAAAAAAAAGAAATAATTTGTTTAAGTCATATTGATTGTCATCGTAATATAAAAGCAAAATGGAAGGATCCTTTAACATCCGTGTCCTTTGGGGTAAGTTGGAGTCAGTGGGGAAATAGGAAAAGCTGTACTGTGTTCTAAGAAAATATTAAATTGATCCCAAGGCGAAGTCTACAGCGCAACCGAATTGGGAGTGGCATGTATATACTATCTGCCGGAATGAACTGAGCCACAAGTGTTCAGAACTGCATAATGTGAATGCATGTGATTATAGGGTACCGAATTTTATATGGCTATATATTTATATTTTATATGGATATTTTCTAGTTAACCATTCTCGGCAGCGTAGATCACTTGACCACTTGAATCAAAATATGCGGAAAACATGACCAAGGTTATAAATCAAGTCAGGTCAAGCAAGAACGTATTATTGTCGTCATAACCGCTCAGTTGACTCTGCTGGTGACTGGAATACAGCGGATGCAAGCTGAAATTTCAAGCGTTAATTAATAGAATCTTAATTATAGAATCTCCTAATCAACTAGACATTATTAGGAATCATCTTCCGTCTGAAAATGTAATTCAGCTGTACAGATCCTGTACGCTCCGGGCACCCCAATCACCGATCACATCATTTTCAAAATTACGGTACCTCTGCTATTCACAGCAAAACAGGAAGTTATCAGCATTGAACCAATAACGATGTGGAAGCTGAAGTCGACAACCCATTAAGATTAATTTATGGGATAAGCTGAAGACGAGTTTTTAGCAATATATAGAGCTACCCAACAATGAATATATATGTTTTAACTATCATAACAGCATTTAGCGTAGAACATCGATGTGAGTTCCAGCTTTTTAATAACATATTTGTAATGTTATTTAATGCTATAAAATCGAAATCCGAAAAGCGTCATGGAAACAACTTCAATACGTCTTAAAGGAACGGGTTTGTTATCACTCTCCGGCTGCACTGCGCGCAACGTTAACATAAGTATCAGTACATTCAGCTTTACAACTAGCAAATCAAAGTCCACTTACCTCCGTTACGTCAATCTCACAATCTCTGTTGTGGGAAAAACAATAGAACCAATTCAAGAGAACCACTGTCTGAATTGGCCGAATTAGATCTTCTATAGAAGAGGGTGGTGAAACTAAAGGAAACAGACTGGTGAACTCAATTCACAACTATACAGCATCATCAAGTACCGTCCTACGGTGCGTTGGCAATATTACTTGATTATGGTATGCGTATTTTGAAGCGAATACAAATGAACGTATCGAAAATGGATCCATGGAAATATGGAAAACTCAGGTGATTTATCATAGGTACCTACCCCACGCAGGCTTGCATTTGTGATTCGAAGCCAATACAAATGAACGTAACGAAAATGCCATGGAAATCTGGAAAACTCAGCTCAATTAGCGATGCTGAAAGATTTTGAGATTGTTCAGTCGCAGCAATATGTTTACCTCAGATAATTAAAAGAAGAAGTCTTGTTGGCGTGGCCATATTATAATTTTATTTTTACACCCAACTCAGTTAACATATTTTTATTTACTCTAACTATAAATACCTTTAAGTTTAATTAATACAATTAGTTATATTTTTGACTATAAAGACAAGCTTAACACATTGCACTCAACAGAGGCTGTCGCTAAGACGTTAGATCCTCATATGGTAATTACACAGTCCAACTGGCTTATGTTCTAGTTGAGACGATCTAGGGCAGACGGATTATGTACTGTATGCCAGACATCTAAGCCAACAAACTACACCTCCACCAATATGCCGAAACTGGGATCGAATTATGCTGAGACGAACCGAAGGCTCAGTATGCACAACAGCCGGACCGGCTCTAATGAGATCTAAGATGTTATGGTGGAGGGTCCGCATGGTGTGTCGTCCGTTAGGTCGAACCAGAGCTTGTCTGTAAGGACCGCTCCTGTTGCAGAATTAATGGCGTGATGCATTGGAGCTAGGGTAAATTCATATTTTCCCGTTTCTCTGTATTCACTTTAAGCATAAAGACTAGCAACTCCGGAACCCCACGGCTAAATACATTTGTTTGAAATAAATCATTCTTGCTGTGCCAAAAAGGCCAGTGATCATCAAAGGAGGCCAAGTCACGCCCTCCACCATAATCATCGTAAGAAGTCACCCCACCTGGAGACCAACCGATCAGCGTACTTCCTAACTGCCGGGGCCACTAAGCTGGGCAACATCTGGACCATAAGGAATTACACAATTGGCGCCCAACGAACATAAAGAACCTAATATCTTAACAGGGTAGTTAGGAAAAAAGGCATGTAAGTTCGATGAATTCAATTCGACAAATTTCAGGAATTAATTATTTTTTTTTTATGATACCATTTATTATTATTCATTAATCTTAAAGTCACTAGGAATCGTTCAGTTCCTTCTGAACTTAACCTAATGTGTAGCTTAAAAGACAATATTATGGATAATGTTCCTTAATTATAATACATACAAGTGCTATCTTACGTGTAAGGAGTTCATGGGGATGTATTCTCTTCAAACGTCGGAGGGAAATGGGGTCGACAAGATATTTCGCCAACGTGTTCGGGGGGGCGGTAAATCTGCCGGCATAGCGGCTGCTGTGGAAGTTTATTTGGTCTCCCAGTGGGACAACTTTTAAGTCCCTTTCAATGACTCGGTTGCTCACATACCAGGCGATCCCAGATGTCTATTGAGCTGAGTCTTAAAGGCAGTTCCCCACACTTGAATGGCGTAGATTAGTGTTGGGCGTAATATGGCTTTTATTAAGAGAGCCTTAGTTGCCATATGGAATTTGCTTGAGTGGAAAAGCCAGTCCAGCTTTTTCAGTTTCCATGAGGATTTGGCTCTAACTGCCGTGATATGGACTTTCCAACTCAGCGTGCAATCAAGGTGAACTCCGAGGTAGCAGTGGGATGAGACGTAGTCAATGATATTTCCGTCGAAGAAAAGACCTAGGCAGGTTTGAGGTCGCATGGTAAATGTGACACAGGCCGACTTGGTGCAGTTAATGGCTATGTTCCATTTTGCAGTCCATCGCTCGATTGTATGCAGCCATTCCTGAACTGCATTGGAAGCGATTTGCAAGGATGAGGGCGACGCAAGCATGGCGGTGTCATCAGCGTATGTGGCCAGGAGTAGCTGAGCAGGGGAGGCTTCATTGGTATTGTTGACGGGAGTTGGCATGTCAGCAGTGTACAGGGTATACAAGAAGGGTCCAAGCACACTTCCCTGTGAAACCTCTGCATGAATGTGTTCCAGACTAGACCGAGAGTCTCGTACTGCAACATCGAAGGTCCGATTAGCGATAAAGGAGCTGAGGATGGCATAATGGGCTGCTGGGAGGAGATCTTTCATTTTATATAGCAGACCTTCGTGCCACACCTTATTAAACGCTTGTTTCACGTCCAAAAATACGCCGACTGTGTAAAGCTTGTGCTCAAAGCCATGCGTGATGTGCTTTACGAGGCGATGGATTTGTTTGGGGCAGCCATGAGACTTCCTGAAGCCGAATTGGTGTTGTGGGATGTGTTCTGTTACCTGCGGCAGTTCTATCAAGCGGGTAAGCAAAATTCTCTCAAAAACTTTGGAGAAAGTTGGTAGCAGGCTTATTGGGTGGTATGAGTCAATCTGTGTTGGTAACTTTCCAGATTTGGCGATCATTACAATGCGCGCACGCTTTCACTGCCTGGGGAAATTACCTAATCTTAGCATAGAATTAAAAATTTTCACAAGTGCAAGCACTCCTCTGCGTGGTAGAAATTTCGCAGTTCGGTTGTCTGTGCCATCGTAACCAGGAGTTTTTTTTTGGTTGCAAAGCCTTTAGTTGCATCATTGATTTCTGCGGTGAGTTATGTCTCATGGGGCGTTACGGAGCAGTTGGAGTATCCAAAAAATTTTCGGTGGCTTCACGATTGGTGTCGTCCGTTAAATTGAAGGACATGAAGCTGGAAGACAGGTGCGAGGCAAAATCACTGGCTTTCCTATCATCCATCTTAAGCCAGAGGCCACCTCGATCCTGAACAAAGGCTGTCTCTTGATGCCTCTCGTGAGCTTCCATATTGAGAATCCACTATTAATATCTGGACCAGCAATATCCAATAAGGTATCCAGGTTTGCTCTACGGTTATTGGCTAGCAGACAGCGCAGTCGATTAGTAGTACTTGAATATTGCTGGTAAATGCTAGGATGTCCTGTTGCGATGTATTGTCTTCTGAGGCGTCTTTTGTGGCTGAGTAGATCCCTAGCCTCCACGCTTAAAATGGGAGACCAACTTGATGAGGGTTGGTTTAGCATGCCTTGCATCTTCAATGATCGTAGATGTGAAGTAGTCGACATACGCTTCCAGCCTACTGCAAGTGTCAATGGGAATGTTGAGTTCTACAGTGGCCTCGGTGTGTTCTTTAAGGTTCCGAATGTTTGCTTACGGAGACAGCATTTTTGTAACACTTCTAAATGATTGGTCGTCTTCATCTAGCTCAAAGAGCAAGGGCAGATGGTTAGATGACAGCTTTGTTGCTGTCTAAAGCCTTTGGATATCTCAAGATCGATTGCACTTGGAGAGGCAGTTGCACGATAGGGGTAGCATGTGGCTTCACCAGTTGCAACGATGTCGATACGTTTTTCCGCAAGTGCAGAATATAGCACCCTACCTTTGGTACACATCCTGTAGTTTCCCCACCATCAGTGTTTTGCGTTTGTGTGATGAACTGCCCAACAATAGCATCTGTCCATCTAACAGTCGGAGGGCAGTATACTGAGGCAACATTAAAGTTTCCTCTGCTTCCAGTCAGCTGAATAACTACTGCGTGGATATGATTTTGCGAATGGTTGATGAAAGATACTTGATCAAATAAGGATAGCCGCACCTCCGTGTTCGCTGTCATCGGATGGTTGGCAGTATGTAGGGTAAAGCCATAGACCCTCAAGTTGGTCCGGGAGGAGAAGTGGGTTTCTGACAACAGGAGGATGTCTATGTCGTGAAGCTCAATAAAAGCGAGGATCTTATTGGTCTTATTGGAGGCCCCATTTCAATTCCAAGCTGCTTTCTTAAGAGGACCCATTTTTAAATGCAGAGGGCGAAGGGCAGGTCTGGAGAAGTATTTGCATCAACGTTTCCACTAATAACATCATTTTGCCAAGCCAAGAAAAAAGCTGTTCCAGTTTGGAGTCCAGTTTGGTACGGGCATTAGAGGCGGATGAATTGGCGAACAGCAGGCTGATTGCTTTTGACAATGGTGGCAATAGATGGCTTTCTAACGATGAGGGTAGGGGCTCTGTTTTCGGGATCAGCAGCGGTGGGCTTTGGTCCTCAAATGATGCTTAGGAGTAGAAGCTTATTTTAGGTATTTAATGCAACCTTTAAAATTAGCTGCATGGGGCTTTCCACAGTGATAGCAGCGTCTGGTATCATCTTTCTTGAGCCTACACTCCGAAGTGGGGTGGTTTTCTCCACATTCTCTGCAAATAAAATGCCGAGAACAGTATGTCTTGACATAGCCTTAGCCTTGACATCTATGGCATTGTACAGGCTTGGATTGCTTACGGGGTTTCTCCCATGTCACTCAATGCTTGCAGACAACAAGAACATTCTCAACAAGCTTGTTTTTTTCCGCTCCTCGCTCGGGGTGGGGCGGTCGCTTGGTTAACAATAACCGGCTGCGTGTTACCTATTGTTTACCTTGAGGCACGAAAAATGGCGTCTTTCGATGAACATGGCTCATCATCGTCACTCGAGGATAATACAGCCATATCGAATTCTTCCTCATTGCTTAGGGGCTGGTAGAGATTTGTGGAGTTGATTGAAGGCTGACCAGATGTTGCCTTCTTTGCCTTCTTTAGGAGGAGGGCTGTGCTGGCTCTATTGTTGTTTCTTTCTTTACCTTGTGTAAAAGAGACATCTTGCCATCCTGCAGAAGGTTGGGGATCCGCTACTGAGCTGACAAGAGAGCTGCTGTGAGTCGTGTTGTCAGTAGTAGAAGTACATTGTCACTTAGCGAGAGAGACTGGAGATGTACGGGGACGAGATGGTTGAACTTGATAATGTTATTGGGAGGGTAGTACTGCAAATTGTATTTGAAATACCCGTCGTAGACAAGACAGAGTCTTTATTCGGGAAGTTCTTCAACAATTGCTCACGAATCTCTCTTGGGCCCACGGCAGCAAATTGCTTTATCAACGTAAAGTTCAATGATTTTTGCGCAGGACCATAATTTTCCATTTTCCGTTGAAATGATTAAATGTTTAGCGACCCGAATTTTACAATTTTTAAGGCAAGTCTGGAAGTATGCATCAAAGCTTTAAATCACTAGGGTCCTAGCCAAGACTTGAACCCTGAGCCCCACCTCGTATACATTTACACAGTCTTTTTTTTTAATGGAATTGATTAGGTTTCACTATGATTTCACTGATAGTGACTATTTACTGTATGTACTAGTATTTTGGACTTGTCCATGGGTTTTTGCATGGAAAACTAATTTGACTTTCCACGTTGTTCAGCTGCGAATTGCTACTCGCACAACGGCTATCACGCAATGGAATTGATTTTTATATAAATAAAGCTTTGTTTTTTTTTTCTTTTACGGGTACCATTTATTATTATTCATTAGTCTTAAAGTCACTAGGAATCGTTCTGTTCCTTCTGAACTTAACCTAATATGTAGCTTAGAAGATAATATTAGTAATACTGTTCCTTAATTATAATACATACAAGTGTACAGTAGAGGGATTATGCTATCTTACGTGTAAGGAGTTCATGGGGATGTATTTTCTTCAGACGTAGGAGGGAAATGGGGTCGACAAGAAAATTCGCATACTTCCACCAAAAATAAATTATACTTCATACCCAAGTTACTTTAAATACTGCATACCCAAGGTTACTTGGAGTTATTGCTGCCCAAAATAATAAATATAAACAAAATTGTCCTTTGACGCAAACCTTTCGTTAAAAAAAAAGGAAAAGGTTTTTTTTCGTCGACTTCTATTTCTCGCAGCCTCGCAAAATCAGATCGGAAAAAACTTATGTATTTGTGTACCAACTATCGGTCAATGAGTTGGGAAAGTGAGTACAGGAACGTGAAGGTAGAATACGCTAGTGACGACGGGTGGAATTTAGCAGCACAAGGTTTTCGCCCGACGACTGACAACAATACGAACATGGACGCTGCTCAATTGTAGGCAATTATATTAGGAGCCGTTAGCCAGGTCCTAACTCAGCAGGAGGCTAGGATGATGGAATCGTATCAGACCCATCTAAATAAGGTAAGGAAACAAATGCAAGCGTTGCAGGTGGAAAGCATATCAAAGAATTATCAGGGATCCAACCATTAGATTTGAGGTAAGACTTGACATAGTAAAGTCCATTTGCGGGGGACCAAAATGATTATGTGGCGTGGCGGCAATCAGCCGTGGACGCCTACGAAATTATTAAGCCATACCAAGGCAGCGAGGTACACTACCAAGCTGTAACAATTATTAGAAACAAAATAAGGGGGTAGCGAGATTGCTACCGGTGTCCCATAAAACTGTACTGAATTTCAATGCAATTATCGCAAGATTGCCCTCAGCCTTGGCTTTGGCTAGAGAATCCGGGGCGAGCATGGAGCGCACCGCCTTTGCGGTTACGTAACTAACATAAGCGATGGCCCGAAAAACTACATGAAGCCCGTAAAGGAGCTTAAAAATGTGGTGCCGGTCGAATCCCCTTTCACGGTTAGTTTCATTCATGGTTCTAACAGAGTCCACCAGAAATGTTTAATGAACGTTTTTGGGAAAACAGCGGAATTTTTCCTTTTTGGTTTTGATTTTCTAGCTCAAGTTGGAGCAAAGCTGAACACATGGAAAGGCACAATCAACTATGGTTCTGTGGTTGAAGAGCTGCAGCATCATAGTTGCAACAATGTAAATTTTACTAACGGAATCTGTAAAAATCGAATTTCGAAACATGATCACAAACAGATCTAAGACGATGTCCTACGAGAACAAATTGGCAAATCGTGCTATGTTTACGTAGACGACGTCATCATTTTTTCTGAAAATGAAGAAGAGCATGTTAGGCACATAGATTGGGTTTTTTAAAAGCCTATGTGATTCCAACATGAATGTGCAATAAAAAAACCCATTTCTTAAGCAAAGTTTGGAATATCTTGGACTTATTGTAACCATTGGTGGTGCAAAAACCGACCCAGAACAGGTAAAAGCGATAAAAGAGTACCCAGAACCGACGAATCTGTATGAGCTTAGGTAATTTTGAGGCCTAGCCAGTTACTACCGATGTTTCTTGAAAGACTTTGCGGCAATCGCGAGGCCTTTAAAGACCTGCTGAAAGGAGAAAATGGAAATCACCAAACACATTTCTAGAAAAACTCCTATTGACTTCGTTAGCATGCAAAGGGATCTGTTCGAGAGGCCGAGAATGTCTTGGGTTCTGAAGATGTGATCCTCAGATACCCTGATTTCAGGAAACCATTCGACCTAACAACGGATGCTTCCGCGAACGGTATCATCCCGGTTCTATCGCAAGAAAAAAGACCAATCACAATGATTTCCAGAACCCTGAAAGAAAGCGAGTCACAATATGCCACGAACGAAAATGAATTGTTTCCCATAGTGTGGGCGTTAGGCAAATTACAGAACTATCTGTAAGGCACTGGCGATATCAACATGTATACAGACCACCAACCTTTGGCATATACGGTGTCTGATCGGAATCCGAATTCGAAGATAAAAAGATGGAAAGCGTATATCGACGGTCATAACCCAAAAAACCAGGGTAAAGAAAATAAGGTTGCGACGCTCTTTCAAGCCGAAATATTAATGCCTTAAAAAGTGAGCCTCAGTCTGACGCTGCGACTATGCACAGTGAACTTTCGATGACCTACACGGTCGAAACCACAGAGCAACTGCTTCAGAAATCAGATTGTTCTAGGAGAAGCACATTTTCAGCGCAAGCGAAGCTTAGTGTTGTTTCGTAACAAAACCCGCCACTTGATCAGTTTCGTCGACAAGAGCAATATTCTAAAAATGCTTAAAGAGGTCGTGAACCCTAAAGTAGTGAATGCCATACACTTCGACATACCCACTCTAGCAAGCTTCCAATACGACTTAGTAGCTCAATTCCCGGCTACACAATTTCGCTATTCCACAAATGTTGTGATAGACGTAACAAACAAAAGCGAGCAATTGGAAATTAGAACACAAAAGGGCACACAGGGCAGCTCAGGAAAACGTCAAGCGAATCCTCCGTGACTATTACTTCCCGAAAATAAGCAGCTTAACGAAAGAGGTGGTTGTAAATTGCAGGGTCTGTACCAAGGCCAAGTATGACAGGCACCCAAAAAAGCAAGAGCTCGGGGAAACGCCCATACCTAGTTACGCAGGCTAGATGTCGCACATTGACATTTTTTCGACCGATAAGAAGAAATTCCTAACGTGTATCGACAAGTTCTCTAAATTAGCATTGGTATTACCAGTGCAATCCAGAACAATAGTGGATGTCATAGGGTCTTTGCTTTAAGTAGTAAACTTGTTCCCAAAAATCAAAACAAAATTTTGCGACAATGAAGCCGCCTTCAATTCTAAGACCATCACCTCTCTACTTAGAAATAACTACCAAGTTAAAATCGTGAACGCGGCCGCGCTACACAGATCATCAAATGGTCAGGTGGAACGGTTTCACAGTACCTTAACAGAAATCGCTAGATGTCTTAAAATAGACAAGAAAATCAGCGATACTGTAGAGCTGGTCCTGAGGGCAACGGTAGAGTACAACACAGGAGAAACCGATTGAGGTTGTTCACGCGGGGACTGACGAACGCTGCCTGGACATTAATAAAGGCCCAACAAAATAACGTCGAACGATGTAACCCTGTTAGACGAAACCGTCTTTTTGAGGTAGGAGAAGAAGTATTCGTCAAGAACAATAAACGGTTAGGGAATAAGTTAACCCCACTGTTGCGGGAACTCGAAAACTTGTAGCGCTGCCCAAAATACTCAAGCTCACGTCATTTCCAATAATCTTCATTAGTGCGAGCAATTCTAGGCAAGCACTTTAATTTCCTCTGGGTTACAATATTTAGGTTATGATCTTATCGAATTACAATTCTCTTACTTTTAGTTCGCTCAATACTCGTGCCAAATCAGAAAGAAAGCTAGATTCACCGAGCGCCTACCTTTCCAGAGGGTGGGCTCTCTGATATCGATTTACTATCGATTGGGCTGCCCTAGTGTTAGAAACGCTTTGCTGAACAAGTAACACTCCCACTGGTATATTCCGGCTGGATTCTACCCTCCTTGTCTCGATAGATAGAACTGCAAGCTTTGTGGCGGGTCTCACGTATACTCCAGAGTAAGTCTTCACGGTAGTGCTCATTACTTGACCATCGGTGCTAGTTTTCACATCCAGTATACGTTCTTTTGGCCAGGTGAATCTCGGGTTGTCTGGGTCGCAAATGTACACGTTGTAGCCCTGCTCTAGCGGTTTGTCGTTGTGGTATTATTTCCCACGTTTCGTGATGACCGGCAAGTATTCCAAGAGCCACCGCCTACAGAACATGTCTGCAAGGTGCTGCGACTCCATCCAGCTTCGTTTAAGCAGCGTTCCTTTAATAGTAGATCTCACGGCCGGCTTACCGGCTTACCACTGGAGCTACCAAGCAGGAAGTGGTTCGGCGTTAGGGCCTCCTCGTTTTCGTTTTCCAGAGATATGAAGGTCAGCGGCCGCGAGTTGACAATCATCTCTATCTCCATGAGTGCTCCACGAAGAAGTTCATCCGAGGGTCGTGCGCTTTTTAGAAAGGAATTCAGGGCTGCTTTAACCGTATGCACTAAGCGTTCCCAAGACCCACCCATGTGAGACGAAGTAGGAGGGATGAACTTCCATTTCATCCCAGGACCGGTGAATTCCCTAGTCAGTTAGTCCTTGTTTAGCGCTTCAAGATGTCTTCGTAGCTCGGTACTAGCTCCTTGGAAATTAGTTTCGTTGTCGCTCCAAAGCTCAACTGGACTGCCGCGCCGGAATACGCTATCACCAAGTGTATTGCTTTTGTAGAAAGACACGTAAACAATACGCAGTATCTTTTCTCCGAGCTTCATCTGACTGCTACCAGAAGTGGTCCAAAGTAATCCACGCCTGTGTAGCTAAAGGGACGATGGAATGCAGCCATCCTTTGATATGGGAGTTTCGCCATCCGTTGTGGCCTAGGAGCTGCCCGTCGATTTTTGCATATATGGCAGGCCCGACGTACTCTAGCCACTGTCGGCCTTAGCTTGGATATCCAAAAACTTTGTCGCAGCTCGTTGATAATAGTTTCGTGATTGGCGTGCAGAAGTTTTCTGTGAAGTTCCGCAATTATTAGTTGCGTAATCCGGCTTTCACTAGGTAGTACCACTCGGTCCTGATCGCTGCCCATCTTAACGCGTTATTGAATCGTAGTACGCCCTTATCATCGATGTACGGTGCCAGTTTGTACAGCGCGCTCTTTCTTGTCAAAGGTCGTCCCTTGAGCATCAGTGCTATCTCATCCTGGGAGTGCTCCGCCTGGAGCCTCATCCAGGTGGAAAAGCTGGGTCAATGAGCTGGGTACGACTCAAGATTGCATCGTTGCGCTTTTAACTCACAATCAGAATCAGACTGCCACAGGAACTTCGGTCCACGCAGCTAGCGTCTTCTGTCGGCCGTCGAAACCCAGCGCCGGCCTTCCAGAATAGTGACCTCGGGGATTTCGGCTTCCCGAAACGCTAAACACCGTTCTCGAGTCGGTCCAGAATGTCCGCTTGCTAAGTTTCGTGGTCACTAACAGCTTCATTGAGTACGCTAACCTAGCTCCCAGAGTTGTTCCCATGAATTCCAGGAGGCGA
Source organism: Drosophila orena (assembly GCA_005876975.1). Classification (NCBI taxonomy): domain Eukaryota; kingdom Metazoa; phylum Arthropoda; class Insecta; order Diptera; family Drosophilidae; genus Drosophila; species Drosophila orena. Next base: position 108,235 of record VCKV01000328.1, on the reverse strand, counting down.
AACTTTAAATCGGGTAAAGCCAAGCTTTATTTCGGCGGGCTAAATTACTCCGTTTTTGCTATCACATTGAGAGGGAAGAGAAACTGCGGTATGTAAGATAGCAATTGTATTTCAGGTTAAGCTCAACCCATGTATATTCTACAGAATAAAACGAGCAACGCAACGCACTCCAACTACTCTGTTTGGTATCGAACACGAGGTGTTTTCTTGGATGTTCTGAAGGCATTTCCCCATGATCAGCCGAGCGGCGACAGTGGTGCTACCTTTGTTTTGCTGCCCAGTAAGCGGCATTGTATGTCGGGGCCACAGCTGAAACGTAAGTAGCACACAGCCGCAGCGGTCGATGATAATGATCCCGGCTGCCGTTCATTAAAGGCCGGTTGCGTGGGAGGAAACTAAAAATTTTTATTTATAGTAACCATTACAATACAGTACCCAGAACCGACGAATCTTTATAAGCTTAGGTCATTTTTAGGCCTAGCCAGACTACCGATGTTTCTTTAAAGACTTTGCGGCAATCGCGAGGCCTTTAAAGACCTGCTGAAAGGAGAAAATGGACTTCGTTAGCATGCAGAGGGATGTATTCGAGAGGCTGAGAATTGTCTTGGCTTCTGAAGATGTGATCCTCAGATACCCTGATTTCAGGAAACCATTCGACCTAACAACTATCGCAAGAAAAAAGACCAATCACAATGATTTCCAGAACCCTGAAAGAAAGCGAGTCACAATATGCCACAAACGAAAATTAATTGTTTGCCATAGTGTGGGCGTTAGGCAAATTACAGAACTATATGTAAGGCACTCGCGATATCAACATGTATACAGACCACCAACCTTTGGCATATACGGTGTCTGATCGGAATCCGAATTCGAAGATAAAAAGATGGAAAGCGTATATCGACGGTCATAACCCAAAAAACCACTACAAACAGGGTAAAGAAAATAAGGTTGCGACGCTCTTTCAAGCCAAAATACTAATGCCTTAAAAAGTGAGCCTCAGTCTGACGCTGCGACTATGCACAGTGAACTTTCGATGACCTACACGGTCGAAACCACAGAGCAACTGCTTCAGAAATCAGATTGTTCTAGGAGAAGCACATTTTCAGCGCAAACGAAGCTTAGTGTTGTTTCGTAACAAAACCCGCCACTTGATCAGTTTCGTCGACAAGAGCAATATTCTAAAAATGCTTAAAGAGGTCGTGAACCCTAAAGTAGTGAATGCCATACACTTCGACATACCCACTCTGGCAAGCTTCCAATACGACTTAGTAGCTCAATTCCCGGCTACACAATTTCGCTATTCCACAAATGTTGTGATAGACGTAACAAACAAAAGCGAGCAATTGGAAATTAGAACACAAAAGGGCACACAGGGCAGCTCAGGAAAACGTCAAGAAAATCCTCCGTGACTATTACTTCCCGAAAATAAGCAGCTTAACGAAAGAGGTGGTTGTAAATTGCAGGGTCTGTACCAAGGCCAAGTATGACAGGCACCCAAAAAAGCAAGAGCTCGGGGAAACGCCCATACCTAGTTACGCAGGCTAGATGTCGCACATTGACATTTTTTCGACCGATAAGAAGAAATTCCTAACGTGTATCGACAAGTTCTCTAAATTAGCATTGGTATTACCAGTGCAATCCAGAACAATAGTGGATGTCATAGGGTCTTTGCTTTAAGTAGTAAACTTGTTCCCAAAAATCAAAACAAAATTTTGCGACAATGAAGCCGCCTTCAATTCTAAGACCATCACCTCTCTACTTAGAAATAACTACCAAGTTAAAATCGTGAACGCGGCCGCGCTACACAGATCATCAAATGGTCAGGTGGAACGGTTTCACAGTACCTTAACAGAAATCGCTAGATGTCTTAAAATAGACAAGAAAATCAGCGATACTGTAGAGCTGGTCCTGAGGGCAACGGTAGAGTACAACACAGGAGAAACCGATTGAGGTTGTTCACGCGGGGACTGACGAACGCTGCCTGGACATTAATAAAGGCCCAACAAAATAACGTCGAACGATGTAACCCTGTTAGACGAAACCGTCTTTTTGAGGTAGGAGAAGAAGTATTCGTCAAGAACAATAAACGGTTAGGGAATAAGTTAACCCCACTGTTGCGGGAACTCGAAAACTTGTAGCGCTGCCCAAAATACTCAAGCTCACGTCATTTCCAATAATCTTCATTAGTGCGAGCAATTCTAGGCAAGCACTTTAATTTCCTCTGGGTTACAATATTTAGGTTATGATCTTATCGAATTACAATTCTCTTACTTTTAGTTCGCTCAATACTCGTGCCAAATCAGAAAGAAAGCTAGATTCACCGAGCGCCTACCTTTCCAGAGGGTGGGCTCTCTGATATCGATTTACTATCGATTGGGCTGCCCTAGTGTTAGAAACGCTTTGCTGAACAAGTAACACTCCCACTGGTATATTCCGGCTGGATTCTACCCTCCTTGTCTCGATAGATAGAACTGCAAGCTTTGTGGCGGGTCTCACGTATACTCCAGAGTAAGTCTTCACGGTAGTGCTCATTACTTGACCATCGGTGCTTGTTTTCACATCCAGTATACGTCCTTTTGGCCAGATGGATCTCGGGTTGTCTGGGTCGCAAATGTACACGATGTCGCCCTCCTCTAGCGGTTTGTCGTTATGGTACCATTTGCCACGTTTCGTGATGACCGGCAAGTATTCCAAGAGCCACCGCCTACAGAACATGTCTGCTAGGTGCTGCGACTCCATCCAGCTTCGTTTAAGCAGCGTTCCTTTAATAGTAGATCTCACGGCCGGCTTACTACCACTGGAGCTACCAAGCAGGAAGTGGTTCGGCGGTAGGGCCTCCTCGTTCTCGTTTTTCAGAGATATGTAGGTCAGCGGCCGCGAGTTGACAATCATCTCTATCTCCATGAGTGCTCCACGAAGAAGTTCATCCGAGGGTCGTGCGCTTGTTAGAAGGGAATTCAGGGCTGCTTTCACCGAACGCACTAAGCGTTCCCAAGACCCACCCATGTGAGGCGAAGCAGGAGGGATGAACTTCTATTTTATCCCAGGTCCGGTGAATTCCCTAGTCAGTTGGTCCTTATTTAGCGCTTCAAGATGGCTTCGTAGCACGGTTCTAGCCCATATGAAATTAGTTTCGTTGTCGCTCCAAAGCTCAACTGGACTGCCGCGCCGGGCTATGAAGATGCGAATTGCTAAAATACAAGAGTCTGTGGTTGAGGAATACGCTATCTCCAAGTGTATTGCTCTTGTAGAAAGACACGTAAACAATACGAAGTATTTTTTTCTCCGAGCTTCATCTGACTGCTACCAGAAGAGGTCCAAAGTAATTCACTCCTGTGTCATTGAGTACGCTAACCTGGCTCCCAGAGTTGTTCCCATGAATTCCCGGCGTGGAATAGATATCTGCTTCAGTGGTTGTCGCGAAACGGTTTAGGGCTATCGATAGTTAGTAAAGTTTCAATTTAGAGCCGCCAGAACTTAGAGATATTTGTGTCAGGATTTTCGGGCACACTAAATCGGGTAAAGCCAAGCTTAATTTCGGCGGGCTAAATTACTCCGTTTTTGCTATCACATTGAGAGGGAAAAGAAACTGCGGTATGTAAGATAGCAATTGTATTTCAGGTTAAGCTCAACCCATGTATATTCTACAGAATAAAACGAGCAACGCAACGCACTCCAACTACTCTGTTTGGTATCGAACACGAGGTGATTTCTTGGATGTTCTGAAGGCATTTCCCCGTGATCAGCGGAGCGGCGACAGTTGTGCTACCTTTGTTTTGCTGCCCAGTAAGCGGCATTGTAAACGTAAGTGGCACACAGCTGCAATCCCGTTTTCTCCGGCGTCTACGCAGGTGTGCATTTCGACCTGATGCTCCGACATCGTCTTGGGCATATAGCATATGGGGATAGACATTTTCTCAACGTCAGGGATGTGTTAAAGCCAGCGTTTCCATTAAATCCATTTTTCCTCAGAAATGGGATCGTTCCACTGGCATCCCGATCGCGAAATTTTCTGGAACACTATTTTAGCTTTTCCCTGAACCAAGTGTGCCAGCTGATCTGGTCCTTTCAGCAGCACCGTGTTAAGGGAGACACCGTTTGATTTGGCAGCTGCGTTCCACACAATGAGAAGCTTTCTCGGCTTGTTGACGTTGGCCACCGGAACTACTTCTACTTCTTGTGGTGTGATTACTCTGGCCTATCCATTCCGAACGTTCTCGTCCAGTTGTCGTCGCATTTCATTGCCCAGATCCGGCCGACCCAACATCTTCTGCTTAAGGCAGTGTGCGCGCTTAAGGGCTGTGTAGGCTGTCGGGTAGGTCACTATCCTTATACTTCCATAGCAAGCTTGTCTCGCATCGTTTCGTATTCGCCTCTAATTGGCGTATACCCAGCAGGTCGTCGTCAGATTGGGTCACACACATCGCTCCATAACCAGTGTCCTGTTCAGACCATATACACTATATGAGAAGTCGCAGAATCTTCTTATTATTTTCCTTCTCGCATGTGCATATCTGGAACACGTGATATCTTGGGGCATCTGTGTCTGTACCGCCACCTTTGACGGTCCAGCCTAGTCGAGTTTTTTCGGCGATCGGGTCCTCTAAATTTCCTTCCCTTGTGTGGAGGGCCCGTCCCAGGGTACTGTTGTTAAGGCCTATTAAAAGCTGCGGTAAATGCTTTAGGTGCTTGAACTTGCTCTTCAAAAGTTCCGCATTTAGGCTTAGTCATACCGGTACCCGAAATTCGAAGATTAACTTTCACAGATTCTTCTTCGTAGCGGTGCATGCCTGCTGTCCACTGCATGCAGAGCGGTTGTGGTTGACCTTTCACTCCTTCAGCAGTGGTTAGTCAATTAGCGTTAGAGAAAATCCGTCGTCTATAAAGGCATACGTGCAGATTTCCTTCTCGTTTGCATGAAGCGTCACGGGCACCACCCGAAACAATTCCGCTGCGGCGGCAACTTGGCGGTAAGCATTACAACTTGCTTGCATAAGTTCACGACTCCGATGTAGCAATGGGTTATGCCTCTCCGGACACCCTACCACGCCGGACGTGCCTGCTACCTCGCACGTCAGGACCATATGATTTGAGAGGCACCTCCAGCATAGTCTAAGTCTCCTGTGTGTCCTGAGTATCATCTCAGTAAACTCCTTGCACTCCTGTACAGACCTGCAGCCTTTCAAACACACCTTGCATACTTGCTCAGTTCTTGCTTAAGAACTGGATATCATCACATTGTTCGGTCCTTGCGCTATCTGAGAAAGCCAGGTGCTAAAGTCTGCTAGGGTACATGCACTCAGAGTCATCTTGTGCATTCCCAGAAGGTCTGTAATATGCAGGGTAGCTTTGAAACCATCTCTTAAGTAAGAGCCGGGTTGTTTAGATATTGTTCTAGTTTAGACGCCTTCATGGTGGCGCACACATTTTGCACCTCTATTGCAAAGTCGACTAAGCTCTCCAACTTATTTTCCCTGATCTGAAGGAATTGTTTCATTTGCTTCAACAGCAAGTCAATCATTATTTCAGGGCTTCCAAATCGCATTTCCAAAGTAGACAATATTTGCGGAACGCAGTCTGCATGCAGCATTGGCTCCTAACCACTAACCGCTAATGCGTGGTCGCATTATATTGGTAATTGCATCGAAAAAGCCACACAGCTCGTATATAGCTAAGAACATGAGCCAGTCCTCACGTTTCCCGGAAAACTTTACTAGTTCAGCCACATTGGTTTTCCGCTCTGCCAGCTGCTCCGCTGATATTCTTTCTGCTAGTCGGCCTGACCTGGCGGTAGAATTACGCTCCCAATCTCAACATCCATGGATAAAGCGAAGACTTTTGCGCGGTGCTTCCTTGTATAGCCTTTGGGGTGTTACCATTCGTTAGGGGCTTCTGTGCCGCTTGTGTACTGCATGCCTCAGGCATCTTTTCTTCCCAACTGAAATCAACCCGAACTGCTCCAGTCCTTGGCAGAAACTCCTTCCGTCTCTGTAGTGCTTACTATATTTTTTGTAAAATGTTATCTTCTTCTTCTAACAACCTAATGTAGCATATCTACCCTTCCATATATCAAAGAATGGGTATGTCTTAACGTTTGTACATAGTCACATTGTGCCAGACTAAATAAAGACATACAAATACCCAAAATGACCAACAACAATAATATAAGCATTCCAGCGCCCAAGAAATATGATCGAACGCTTATACATAAGCCGATCGCGGAGCCTGGGAATGCTGAGCATGCACTTTGCAGCTCAAGTGGTCAAGCCATACATAAACATATGCATGCCTTCTGCATACATATGTATATGTATAAATGCAATTCAGAAATATATAGAGATAAGCAATATATGTGCGGGTTAGCTGAACCCAAAATCAGCTCAGAAGATTCATTCAAATAAAGAACCATGAAGTGACCGGATCTCTCTCTCTCTTTTTGACAAAGATATATTATATTAATTACATGGCGATAATATATTAATTACACTAAGCTCCGCAGTGCTTCCATTGTTGAGGCGTTTGCTCCATCTCCGCTTCTACCTCATCTTGATCATCGCCTGCACGGGCTTGATTATGGCCTTTTGAAGATACACCTTCGCTGATCTTTCTTGTGGACATCAGAGTCGCACTCTCCGCAGATCCAACCTGACTCGACATCACTTGCTGCGGTGCACCTAGGATGGCACATGTTTTCACAGTCGTCGCCATTGCAGAAGATTGTAACTTCTTCGTCCCCTATCTTGCACAGGGAGCATCGAAAATCATTCCTTTCCTAAACACTGGGTGTCACAGGTGTGTTCATGATAACTGTAGCACGTGTCACAGCACCGCTCTGAACAAGTTTCACTGGAAAAAGAAATTCAAGAATGTTGCGGGAGATCGAAAACTTTCAGCGCTGCCCAAAATACTCCAGCTCACGTCGTTTGAATATCAATTTTTTTTTCAATATTATTGGCCAGTTAAATTTACCTATTAAAATAAAATGGCATATTTAGGTATCTGCGGGCTTTGGCATTTATTAGAGTAAGAGGGTATACTAGATTTATTGAAAAGTTTGTAATAAGTTTAAGTAAGCGTTTTCGACATTATAATAATTTATTCTTTATTTAGGATCAATAACCGAGTCGATCTGGCTATGTCTGCCTGTCCGTTCGTCCGTCTGTGCATCCGTATGAACGCCGAGATCTCAGGAAATATAAAAACTAGAAGGTTGAGATTAAGCATACTGTTTCTAGAAAGGTATACGCTGCGGAAGTTTGTTTCAGAACGTTGCAGCTTCCATAAATCTTCTAAGACTGTCATGCCCGCGTGTTTAAAAAATGTTTCGATTTTTTTAAATTTTTGTATTAGTCTTGTAAAATTCTTTTTTTCTCATACGCTTAAAAAATTCTTTTTTTTCTCGTTTTATTATTTGTCTTCCCAATTTCTGTCGGTATACCATAAAAACGTGAGCAAAGAAAATTTATTGTATTTTGTTAATTGTGTATAAAATAATTTTTCGTCACAAAAGTTGATGTCCTATTGTTGGTATGAACAAGCACATAAATCCCCAGAGCAACGTGAGTAGGCAGATTTGTTAAAGTGTGTACGTTTTCATGTACTCGAGAAAACTCCAGAGTCAGCCCGATCGCTTTACGATCAAACGAAAGGTAAGCTTGTGGGACAGCTTGAAAACTTTCAGCGCTGCCTAAAATACTCAAGCTCACGTCGTTTCCAATAATCTTTATAAGTGCGAGCAATTCTAGGCAAGTACTTTAATTTCCTGTGGGTTAAAGCTCAACTGGACTGCCGCGCCGGAATACGCTATCACCAAGTGTATTGCTTTTGTAGAAAGACACGTAAACAATACGCAGTATCTTTTCTCCGAGCTTCATCTGACTGCTACCAGAAGTGGTCCAAAGTAATCCACGCCTGTGTAGCTAAAGGGACGATGGAATGCAGCCATCCTTTGATATGGGAGTTTCGCCATCCGTTGTGGCCTAGGAGCTGCCCGTCGATTTTTGCATATATGGCAGGCCCGACGTACTCTAGCCACTGTCGGCCTTAGCTTGGATATCCAAAAACTCTGTCGCAGCTCGTTGATAATAGTTTCGTGATTGGCGTGCAGAAGTTTTCTGTGAAGTTCCGCAATTATTAGTTCCGTAATCCGGCTTTCACTAGGTAGTACCACTCGGTCCTGATCGCTGCCCATCTTAACGCGTTATTGAATCGTAGTACGCCCTTATCATCGATGTACGGTGCCAGTTTGTACAGCGAGCTCTTTCTTGTCAAAGGTCGTCCCTTGAGCATCAGTGCTATCTCGTCCTGGGAGTGCTCCGCCTGGAGCCTCATCCAGGTGGAAAAGCTGGGTCAATGAGCTGGGTACGACTCAAGATTGCATCGTTGCGCTTTTAACTCACAATCAGAATCAGACTGCCACAGGAACTTCGGTCCACGCAGCTAGCGTCTTCTGTCGGTCGTCGAAACCCAGCGCCGATCTTCCAGAATAGTGACCTCGAGGATTTCGGCTACCCGAAACGCAAAAAATTGTTTGTATTTCCTCTGGTGCTAGCGTATCCAGCTAAACACCGTTCTCGAGTCGGTCCAGAATGTCCGCTTGCTAAGTTTCGTGGTCACTAACAGCTCAATTGAGTACGCTAACCTAGCTCCCAGAGTTGTTCCCATGAATTCCAGGAGTGGAATAGATATCTGCTTCAGTGGTTGTCGCGAAACATTAAATCGGGTAAAGCCAACCTTTATTTCGGCGGGCTAAATTACTCCGTTTTTGCTATCACATTGAGAGGGAAGAGAAACTGCGGTATGTAAGATAGCAATTGTATTTCAGGTTAAGCTCAACCCATGTATATTCTACAGAATAAAACGCGCAACGCAACGCACTCCAACTACTCTGTTTGGTATCGAACACGAGGTGTTTTCTTGGATGTTCTGAAGGCATTTCCCCATGATCAGCCGAGCGGCGACAGTGGTGCTACCTTTGTTTTGCTGCCCAGTAAGCGGCATTGTATGTCGGAGCCACAGCTGAAACGTAAGTAGCACACAGCCGCAGCGGTCGATGATAATGATCCCGGCTGCCGTTCATTAAAGGCCGGTTGCGTGGGAGGAAACTAAAAATTTTTATTTATAGTAACCATTACAATACAGTACCCAGAACCGACGAATCTTTATAAGCTTAGGTCATTTTTAGGCCTAGCCAGACTACCGATGTTTCTTTAAAGACTTTGCGGCAATCGCGAGGCCTTTAAAGACCTGCTGAAAGGAGAAAATGGACTTCGTTAGCATGCAGAGGGATGTATTCGAGAGGCTGAGAATTGTCTTGGCTTCTGAAGATGTGATCCTCAGATACCCTGATTTCAGGAAACCATTCGACCTAACAACTATCGCAAGAAAAAAGACCAATCACAATGATTTCCAGAACCCTGAAAGAAAGCGAGTCACAATTTGCCACAAACGAAAATGAATTGTTTGCCATAGTGTGGGCGTTAGGCAAATTACAGAACTATATGTAAGGCACTCGCGATATCAACATGTATACAGACCACCAACCTTTGGCATATACGGTGTCTGATCGGAATCCGAATTCGAAGATAAAAAGATGGAAAGCGTATATCGACGGTCATAACCCAAAAAACCACTACAAACAGGGTAAAGAAAATAAGGTTGCGACGCTCTTTCAAGCCAAAATACTAATGCCTTAAAAAGTGAGCCTCAGTCTGACGCTGCGACTATGCACAGTGAACTTTCGATGACCTACACGGTCGAAACCACAGAGCAACTGCTTCAGAAATCAGATTGTTCTAGGAGAAGCACATTTTCAGCGCAAACGAAGCTTAGTGTTGTTTCGTAACAAAACCCGCCACTTGATCAGTTTCGTCGACAAGAGCAATATTCTAAAAATGCTTAAAGAGGTCGTGAACCCTAAAGTAGTGAATGCCATACACTTCGACATACCCACTCTGGCAAGCTTCCAATACGACTTAGTAGCTCAATTCCCGGCTACACAATTTCGCTATTCCACAAATGTTGTGATAGACGTAACAAACAAAAGCGAGCAATTGGAAATTAGAACACAAAAGGGCACACAGGGCAGCTCAGGAAAACGTCAAGAAAATCCTCCGTGACTATTACTTCCCGAAAATAAGCAGCTTAACGAAAGAGGTGGTTGTAAATTGCAGGGTCTGTACCAAGGCCAAGTATGACAGGCACCCAAAAAAGCAAGAGCTCGGGGAAACGCCCATACCTAGTTACGCAGGCTAGATGTCGCACATTGACATTTTTTCGACCGATAAGAAGAAATTCCTAACGTGTATCGACAAGTTCTCTAAATTAGCATTGGTATTACCAGTGCAATCCAGAACAATAGTGGATGTCATAGGGTCTTTGCTTTAAGTAGTAAACTTGTTCCCAAAAATCAAAACAAAATTTTGCGACAATGAAGCCGCCTTCAATTCTAAGACCATCACCTCTCTACTTAGAAATAACTACCAAGTTAAAATCGTGAACGCGGCCGCGCTACACAGATCATCAAATGGTCAGGTGGAACGGTTTCACAGTACCTTAACAGAAATCGCTAGATGTCTTAAAATAGACAAGAAAATCAGCGATACTGTAGAGCTGGTCCTGAGGGCAACGGTAGAGTACAACACAGGAGAAACCGATTGAGGTTGTTCACGCGGGGACTGACGAACGCTGCCTGGACATTAATAAAGGCCCAACAAAATAACGTCGAACGATGTAACCCTGTTAGACGAAACCGTCTTTTTGAGGTAGGAGAAGAAGTATTCGTCAAGAACAATAAACGGTTAGGGAATAAGTTAACCCCACTGTTGCGGGAACTCGAAAACTTGTAGCGCTGCCCAAAATACTCAAGCTCACGTCATTTCCAATAATCTTCATTAGTGCGAGCAATTCTAGGCAAGCACTTTAATTTCCTCTGGGTTACAATATTTAGGTTATGATCTTATCGAATTACAATTCTCTTACTTTTAGTTCGCTCAATACTCGTGCCAAATCAGAAAGAAAGCTAGATTCACCGAGCGCCTACCTTTCCAGAGGGTGGGCTCTCTGATATCGATTTACTATCGATTGGGCTGCCCTAGTGTTAGAAACGCTTTGCTGAACAAGTAACACTCCCACTGGTATATTCCGGCTGGATTCTACCCTCCTTGTCTCGATAGATAGAACTGCAAGCTTTGTGGCGGGTCTCACGTATACTCCAGAGTAAGTCTTCACGGTAGTGCTCATTACTTGACCATCGGTGCTTGTTTTCACATCCAGTATACGTCCTTTTGGCCAGATGGATCTCGGGTTGTCTGGGTCGCAAATGTACACGTTGTAGCCCTGCTCTAGCGGTTTGTCGTTGTGGTATTATTTCCCACGTTTCGTGATGACCGGCAAGTATTCCAAGAGCCACCGCCTACAGAACATGTCTGCAAGGTGCTGCGACTCCATCCAGCTTCGTTTAAGCAGCGTTCCTTTAATAGTAGATCTCACGGCCGGCTTACCGGCTTACCACTGGAGCTACCAAGCAGGAAGTGGTTCGGCGTTAGGGCCTCCTCGTTTTCGTTTTCCAGAGATATGAAGGTCAGCGGCCGCGAGTTGACAATCATCTCTATCTCCATGAGTGCTCCACGAAGAAGTTCATCCGAGGGTCGTGCGCTTTTTAGAAAGGAATTCAGGGCTGCTTTAACCGTATGCACTAAGCGTTCCCAAGACCCACCCATGTGAGACGAAGTAGGAGGGATGAACTTCCATTTCATCCCAGGACCGGTGAATTCCCTAGTCAGTTAGTCCTTGTTTAGCGCTTCAAGATGTCTTCGTAGCTCGGTACTAGCTCCTTGGAAATTAGTTTCGTTGTCGCTCCAAAGCTCAACTGGACTGCCGCGCCGGAATACGCTATCACCAAGTGTATTGCTTTTGTAGAAAGACACGTAAACAATACGCAGTATCTTTTCTCCGAGCTTCATCTGACTGCTACCAGAAGTGGTCCAAAGTAATCCACGCCTGTGTAGCTAAAGGGACGATGGAATGCAGCCATCCTTTGATATGGGAGTTTCGCCATCCGTTGTGGCCTAGGAGCTGCCCGTCGATTTTTGCATATATGGCAGGCCCGACGTACTCTAGCCACTGTCGGCCTTAGCTTGGATATCCAAAAACTTTGTCGCAGCTCGTTGATAATAGTTTCGTGATTGGCGTGCAGAAGTTTTCTGTGAAGTTCCGCAATTATTAGTTGCGTAATCCGGCTTTCACTAGGTAGTACCACTCGGTCCTGATCGCTGCCCATCTTAACGCGTTATTGAATCGTAGTACGCCCTTATCATCGATGTACGGTGCCAGTTTGTACAGCGCGCTCTTTCTTGTCAAAGGTCGTCCCTTGAGCATCAGTGCTATCTCATCCTGGGAGTGCTCCGCCTGGAGCCTCATCCAGGTGGAAAAGCTGGGTCAATGAGCTGGGTACGACTCAAGATTGCATCGTTGCGCTTTTAACTCACAATCAGAATCAGACTGCCACAGGAACTTCGGTCCACGCAGCTAGCGTCTTCTGTCGGCCGTCCAAACCCAGCGCCGGCCTTCCAGAATAGTGACCTCGGGGATTTCGGCTTCCCGAAACGCTAAACACCGTTCTCGAGTCGGTCCAGAATGTCCGCTTGCTAAGTTTCGTGGTCACTAACAGCTTCATTGAGTACGCTAACCTAGCTCCCAGAGTTGTTCCCATGAATTCCAGGAGGCGAAACTTTAAATCGGGTAAAGCCAAGCTTTATTTCGGCGGGCTAAATTACTCCGTTTTTGCTATCACATTGAGAGGGAAGAGAAACTGCGGTATGTAAGATAGCAATTGTATTTCAGGTTAAGCTCAGCCCATGTATATTCTACAGAATAAAACGAGCAACGCAACGCACTCCAACTACTTTGTTTTGTTGCCCAGTAAGCGGCATTGTATGTCGGGGCCACAGCTGAAACGTAAGTAGCACACAGCCGCAGCGGTCGATGATAATGATCCCGGCTGCCGTTCATTAAAGGCCGGTTGCGTGGGAGGAAACTAAAAATTTTTAATAGACACAGGGGCAGCGAACAACTACATTGAGCCCGTAAAGGAGCTTAAAAATGTAGTGCCGGTCGAATCCCCTTTCACGGTTAGTTCCATTCATGGTTCTAACAGAGTCCACTAGAAATATTTAATGAACGTTTTTGGGAAAACAGCGGAATATTTCCTTTTGGACACTTTAACGCCTTTTGATGGCACTATTTGATTTGATTTTCAAGGTCAAGTTGGAGCAAAGCTGAACACATGGAAAGGCACAATCAACTATGGTTCTGTGGTTGAAGAGCTACAGCATCATAGTTGCAACAATGTAAACTTTACTAACGGAATCTGTAAAAATCGAATTTCAAAACATGATCACAAACAGATCTAAGACGATGTCCTACGAGAACAAATTGGCAAATCGTGCTATGTTTACGTAGACTACGTCATCATTTTTTCTGAAAATGAAGAAGACCATGTTAGGCACATAGATTGGGTTTTTTAAAAGCCTATGTGATTCCAACATGAAGGTGTGCAATAAAAAAACCCATTTCTTAAGCAAAGTTTGGAATATCTTGGACTTATTGTAACCATTGGTGGTGCAAAAACCGACCCAGAACAGGTAAAAGCGATAAAAGAGTACCCAGAACCGACGAATCTTTATGAGCTTAGGTAATTTTGAGGCCTAGCCAGTTACTACCGATGTTTCTTGAAAGACTTTGCGGCAATCGCGAGGCCTTTAAAGACCTGCTGAAAGGAGAAAATGGAAATCACCAAACACATGTCTAGAAAAACTCCTATTGACTTCGTTAGCATGCAAAGGGATCTGTTCGAGAGGCCGAGAATGTCTTGGGTTCTGAAGATGTGATCCTCAGATACCCTGATTTCAGGAAACCATTCGACCTAACAACGGATGCTTCCGCGAACGGTATCATCCCGGTTCTATCGCAAGAAAAAAGACCAATCACAATGATTTCCAGAACCCTGAAAGAAAGCGAGTCACAATATGCCACGAACGAAAATGAATTGTTTCCCATAGTGTGGGCGTTAGGCAAATTACAGAACTATCTGTAAGGCACTGGCGATATCAACATGTATACAGACCACCAACCTTTGGCATATACGGTGTCTGATCGGAATCCGAATTCGAAGATAAAAAGATGGAAAGCGTATATCGACGGTCATAACCCAAAAAACCAGGGTAAAGAAAATAAGGTTGCGACGCTCTTTCAAGCCGAAATATTAATGCCCTAAAAAGTGAGCCTCAGTCTGACGCTGCGACTATGCACAGTGAACTTTCGATGACCTACACGGTCGAAACCACAGAGCAACTGCTTCAGAAATCAGATTGTTCTAGGAGAAGCACATTTTCAGCGCAAACGAAGTTTAGTGTTGTTTCGTAACAAAACCCGCCACTTGATCAGTTTCGTCGACAAGAGCAATATTCTAAAAATGCTTAAAGAGGTCGTGAACCCTAAAGTAGTGAATGCCATACACTTCGACATACCCACTCTGGCAAGCTTCCAATACGACTTAGTAGCTCAATTCCCGGCTACACAATTTCGCTATTCCACAAATGTTGTGATAGACGTAACAAACAAAAGCGAGCAATTGGAAATTAGAACACAAAAGGGCACACAGGGCAGCTCAGGAAAACGTCAAGCAAATCCTCCGTGACTATTACTTCCCGAAAATAAGCAGCTTAACGAAAGAGGTGGTTGTAAATTGCAGGGTCTGTACCAAGGCCAAGTATGACAGGCACCCAAAAAAGCAAGAGCTCGGGGAAACGCCCATACCTAGTTACGCAGGCTAGATGTCGCACATTGACATTTTTTCGACCGATAAGAAGAAATTCCTAACGTGTATCGACAAGTTCTCTAAACTAGCAGTGGTATTACCAGTGCAATCCAGAACGATAGTGGATATCATAGAGCCTCTGCTTTTAGTAGTAAATTAGTTCCCAAAAATCAAAACAAAATTTTGCGACAATGAAGCCGCCTTCAATTCTAAGACCATCACCTCTCTACTTAAAATAACTACCAAGTTAAAATCGTGAACGCGGCCCCGCTACACAGATCATCAAATGGTCAGGTGGAACGTTTTCACAGTACCTTAACAGAAATCGCTAGTTGTCTTAAAATAGACAAGAAAATCAGCGATACGGTAGAGCTGGTCCTGAGGGCAACGGTAGAGTACAACAGAACCCTACACTCGGTCACTCAGGAGAAACCGATTGAGGTTGTTCACGCGCCCTAGTGTTAGAAACGCTTTGCCGAACAAGTTCTTAGAGTACATCGTAACACTCCCACTGGTATATTCCGGCTGGATTCTACCCTCCTTGTCTCGACAGATAGAACTGCAAGCTTTGTGGCGGGTCTCACGTATACTCCAGAGTAAGTCTTCACGGTAGTGCTCATTACTTGACCATCGGTGCTAGTTTTCACATCCAGTATACGTCCTTTTGGCCAGGTGGATCTCGGGTTGTCTGGGTCGCAAATGTACACGATGTCGCCCTCCTCTAGCGGTTTGTCGTTATGGTACCATTTGCCACGTTTCGTGATGACCGGCAAGTATTCCAAGAGCCACCGCCTGCAGAACATGTCTGCTAGGTGCTGCGACTCCATCCAGCTTCGTTTAAGCAGCGTTCCTTTAATAGTAGATCTCACGGCCGGCTTACTACCACTGGAGCTACCAAGCAGGAAGTGGTTCGGCGGTAGGGCCTCCTCGTTCTCGTTTTTCAGAGATATGTAGGTCAGCGGCCGCGAGTTGACAATCATCTCTATCTCCATGAGTGCTCCACAAAGAAGTTCATCCGAGGGTCGTGCGCTTGTTAGAAGGGAATTCAGGGCTGCTTTCACCGAACGCACTAAGCGTTCCCAAGACCCACCCATGTGAGGCGAAGCAGGAGGGATGAACTTCTATTTTATCCCAGGACCGGTGAATTCCCTAGTCAGTTGGTCCTTGTTTAGCGCTTCAAGATGGCTTCGTAGCTCGGTTCTAGCCCATATGAAATTAGTTTCGTTGTCGCTCCAAAGCTCAACTGGACTGCCGCGCCGGGCTATGAAGATGCGAATTGCTAAAATACAAGAGTCTGTGGTTGAGGAATACGCTATCTCCAAGTGTATTGCTCTTGTAGAAAGACACGTAAACAATACGAAGTATTTTTTTCTCCGAGCTTCATCTGACTGCTACCAGAAGAGGTCCAAAGTAATTCACTCCTGTGTCATTGAGTACGCTAACCTGGCTCCCAGAGTTGTTCCCATGAATTCCCGGCGTGGAATAGATATCTGCTTCAGTGGTTGTCGCGAAACGGTTTAGGGCTATCGATAGTTAGTAAAGTTTCAATTTAGAGCCGCCAGAACTTAGAGATATTTGTGTCAGGATTTTCGGGCACACTAAATCGGGTAAAGCCAAGCTTAATTTCGGCGGGCTAAATTACTCCGTTTTTGCTATCACATTGAGAGGGAAAAGAAACTGCGGTATGTAAGATAGCAATTGTATTTCAGGTTAAGCTCAACCCATGTATATTCTACAGAATAAAACGAGCAACGCAACGCACTCCAACTACTCTGTTTGGTATCGAACACGAGGTGATTTCTTGGATGTTCTGAAGGCATTTACCCGTGATCAGCCGAGCGGCGACAGTGGTGCTACCTTTGTTTTGCTGCCCAGTAAGCGGCATTGTAAACGTAAGTGGCACACAGCTGCAATCCCGTTTTCTCCGGCGTCTACGAAGGTGTGCTTTTCGACCTGATGCTCCGACATTGTCTTGGGCATTTAGCATATGGGGATAGACATTTTCTCAACGTCAGCGATGTGTTAAAGCCAGCGTTTCCATTAAATCCATTTTTCCTCAGAAATGGGATCGTTCCACTGGCATCCCGATCGCGAAATTTTCTGGAACACTATTTTAGCTTTTCCCTGAACCAAGTGTGCCAGCTGATCTGCTCCTTTCAGCAGCACCGTGTTAAGGGAGACACCGTTTGATTTGGCAGCTGCGTTCCACACAATGCGAAGCTTTCTCGGCTTGTTGACGTTGGCCACCGGAACTACTTCTACTTCTTGTGGTGTGATTACTCTGGCCTATCCATTCCGAACGTTCTCGTCCAGTTGTCGTCGCATTTCATTGCCCAGATCCGGCCGACCCAACATCTTCTGCTTAAGGCAGTGTGCGCGTTTAAGGGCTGTGTAGGCTGTCGGGTAGGTCACTATCCTTATACTTCCATAGCAAGCTTGTCTCGCATCGTTTCGTATTCGCCTCTAATTGGCGTATACCCAGCAGGTCGTCGTCAGATTGGGTCACACACATCGCTCCATAACCAGTGTCCTGTTCAGACCATATACACTATATGAGAAGTCGCAGAATCTTCTTATTATTTTCCTTCTCGCATGTGCATATCTGGAACACGTGATATCTTGGGGCATCTGTGTCTGTACCGCCACCTTTGACGGTCCAGCCTAGTCGAGTTTTTTCGGCGATCGGGTCCTCTAAATTTCCTTCCCTTGTGTGGAGGGCCCGTCCCAGGGTACTGTTGTTAAGGCCTATTAAAAGCTGCGGTAAATGCTTTAGGTGCTTGAACTTGCTCTTCAAAAGTTCCGCATTTAGGCTTAGTCATACCGGTACCCGAAATTCGAAGATTAACTTTCACAGATTCTTCTTCGTAGCGGTGCATGCCTGCTGTCCACTGCATGCAGTTGCGGTTGCTGCGGTTGTGGTTGACCTTTCACTCCTTCAGCAGTGGTTAGTCAATTAGCGTTAGAGATCCGTCGTCTATAAAGGCATACGTGCAGATTTCCTTCTCGTTTGCATGAAGCGTCACGGGCACCACCCGAAACAATTCCGCTGCGGCGGCAACTTGGCGGTAAGCATTACAACTTGCTTGCATAAGTTCACGACTCCGATGTAGCAATGGGTTATGCCTCTCCGGACACCCTACCACGCCGGACGTGCCTGCTACCTCGCACGTCAGGACCATATGATTTGAGAGGCACCTCCAGCATAGTCTAAGTCTCCTGTGTGTCCTGAGTATCATCTCAGTAAACTCCTTGCACTCCTGTACAGACCTGCAGCCTTTCAAACACACCTTGCATACTTGCTCAGTTCTTGCTTAAGAACTGGATATCATCACATTGTTCGGTCCTTGCGCCATCTGAGAAAGCCAGGTGCTAAAGTCTGCTAGGGTACATGCACTCAGAGTCATCTTGTGCATTCCCCAGAAGGTCTGTAATATGCAGGGTAGCTTTGAAACCATCTCTTAAGTAAGAGCCGGGTTGTTTAGATATTGTTCTAGTTTAGACGCCTTCATGGTGGCACACACATTTTGCACCTCTATTGCAAAGTCGACTAAGCTCTCCAACTTATTTTCCCTGATCTGAAGGAATTGTTTCATTTGCTTCAACAGCAAGTCAATCATTATTTCAGGGCTTCCAAATCGCATTTCCAAAGTAGACAATATTTGCGGAACGCAGTCTGCATGCAGCATTGGCTCCTAACCACTAACCGCTAATGCGTGGTCGCATTATATTGGTAATTGCATCGAAAAAGCCACACAGCTCGTATATACCTAAGAACATGGGCCAGTCCTCACGTTTCCCGGAAAACTTTACTAGTTCAGCCACATTGGTTTTCCGCTCTGCCAGCTGCTCCGCTGATATTCTTTCTGCTAGTCGGCCTGACCTGGCGGTAGAATTACGCTCCCAATCTCAACATCCATGGATAAAGCGAAGACTTTTGCGCGGTGCTTCCTTGTATAGCCTTTGGGGTGTTACCATTCGTTAGGGGCTTCTGTGCCGCTTGTGTACTGCATGCCTCAGGCATCTTTTCTTCCCAACTGAAATCAACCCGAACTGCTCCAGTCCTTGGCAGAAACTCCTTCCGTCTCTGTAGTGCTTACTATATTTTTTGTAAAATGTTATCTTCTTCTTCTAACAACCTAAGCTCCGCAGTGCTTCCATTGTTGAGGCGTTTGCTCCATCTCCGCTTCTACCTCATCTTGATCATCGCCTGCACGGGCTTGATTATGGCCTTTTGAAGATACACCTTCGCTGATCTTTCTTGTGGACATCAGAGTCGCACTCTCCGCAGATCCAACCTGACTCGACATCACTTGCTGCGGTGCACCTAGGATGGCACATGTTTTCACAGTCGTCGCCATTGCAGAAGATTGTAACTTCTTCGTCCCCTATCTTGCGCAGGGAGCATCGAAAATCATTCCTTTCCTGAACACTGGGTGTCACAGGTGTGTCCATGAAAACTGTAGCACGTGTCACAGCACCGCTCTGAACAAGTTTCACTGGAAAAAGAAATTCAAGAATGTTGCGGGAGATCGAAAACTTTCAGCGCTGCCCAAAATACTCCAGCTCACGTCGTTTGTATATCAATTTTTTTTTCAATATTATTGGCCAGTTAAATTTACCTATTAAAATAAAATGGCATATTTAGGTATCTGCGGGCTTTGGCATTTATTAAAGTAAGAGGGTATACTAGATTTATTGAAAAGTTTGTAAAAAGTTTAAGTAAGCGTTTTCGACATTATAATAATTTATTCTTTATTTAGGATCAATAACCGAGTCGATCTGGCTATGTCTGCCTGTCCGTTCGTCCGTCTGTGCATCCGTATGAACGCCGAGATCTCAGGAAATATAAAAACTAGAAGGTTGAGATTAAGCATACAGTTTCTAGAAAGGTATACACTGCGGAAGTTTGTTTCAGAACGTTGCAACTTCCATAAATCTTCTAGGACTGTCATGCCCACGTGTTTAAAAAATGTTTCGATTTTTTTAAATTTTTGTATTAGTCTTGTAAAATTCTTTCTTTCTCATACGCTTAAAAAACTCTTTTTTTTCTCGTTTTATTATTTGTCTTCCCCATTTCTGTCGGTATACCATAAAAACGTGAGCAAAGAAAATTTATTGTATTTTGTTAATTGTGTATAAAATAATTTTTCGTCACAAAAGTTGATGTCCTATTGTTGGTATGAACAAGCACATAAATCCCCAGAGCAACGTGAGTAGGCAGATTTGTTAAAGTGTGTACGTTTTCATGTACTCGAGAAAACTCCAGAGTCAGCCCGATCGCTTTACGATCAAACGAAAGGTAAGCTTGTGGGACAGTTTGAAAACTTCCAGCGCTGCCTAAAATACTCAAGCTCACGTCGTTTCCAATAATCTTTATAAGTGCGAGCAATTCTAGGCAAGTACTTTAATTTCCTGTGGGTTACAATGCTTAGGTTATGATCTTATCGTTTACAACTCTCTTACTTTTAGTCCGCTCACTACTCGTGCCGAATCAGAAATAAAGCTAGATTCACCGAGCGCCTACCTTTCCAGAAACTAGGGTGGGTTCTCTGATATCGATCAGAGATATCGATTTACTATCGATTGGGCTGCCCTAGTGTTAGAAACGCTTTGCCGAACTAGTTCTTAAAAACTATCGTAACACTATCTTTTCCAATAAAGCCAATCAGAGTATTTACCAGACCGCTTGTGCTCTTCTGTAGGAAGTAAATTAGGAGAGGCTTTATTTGTTCGGTTCATTATCGACGGGTTCCAGTGGCACGTCCACAGCGGTATCTGCCAGCAAAGCGAATCTGTTGGTATTTGCGGGCTGTACAATATTGATCAAGGTAGTATTTTCGCTTATATTTTTCGGTTTGTTTTCTGCATCGGAATTTTTAGGGCTAAGATTTCTCCTTATTGTAATGTACCTGACCATTTACTTCACTCAAACTCAAATTAACCAATTTAATATGGAGCTCGAGAAAAACACGTATTCACACGTCAGCGGCTGATAAATGTTATATATTTAATACAACATTAAACTCAATCATATACTCAATAGAAGTGAATAGGTCGATAGAAAAAAATAGAAAATGGGCGTGACCGGTCTGGGCTGTTTAAAGGCGTTTGAAGGGCCGTGGTAAATATGTTTCTTAAATACCGATATTAATTGGCAAAATAAATAAAAAAAAAATTAAAATAATTTTAAAAAAAGTGGGCGTGGCAGATTAGGACAGTTCGTGGACAGAAGACAGAATGCTATAGTCGAGTTCCCCAAATGGATTTTCTTCCCCCTTTGTTTAAAAGTTTGAAAAGTAAACGCTATATTGACGGTATGGAGGTGTAAAATATTTACAACTAGGGTGACGTCAATGGAAGGCGTGGGGAAGGTCAAAGTCGTCTGAGGAGTTTAAGTAACATGGATTTGAATAACGCCTTTAGTTGTCTTAGAACTTTTGTTATTAACATATGGAATAATAGGTATCTAATAGGTGTAATAGGGATAAACAGTTTCTTGAATTGGCTTGCTGTCTAGGGTATTTGTGTATACGTCACTTGCAGGCCTGCTTAGACAAAAATTATATCTTATTCATCAGTTCTCACAGGCCTCTTTACAGAAATTGAATATCCCGCGTCTCAAGCAACGTTTAACATAGATATTTAAACATATTTACATTAAAACAAATCTATTACAGCCATTACAATTAAAGCTCCAAGTAAATAAATAACTTTCAGGGATAAAATTTACATATCCGCCCCGGCCGTTTCAAAACACAAAACGTATATGATAAACAAGTGCCCCAAAAAAAGGTAAAGAAAATAATATGACTTATTTAATAATAAAAATGTATAACATACATATATGAAATGTTTATACATATCAAGGGTTTTAGTTTTCACGTTTCAAATTCCAAAACTTAAAGTTAAAGATTAAATTCGTTGAACACTTAGCTGTGAACTGGAACCAGCATAAGAACTATCTTCTTTAAATCGCGTCCATTTTATAAGGGTTTCTGGAGATCGATATAAAAATATAAGCTTTCCATACAAATCCTCTTCAAGGCGATATTCCTGCGTTTCACGAACTAAATAAATATCACTGCATAACTTTAAAACTCGATCAACATATGGCAAATCTTCAAACATAATTCGCCTGTGCTTATTTGCTATAATAGATCGGATAATTCTGGAGACTACATAAACAAATGTTGTATATAGTCCAATAATCCTTAAATATAGAGTTATTTGACATTAACAATATATGCAATTAAAATATGAACACATACCCAGTTTTTTCTAAAAAACTCATAGCAGACGGAAACGATTTATCATTAAACACGTACAGGACGACTCCATTTTCGCAGTTACTCAATGGTAATGCTGACAAAACATCCGTATAAAATCTATCGTTGCAATAATCATTAATTTCCCACCAGTTCACTTGATTTACTTCTTTTTTTTTCAATATTATTGGGCGGTTAAATTTACCTATTAAAATTAAATGGCATATTTAGGTATCTGCAGGCTTTGACATTTATTAGAGTAAAAGGGTATACTAGATTTATTGAAAAGTATGTAATAAGTTTAAGTAAGCGTTTCCGACATTATAATAATTTATTCTTTATTTACGATCGATAACCGAGTCGATCTGGCTATGTCTGTCTGTCCGTTCGTCCGTCTGTCCATCCGTATGAACGCCGAGATCTCAGGAAATATAAAAACTAGAAGGTTGAGATTAAGCATACAGATTCTAGAAAGGTAGACGCTGAGGAAGCTTGTTTCAGACGTTGCAACTCCCATAAATCTTCTAAGAAAATGTCAAAAAATGTTTTGATTTTTTAAAATTTTTTTATTAGTCTTGTAAAATTCTTTCTTTCTCATACGCTTAAAAAATTCTTTTTACTCCGAGGTACCAGACTCGATATATTAAAAAATACAATGCATTTTGAATGACCTTTTTAGGGACGCAAAAAAAATCAAATTTATAAAGTGCACAAAAAGAGTTGTAGAAATATAAAGTGAAGAAGAACTTCACAAACAGATTGCACTTTACCACACAAAAGAATGCCTACACATCGGCATGAATGAAGCATTTTATACTTTAAAGGAAAAAATTTATTTCCCAAAATTACGAGAACACTTTGATTTGGTAATATCAAACTGTAGAAGATGTAGAGAAACAAGATACGATAGAAACCCAATAAAACCCAAATTCATAATTACAGAAACACCACAACATAAAAACCAAACAATACATTTAGACATTTTTCATATCAAACATAGATCATTTGTTACAATAATAGACAAGCTAACCAAGTTCGCAACAGCATACAACATAAAAGATAGAAATTGGAGAGCAAAAATTCAAATTATCATAGACCAATTCGCCAAATTTGGTAAACCCAGCAAAAAAATTATGGACAATGAATTTAGAGCAGAACAGATATTGAACTTTTTAAATAAGGAAGATGTTGAAGTACATTTGACAAATCGGAATGCACATACAGGGAATGCTGACATAGAAAGATTACATTCAACTCTAATTGAGATAGTAAGCGGGGTAGATGAGGATGTTTCAATAGAAACCAAAATTCAGATTGCTATAAGCATATACAACAGAAGATACCATACGACAATTCAATGTTCACCAGAACAGGCAAAAAACGAAAAAAATGCAGAAGAATTACATAAAATAATAAATAAATATAAAGAAAAAACAATAAAAAAAAAGAAATGAAAAAAGAGAAAATTATGAAGAAAAAAGAAATGAGGTCCAATAAAAAACTATAAGCGACTCAGACATAAGGACGAACCTTATTTCAGACATGCAGGGCTTGATAATGTTCACCCTTGCAATATTAAGAGACCTCTAAAAATGGAAACGACAAGCAAAAGAAGAAATGAGGAGAGGGAAGAACAGGAAGATTAAAAAATAAATAAATAATATATTCTTACCACAAATCCTAACGCAAGAAGAGATAATTAAATTCGAAATAGATTTCTACAAAATATTTTATAAGAATGGGCATCTTAAAATACAAAAACGATAAAATAGTTAATAGTTAATAGTTATTCAAATTGATCAAGAAAATTTACTTATTACCCAGATCCAGGGTAAAATATATGAATATAAAGAAAATGTAATTTTAAGAGAACTAAAACTAAGCAAAAGCTGCACAATAACAGTAATTGCAAATTTATAATAAACAACGAAGCAAGCATAGAACAAATAGATGATGAAACAATAGTCATTAGAAACAGCAAAAATAACATTTTACATCAAGATTGTGATAAAAGAGATTTCACACTAAATGGCAATTGCTTAATACAATTTATAAATTGCAAAATACAAATACTAGCCGAAAAATTTTCAAATAAACAATTAGAATTTTCTGAAAGATTCTACTACCCAACAAATATGTTAAACCAATCATTCACAAACACTCTAAACTTTGAACAGTTCACGCTAAAAAATTTTGAGAATCTAAAAGAAATAAAGGAACTACAATTAAATAAAAAAGCCAATTATGGCATGGCAATAGCATTCATAGTAATCATACTAGTAGGAGGAATATACCTATATTGCAAACAAAAAAATAAAAATATTCATATTAATGTAAACAGAATTCAGGAGAATTCAAACTCGAGCGGAGGAGGAGTTATACAATTGCTCCCTCTTAGCCCTTCCATTGCATTTATAAGCAAAACATCCCCAATAACACATAATTCACAATTGTCCCATCAGTGTGGACTGCGATCCACTTTAATGTAAAATAAACAAAGAAGAAAGTATCAAATGGATCAAAGAACACTTTGGCCACCAAAGCCGCAACCATATTATGAAAACAGAGAATACACTTACATATATAAATTAATGTAATGCTGGTGCCGCAGGGGGGTCCCTCGCTGCAGTCACTGGTAATCTTGCCGGTTGGCTGTAGATGGATCTTCTCCAGTACTTTCCGCGCACAGGGCGGAGGGTGTTAAGTCTAATTGAAGATTTACGATGATTATGTTGGGAAGATGACTGTCTTCCTTTTGCTACTGGCCTAGGGACTCAGCTAGCTATTGTGAAATAAAGTGTTAACGACAGGGAGTCGGAGTTGATGGTTTATGAGCTTGTGCTCTTTATTCAAGGAATACCCAAAACGAACTGAATTAAAGCTAACATATAAAAAGCTTCATAGCGTCCTCTGCCAATGTGCAGAGCCTCTGCCGGCTATGTGCGAGCTGCCGGCCAAATGCTTGGTCAGCAATTTGACCGGTGCTGGTGAGTGGACGATCGGTCCGGTTGACTTAGTTAACTACTCCCCCCTCAAGATTGAGGCCGCCCTCGGCCGACCCTATTTGGGCGAGGACTTCCTTCAGATGGGCCGCGGATCTTCTAGCCCTTGTGGCTCGCTGGTAGGTTAGTCCGACACAGATAAGAGCGCAGATAATTGCTCCTGCAACTAGCGCTATCTGACTAAGTCGGTATCCGTCGACGTCTTCTTCAAATTCCCTGATTCGCTACAAATTTCGTTCACTTAAGCGGTGAAGGTATGGGAGACTCAGGATCTCATGTTTCATAGAGATGTTAAGGACGGGAGAGTTGGCCACTCCCAGTGCCCTTTTCTGAATCACGTCGTGATTTATGAAGACGGTCTCGTTGACCATAGCACTCTCAATGAATGTTATCAGGTGCGTGCCTCTAATGTGGATAGTTGTTCTATTGTCCACACGCACAAGTGCTGGTCTATCATTGATTACGATAATACCCTCGTCGACGTAGGTGATTGGATGAAGGTTGCTCTGCTGTGTGTCGCAATGGGCCACTGCTCCAGCGTGGAGTTCTTGGGCGCACGATCTCACCGAGGATAACTGACAGAACGTCGCTCCGGGTGACATGGAGCAGTTCTTGACGGTGTGGATTTCTCCGTCGCATTCCGCCACCACGTTATCATCTAACCTTAACACCGTATCATGGTGTGCCACCGGAAGTATGGTGATTTTGTTGCAGGCCATGTTGAAGTTCTTGGGGAACTTAATTATAAAGTGCAAAATGTTAGGGGATTGTAAGACTTTAACGGACGCAACGGACAGAATTTCCCTTATGGGGGTGTCGGTGGGCTCCTCGACCCAAACTTGCTCCAGATCTGCATGATCAAAGATGTTTGGATTGACTACGTTAATTTTTGCGAGTGTAATAGTTAACATGAGATTCTGTAGTTCCATAACAATGATTCTATTGCGAGTTAATAACATTTCGTACAAATGGCCTGTATCAATTTGTGCATTTTTTGAAGCTTTTAGAAGCTGATTAACTGTGTTGGTGAGTTCGTTGATTTGAACCTGTGTTTTGGTATTGATTTCAATCTGTCTATTGTGTGCATCGATAAGTCGTGCTTCATTGAACCTTATCTTCTCAAAGTCTTCTGCGTCAGGTGTCCCTGCGACAACCTTCAACGCAGTTCCCAAGAAGTCTAGGCTCCTGGCCACTCTGTGATGGATGCTCAACGAGTCAAGCATGTCACGGAGATGAGCGATGTCAATGCTCAGGAGCTTTTTCATGTGGGATTCAGGGAACATGACGACCAAACTGTCGGTTTCGTCAATAACTCGTCTATACTCGGAGAGATTAGCCGAGTGCCTAACGTAGGCAAGTTCCTCCCAGACTAAGACTTTACCGTCAATGACGGGGATGTAGTTTGCTTGGGAATAGTCTGTAATATGGGCCGATGTCACGGCCAGGAGACA
Organism: Drosophila orena; assembly: GCA_005876975.1. Taxonomy (NCBI): domain Eukaryota; kingdom Metazoa; phylum Arthropoda; class Insecta; order Diptera; family Drosophilidae; genus Drosophila; species Drosophila orena. The sequence goes on along the minus strand of VCKV01000328.1, from coordinate 81,699 downwards.
AAGCAGAAGCGTTGGAAACGACCTGTAAATGTGTGGTTGATTAATACATGTTTGAATTGGAGTTGCCCACCACCAATAGTTATAAAAACGTATGCCAAGTGGCTAAGGGTAAAGAAAGGTAATAAAAGCTTATGCCAAGTGGCTATGAATGAAAAAAGATAATTGAAAACTTATGCCAAGTGGCTAGAAATAAAAAGAGTAAAAAAGCTCCGAAGGAACCGCAGTTGGGCTCCGCTCGGGTTACCTGAGGTTGTCTTTGTGGACCACCCTCCCTTTAATTAGGACTGTGGTCCCCAAGTCTGCCTCGATGGTCCTCTCCTCACATAGGGGAGTAAGTTTGTTCCGCCGAGAAGCGTTTTCTCGGTTTCTTGTCGAATCCTGGGCGTTTTTGATCCTTTCCTGGACATCACTTTGTGGATCGTCCGGATTTGCCCACATGACTTCAGCCGGTTTTTTTTTGATGACCGAGTGGATAGACTTGTTATATCTGGCTGTGGCCAGCAAGATCAACTCCACCGTGTCACTTATGCCGTTGTCGATTTTCAGGCATCTAGCAAGTTCGACCAACGTGCTGTGGAAGCGTTCCACCTGTCCGTTGGAGATGCTATGGAGGGGCGGTGCATTCGAGATGCTGACGCCGAAATGGTTTTCCAGCATAGCCACTATCGTTTGCGATTTCAATGATGGTTCATTGTCGCAGTAGATAGCTTTGGCTTTGGGGAAAACATTCATTAGTTGTAGCAATGGTGGTTTTAGATCCTCTATCGTTCTAGATGGGATCGGCTGAACCATGGCGAATTTTGAAAACTTATCCCCGCAGGTGAGGAAGTATTTCCTATCCGTGGAGAAAATATCGACGTGCAATATTTCTCCAACATGACCCGGGACAGGTGTTTCACCGAGCTCCTGCTTCTTTGGATGTCTATCATATTTCGCCTTGGCGCAAGTTTTGCAGTTGGCGGCTATCTCGCTCGCCAGTTTGGTCATTTTGGGGAAGTAGTACTCGGAGAGTACCTGCTTCACGTTTTCTTGGGCCGACCTGTGAGCTCTGTTATGCTCGGCAGTGAGGATCTCTTTCCTCTCCTCGACTGCGAAAATGTCGGTGACCCTATTTTTACAATGCCAGAATTTTGTGGCAGGGAATTGCCGAACCACTTCGTCCTGGATTTGTGCCAGCGTGTGAAGATCACAGTGGAAGGCATTTACACCATTAGGATTGATGGTGTTGGCAAGTTCCTCAAGCAACGTCTGTTTGCACGAGAAACTGATTGAGTGCCGCTTCTTATTTCCAAACAGTATAGAAGTGCGTTTCCAAGGGGAGCGCGCCTCTTCTAGAATTATCTGGTTTTGGAAGCAGTTCACGGGTTTGTCCGTGGACTCAATCGTGTATGTGAGCGAAAGCTCGCTGTGAACGTGGCCGCGCACGACGCTGGTTCTTGGTTACCAACAACGTTGAGTTGTTGTCTTGAGAGGGCATCTGCAACGAGGTTACATTTTCCGGGCTTGTAAAACATTCTAGCGCCGGACTCATCGATGCGTGCTTTCCATCTCTTGATTTTAGCGTTCGGATTGAACTCCGATACCGCGAATGTTAAAGGTTGGTGGTCAGTGAAAATATTTATTTCTTTGACCGCGTATAGGTAGTGTCTAAGCTTGGCTAGTGCCCAGACTATGGCTAACAGCTCCCTTTCGTTGGTAGCATAGTTAACCTCTCTGTCACTCAATGTTCTAGAGATCATAGTGATTGGGCGTCCCTCTTGGGACAGTACTGCGCCAATGCCATAGGCCGAAGCATCTGTCGTTAGATCAAACGCTTTTTTGTAGTCAGGGTATCTGAGGATAACGTCCTCAGATGCCAGGATGTTACGTAACTTCTCGAAGGCACGTTGCTGCGCTTCGGAAAACTGTACCTGGATATTCCTGGACCTATGCCGACTAACACTCCCATTTTCGCCCTTCAGAATGTCTGAAATGGGCCGCGCTATTGATGCAAAATCTTTGATAAAGCATCGATAGTAGCTGGCTAAGCCCAAGAATGACCTCACCTCAAATACACTTTTGGGTTCCGGAAATTCTTTTATGGCCTTAACCTTTTCTGGGTCAGTCGCTGCGCCATTGTTGGTGACGATGAACCCCAGAAAGCTCACGCTTTCCTTAAAAAAGCGCGACTTTTCCGCAGATATTCTCATGTTAGCATCGTATAGGCTCTTCAGAACCCAATCTACGTGCTTGACATGGGCATTTTCATCTTCTGAAAAGATGATGACGTCATCGACGTAAACGTAGCAGAACTTGCCGATCTGCTCTCGCAGGATATCGTCAATTGTTCTTTGGAAGATGCTAGCGGCATTCCTGAGTCCGAAAGGCAATCTTCGGAACTCATACTTCCCTCCGTTCACCGAGAATGACGTCTTCTCACGGTCGCGTTCAGCGAGCGTGATTTGGTGATAGCCAGACTTCAGATCGAGTGTCGTGAAGTATTTGGCCTTGCCGAAATTCCTAAATATCATTGAGATATTTGGCATGGGGTATCTGTCTGGTACAGTCCTTTCGTTAAGTTTGCGAAAGTCCAAACCAAACGCATTTTTTTGTTGCCCGATTCGTCGGTGCCCTTTTTGTCTACGACCCATATTGGGTTATTGTAGGGGGACTTCGACTTTTGGATTATGCCATTTTTTAGCAGTTCCTGAATTTCGCCGTTGACGAAGTCCGCTGCCCCCATGGGGTATGGGTATAATTTGGCATAAATGGGCTCCTCGTCAATCGTCCGGATGGTAGCTACCACCGACGTATTGTAAGGAAGAGCCTCATTAGGATCAGCAAAGGCTTTTTCCTAATCCCGAGCATTTTTAAAAAAGCGCCCTTAACTAAGGGCGGTGCGTCCGAGCAATCTACTTTGGTAAAATTGACATCGGGGCAAGTGTGGAAGTCAGTTTGCTCTACTTCGGAGCCCCATTTGAGCTGGCCGGAAGCTAGGCAAAGCGATGCGCCTGCCTGCTTTAGCAGGTCTAGGCCAACAATCGCGTCCAAGGAGGTCAAATCTGGGAGTATGAAAAAGGTAGCTTTTAGGTTAAAGATAAACACAAAACATTTCTTAGTAATTGTGGTCACACCATGAATGGAATGGATTCCAAATGGGGACTCCACCGGGCGGACGCCTTTCAACTCCTTAAATGGTCGGATGAAATTCTTTGACGCGCCCGTATCAACCAGCAGTTTCATGTCGACCCCTGCTACTCTTCGTCTGATGACGGGTAGCAGGGACCTTCCCCTAAAAAATTAACAACATCCGAGTCGTACTCTAGGATGGTATCGTCGTCAACTTTACTCGCTGCGCTGGAGGCTGCGGTGGCATAAGCCATGTCGGAATTATCTAGAGCCTGAGTGACATGGTTGACCCTTTGCCTTTTAGGAGGGGCCGAGCGGCCAGACGCGGCCGGCTTTGATTTTGGGAAAGCCGGGGCGTGGGATGGTTGCATTTTGGACAATGACGGATCAACGTCCATAGGCTCCGGTGTGGTTCTTCGAGTTGTTCTGTCGCTTCGTGGAGCAGAGTGCACCTGTGCTCTGTGCTGCCTGGTAAAGTGAGGGTTCTTCCCGGCACTTCCCTGCGAGTCGGCTTGTGGAGGGGCCTGTTGGCGCTCCTGCACCTTGGGATGCTGTCTACGGTCCCTATCTTCTTGGTTTCTTGCAAACGAGGTTGCGAAGGTGTACCCCTCGTGGTTGGATTCCACTTCTTGTGCCAGGGCGAGCGCTGATGGCATATCTTTCGGCTTTGCCGCAAATAGCACGTCTGTAAGGTTGCGCCTGAGTCCTGTAACGAAAACGCGCAAGGCGTCATCCCGGAACTTCTCGCACAAAACCGTTGCTGCCGACGCCTCGTATGACATGGTCACCTAGTTGGTGAGCAAGGTGAGTTTTTTCTCCACCTCATCATAGTATTCAAGTAGTGTGAGGCTTCCCTGTCTAAGGGTGCCCATCTCTTGCTCGATAACGTGTATCGGCCGTTTGTCGCTGTATGTGAAATCGAGACGATTTATAATCGCATCGAAATTCAGAACAGTTCCGAAAGAAGATAAAACTGCATCAGCAGGGCCTCTGATTTTGCTCCTGATGATTACTACCGCTTGATAGTGGCGAGAACTGTTTGCATAATTCCTAAACATATGACAGATGACATATGTCTCCTGAGTCCCCAAAAACTCTGGAAGGCATTTTACAGCATCCAATGTTTCATCGCAACGGACTTGTCCGGCGATTTCTACTGGACTGTAAACCTTAATCGGGGGATTTTCTGTTCGCACCGGGGAAATCTGTATAGTTGCGACTTGGCCGGCAAGCTCCTGAATCGTTTTACGCAACTCAGCCTCCCTGCGTTGACTATCTACGACTTGATCTTGTAACGCCCTAATGAGGGCTTTAATCTGCTCCGTTTCGAGAGACATTCTATTTGAATGAAATGTGCTAGCTCGGATATTTTTACGAACAGAGTTTTCTGTTGAGTCGTCGCTTTGGGACTCTGAGTCGCTAGCGTACTTTTCAGAATTCCTATACTGCCGAAATGATTCGCTCATGGGGGGCTGTGAATGGGAATACTGAAGCCGTTGTGCCCATGGGACAAGCAGTACGGCGAGGGGGTCGCGGGGGCTGAGTCGCCGTTTTGAAGGCACCGGATGAAGACTCGGTGAGCAGAGCCGCTGCCTAGCTATGTGACAATAAGGCAAGGAGCCAGCGGCGGGCGGGTTTCCACTAAGGCAAACAAATATACAAAGACAAAAACTGCTACAGCAAAGACAAAGAGATATATAAAAGGCACAAAGTTGCAATGCATGCGCCGGTGTCGGGTAACGAGTTCGAGTTTAAATGAAACGACAGTGCCCTGACATATGCAAAAGGGGAACGAATTGCACACAATGGAAAGTAAATTGCAAAGTCAACTAATTTTTGCGACAGTGTTAAAGTAAAATACGATAAAATGCACACAATGAAATGTAAATCACCAGGCCAATGAATATTTAAATTAAATATTTATTTCTTCAGCACAGCGGCTGGAATGTTTAAGTAGCACGTAAATGTGATTCACAAAACACATAGATTTTTTTCAATAGTTATGGAATGACGGATTCTTTCTCTTATTTAAACCACAAGAAAATATTTAACTTTTTATTTGTAAAATGCAGTATGGAGGTAAATCTGGGGCTGGAAGCTCACTTACATAGTTTAGTGTAGTGGGTTCGGATTCCGGTAGTTGGGTGCCAATTAATGTAATGCTGGTGCCGCAGGGGGGTTCCTCGCTGCAGTCACTGGTAATCTTGCCGGTTGGCTGTAGATGGATCTTCTCCAGTACTTTCCGCGCACAGGGCGGAGGGTGTTAAGTCTAATTGAAGATTTACGATGATTATGTTGGGAAGATGACTGTCTTCCTTTTGCTACTGGCCTAGGGACTCAGCTAGCTATTGTGAAATAAAGTGTTAACGACAGGGAGTCGGAGTTGATGGTTTATGAGCTTGTGCTCTTTATTCAAGGAATACCCAAAACGAACTGAATTAAAGCTAACATATAAAAAGCTTCATAGCGGCCTCTGCCAATGTGCAGAGCCTCTGCCGGCTATGTGCGAGCTTCCGGCCAAATGCTTGGTCAGCAATTTGACCGGTGCTGGTGAGTGGACGATCGGTCCGGTTGACTTAGTTAACTACTCCCCCCTCAAGATTGAGGCCGCCCTCGGCCGACCCTATTTGGGCGAGGACTTCCTTCAGATGGGCCGCGGATCTTCTAGCCCTTGTGGCTCGCTGGTAGGTTAGTCCGACACAGATAAGAGCGCAGATAATTGCTCCTGCAACTAGCGCTATCTGACTAAGTCGGTATCCGTCGACGTCTTCTTCAAATTCCCTGATTCGCTACAAATTTCGTTCACTTAAGCGGTGAAGGTATGGGAGACTCAGGATCTCATGTTTCATAGAGATGTTAAGGACGGGAGAGTTGGCCACTCCCAGTGCCCTTTTCTGAATCACGTCGTGATTTATGAAGACGGTCTCGTTGACCATAGCACTCTCAATGAATGTTATCAGGTGCGTGCCTCTAATGTGGATAGTTGTTCTATTGTCCACACGCACAAGTGCTGGTCTATCATTGATTACGATAATACCCTCGTCGACGTAGGTGATTGGATGAAGGTTGCTCTGCTGTGTGTCGCAATGGGCCACTGCTCCAGCGTGGAGTTCTTGGGCGCACGATCTCACCGAGGATAACTGACAGAACGTCGCTCCGGGTGACATGGAGCAGTTCTTGACGGTGTGGATTTCTCCGTCGCATTCCGCCACCACGTTATCATCTAACCTTAACACCGTATCATGGTGTGCCACCGGAAGTATGGTGATTTTGTTGCAGGCCATGTTGAAGTTCTTGGGGAACTTAATTATAAAGTGCAAAATGTTAGGGGATTGTAAGACTTTAACGGACGCAACGGACAGAATTTCCCTTATGGGGGTGTCGGTGGGCTCCTCGACCCAAACTTGCTCCAGATCTGCATGATCCAAGATGTTTGGATTGACTACGTTAATTTTTGCGAGTGTAATAGTTAACATGAGATTCTGTAGTTCCATAACAATGATTCTATTTCGAGTTAATAACATTTCGTACAAATGGCCTGTATCAATTTGTGCATTTTTTTAAGCTTTTAGAAGCTGATTAACTGTGTTGGTGAGTTCGTTGATTTGAACCTGTGTTTTGGTATTGATTTCAATCTGTCTATTGTGTGCATCGATAAGTCGTGCTTCATTGAACCTTATCTTCTCAAAGTCTTCTGCGTCAGGTGTCCCTGCGACAACCTTCAACGCAGTGCCCAAGAAGTCTAGGCTCCTGGCCACTCTGTGATGGATGCTCAACGAGTCAAGCATGTCACGGAGATGAGCGATGTCAATGCTCAGGAGCTTTTTCATGTGGGATTCAGGGAACATGACGACCAAACTGTCGGTTTCGTCAATAACTCGTCTATACTCGGAGAGATTAGCCGAGTGCCTAACGTAGGCAACCAACTAAGACTAAGACTTTACCGTCAATGACGGGGATGTAGTTTGCTTGGGAATAGTCTGTAATATGGGCCGATGTCACGGCCAGGAGACAAAGCAGAAGCGTTGGAAACGACCTGTAAATGTGTGGTTGATTAATACATGTTTGAATTGGAGTTGCCCACCACCAATAGTTATAAAAACGTATGCCAAGTGGCTAAGGGTAAAGAAAGGTAATAAAAGCTTATGCCAAGTGGCTATGAATGAAAAAAGATAATTGAAAACTTATGCCAAGTGGCTAGAAATAAAAAGAGTAAAAAAGCTCCGAAGGAACCGCAGTTGGGCTCCGCTCGGGTTACCTGAGGTTGTCTTTGTGGACCACCCTCCCTTTAATTAGGACTGTGGTCCCCAAGTCTGCCTCGATGGTCCTCTCCTCACATAGGGGAGTAAGTTTGTTCCGCCGAGAAACCGTTTTCTCGGTTTCTTGTCGAATCCTGGGCGTTTTTGATCCTTTCCTGGACATCACTTTGTGGATCGTCCGGATTTGCCCACATGACTTCAGCCGGTTTTTTTTTGATGACCGAGTGGATAGACTTGTTATATCTGGCTGTGGCCAGCAAGATCAACTCCACCGTGTCACTTATGCCGTTGTCGATTTTCAGGCATCTAGCAAGTTCGACCAACGTGCTGTGGAAGCGTTCCACCTGTCCGTTGGAGATGCTATGGAGGGGCGGTGCATTCGAGATGCTGACGCCGAAATGGTTTTCCAGCATAGCCACTATCGTTTGCGATTTCAATGATGGTTCATTGTCGCAGTAGATAGCTTTGGCTTTGGGGAAAACATTCATTAGTTGTAGCAATGGTGGTTTTAGATCCTCTATCGTTCTAGATGGGATCGGCTGAACCATGGCGAATTTTGAAAACTTATCCACGCAGGTGAGGAAGTATTTCCTATCCGTGGAGAAAATATCGACGTGCAATATTTCTCCAACATGACCCGGGACTGGTGTTTCACCGAGCTCCTGCTTCTTTGGATGTCTATCATATTTCGCCTTGGCGCAAGTTTTGCAGTTGGCGGCTATCTCGCTCGCCAGTTTGGTCATTTTGGGGAAGTAGTACTCGGAGAGTACCTGCTTCACGTTTTCTTGGGCCGACCTGTGAGCTCTGTTATGCTCGGCAGTGAGGATCTCTTTCCTCTCCTCGACTGCGAAAATGTCGGTGACCCTATTTTTACAATGCCAGAATTTTGTGGCAGGGAATTGCCGAACCACTTCGTCCTGGATTTGTGCCAGCGTGTGAAGATCACAGTGGAAGGCATTTACACCATTAGGATTGATGGTGTTGGCAAGTTCCTCAAGCAACGTCTGTTTGCACGAGAAACTGATTGAGTGCCGCTTCTTATTTCCAAACAGTATAGAAGTGCGTTTCCAAGGGGAGCGCGCCTCTTCTAGAATTATCTGGTTTTGGAAGCAGTTCACGGGTTTGTCCGTGGACTCAATCGTGTATGTGAGCGAAAGCTCGCTGTGAACGTGGCCGCGCACGACGCTGGTTCTTGGTTACCAACAACGTTGAGTTGTTGTCTTGAGAGGGCATCTGCAACGAGGTTACATTTTCCGGGCTTGTAAAACATTCTAGCGCCGGACTCATCGATGCGTGCTTTCCATCTCTTGATTTTAGCGTTCGGATTGAACTCCGATACCGCGAATGTTAAAGGTTGGTGGTCAGTGAAAATATTTATTTCTTTGACCGCGTATAGGTAGTGTCTAAGCTTTGCTAGTGCCCAGACTATGGCTAACAGCTCCCTTTCGTTGGTAGCATAGTTAACCTCTCTGTCACTCAATGTTCTAGAGATCATAGTGATTGGGCGTCCCTCTTGGGACAGTACTGCGCCAATGCCATAGGCCGAAGCATCTGTCGTTAGATCAAACGCTTTTTTGTAGTCAGGGTATCTGAGGATGACGTCCTCAGATGCCAGGATGTTACGTAACTTCTCGAAGGCACGTTGCTGCGCTTCGGAAAACTGTACCTGGATATTCCTGGACCTATGCCGACTTACACTCCCATTTTCGCCCTTCAGAATGTCTGAAATGGGCCGCGCTATTGATGCAAAATCTTTGATAAAGCATCGATAGTAGCTAGCTAAGCCCAAGAATGACCTCACCTCAAATACACTTTTGGGTTCCGGAAATTCTTTTATGGCCTTAACCTTTTCTGGGTCAGTCGCTGCGCCATTGTTGGTGACGATGAACCCCAGAAAGCTCACGCTTTCCTTAAAAAAGCGCGACTTTTCCGCAGATATTCTCATGTTAGCATCGTATAGGCTCTTCAGAACCCAATCTACGTGCTTGACATGGGCATTTTCATCTTCTGAAAAGATGATGACGTCATCGACGTAAACGTAGCAGAACTTGCCGATCTGCTCTCGCAGGATATCGTCAATTGTTCTTTGGAAGATGCTAGCGGCATTCCTGAGTCCGAAAGGCAATCTTCGGAACTCATACTTCCCTCCGTTCACCGAGAATGACGTCTTCTCACGGTCGCGTTCAGCGAGCGTGATTTGGTGATAGCCAGACTTCAGATCGAGTGTCGTGAAGTATTTGGCCTTGCCGAAATTCCTAAATATCATTGAGATATTTGGCATGGGGTATCTGTCTGGTACAGTCCTTTCGTTAAGTTTGCGAAAGTCCAAACCAAACGCATTTTTTTGTTGCCCGATTCGTCGGTGCCCTTTTTGTCTACGACCCATATTGGGTTATTGTAGGGGGACTTCGACTTTTGGATTATGCCATTTTTTAGCAGTTCCTGAATTTCGCCGTTGACGAAGTCCGCTGCCCCCATGCGGTATGGGTATAATTTGGCATAAATGGGCTCCTCGTCAATCGTCCGGATGGTAGCTACCACCGACGTATTGTAAGGAAGAGCCTCATTAGGATCAGCAAAGGCTTTTTCCTAATCCCGAGCATTTTTAAAAAAGCGCCCTTAACTAAGGGCGGTGCGTCCGAGCAATCTACTTTGGTAAAATTGACATCGGGGCAAGTGTGGAAGTCAGTTTGCTCTACTTCGGAGCCCCATTTGAGCTGGCCGGAAGCTAGGCAAAGCGATGCGCCTGCCTGCTTTAGCAGGTCTAGGCCAACAATCGCGTCGAAGGAGGTCAAATCTGGGAGTATGAAAAAGGTAGCTTTTAGGTTAAAGATAAACACAAAACATTTCTTAGTAATTGTGGTCACACCATGAATGGAATGGATTCCAAATGGGGACTCCACCGGGCGGACGCCTTTCAACTCCTTAAATGGTCGGATGAAATTCTTTGACGCGCCCGTATCAACCAGCAGTTTCATGTCGACCCCTGCTACTCTTCGTCTGATGACGGGTAGCAGGGACCTTCCCCTAAAAAATTAACAACATCCGAGTCGTACTCTAGGATGGTATCGTCGTCAACTTTACTCGCTGCGCTGGAGGCTGCGGTGGCATAAGCCATGTCGGAATTATCTAGAGCCTGAGTGACATGGTTGACCCTTTGCCTTTTAGGAGGGGCCGAGCGGCCAGACGCGGCCGGCTTTGATTTTGGGAAAGCCGGGGCGTGGGATGGTTGCATTTTGGACAATGACGGATCAACGTCCATAGGCTCCGGTGTGGTTCTTCGAGTTGTTCTGTCGCTTCGTGGAGCAGAGTGCACCTGTGCTCTGCGCTGCCTGGTAAAGTGAGGGTTCTTCCCGGCACTTCCCTGCGAGTCGGCTTGTGGAGGGGCCTGTTGGCGCTCCTGCACCTTGGGATGCTGTCTACGGTCCCTATCTTCTTGGTTTCTTGCAAACGAGGTTGCGAAGGTGTACCCCTCGTGGTTGGATTCCACTTCTTGTGCCAGGGCGAGCGCTGATGGCATATCTTTCGGCTTTGCCGCAAATAGCACGTCTGTAAGGTTGCGCCTGAGTCCTGTAACGAAAACGCGCAAGGCGTCATCCCGGAACTTCTCGCACAAAACCGTTGCTGCCGACGCCTCGTATGACATGGTCACCTTGTTGGTGAGCAAGGTGAGTTTTTTCTCCATCTCATCATAGTATTCAAGTAGTGTGAGGCTTCCCTGTCTAAGGGTGCCCATCTCTTGCTCGATAACGTGTATCGGCCGTTTGTCGCTGTATGTGAAATCGAGACGATTTATAATCGCATCGAAATTCAGAACAGTTCCGAAAGAAGATAAAACTGCATCAGCAGGGCCTCTGATTTTGCTCCTGATGATTACTACCGCTTGATAGTGGCGAGAACTGTTTGCATAATTCCTAAACATATGACAGATGACATATGTCTCCTGAGTCCCCAAAAACTCTGGAAGGCATTTTACAGCATCCAATGTTTCATCGCAACGGACTTGTCCGGCGATTTCTACTGGACTGTAAACCTTAATCGGGGGATTTTCTGTTCGCACCGGGGAAATCTGTATAGTTGCGACTTGGCCGGCAAGCTCCTGAATCGTTTTACGCAACTCAGCCTCCCTGCGTTGACTATCTACGACTTGATCTTGTAACGCCCTAATGAGGGCTTTAATCTGCTCTGTTTCGAGAGACATTCTATTTGAATGAAATGTGCTAGCTCGGATATTTTTACGAACAGAGTTTTCTGTTGAGTCGTCGCTTTGGGACTCTGAGTCGCTAGCGTACTTTTCAGAATTCCTATACTGCCGAAATGATTCGCTCATGGGGGGCTGTGAATGGGAATACTGAAGCCGTTGTGCCCATGGGACAAGCAGTACGGCGAGGGGGTCGCGGGGGCTGAGTCGCCGTTTTGAAGGCACCGGATGAAGACTCGGTGAGCAGAGCCGCTGCCTAGCTATGTGACAATAAGGCAAGGGGCCAGCGGCGGGCGGGTTTCCACTAAGGCAAACAAATATACAAAGACAAAAACTGCTACAGCAAAGACAAAGAGATATATAAAAGGCACAAAGTTGCAATGCATGCGCCGGTGTCGGGTAACGAGTTCGAGTTTAAATGAAACGACAGTACCCTGACATATGCAAAAGGGGAACGAATTGCACACAATGGAAAGTAAATTGCAAAGTCAACTAATTTTTGCGACAGTGTTAAAGTAAAATACGATAAAATGCACACAATGAAATGTAAATCACCAGGCCAATGAATATTTAAATTAAATATTTATTTCTTCAGCACAGCGGCTGGAATGTATAAGTAGCACGTAAATGTGATTCACAAAACACATAGATTTTTTTCAATAGTTATGGAATGACGGATTCTTTCTCTTATTTAAACCACAAGAAAATATTTAACTTTTTATTTGTAAAATGCAGTATGGAGGTAAATCTGGGGCTGGAAGCTCACTTACATAGTTTAGTGTAGTGGGTTCGGATTCCGGTAGTTGGGTGCCAATTAATGTAATGCTGGTGCCGCAGGGGGGTTCCTCGCTGCAGTCACTGGTAATCTTGCCGGTTGGCTGTAGATGGATCTTCTCCAGTACTTTCCGCGCACAGGGCGGAGGGTGTTAAGTCTAATTGAAGATTTACGATGATTATGTTGGGAAGATGACTGTCTTCCTTTTGCTACTGGCCTAGGGACTCAGCTAGCTATTGTGAAATAAAGTGTTAACGACAGGGAGTCGGAGTTGATGGTTTATGAGCTTGTGCTCTTTATTCAAGGAATACCCAAAACGAACTGAATTAAAGCTAACATATAAAAAGCTTCATAGCGGCCTCTGCCAATGTGCAGAGCCTCTGCCGGCTATGTGCGAGCTTCCGGCCAAATGCTTGGTCAGCAATTTGACCGGTCCGGTTGACTTAGTTAACTTATATACCCCAATAATGTAAACATAGAAACTCTCAAGATATACACTTACACCACATACATATAGTAAAATGTTTGTATTGTATATGTATTTATATATAGTAAAATGTTTGTTGTAATTCTGAGTCGAATAAATGGCTCGTCCCGTGGACTAAAGACAACGCTAAGGTTCGATATAATCAAATAAAAAGATCAGCGAAGTAGTAGTTGAATAAGTACTTTATTGATCAACTCTTAGCTTAAGACTGATTCAGGTGACAAAGAAATATTTCTAACGAGGCCCTTATTCGGAATGGGAGCAAGCTCTCCCGCTTGTGGTAGTATGTGTTTGTATACAATGTGTATGTAGGGAGAGCGGCATCGCTTACTCCGGGTGCAAGTGTTTATATCGTGGGATCTGCATATTCAGCATATTCTCATATACTGGCTATGTGAATATGTCACTATATTAAATTTGGATTTCGTGGGATCTGATATTCAGCAAATTCTTACATTTGGATTTCGTGGGATCTGATATTATTCTTATGTGCTAGCTATGTGAATATGTCACTTCCCTCCCTTTAAAAGGGTTGCCTATGCTTGGGCTGACATTTCAGGGTACAATGAGGGCAACTGTATTTGTGACGATTCTATTTCTTGTTGGGGTTCTTGATTATTTTTTGCTTGTTTTCTAAATTTTGTATATAAAAGAGTTAGTGGATTTAGTGTACAAATTTTTGATAAGACAAGAAAAATGATAAGAACAATAACAAAAAATATAATAGTTGCATAGAATGTGGTATTATTTTCTAAAATTAATTTTAAAACGTCATTGTGTTCTACTATCTTAATTTTAGTTACATTAATGGTAAATACAACGGAGTTAAATCAAATTCTGGACTTAACGAATTTTCGCTTAAAATAATATTTCCAATCTTAACTTTACATTGTTTTATTCTTATAATTTTGTTTACATTTATTTTAATATCGCCATTTAAATCTTGACAAGTTTGTGTGATTTTAGTTTCAGTTAGATTCCATTGGTTCAACGTATTGAATTATTTATTTCGAGAGAGTTGGTATAAAATTACAAATTGGATTCTTGCGCTTAATTATGTTTTTAATGCATTCATTATTAACTTCTCTTTTGTCTTGATTATACATTTTATTCTCATCTTCAAAATATGATTGTTGATCTGTATGGTCTAACTGATACCCATTATGGTCAGGATAGGGAATTATTTTAATAGCGTTCAAGATTTTGTGGTTAATAGGAATATGTGAAATGAGTAATAGTTCGTTATTTGTTTTGTCAATCCCAGTTGATGATTTGATTAAAAGTATATTCTGGCTGTTAATGCTTTCTAACTTGTCGTAGTTGAGTAATTTTGGGTTAAAAATACCAAGACGTGAAAGTTGCATGCCTATTTCTATGTCTTCTATGTACTCAATAAATTGCGTGAGTTCATAGACAAGTGTGTCAATATTATTGCGATTATTTTCGTAGTTGGTGAGTTTCTGCAGTCCTTCATTCACAAATTTTACGACATCATTTAATTTATGAACTTGAATTGAATTTTCTGCAATTAAATCTATTTTTTTGTTAATTGTTACTCTATCATTTTCATCAAGTGTACCGAAAAGAAATTTAAAAGATGAACCTATTATGTCGAATAGTCCACGTTTTTGCCTAATTTGTTGATGAATAGTTAAACCATTTAATTCTTTCAATAGTTTGTTGTACAAATATTTCATTTTAGGTGAGTCTGCGATTTTGTTACCAAAAGATTTTGTTATAACATTGATCTCCGTTAAATTAATTCTTAGACATTGATGTTCATATACTACCGGTATTTGAATTGGATTACTTGAGAAGAGTAAATAACCAAGGTCGGAATCTGGGTTGGTTATTTGAATATGTTGAGTATGGCCCGTGGTGAATAATAGAAGCAACATCATTATACACAAGGTTCCTGTGGAAGTTTAACGGTATTAGTTATCTTTTGTTTCTTAAATTGTGTTTTGTAGTATTTAGTTTCCCTATTTCGATTAGTAATTTTGTAATGGTCATCGTCTATTTGTTCTACATTTTTATTTTCTTTAAATGGGTTTTCTAATTTTCCCTTTTGATACTTTGTCCTTTGTTTTAATTTGCTCAAGTGTAGCGAATGTAGAATAAATGTCAATGCAACTGATGTAATGTTTTCTCTCAGATGAATAAATATCTACCATAAATTTGTCTCGACAATGTTCGGGATTAGGTGTGATTTTAAAAGGCATTTTGGTGTTCCTATGTTCTGTTTTAGCCAAATTGCATATGTTGCATTCGTTTATTATATTCTGAATTAGTAGTTGACTATTTGGAAAGAAGTGATTTTCTTTAAATAATTTTGTCATTTTCTGTATACCTGGATGTTAAAGTTTTTCATGTGATTGAAGTATGATTTCTTTAAATTCGGCGTATGAACCAACATTCTTTAATAGGAAGAGACTGCGAATTACTTTAGTGTAGGTGGTATTAATAATTTCTCTGTGCACTCTTTGGATAATTTCAAAATCTACATCGCTCTCAATATAAATGGTTATGCTTCTATGAATAAAATGATCAAGTAAAATTTGTTTAGCCTTTTCGAATGTCATTAAATCATATTGAATTGTGGTAATGGAGTTCCCGAATATTGTTGAATTCTCTATTTTATTTTTATCGGATTTAATAAAAATGATTTGTTTTTTGAAATAGTTAATTGGTTTTTCAGTTAAATGAATTAGATTACTATTGTCTTCTTCTGCACTATGTTGAGTTACTTCACTATGATGATTTTCTTCAATTTTAATTCTTGATAATGCGTCAGCAACTGAATTTTCCTTCCCTTTAATATAATCGATTTTAAATTGGTATTCGTTTAATTTAGCTCTCCATCTTTGTAACTTAGCATTCGGTTCCTTTAAGGTATGTAGCCATCTAAGAGGTTGATGATCACTAGCAATGAGAAAGTGTCGTCCTAGTAAATAATGTCGAAAAGTTTTAGTGGCCCAAACTATGGCGAGTAATTCCTTTTCGATAGCACTGTAATTTAATTCGTGTTCATTAAGTGTTCTGCTAATGAAGGATATAGGATGACCATTTTGAGAAAGTACTGCCCCAAGGGCTAAATTACTGGCATCTGTGGTTAAAATAAATTTTTTTTCGAAATCGGGAAGTTGTAGAGTTGGTTCTCTAATTATTAGAGCCTTAAGTTTTTTGAATGCTTCTATGTAGTCAAGATTTTGAACGTCTATTTTTGCTCCCTTTTTTAAACATTTGGTCATTGGTTTTGCTATGTCCGCGTAATTTGGGATAAATTTACGATAATAACCGGTTAATCCAAGAAAAGCTCTAATCTCTTTTACTTTTGTTGGAATTGGATACGATTCTATGGCTTTAACTTTTAAAGGGTTTGGTTTTATGCCGTTAGGAGTAACGATATGACCAAGAAAATTAGCTTCTTTTTTTAAAAAATTCGCATTTATCTAACTGCAATTTTAAATTGGCTTCAACAAGTTTTGAAAAAACTAATTGTATTGAATTTAAATGCTCGGTAAGAGATGTTGAAAAAATTATAATATCATCCAAATACACTAAACAGTGTTTGTTAAGCAACGGTCGAAGGATGTTATTCATGCACCTTTGAAAGGTAGCGGGTGCTTTTCTAAGGCCGAATGGCATTCGAAGGTATTCGTATGACCGCTTTTGGTTGAAAATGCAGTTTTAGATATTGATTCTGGGTCCATTTCGATTTGGTGAAACCCTTTTGCCAAACCTATAGTTGTAAAATATGGACATTTTCCTAATTTACCAAGGATTTCGTCCATGTTCGGTATTGGATATCTGTCGGGAATAGTTATTTCATTGATTTTTCTGTAATCAATTACTACTCTATATTTAATTTTACCAGAAGCATCCGTTTTTTTTGGTACTACCCTGATTAAGCATTTCCTGAACTTGGTTTTCGACTTCAATTTCGTGCGTTTGAGCGAGTGGGTACTGTTTTGAATAAATTGGGGAGTTATGTGTTGTGTTTAAAACGTGTTTAATGGTATTTGTAAATGTTAACTTGTCTCGTTCTTTATATTGAAGGCTTTTAGATTTATTTAATAAACCTTTTAACTTTAAGGTTTCCTCCTGATTTAGATGATCTAATTGAAATAGTGAAAAATCTATTTTATTTATTGATTCCTGACGTTCAACGTAATTGAGCCATTTGATGTTACAACTTCGCATCTAGTATTTTGAATAGGAAGACAAAATATATTTCTATTGATCATATTTATTGTGGATCCTGTGTCTATAAGGCATTTGTATGTGCAACCTTTGTATGGTATTTCTATGTATTCGTGTTGTCCGGGGCTGTTAACCGAAAATTTTCATTTGGTTCTGAGTTATTTTGATTTCGTTCGTCATTAATTTGTACGGGTTGTACCTGTTTTTGGTCTTCATTGACGAACCCATGGTATTGGTTGGGGTCATAATACTGCTGTTCATAATAATTAGGTTGAAATTATCCGTATTCGTACGCGTCTTGAAATCTCGATTCGTCAATAGACATTTTGGTTTGTTCACTGTCCGATGGTCTTAGTCGATTGGTAATTGGATAGTTAGTATTTTTAGATGTGGAGGGTTGTTGTAGTTGAGGGTATGTATTTCCTCTAAAATTTGCTGTTCGAGGGTTTTGGGTTTTATTGGGATGTTGTGGAAAAGGGGTTTTGTGAATAATTGGTTGTGGGTTCATGTATGGGTTCGGTCCAAAATAATTAGGTGCGTGCCACATAGGTTGGTTGTTGGGTATCTGCTGGGTATAGGTGGGTCTAAATGGTTGCATGTATTGATTAACATTAGGTTGGAAGGGTTGAGAATAGTGTGGATAACTTGGTCGATATTGAGTTTGGGTATTATTGGTATTAAATTTGTGTGATTTAGAATTCTGATTAGGATTTGAGTTTTTATTCCGATTTTCCGGATTTTTATTCAATTCAAAATTAATATGTTCTTCATAAATTCCCTCATTTTGTGCAATACTAATTAAAGATCTTAAGTCTGCAATATCATGATGAGCCAAAATAGTAAATAATTGTATTGGTAGTTTTCTTATCAGTATTTTAATAGAGTCTTTAATAGCCTGAACATAAATAAGAAATTCCGAATGGTTACCTTCCAGGTGTAATTTAGAAATCAGCAATTGACGTCGTCTTTCCGCTTCTTCGCAGAATGCTCTTAGGTTTCTGTACGGTGTCTCCCGGAAGTTCTCCAGTAGCTTGTAGTTCGGTGTTTGGGGTTTAAATTCTGCGATGAGTCTCGATTTTAGGGTGGGCCAATCTTCGATGTTCGGAAGCCCCAAAGATCTTGATACTTGACCGTCCAAGTTCCTTTCGATGGCTCCAAGTAGGATCCTCTGTTGTCGCACATCACTAGTTGGGTAGAGTGAAATTACGTAGTCCACTCTGCTGACGAAGGTGTAGAGGGTTTCTGGATCGCCTTTGAATGGCATGACATCTTTAAGTTGCCGACGGGCTTCGGCAAGGTTGTTATCGCTTAGTACCACGATTTGGGGTGCGGCAATATTTGGTTGCGACATTGTTATTGTAAATTTTTAATTTTGCTTGAGTACACAACAAAAAATATTTTTTTGGTTTTATTTATTTATTTATTTTTTGTTTTGTTTTTACTTATTTAAGAGTAAAAGTTTGTTTAAATTAATTTTAAATTTGTTTATTGTAACTTTTTAATTTTGTTTCAGTACACAAAAATAATATTTATTTGGTTTTAATTTTATTGTTGTTTATTGTAAATTTTTAATTTTTATTTCAGTACACAAAAATAATATTTATTTGGTTTTATTTTTATTGTTGTTTATTGTAAATTTTTAATTTTTATTTCAGTGCACAAAAAATAATAATTATTTGGTTTTAACTGCTATTTGCCTTTGGACTTAATGTTTTTAGTTCTTTGTTTCACTTCCACTTTGTTTTCTGGACAACCGAATTGGAATTATAATCCAAGTTGAAGTGATTTCGCGTATCGCGTTGGGAAATTTTACGAGAACTGGATTATAAAATTTAATTTATTTTCCACTCGAGGTTCTTTTTTTTCGGATACTTTTTGTATCCTACCGACTGCGCCAGTAAAATGTTTGTTGTAATTCTGAGTCGAATAAATGTCTCGCCCCGTGGACTAAAGACAACGCTAAGGGTCGATATAATCAAATAAAAAGATCAGCGAAGTAGTAGTTGAATAAGTACTTTATTGATTAACTCTTAGCTTAAGACTGTTTCAGGTGACAAAGAAATATTTCTAACGAGGCCCTTATTCGGAATGGGAGCAAGCTCTCCCGCTTGTGGTAGTATGTGTTTGTATACAATGTGTATGTAGGGAGAGCGGCATCGCTTACTCCGGGTGCAAGTGTTTATATCGTGGGATCTTCATATTCAGCATATTCTCATATACTGGCTATGTGAATATGTCACTATATTAAATTTGGATTTCGTGGGATCTGATATTCAGCAAATTCTTACATTTGGATTTCGTGGGATCTGATATTATTCTTATGTGCTAGCTATGTGAATATGTCACTATATATATACCCCAATAATGTAAACAGAGAAACACTCAAGATATAAGAACCAAAGACACTAGAATAATTTTTTTTATTTTTTTTTTTTTTTTTAAATTTATTGTAGACAGCTGTTACTATTTATAATAACTTATACTACAGTGGTTTTAAATTTCTATGGAGTATTTACATATATACATACTTTAACCTAAGTAGGGAGAATAAAGGATGAATTAATTTTTAATTAATTTATAAATCTGCAAGGCAGATCTGTGGGGTGAATGCGTTGGAGCCATCTTCTCGCCCTCCGTCCCATTACATTCCTCCTCGTCAGGAGTTTTCGGGCCAATTGGTTCGGGTGGTTTCTCAATTTGGTTAGATACGCGCTGGCTTGCTTGTTTATGACATCGCCAATCCTTGGTATCTTCAGCTCGTCTTCGATGTCTTTGTTGCGGATGTACCAAGCCGCTCCAGATAGTTTACGCAAGATTTGCGACTGCGCCACACGAATTTTGTTGAGGTGCGACTTTGCGGCGATGCCATACACTTGGATGCCGTATTTCCAGATAGGAGCCAAGACAACCTTATATATTTTGGCCTTGTTGGAAAATGATAGTTTGTTTCCAGGCCTAAGGAGCCATGCCATGCTGTTCGCCTTAGTTTTGAGCCGTCCGTGAGCCGTTTGTGAGCGACCGATTGCGTGAGGAGCTCTCCATGCAGAAACACACCTGGTGATGTGCCTTTTTTCAGGGTGTACGTCACGGAAACACACTTTTCCGGATTGAATACGATGTTCCAGCGAAAGGCCCAGTTCTCAAACTTTAAATAAAGCTGAAGCGTATCAGTGGCTGTATAGACGCAAGTATGTCTGGCCAGGACTGCAGTGTCGTCTGCAAAGGTGGCAACTAGCAGGTCATTGGGATCTGTAAGCGACATGTTGTCAGCTGAGGGCATGTCGTGCGTATACAGGCTATACAGTGTTGGACCTAACACACTTCCCTGGGGTACACCTGCTCTGACTCTATTTGTTTTGGAGGATAGCCCGTCCTGCACAACTTTAAAGGAGCGCTCGTGAAGGAAGCTCTTTAATATCAAAAAGAGCTGAGGGTTTAGTAGACTTTTAAGCTTGTGCAAAAGTCCTGCATGCCACACTCTGTCAAAAGCCTGCTGGATGTCCAAATAGGCTCCAACGACATACTCCTTTCCATGGAAACCTTCCAGTACAAAGTTCACTACGCGGTGTAGCTGCTCAGGTGTGCCATGCCTGAGTCTAAATCCAAACTGAAACTTTGGAATGGCTTTTTTTACCTCTCTGGACTCGAGCATTCTTCTCAGGATGCACCTCTCCAGCAATTTGCCAAATGCTGGAACTAGGCTTATTGGACGATAGGAGTCTAATTTATCAGCTGGCTTCCCAGTTTTATGGAGCATTATGATATTCGCTTTCTTCCAGGCGTTTGGGAAGTGTCCCAGTCGAAGAGCAGAGTTGAAAATCAGCACGAGGAATAACAAAGCTCTGTGCGGCATCAGCTTAATGGAACGGTTGTCGATGTGATCCTCACCAGGAGCCTTGTTGTTGCGAAGGGATTTAATATCATCTTTCAGTTCCGTTAGTTGAATAGGCTTTACAGGAAGAGCCATCTGTAATGGGGCTTCTAGAGATTCAGCAACCAGTTGTACGCGTCTTGGCGATGATGTCTCGAACGGCTGGAATCTTTCCTCCAGGTTTTTGGCAAACGCTTCAGCTCTGTCCTGAGGAGATTTTGCCCAAGTGCCATCTGGACTAGAATAATAAGATGCGTAACGGCCATACATTGGTTTTGCACTATGCAGCCACTTTTTTGGTGGCGGCAATAATTGCTCTCTTCCCGCTCGCGTAAAATTGAGAGCATAAAAATCTAAAAATAGAATTCACTTGCTTGTGTGAGTGAAAACAGTAAACAAAAAAGTGTGCATGTGTGCGTAGTTGTGCTATAAGACAATTTTCGGTCCGAAATCAATTTTGATCTAAGAAACAAATTTGATTAATGTTTTGGTCAATTTCGTTGTAATATGGGCTATATTTAAAAATTGATGCCGTGACTATTATTTTTTTTAAAAAAGTTGTTTTAATATTCTTTAGTTAAAATCGCCGCTCGAATTAGCTACCGCTTACATATAAATATTTTTATTATTAATTATCTGTAATAAATGTAATTTTTGGTACCCAGGGAACACCACGGGGAGGCCATTACAATTGTAATGGGGTCGTATATTTATATGACCTTCGAGTCGACTTGAAATAATAAATGTTAAACATTAAAATATTTCCATGTTCCCCAACTAAGCTAGTTTTCTAATTATTGCTTTTCGATATAATTTGCTCCTTTTTTTTAAATTAATTTTATTAAATTTTTGTACTATATATTTATATATTATATATATATTTATTTTTAGTTGTCACTAATTTTTCATTCATGAGATGGAATGCGATTGAATATTTTTTTTGAAACATTTTTAATGTTTTCGTGTTTTTATGACACTGACGACAAACTTCACCAGGGGACTGTGAACGACATCTCTTTTGTGGAGGCGATCTTACAGCATTGAAATCAATATCATAATTTTTGCAACTCTCATATTTAATTAGGTTGCGATCTGCCATTGTTCCTATCCATAGATATTTTACGCTAATATCATCTGGCGAGAAATGATCTTGGAATAAAAACAGTAATGAAGTGATCGCCACAAAATCTTCTGTAAACTGGCACTTTTCCGCCCATTTCATTAAAATTGTTGGATTCTTTTCAGGAAACCTAAACAATTTAAGAGCGGAGTAATCGCTGCACTTGTTCCCACTGATATTTTATCTTTTTTTGTCGGCCATAGCCAATTTGTTTACATAAAACAATTAATGTTAAATTCAAAAGTTCAAACCTTTATCGAAAAGCAGCAGTACCAGCACAACGTAATATAGGCGCGACAAATTATGAATATATACACTTCTAAAATTTTTTTTTATTTTGTACTACTTAGGACAATAACTTATCGCACTTTATCGCAGTTGTGCTTTAATAAATCAGAAAATCAATTTTTTTTAATTTAAAAATGCGTTTATATTATTAAAATTTCGAGAAACAGTAGCAAACGAGGAGCACTATGTATTTGTCAGCTTTAAGCAAACGAATTAAGAGGAACTAAAAGAAGAAAAAATACATTTGGTGCGCTTTTTTACCCACCCATAATTTTGCGGTTTTTACAAATATCAAATTAGAATATAACAAAAACAAATACTGAAAATAGATCATTTACAGAAGTATGCATATTTTTTTTACTTGTATACTAGTAATTTGTACTAATAAATATACTAAATAGTTAAAAAACATCATATGCAACCTGTATTGCAAGATTGAATTCTTGAGGCAGGACCTCTTATGTGCGCCTAAGAATCACTAAGATCAAAAAAATTTTCCCCGTCGCAAGCTGAATACTCTAACGACATCTTTCTAGTATAAAGTAATTTATTAAAATAATTCGGTATTATTATGTACCTTTATTCACCTATTATTATTTCTATGATGTAATTAAATAATTATCATGTTAAGGCAATGCAAAATTAGAGTTTTTACTTTTTACTTACGAGTACTTTGTACTCGATTGCCAGAGTACAAATAATATAGATTGGAAGTCCATAAATTTCTGAAGTGAAGGGCATATTTTGTCAAATTTACAATATACGAGCATACGTGTGCACACATACAGTGCTCGACTGTCGCTGTATGCGTACAAGAGAGCTGCTGGCTCTAGAGCGCTCTCTCTTTGACTCTTGAACAAAAATTCAAGAGAGCCTGGAGCCAGCTCTAGAGCCAGCCCGAAAAAATCGTGTGCAAAAAAATCGTATGGCGTTACGCATCTTATTATTCTAGTGTCTTTGGTATTAGTGATCTTGAGGTAATTTGTGTTAATTGTCTGTTAATCTCTTTGAGTTTTTCAATCCCTATCCTAGATAACGCTCTGCACGTAATTATTATCTTCCTTGAGGCATTCTGCTGTAAATTGAAATTCTTGTGTCGTAAACAAAGGTTTGAAATAATTTACGTCCGAATGTATTGCTGTTACTTTTTGTAAATTTTTTTGAGGCGAATGCTGCCAGGAGCTCCACCCTATCATATGATCGATGTTACACTGCTCCGCGTGCGTACTGTTGTTATACAAAACTCTATTTTAAAATCTTGCTATTGTAATAAGGTTGGTTGAATTAATGTATTCTTAAAGTTTTTAAAATCTGATTGTCATGCAAAGGTTAGTTATTTGATTTGAATAATGAGAAGGCTACAAATCTTTTCTTTTCATCTTCATTAGACCGGAACTATTTATTTTTGGATCATATTTCTTTATCATCGGGTAGAATTTTTTGCATTTCTAACCTGAGAATTTTACTTTGTGAACATATTTCTGAATGTAACTATAGAATGTATTTGTCGATTCAAACAAAAAAAAGAATCTGCCCTCTAAGATGACGGTTGTTCATTTTCCTGAAAAAGATCCATTACGTACCAGCAAAAAGACATACAAAAAATCCACAGTAATCGGTCTCACTTGCTTTAACGTCACGTTCAGCGTTTGTAATTTTAGACCAAACTTCTCTTCCATTTCCAACAACAATTTCAAGAATCAGCAGCTTGGTCTTCGGTTATTCGTGTTATTCCCGAACCAGATGTCATTTATCTCAGCTTCGAGAGAACAGAAAGAGAACAGCTGTATTCTTAATGCATGCTTCTTCAAATTTCGTTCCTACAAAACAACATACGGCTTTGCTGTCTGCCATGTATGGCTTTTGTATGCAATTTAAAGTTGAAGCCCTTTTGTACAGCGCTCTCTTTGTTTCGCCGCTCTTTCTCTTTAATTCGTTTTTATTTTGTCTATCGTCGCATTTGTTCAATGAGCAACATGCGAATGTCATTGCTCAGCAGTTGGTCTTCGGTTATTCGTGTTATTCCCGAACCAGATGTCATTTATCTCAGCTTCGAGAGAACAGAGAGAGAACAGCTGTATTCTTGATGCATGCTTCTTCAAATTTCGTTCCTACAAAACAACATATGGCTTTGCTGTCTGCCATGTATGGCTTTTGTATGCAATTTAAAGTTTAAAGTTGAAGCCCTTTTGTACAGCGCTCTCTTTGTTTCGCCGCTCTTTCTCCTTAATTCGTGTTTATTTTGTCTATCGTCGCCTTTGTTCAATGAGCAACATGCGAATATCATTGCTCTCACCGCTCCTGTGGATCGGTGTTTTTATTTCCACATGCCCGGCCAAAACATTTTATTTTTGTTTAGTATTTTTGAAGATGAGTATTATTTAAAAGGTTTGTAGAAAACAAAAAAATAAAAAAATTCACGACAAAGATAATTACGATATGATCCGAGGTGAGAAGAACAAACAAACAAAAGTTCGTATTTGAAAAGGAGGTCGACAGAAATAATATAAATTAATAACACGAATTATTATTTGATTATAAAAAAATGTTTTTATTATTTGGTCAACAGACCGTTTTCTTTGATTGATAATTTTAGACTAAATATTCTACCCTACGCTGGCCCTAAATAAAGCAGTGTCGCTGGCGTTGGTCGCGGCAGAGGCTTTAGTGTCGCTGGTGTTGGTCGCGGCAGAGGCTTCGTTGCTGAAGTCGCGGAAGTGTTGCAGACGCTAGGTCAGCGTTTTTGGCAAGTGCATTTTTAGTGGAGCGGATGCTCGTGTGGTGGGTATGGATCAGCAGTTTGTCAAGTGCATTGCACTTCGAATGTGTTTGCGTAAGAGGGGTATCAGGTGACTTTTGATAAATTTATGTTTTATTAACTCTTCCCTCTTTATTTGACGTTTGTCCTCAAGCGTTAGAAGTAAGGCAGGTCGAGGTACTCGTATGACGGTTGATGCGCTGTTGGCTGATGTTGCATTGTTCTGCTTAAGTTCGGGGGGTGCGACCTGTAGTATGACCCTCTCTCGCTTTCTTCTGTTTTGGAAACAAGCACCCGTGATCAGCAGTGAAATGCCGAATAAGATTATGATAGTGCTTCTATTGAAGATGGTGTCAACCTTAAGCTTATGCAATAGCTTGATGTTGCCGACATGCAGACTCTCCAATCTTTCCAGAGAAACTATTTTGATTCTCTCAGTCTCCTCAGGGGTTAATTGTATGATGGGTGCGCTTGGCCTCGTCAATGTCACTTCGGTGTTGCCAAATTCTATATCGTCTATCTTTAGAGTCTCGTTGAAGAATTTTACCACATAGGAGCCCACCAAATGCTTCATTTTATTGTTCCACCTCAGCGTGCCATTGAAGTTGTTGAGCATTAATATTTCATCGTCGACCTCTTCGATCGTCTTGATATGATCTGCATTACCAAATCCACACTGCGACTGTTCTCCTACTAAAAGCCTAGGCAAACATAATGTCTTGCTTAGGTCTACGATTTCGTTCTTATTACAAATCTTAATATTATTAAAAGTTTTACAATTTTTTATTATTCCAAACATTTCGTAATTTTTTATTAATAACTCTTTGAATTTAACATTGATGATTGTATTATTCTTTACGATTGGCTTGATTAAAATGTTTTCGTATTCTTTATTCTCTAGACTTGGAATTTTTATTACGTATAAAAGTGTCGTTTTATTATGTAAGACTGAAACGTCTGAAAAACCTAGCATTTCCTCTATGGATAACGACGTTAGATTTCCATTTTCAAAAATTTTGTTTACTTCCTGAACTTCATTTTCTCCTAATAGAAATGTATTTATTACGTTAATTTTTGCCCATTGAATGGCATATTTTATATTTATTATTTCTTCTTTGATGAGCCTAACTTGGTTTTGAAGATTAAGTGTTATCTCTTCCGTAAAGTGATCATTTTTTCTAATAAAATTAGTTATGGAATTAGTGACACTAGACAATATATCAAGTCTGACCTTAAATTGGTTATTGATTACTACTTGTTTATTATTGTTGTCTATTATCTCGTTAACTTTGTTTTCTAAGGATGTAAAGTCGTCATGATCTGGGGTACCTGCCACGTATTTCCATGCGGTGCCCAGTAAATTAATGGCTCTAACGGGTCTATTGTTATGGAAGAGGGAGTCAATGGTGTAGAAAGTGGAGAAAGTTTGGTTCATTTCGTGGTTCAGTATGTGGTATTTGTCCGTAGTTTTTAAGCTATTTTCTATGTGTCAAGATAGTTTATTTAGTGTGTCTTCGATATGCTTCAAATCAATGACATGTATTAGTCTGGTTGTTGATGTTCTTATTTTACCTATTGCCTTATGAATCGTCGCTGTTTGTACGTCCGTATAGTTCGTAATTTCCATGGTTGCGTCCGCTCCGGTCAGTTTCCCAAGAGTCAGTATTCTGCAAAAAGTGTTAATCATTCTTTAGGTTACTTTTATGTACTGTCCTGCCTGTCTCTGTTACTATAGTTTTTTTGAAATAGTTTTTCCCTTTTGAATTTGGGTGATAGCTTTGAACCTAATCTGGCGTTAATTCTAACATAAACTTCATCGCCTGTCTTGTACGTTTTAATGGGTTTTCGTTTATTGTTGTGGTATTGTAGATCTTGGTTTTGTTTTTGTCTTAATTTGTCTATATTGTCCTGCCTAGTTTTTTCGAAATCTTCGGGACTGACTGTCGATACTCTCCCAAAGAAAACCTCGAGCGGTTTTTTCCCTGTGACCGAATGAATCGAGTAATTATACTCGTACACAGCTCTATCCAACAGTTCTTCGAAATTCCTATAAACTCCATCCTTCTTAATACACCTCATTATTTCTGAGAGTGTAGAATGGAATCTCTCGATTTGTCCATTGACTGTGCTCTTATAGGGTGGTACTCGAAAAACTTCAATGTTAAGTTGGTCTTTGAGCATAAAAATTATTGAGGCTGAATTGAGGGCCTTTTCGTTTTCCATTACGATGTATTTGGGAACGCCGAAATAAAAGACAAGGTCTCTTAATGGGAGTCGAATGTCTTCCACCGCTTTAGATTTAATTATTCGGGCTTGAGCCAGTTTGGAAAATTTTTCAATCGCAGTCAACACTAGCATCTTCTCAGTCGAGTAGATGTCGATATGGATAATATAACCTGGGTAATTCGGAAGCGGTGTCCGTTTTAATTCCGGGTTTGGGGGATGTCTGTCGTATTTCCCTTCTTTGCAAATCCTGCATTGCCCAACTATCGTGTCTATCTTCCTCTTCATTTTCGGAAAATAAAATCTTTCGGATAGTTGAAGCTTATTTTCATAAGAACTCCTATGAGCTCTATTATGAACTTTTAATATTTCCTCAACTTGTTCGGCCTCGTTTGCCAAATCTGTTACCTTAGATTGGGTGAATCGAATTCTGTACCTCTTGAAGTGGACTGGGTATATTTCTTGAATTTTACCCATTATTGGTTCTGAGGTTTGTATGCCATTAATGACAGATGGGTTGAGGTATGTCTTGAGAAGTTTTATTAATTCGTCTTTGTGATATTGTTCCCTGTGAATCTCGTGTCTATGGAAAGTAGGGAAGGGGATACTAAACTTGTAGTGGTCGGTCTTTGAAGTAAAGAGAAAGATTTGATTTTTAAATACGTTTATGGGGACTTCCATGCTAGGAATTAAATCGTGAGTTGAACTTTCGGCGCAATGTTGGGTCGAAGTTACTGAATTGATCCTAAGAGTTCCTAAGAGTCTTCAATCCCCATACTATGGCCAGCATTTCTTTCTCGTTGGCAGCATAGTTTTCCTCCGCTCTTGTCAATGTCCTGGACAAGAAGGATATGGGCTTATCATCCTGCGAGAGCACTGCTCCCAAAGCGTAGTTGGAAGCATCGGTTGTTAATTGAAATACTTTCTTAAAGTCAGGATAGCTAAGTATGACCTCTTTTGAGATCAAAGCACTTTTTAGTTTTCTGAAAGCTTCTAAATCTTCTAAAGCTTCTTCATCAAGTTCTATTGTCTTAGCCTTGGATTGATTTTTGGACACACGTCCATCTTCCCCTCTTAAAAGAGAAGTTAGGGGCTTAGCGAGTCTAGCGTAGTCCCTTATGAACCTCCTGTAATACCCTGATAATCCAAGGAAAGATCTTAATTCTTTCAAAGTCTTTGGGTTTGGAAATTCGGCAATTGCTGTGACTTTAGCTGGATTGGCTTCAATCCCTTTATCAGTGATTATAAATCCGAGGAATTCCACCCTAGTCTTGAAAAACTCGCATTTGTCCAGCTGACATTTCATGTTAGCATCTTTAAGAGTTTTAAAAATTGTCTCCAAGTTTTGTGAATGGGTTTTCTCACCTTTGCTGAAAACCACAATATCATCTATATAGATATAACATATTTTCCCTATGTGGTCTCTAAGAACATCGTCCAGAGCACGTTGGAAAATAGATGGAGCATTTCTGAGCCCAAAAGGGGAGTCGTGTAAACTCGTATTTGCCACTATTGACAGAAAAGGCTGCTTTCTCGATATCGCACCCTCTCAGTGGTATTTGGTGAAAACCACTTTTGAGATCAAGTACGGAAAACAGCTTATTATTTCCAAGTTGCGAGAGTACCTCATTGATTTCAGGTATGGGATATTTATCTGCGATAGTTACTTTATTCAACTTGCGGTAGTCTATAACCATCCTATATTTTTTTTCTCCTGATGCATCAGTTTTTTTGGGGACAATCCACACTGGTGAATTGTAGGGTGACCTTGAGGGTCGAATGATGCCATCATTGAGAAGTTCCTTCACTTGTTTGTCTACCTCATCTTTGAAAGACATAGGGTATTGATAAAATTTTGAATAGACGTGCTCGTCCGATTTTGTCCGTATGTCCGCTTTGACGTTAGTTACAAAAGTTAATTTTTCGTTTCGCCTGCTTTACAGGAAGAGCCATCTGTAATGGGGCTTCTAGAGATTCAGCAACCAGTTGTACGCGTCTTGGCGATGATGTCTCGAACGGCTGGAATCTTTCCTCCAGGTTTTTGGCAAACGCTTCAGCTCTGTCCTGAGGAGATTTTGCCCAAGTGCCATCTGGACTAGAATAATAAGATGCGTAACGGCCATACATTGGTTTTGCACTATGCAGCCACTTTTTTGGTGGCGGCAATAATTGCTCTCTTCCCGCTCGCGTAAAATTGAGAGCATAAAAATCTAAAAATAGAATTCACTTGCTTGTGTGAGTGAAAACAGTAAACAAAAAAGTGTGCATGTGTGCGTAGTTGTGCTATAAGACAATTTTCGGTCCGAAATCAATTTTGATCTAAGAAACAAATTTGATTAATGTTTTGGTCAATTTCGTTGTAATATGGGCTATATTTAAAAATTGATGCCGTGACTATTATTTTTTTTAAAAAAGTTGTTTTAATATTCTTTAGTTAAAATCGCCGCTCGAATTAGCTACCGCTTACATATAAATATTTTTATTATTAATTATCTGTAATAAATGTAATTTTTGGTACCCAGGGAACACCACGGGGAGGCCATTACAATTGTAATGGGGTCGTATATTTATATGACCTTCGAGTCGACTTGAAATAATAAATGTTAAACATTAAAATATTTCCATGTTCCCCAACTAAGCTAGTTTTCTAATTATTGCTTTTCGATATAATTTGCTCCTTTTTTTTAAATTAATTTTATTAAATTTTTGTACTATATATTTATATATTATATATATATTTATTTTTAGTTGTCACTAATTTTTCATTCATGAGATGGAATGCGATTGAATATTTTTTTTGAAACATTTTTAATGTTTTCGTGTTTTTATGACACTGACGACAAACTTCACCAGGGGACTGTGAACGACATCTCTTTTGTGGAGGCGATCTTACAGCATTGAAATCAATATCATCATTTTTGCAACTCTCATATTTAATTAGGTTGCGATCTGCCATTGTTCCTATCCTTAGATATTTTACGCTAATATCATCTGGCGAGAAATGATCTTGGAATAAAAACAGTAATGAAGTGATCGCCACAAAATCTTCTGTAAACTGGCACTTTTCCGCCCATTTCATTAAAATTGTTGGATTCTTTTCAGGAAACCTAAACAATTTAAGAGCGGAGTAATCGCTGCACTTGTTCCCACTGATATTTTATCTTTTTTTGTCGGCCATAGCCAATTTGTTTACATAAAACAATTAATGTTAAATTCAAAAGTTCAAACCTTTATCGAAAAGCAGCAGTACCAGCACAACGTAATATAGGCGCGACAAATTATGAATATATACACTTCTAAAATTTTTTTTTATTTTGTACTACTTAGGACAATAACTTATCGCACTTTATCGCAGTTGTGCTTTAATAAATCAGAAAATCAATTTTTTTTAATTTAAAAATGCGTTTATATTATTAAAATTTCGAGAAACAGTAGCAAACGAGGAGCACTATGTATTTGTCAGCTTTAAGCAAACGAATTAAGAGGAACTAAAAGAAGAAAAAATACATTTGGTGCGCTTTTTTACCCACCCATAATTTTGCGGTTTTTACAAATATCAAATTAGAATATAACAAAAACAAATACTGAAAATAGATCATTTACAGAAGTATGCATATTTTTTTTACTTGTATACTAGTAATTTGTACTAATAAATATACTAAATAGTTAAAAAACATCATATGCAACCTGTATTGCAAGATTGAATTCTTGAGGCAGGACCTCTTATGTGCGCCTAAGAATCACTAAGATCAAAAAAATTTTCCCCGTCGCAAGCTGAATACTCTAACGACATCTTTCTAGTATAAAGTAATTTATTAAAATAATTCGGTATTATTATGTACCTTTATTCACCTATTATTATTTCTATGATGTAATTAAATAATTATCATGTTAAGGCAATGCAAAATTAGAGTTTTTACTTTTTACTTACGAGTACTTCGTACTCGATTGCCAGAGTACAAATAATATAGATTGGAAGTCCATAAATTTCTGAAGTGAAGGGCATATTTTGTCAAATTTACAATATACGAGCATACGTGTGCACACATACAGTGCTCGACTGTCGCTGTATGCGTACAAGAGAGCTGCTGGCTCTAGAGCGCTCTCTCTTTGACTCTTGAACAAAAATTCAAGAGAGCCTGGAGCCAGCTCTAGAGCCAGCCCGAAAAAATCGTGTGCAAAAAAATCGTATGGCGTTACGCATCTTATTATTCTAGTGTCTTTGGTATTAGTGATCTTGAGGTAATTTGTGTTAATTGTCTGTTAATCTCTTTGAGTTTTTCAATCCCTATCCTAGATAACGCTCTGCACGTAATTATTATCTTCCTTGAGGCATTCTGCTGTAAATTGAAATTCTTGTGTCGTAAACAAAGGTTTGAAATAATTTACGTCCGAATGTATTGCTGTTACTTTTTGTAAATTTTTTTGAGGCGAATGCTGCCAGGAGCTCCACCCTATCATATGATCGATGTTACACTGCTCCGCGTGCGTACTGTTGTTATACAAAACTCTATTTTAAAATCTTGCTATTGTAATAAGGTTGGTTGAATTAATGTATTCTTAAAGTTTTTAAAATCTGATTGTCATGCAAAGGTTAGTTATTTGATTTGAATAATGAGAAGGCTACAAATCTTTTCTTTTCATCTTCATTAGACCGGAACTATTTATTTTTGGATCATATTTCTTTATCATCGGGTAGAATTTTTTGCATTTCTAACCTGAGAATTTTACTTTGTGAACATATTTCTGAATGTAACTATAGAATGTATTTGTCGATTCAAACAAAAAAAAGAATCTGCCCTCTAAGATGACGGTTGTTCATTTTCCTGAAAAAGATCCATTACGTACCAGCAAAAAGACATACAAAAAATCCACAGTAATCGGTCTCACTTGCTATAACGTCACGTTCAGCGTTTGTAATTTTAGACCAAACATCTCTTCCATTTCCAACAACAATTTCAAGAATCAGCAGCTTGGTCTTCGGTTATTCGTGTTATTCCCGAACCAGATGTCATTTATCTCAGCTTCGAGAGAACAGAAAGAGAACAGCTGTATTCTTAATGCATGCTTCTTCAAATTTCGTTCCTACAAAACAACATACGGCTTTGCTGTCTGCCATGTATGGCTTTTGTATGCAATTTAAAGTTGAAGCCCTTTTGTACAACGCTCTCTTTGTTTCGCCGCTCTTTCTCTTTAATTCGTTTTTATTTTGTCTATCGTCGCATTTGTTCAATGAGCAACATGCGAATGTCATTGCTCAGCAGTTGGTCTTCGGTTATTCGTGTTATTCCCGAACCAGATGTCATTTATCTCAGCTTCAAGAGAACACAGAGAGAACAGCTGTATTCTTGATGCATGCTTCTTCAAATTTCGTTCCTACAAAACAACATATGGCTTTGCTGTCTGCCATGTATGGCTTTTGTATGCAATTTAAAGTTTAAAGTTGAAGCCCTTTTGTACAGCGCTCTCTTTGTTTCGCCGCTCTTTCTCCTTAATTCGTGTTTATTTTGTCTATCGTCGCCTTTGTTCAATGAGCAACATGCGAATATCATTGCTCTCACCGCTCCTGTGTATCGGTGTTTTTATTTCCACATGCACGGCCAAAACATTTTATTTTTGTTTAGTATTTTTGAAGATGAGTATTATTTAAAAGGTTTGTAGAAAACAAAAAAATAAAAAAATTCACGACAAAGATAATTACGATATGATCCGAGGTGAGAAGAACAAACAAACAAAAGTTCGTATTTGAAAAGGAGGTCGACAGAAATAATATAAATTAATAACACGAATTATTATTTGATTATAAAAAAATGTTTTTATTATTTGGTCAACAGACCGTTTTCTTTGATTGATAATTTTAGACTAAATATTCTACCCTACGCTGGCCCTAAATAAAGCAGTGTCGCTGGCGTTGGTCGCGGCAGAGGCTTTAGTGTCGCTGGTGTTGGTCGCGGCAGAGGCTTCGTTGCTGAAGTCGCGGAAGTGTTGCAGACGCTAGGTCAGCGTTTTTGGCAAGTGCATTTTTAGTGGAGCGGATGCTCGTGTGGTGGGTATGGATCAGCAGTTTGTCAAGTGCATTGCACTTCGAATGTGTTTGCGTAAGAGGGGTATCAGGTGACTTTTGATAAATTTATGTTTTATTAACTCTTCCCTCTTTATTTGACGTTTGTCCTCAAGCGTTAGAAGTAAGGCAGGTCGAGGTACTCGTATGACGGTTGATGCGCTGTTGGCTGATGTTGCATTGTTCTGCTTAAGTTCGGGGGGTGCGACCTGTAGTATGACCCTCTCTCGCTTTCTTCTGTTTTGGAAACAAGCACCCGTGATCAGCAGTGAAATGCCGAATAAGATTATGATAGTGCTTCGATTGAAGATGGTGTCAACCTTAAGCTTATGCAATAGCTTGATGTTGCCGACATGCAGACTCTCCAATCTTTCCAGAGAAACTATTTTGATTCTCTCAGTCTCCTCAGGGGTTAATTGTATGATGGGTGCGCTTGGCCTCGTCAATGTCACTTCGGTGTTGCCAAATTCTATATCGTCTATCTTTAGAGTCTCGTTGAAGAATTTTACCACATAGGAGCCCACCAAATGCTTCATTTTATTGTTCCACCTCAGCGTGCCATTGAAGTTGTGGAGCATTAATATTCCATCGTCGACCTCTTCGATCGTCTTGATATGATCTGCATTACCAAATCCACACTGCGACTGTTCTCCTACTAAAAGCCTAGGCAAACATAATGTCTTGCTTAGGTCTACGATTTCGTTCTTATTACAAATCTTAATATTATTAAAAGTTTTACAATTTTTTATTATTCCAAACATTTCGTAATTTTTTATTAATAACTCTTTGAATTTAACATTGATGATTGTATTATTCTTTACGATTGGCTTGATTAAAATGTTTTCGTATTCTTTATTCTCTAGACTTGGAATTTTTATTACGTATAAAAGTGTCGTTTTATTATGTAAGACTGAAACGTCTGAAAAACCTAGCATTTCCTCTATGGATAACGACGTTAGATTTCCATTTTCAAAAATTTTGTTTACTTCCTGAACTTCATTTTCTCCTAATAGAAATGTATTTATTACGTTAATTTTTGCCCATTGAATGGCATATTTTATATTTATTATTTCTTCTTTGATGAGCCTAACTTGGTTTTGAAGATTAAGTGTTATCTCTTCCGTAAAGTGATCATTTTTTCTAATAAAATTAGTTATGGAATTAGTGACACTAGACAATATATCAAGTCTGACCTTAAATTGGTTATTGATTACTACTTGTTTATTATTGTTGTCTATTATCTCGTTAACTTTGTTTTCTAAGGATGTAAAGTCGTCATGATCTGGGGTACCTGCCACGTATTTCCATGCGGTGCCCAGTAAATTAATGGCTCTAACGGGTCTATTGTTATGGAAGAGGGAGTCAATGGTGTAGAAAGTGGAGAAAGTTTGGTTCATTTCGTGGTTCAGTATGTGGTATTTGTCCGTAGTTTTTAAGCTATTTTCTATGTGTCAAGATAGTTTATTTAGTGTGTCTTCGATATGCTTCAAATCAATGACATGTATTAGTCTGGTTGTTGATGTTCTTATTTTACCTATTGCCTTATGAATCGTCGCTGTTTGTACGTCCGTATAGTTCGTAATTTCCATGGTTGCGTCCGCTCCGGTCAGTTTCCCAAGAGTCAGTATTCTGCAAAAAGTGTTAATCATTCTTTAGGTTACTTTTATGTACTGTCCTGCCTGTCTCTGTTACTATAGTGGTTTCTTTGTTTTCTTTAACTATTTCCCTTTTGAATTTGGGTGATAGCTTTGAACCTAATCTGGCGTTAATTCTAACATAAACTTCATCGCCTGTCTTGTACGTTTTAATGGGTTTTCGTTTATTGTTGTGGTATTGTAGATCTTGGTTTTGTTTTTGTCTTAATTTGTCTATATTGTCCTGCCTAGTTTTTTCGAAATCTTCGGGACTGACTGTCGATACTCTCCCAAAGAAAACCTCGAGCGGTTTTTTCCCTGTGACCGAATGAATCGAGTAATTATACTCGTACACAGATCTATCCAACAGTTCTTCGAAATTCCTATGAACTCCATCCTTCTTAATACACCTCATTATTTCTGAGAGTGTAGAATGGAATCTCTCGATTTGTCCATTGACTGTGCTCTTATAGGGTGGTACTCGAAAAACTTCAATGTTAAGTTGGTCTTTGAGCATAAAAATTATTGAGGCTGAATTGAGGGCCTTTTCGTTTTCCATTACGATGTATTTGGGAACGCCGAAATAAAAGACAAGGTCTTTTAATGGGAGTCGAATGTCTTCCACCGCTTTAGATTTAATTATTCGGGCTTGAGCCAGTTTGGAAAATTTTTCAATCGCAGTCAACACTAGCATCTTCTCAGTCGAGTAGATGTCGATATGGATAATATAACCTGGGTAATTCGGAAGCGGTGTCCGTTTTAATTCCGGGTTTGGGGGATGTCTGTCGTATTTCCCTTCTTTGCAAATCCTGCATTGCCCAACTATCGTGTCTATCTTCCTCTTCATTTTCGGAAAATAAAATCTTTCGGATAGTTGAAGCTTATTTTCATAAGAACTCCTATGAGCTCTATTATGAACTTTTAATATTTCCTCAACTTGTTCGGCCTCGTTTGCCAAATCTGTTACCTTAGATTGGGTGAATCGAATTCTGTACCTCTTGAAGTGGACTGGGTATATTTCTTGAATTTTACCCATTATTGGTTCTGAGGTTTGTATGCCATTAATGACAGATGGGTTGAGGTATGTCTTGAGAAGTTTTATTAATTCGTCTTTGTGATATTGTTCCCTGTGAATCTCGTGTCTATGGAAAGTAGGGAAGGGGATACTAAACTTGTAGTGGTCGGTCTTTGAAGTAAAGAGAAAGATTTGATTTTTAAATACGTTTATGGGGACTTCCATGCTAGGAATTAAATCGTGAGTTGAACTTTCGGCGCTATGTTGGGTCGAAGTTACTGAATTGATCTGGTTGGGGGGGGGGGGGGGGGGGGGGGGGCTCGTGACAGAGCGTCTGCTACTACGTTTGCTTTTCCAGGCTTATATTCCAACTCGTAATCATATTCTTCCAAAGTCGCCTTCCAACTTTTGATTCATGCATTACATTCCAGTTGCTCAAGGAATGGGTCAAGGGTTGGTGGTCGGTATAGATCTTGACTTTGGCTCTACCATAAAGATAGTTCCTAAGAGTCTTCAATCCCCATACTATGGCCAGCATTTCTTTCTCGTTGGCAGCATAGTTTTCCTCCGCTCTTGTCAATGTCCTGGACAAGAAGGATATGGGCTTATCATCCTGCGAGAGCACTGCTCCCAAAGCGTAGTTGGAAGCATCGGTTGTTAATTGAAATACTTTCTTAAAGTCAGGATAGCTAAGTATGACCTCTTTTGAGATCAAAGCACTTTTTAGTTTTCTGAAAGCTTCTAAATCTTCTAAAGCTTCTTCATCAAGTTCTATTGTCTTAGCCTTGGATTGATTTTTGGACACACGTCCATCTTCCCCTCTTAAAAGAGAAGTTAGGGGCTTAGCGAGTCTAGCGTAGTCCCTTATGAACCTCCTGTAATACCCTGATAATCCAAGGAAAGATCTTAATTCTTTCAAAGTCTTTGGGTTTGGAAATTCGGCAATTGCTGTGACTTTAGCTGGATTGGCTTCAATCCCTTTATCAGTGATTATAAATCCGAGGAATTCCACCCTAGTCTTGAAAAACTCGCATTTGTCCAGCTGACATTTCATGTTAGCATCTTTAAGAGTTTTAAAAATTGTCTCCAAGTTTTGTGAATGGGTTTTCTCACCTTTGCTGAAAACCACAATATCATCTATATAGATATAACATATTTTCCCTATGTGGTCTCTAAGAACATCGTCCAGAGCACGTTGGAAAATAGATGGAGCATTTCTGAGCCCAAAAGGGGAGTCGTGTAAACTCGTATTTGCCACTATTGACAGAAAAGGCTGCTTTCTCGATATCGCACCCTCTCAGTGGTATTTGGTGAAAACCACTTTTGAGATCAAGTACGGAAAACAGCTTATTATTTCCAAGTTGCGAGAGTACCTCATTGATTTCAGGTATGGGATATTTATCTGCGATAGTTACTTTATTCAACTTGCGGTAGTCTATAACCATCCTATATTTTTTTTCTCCTGATGCATCAGTTTTTTTGGGGACAATCCACACTGGTGAATTGTAGGGTGACCTTGAGGGTCGAATGATGCCATCATTGAGAAGTTCCTTCACTTGTTTGTCTACCTCATCTTTGAAAGACATAGGGTATTGATAAAATTTTGAATAGACGTGCTCGTCCGATTTTGTCCGTATGTCCGCTTTGACGTTAGTTACAAAAGTTAATTTTTCGTTTCGCCTGGCAAAAAGTTGTGGGTATTTATTTGTCAGTCTATTCAATTCTTTGATTTGTGGTGGAGTCATATGGTCGGTACGGGGGCAAATGCTGTTCACTGCCTCGAGTTTCTTTTCCTTAATATGTAATTTGACACGGTTCTTTATTATCATTAAATTCCTATTTGTGTAAATAGTCGTTTGCAATTCTTTTAAGCTATCGTTTCCTAAAATAGCATCAAAAGTTTTTAGTGTGGGGAGTAAGAAAAATTTAATAGGAACGTCAGAAATGTTAAACAAATTAGCTTTTATATAATGGGTGATTTTGATGCTACCTCCTACTGAGATTGCATCGAATGGTTTTTCGTTGGGTATCGGATTTGAGACCCAACGAGGCTGAATATAATTTTTATTAGAACCTGTGTCAATTAGAATTTTCAATGTCTTCCCGCCCCCTACATTTGCCTCGAAGTATGGCAAGGAGGAGCGGGTAAGATGGCCTTTTACCAGCTTCGAACCTGGGCCTATTAATATAGTTAATTTGCCTAGAACGGATACTAGGGTCGACCTCCATTGGTTCGGGCTTCGGCAATGGTTTAGGTGCCAATGGTCGAGGAGGAGGGGTTATTTATAGCTATAGTTCTTGGGAATGGCTGTGGTCTAAGCTGTTGGTACGGCAATTGGTATTGCTGTCGTGGTGGAACCTGATTAAAGAATTGTTGTTGTTGATGTGGTTGTTGTCGTACCACTGGAACATCATTATAATTGTTCCTGTTTCTGGGTAAGGGTATCGGTAAACTTTGTACTGGTCTAAAACCCTGATTCCTAAAGTTGGCATGCGCGGTCCTGAAATTCTGGTTCTCAAGCTTTAGGCACAAGTGTAGTGCTTGTGGAAGATCTTGTGGTTCTTTGATACCGAGGAGTCTAGGTATGTCTCCTCTCAATCCCCTAACGAAAGTATCCAGGGCCCTGTCCCTATAGAACTGTGTCATAACCCTTTCTGATTCTTTCGACAGTTCCATACATCCTACCTTGTTAAGTATCAAGGAGATAATTATCTCCTGATAATACTCTTCTACCGTTTGGCTATTTTGCATCATTGTTGTCATTTGATGCTCTAAGGTATTCACGTCACGTTTATCTGCATAGTGCAAAGTCAGACATCTGGATATAGCGGACCAATCCAACGGCACATTATAGGATTCTAGTACCGCGTCTGCGTGACCTATTATTTTATTTCTTATGGTATGCAGGATACCGAAATATTTTGGGCTACCCCTCATTGCCTCGTAGGTACTCAAGACTCTTTCCACTGACTTTCTCCATGAATTAAATT
This sequence comes from Drosophila orena, assembly GCA_005876975.1. Taxonomy (NCBI): domain Eukaryota; kingdom Metazoa; phylum Arthropoda; class Insecta; order Diptera; family Drosophilidae; genus Drosophila; species Drosophila orena. The sequence goes on along the minus strand of VCKV01000328.1, from coordinate 42,705 downwards.
CGGATCGGTTACCAGAAAATTCTCGTAAGCACTTAACCACGTCAGGCACTTTATCGAGGTCATTTAAGTTCTGTCTTAAGTCCGGTCTAATCGTTTCGTCAGTTGCGTCGAAAAAATTACCTGATGAATTCATTGACCTAGCTAACGCGGGGATCTGTTCCTGTAACGTTTCTGATACTATGCTGGTTATCCAGCTTTTAAGCTCATTCATATCTAGTGTATTGCGTTGACCTGAACTACTCGCATTGGATGTAGAGGGTTGCGTATTTAGGACAGTCTAACTAGGTTATTTGGGTTCGACATAATGAATTTCCTTTGTCACTCTCACAAACAAGCTTTGAAAATTTTCTTTAAATTATTTCCTTTTATCACTTTATGTTCACTTTCACTTATTAATTTTGAATTTGATAAATATTTTGTATTTTCTTGGGGAAGTAAAGTTTGCTTATTTATTTTCTTATGCTTATGGAAAAAAAATTTGTGTTGCAAATTGGAAAAATAATTGGTTTTTTTTTTTAAATTTTGCTTTGTAAATAATAAAGATATTAATTTTTGTGTTTGTAAAGATCTTAGTGTTTTATTAAAAAAAAATTGTGTTGTAAATATTAAAAATTATTTTGTTAGTGCTTTTTTTTTTTTTTTTTTGTTTAAGATTTGTAAAAAAAAATTTAGTGTGTTGTAAATATTAAAAATTATTTTGTTAGTGCTTTTTTTTTTTTTTTGTTTAAGATTTGTAAAAAAAAATTTAGTGTGTTGTAAATATTACAAATTATTTTGTTAGTGTTTCTTTTTTGTTTAAGATTTGTAATATTGTGTTTTTTCCTTGAAAAGTTTTCTATATATTTTCCTTAATATTCTCTTATATTTTTTCTATATATTTTCCTTAATATTTTTTTATATTTTTTTATTCTGTATATTTTTCTTAATATTTTCTTACATTAAAATGTTGATCTGCATCCTTCCCGGTGGTCCAGATTTACTCCTTTTTGCTTTTGGCTACTTGGGATCCGGTAGCACACACTTCAATTGGACCTTACAACTCAGAGCAGGATCAAGTCCGATCTATTATTGCCGGGGTGGTAGTTTTTTTTTTTTTTTTTTTTTTTTTATCTTTAGGTTGTTTCACGTCGACCGGAAAATTTTTTGTTTAGCCGGGAGTCTGTTTCGATCGCGAAAAGTTTTCTTTATAACCGTCACTGTGCAGAATTCTTCAGCACTTAACACGAACTTAGTTTTGTTGTACGCGCGTGGCGGTCCCTGTTCGGGCGCCAATTAATAACACAAATTATTATTTGATTATAAAAAAATGTTTTTATTATTTGGTCAACAGACCGTTTTCTTTGATTGATAATTTTAGACTAAATATTCTACCCTACGCTGGCCCTAAATAAAGCAGTGCCGCTAGCGTTGGTCGCGGCAGAGGCTTTAGTGTCGCTGGTGTTGGTTGCGGCAGAGGCTTCGTTGCTGAAGTCGCGGAAGTGTTGCAGACGCTAGGTCAGCGTTTTTGGCAAGTGCATTTTTAGTGGAGCGGATGCTCGTGTGGTGGGTATGGATCAGCAGTTTGTCAAGTGCATTGCACTTCGAATGTGTTTGCGTAAGAGGGGTATCAGGTGACTTTTGATAAATTTATGTTTTATTAACTTATACAAAAATAATTTCGTCGCAAAAAACTTATGGGATATGGGAAAACACATATTTTGAAACTTAAAAAAAGATTCATTGCTAGCTTAAACTGATTTTCGCGAGAAAAATGACAAAGGCAAAAGCGATGGGGATGAAAAGGGCAAGGAAATCAGCAAATCAGTGTGCGAAGTGACAAAGGTGATAATAACAGTCTTAAAAGAATTTAGCTTTAAACTTTCGAATATAGAGGTTCCATCCTTTAGTGGCGAAGACAATCTGTCCATAGAAATGTGGGTGAAAGAGTTTGAATACATATCGCCTTTAATGTTTTGGAACAACTTTCAGAAATTCATTCTTACAAAGCGATCGCTGCAAGGCCTTGCAAAAATGCATGTCAACAGTGAGCGTGAACTGACAAGATGGGTAAAGCTAAGAACCGCCCTGTTAGCTAAATTCAAAGCCGCAACAAACAGTTTAAAGCTAAGGTCATGTTGGAAAGATCTGTCAGTCTCTGATCTGCATTCGCGTTTTTTATTCGATATGACTCTTCATTCGTGTTCTGAGTGCAATGTCGCAGTTACTGCTACCCAATTTCGAGCCTTCAAAGCGTTACATTGTTTGTCGCTTAGTCGGCGCACTTTTCATACGGTTTGTGTTGATTTGCCAGAACACACTATAAAATTACTCAATAATATGACAAATCTTCTCTTGGAGTGTGATAGCTGTTTAGAGTGAGCAATGATTTGCACACGAAGACTGATGAGTTGATGGATGAAATACAACAACTAAAAAGTCTTTATCTAAAGTTAAATTCTAAATTTGAAATCGCCTTCCCTGAGCCGTCTCTAGCATCGGTTAACGTCAACGTGAACCATGAAAAAAAGTTAAAGGAACATAATAATCCAATAGCAACAACAAGCCATCGAGCCAGCCCCATATTGGATCATGAGCCCGTAGTTCGTTACAAGGTGGTTCATGGACGGCTTAACAATAAGTGTTCACACTATAAACTAATGCGTACACTTAATGAGTTCAATTCGGGTGTTTGAATCTAACTGACTCGCTACTGCGAGGGCATCGCCTTTTATTCATTCTTACATAGGTTCTTATCATCTAATTATATAATGCAGCGCTTGTAAGACGCTGCAGTCTGCGTTGGTCAATGCAGCTGATATTTATCTTAAATCTATGTTTGTGCCCTATGACCGCGCTTATCACCTCCCGCGTGATCATATCTCTTGACACTTCGGCAATAGACCACTGCAATCGTACTTATCTGTAGTTGCCACTTATGCTGTCCCGTGACATGTTTATTGCAGCTCTTAAATAGAACATATTTATAGTTTGTCTACTTAGCATGTCTAAACACATGTTTAGACAATAAGAAAAGGCATATTACTGGGTTGGCGCCTTCTTTTGACCAATTTGATGTCCTGCATATCCACGAAGCAGGCGACAGTTTCTAAATTTATCGCAGATAAGCTGAAAATTAATTACTTCACTAAAAAAAATGTGGATTTAAAAACTTTGAAGATTATCAACTTTAAATTTGGAGTTCCTGAGCTGCATTTTCAAGCTGTCTTCAATAATGAGTTTTGCCCGCAATCATCCTTAAGGAGAAGCAGCCCTTTGACTGGACGGTTGTTCATTTTCCTGAAGGCGCAAGGCGCCAAAAAAAAACGACCAGTAACCGGCGTTACTGGCTTTGACGCCTCCTCCTGCCTTCTTTTGGATCAAAGTTCTCTTCTTTTCGGATAACCGCTCCATTTCCAAAAACAATTTCAATGATCAAGGTTTGGCCATCTGTCCTTTGTCCTATTCCCAAGTCGGGTGTCATTAATCTGAGCTTTGAAGGGACAGAACAGCTTTATTCTCGATGCATCCTTCTTTAAACTTCTTTTCTACAAAAAAAATGTTGTATGCAATTTAAAGCTGTGGCCCTCCCACACAATGCTCTCTTTCGATTGGTCTCATGTGCACCATGCGAAGCAATGCTCTTAGCACTCTCTGTGGATCCGCGCTTTCGTTGCTCTCTGGATCGCATCATATGCGCTTTTGGAGATTATGTTCCCTTGACTTCAAGCAGTTTCTCTGGTGGAGTCTCATCAACATTTAATGCTAATATTTTCCACTCTAAGCGCGTCTATTGCAATAGCTCTCTCCATCTTCGAACCGGATGCTATTTCACCAACACCACCCAATGCAGCTTACAGGAGATCGGAAATTAAAAGCCTTAAATTATATTTTCAAAACATAGCATGGCTGGCATGAGAACTAAGACAGAGCTTAAGTCTTCCTGAACAGCTCTAACTCCGATTAGGATGTCATAATATTGGTTGAAACCTGGCTTAACACTAACTTCAACTCGGCAGAATTTTTTGATCTGAATCTTTCCGAAGTCTTCCGTATTGATAGAGACTATAGTAGAAAGCATTGCGCGAGGGTTGGTGGTGTTATTGTGGCTGTTCGCCGTTCTCGTTGTAGTACACTCATCAAACTCTTCGCGGGTGACTCTATTTTGGATCAGTTGGCGGTATCTGTATCTTGCCTGTATCTGGCAAGGATGGAAAATTTTTTATTGTGGCTTCTGATATACCCCCTGGAAGCGACGCTGCTCTCAGGCCCACATAATATCTCCCATATTAATGCCAACTTGGAGGACTACGATGGCTTATTTGTGGCGGGTAATTTTAATTTAGGCCCTGTTGTATGGACATATGATTGGCGATCCTCATCCAAGGTTCCTAGCAAAGTACACCTGTCTTATGAAATTATTGTTATTAATGATTTGTATAGTATGGGTCTTACCCAAATTAATTAGGTGGTCAATGTTTCGCGCTATTGACTTTAATTAATACCAGTTCTGTTATTAACTCCTCAATTGCTCTCGCTAAACTTTCTGTTACTGAAATTGTGTTAAGTACTGTAAACTGAAATTAAATTTAAAAATTAGATTGGGGGTCCATATTATCGAATGCTTGCCTTCTAATTAACTATTACAATTCAGATCGACTCTTGACAGCTTCAACCAAGGTGCGACGTTCTTACAGGATGCCGTGGTACACAACAGGCCTTCAGAAGTTAAAAAAATCTTAGAAACAAATTTGATTATAGGTTGTCCAATGGAGTATTCTAGTTGATGGGGAAAGGAAAAGACAACACAAATGCGAATTTTAGCTCCTGAATAAGTTTTTACATAATCAGTATATCTGTGATGTTGAAAGTAGCATCAAGACGAACCCATACAAATTCTGGCGCTTATTGATTCCAAAAAGAAATCTTCGTCAATACCTTCTGCTATGACATATGGGAACATTTTAGCAAAATCTGATTTTGGCTTGCTTCGACTTTTAGGCAAGATTCCGGAGATCTTCAATATTGGGTCTTTAGATATTACTGCACTTTAATCATTCCTCTAGACCCGACAATTTTTCGTTATCATTATCTAAGGGTATATTTATTTCTTGATGGAAAATTTCTGAGACCATGCCGATTTACAAAAATGGTAGTAAAACTGCTGTCTCCAACTGCAGACCAATTACAATAATCAGCAATATTACTAAGCTGTTTGAAAGTATAGTTTTTAAAAAATGATCCTTCCTGATTCATGCCTGTATCGATCCCAATCAGCATGGGTTTATGCCTGGGCGCTCAACTACTACCAACCTATCCACTTTCTCTAAGCACTGTGTGCATGCTTTTGAAGCTTATTGTCAGGTTTATACGGTGTACACAGATTTCGCTAAAGCCTTTGACAAAGTTTGTCATTTCGCTTTGCGGGCCAAACTTTATAAGCTTGGGAAGCCCCTTCTTAAATTGCATAACATCATATATGGTAAATACGACTTATTATGTCGAGATTAGTGGAGTTGTTACCGACCCGTAAGACGGTACTTCTGGACAAGGCAGTTTTCTGAGCCCTTTGCTTTTCATTATTATACCCGTTACTCGTAGAGTAAAAAGGGACGTTAGATTAATTGAAAAGTATTTAACATATAAAGTATATATTTTATTGATCAGGATCAATAGCCAAGTCGATCTGGTCATGTCCGTCGATCAAACGCCTCGATCTCAGGAGCTACAAAAGCTAGAATGTTGAGATTAAGCGCTTCCAGAAAAGCATAGAACTTGCGCAGCGCAAGTTTGTTTCCAAATGTTGCAACGCCCACTCTAACGCCCACAAACCGCACAAAACTGTCAAGGCCTTTCTTTTAGGCCTCTTCACTTTTTTATATATCTTGTAAATTTCTATAGATTGGCCAAAAAACTTTTTGCCACCACTTTTTCCCCACCTTTTACAGATATTTCAGAAAACTTTGAAATTTCTCGCTTGCACTTCCACTAGCTGAGTAACGGGTATCTGGTAGTCGGTGAACTCGACTATATCATTCTAACTTGTTTATATCAATGATATTTCTTCGTGCTTACAATTTTCCAATTACTTGCTGTACGTAGATGATCTCAAAATCTGTATGACATTAACACTATTAGTGACAGTGTTTTCAGGCTCATTTTAACAGAATTTGCAAATGGTGCACTAAAAATAAACTACCTGAATATATGTTAACAACTGAAAAGAGCACTACCTGATATTTGACTCAGCAACTAAGTAGTTTTACATAAACAATACCTTAGCAACTAAGTAGCTTCATACGAACAATGCTGACGCGCCCAAGATGAGTTCAGCGCTCCGTGCTAAGAACGTCCAGCAGCGGTAATCTGACACTGCCTATCTGGAGTGCCGCATTTCGGTGCATGGGAATGCTTGCCGACCATGACTTTATGGCGTGATGCAATGGAGCTAGGGTAGACTGATACTTTAATATATTTTTGTACTCCAGTTCTGTCCAAGATACGAAAGCTTATGCTCCGATAAAAAAACATTTCTCCGGCTTTAGCCACAATAATTTTATTTATTACTGCTATAATTACTGAGCCACAAGGCCAGCGATTAGGGAGGAAAGTAACTCCCCAACATAACCATCCTCAGAAGACTCTATTACACCCAAGTTGCAGTTGCACTGCAAGAAATCACGGACAGCAGCTAAAGCCGCAAGACCGCACCGCAATCGGACGATAAGAGGGAAGTAGTTCATCGCGGGAAAAGAGCAGTGAGGTAACAGAGCAACCTGTTACGACACCTCAGCCATCAACTCATCAAAAAAACATAAATCTTAACCTAACAGGCTGGTTAAGATACAGAACATGTAAGTTTGATAAGTGATCTCAACGGCATACCCTGGAGAGTTATTTTGCAAAGGAAATCTAACCCAAGTAAATTCAGCTTGGAGTAATTAAATAAATAAACAGTGAAAAAAATATTGCATTCCTTTTATGATTTATTTTTCATTGCTGGTTTTTATTTAATTAAAATCACTCATTCCATTTCTTGCGCAACGTAATTTCGTTTTCTAGAAAGCCGATCAATTGTGCTCGGGAAAAATAAATTTGTGTAGCGCCAACCAATGGTCAATAAGTTCGGCAAGTGAATATAGAAATATCAAAGTCGAATACGATAGTGACGATGGGTGCGATTTAGAAACACAAGGCTTTCGTCCTACTACGACAGATAACACTACAGACATGGACGCTGCCCAGTTACAAGCAATTATATCTGGAGTCGTTAGCCAGGCCTAAGCCCAGCAAAGAAGCTAGATTGACAAAGGCATTCCAATTACAGTTAAATAAGGTGAAACCACAGATGCAAAGCTTGTGCGTGGAAGCACCACAAGTGGAAGCTTACTAAAGAATATCCGATGTGAAGTCAAGCTTGACATGCCAGATTTTACGGGAGAATAATGATGAAAGATGAATATGTGTCATGGCGACAGTCAGCGGTAGACGCATACGAAATTTTCAAACCATATCATGCTACCAAGCCGTTTCGATTATCAGAAATAAGATCAGGGGATCGGCAAGAGGGCTATTAGTTGCTCATAACAAAGTCTTGAATTTCGATGCCATTATTGCTCGATTAGACTGCACTTACGCTAACAAAACGTCGCTAGGGAATCCGAAGCTACCATAGAACGCACTACCTTTTACCGCCACATATGCAAAGGCTTTGGAGGATAGGGCACTCACCCAGGAGCATCTAAGAAATCAAGACCGCTCACAGGCACCACAGGAAAGAAATAGCAGAGCCGAAGATGGCCAAGGGAAAAACCCTCATTTCTATATAAAGCAAAATAGGCCCCAACAGAATAGTTCTGCCCATAATAATAACAACTACCGTAGTCAGTCTCCTGAGCCTGAGCCTGAGTCTCCACAGCTGTCAACATACAAATGCCAAGGCCGAGACTAGTCGGGGCCATAAAGGATTTGGTTCCACATGCATGACAGGTCAAAGGCGTCAGAGATGGCAAAATACCATGCAACAGGCTGACCATAAAAATGACATCTAATAGGAAAGCGCGGCCACAGCGGCTGTTACCGAAATAGGCGACGAATCTGACGATAATGATCAGATAAATTTTTTAGGGAGCGCTCAAGACTGCCGTTCATTGAAAGCCAGTTGCCAGGGAGGCAACTTAAAATTGTAATCGACACAGGGCCGGTAAAAAACTACATCAAGCCCGTAAAGGAATTTAAAAATGTGATGCCGGTCGACTCCCCTCTCACATTTAGTTCCATTCATGGTTCTAACAGGGTTCGCCAGAAATGTTTAATGAACATTTTTGGGAAAACAGCAGCGTTCTTTCTTTTAGACCCCCTGACACCCTTCGATGGCATTATAGGTTTTGACTTTCTAGCTGAAGTGAAACCAAAATTGGACGCAGAGAAAGCTACAATAAATTATGGTTCTGTTTCTGAAAAGCTGCAGCATCTTAGTTGCATCGCCGTACCGGAATCTGTAAAGGTTGAATTTCACAACATGATCACAAACAGATCTAAGGCATTTTAAGCGTCCAACGAGTAACTGCCATTTAACACTTCTGTTGTTGCCACAATTCGCACAAGCGGACAAGCCACAAGTGATAAGTCGGTATACTCCAAGCTATACCCGCATTCCATGGGTGTATCTGAGTTTGTTAAGCGAGAAATCGCAGAATTATTGCAAAAGGGCATCTACTAGAACTAAGGTCGCCGCTCAGCAACCCACCGTGGGTTGACTTGATGATCTGGGGAATAAGAATAAGCGTTTGGTCATAGACTTTAGGAAACTTAACGAAAAAACCATCGCTGACAAGTACCCAACACCAAACATTCCCATGATACTAGCAAATTTAGGAAAAGCCAAATACTTTACAACGTTAGATTTAAAGTCCGGCTATCACCAGATATACATACTTGGCCGAGCATGGCCGTGAGAAGACATATTTCTCGGTAAATGGCGGAAAGTATGAGTTTTGTCGATTACCGTTCGGTTTGAAGAATGCGGGAAGCATCTTCCAAAGAGCGATCGACGACGTCTTACGATAACAAATTGGCAAGACATGCTACGTTTACGTAGATGACGTCATTATTTTTTCTGAAAGTGAAAATGACCACGTTAGGCCATAGATTGGGTTTTAAAAATCCTGTGTGATGCCAACATGAAGGTGTCGAACGAAAAAACGCACTTTTTTAATATCTGGGATTTATTGTTACCAATGGAGGTGCAAAAACCGACCCAGAAAAAGTAAAAGCTATAAAGGAATACCCAGAACCGACAAATATGTATGAGCTGAGGTCATTTTTGGGTCTAGCCAGTTACTACTACAATGGCTCTATCAGCAAACACATGTCTAGGAAAACTCCTATTGACTTCGGTGATTTGCAGAGAGATGCATTCGAGAGGCTGAGAAATGTCTTGGCTTCCGAAGATGTAGTTCTCAGATACCCTGATTTCAGGAAGCCATTCGATCTAACAACGGATCCTTCCGCGAACGGTATCGGTGAGGTTCTATCGCAAGATAAAAGACCTATCACAATGATCAAAGAAAGCGTGTCACACTATGTCACGACCGAAAGAGAATTGTTGCCCATAGTGTGGGCTTCAGGCAAATTACAACACTACCTGTACGGCACTCGCGATATCAACATTTATACGGACCATAAGCCTTTGACATTTGCGGTGTCCGATCGGAATGCAAATCCGAAAATAAAGAGATGGAAAGCGTATATTGACGATCATTACGCAAAAGTCCATTACAAGCCGGGTAAATCATGTGGCCGACGCTCTTTCTAGGCAGAATATTAACGACTCACAAAATGAGCCTCAATCAGACGCTGCGACTATTCACAGCGAACTGTCACTGACCTACACGGTCGAAGCGACAGACCAACTATTATACTGCTTTAGAAACCAAATCGTTATAGAAGAAGCACGTTTCCAACTAAAACGAAGCTGGGTGTTGTTTCGTAGCAAAACTCGCCACTTAATCAATTTCGCCGACAAAAGTAGCATTTTGAAAATGCTGAAAGACGTCTTGAACCCCGTGGTCGACCTACCCTACTACACAGTTTCGCTATTGTAAGAATGTTGTAATGGACGTAACCAATAGAAATGAACAGTTAGAAATTATCACGGAAGAACACAATCGAGCACACAGAGCTGCTCAGGAACATATCAAGGAATTCTTCCGCGATTAATATTTCCCCAAAATGAGCAACCTAGCAAAGGAAGTGGTTGCAAATTGCAGAATGTGCACCGAAGCCAAATATGACAGGCACCCAAAAAAGCAGGAGCTCGGGGAAACACCCATACCCAGTTACAGCGGCGAAATGTTGCACATTGACATCTTCTCAACCGATAGGAAGCAATTCTTAACACGCGTTGACAAGTTCTCGAAGCTTGCAATAGTACAACCAGTGCTGTACAGAACGATAGTGGACGTCACAGGGCCCTTGCTTCAACTCGTAAACTTGTTCGCCAAAATCAGAACAATATATTGCAACAATGAGGCCGCCTTCAATTCTGAAACTATCACCCCTTTACTGAACAACAGCTACCACATTGGCATTGTGAATGCGGCCCTGCTACACAGCTCATCAAATGGTCAGGTGGAACGGTTTCACAGCACCTTGACAGAAATCGCCAGATGTCTTAAGCTAGACAAAAAAGTAAGCGATACGGTAGAACTAATCTTGAGGGTAACGGTAGAATATAACAAGACCCTACACTTGGTCACTCAGGAGAAACCGGTCGAGATCCTCCACACGGGTGGTCGCGGGCACTCCCGACGCCTCAGGCTTTTTGAAAATTAGGATTGCAGAAGCTCAGCTGGTAGAATTGAATTCAAGGCAAATCACAATTAACTCAGAAACTCATAAACAAATAAATATACTAACTGACACTATAAATAAACTGATCAAAGCCCGCAAGACCGATTGTGTTGATACTCCACATCCGTATGAGACACTTCCAGCAAGAAATAGAATGCTGACAACAGAGATTCAAAACTTAATCCTCACTGTAACTTTGGCCAAAGCTAGCATAATAAATTCTATAATTCTAAACCATGCCGATTTAAAACCAGTTATTGAACAAGATATTCCAGTAGTTAGTTTACTAGAAACCTTAAATATTAGGGTCCTTCAGTCCGTTGATCTAATTCATGTCTTCATTCCTTATCCCAGAGCTAGGTTCAGATTTAAGAAAGTCTCCGGTATAGCATCATCAGGAAATCCTACGGCTTGACGAGGACAAGTTGGCAGAGTGCGAAGCGGACAATTAGTAATATGTTTGCCCTAGCAACTAAGTAGATTTGTATAAAATGCTGATGCGCCCAAATCAAGCAGCGGATAGCAGCGGAAATCGTACACCCTTTATCCGAGGTACCGCATTGCGCTGCAGAAATGCTGAGTCGGCTTGCCGACCATGAATTCATGGCGTGATGCATTGAAGCAGTATTCAGTTCTAAGGAACTACCTTAAGAATAAAGACTAGCAACTCCGGCACTTCGCCGTTAAATACATTTGTTTGATATAAATCATTCTCGCTGAGCCAAAAGGCCAGTGATTACCAAAGGTGCTTAGGTCACGCCCTCCACCATAATCACCGTTAGAAGTCACCCCACCTGGATAAAACCTGGACTAGGGAGACCAACCGATCAACGTACTTCTAATCTGCCGGAGCCACTTATCTGGAGGACATCTGGACCATAAGGAAATACATAATTTATATTCTTGATCAGGATCAATAGCCGAGTCGATCTGGCTATGTCCGTTTGTCTGTCCGTCTGTCTGTCCGTCTGTCCTTCTGTCCGTAGAACGCCTTGATCTCAGGAACTACAAAAGCTAGAATATTGAGATTAAGCAAGCAGCTTCCAGAGACATAGACGCAACGCAATTACCAAATATTACCATGCCCACTCTAACGCCAACAAACCGCATAAAACTGTCACGGCACCACATTTAAAAAATTTGTAAGCTTATTATATTTTTTTCCAATTTCTACCGGTACTGAAATTTCTCGTTTCCACGAGCTGGGAGAAGCTGAGTAACGGGTATCTGATAGTCGGGGAACTCGATGACGTCATTATTTTTTCTGAAAGTGAAAATGACCATGTTAGGCCATAGATTGGGTTTTAAAAATCCTGTCTGATGCCAACATGAAGGTGTCGAACGAAAAAACGCACTTTTTTAATATCTGGGATTTATTGTTACCAATGGAGGGGAAAAAACCGACCAGAAAAAGTAAAAGCTATAAAGGAATACCCAGAACCGAGCTGAGGTCATTTTTGGGTCTAGCCAGTTACTACTACAATGGCTCTATCAGCAAACACATGTCTAGAAAAACTCCTATTGACTTCGGTGATTTGCAGAGAGATGCATTCGAGAGGCTGAGAAATGTCTTGGCTTCCGAAGATGTAGTTCTCAGATACCCTGATTTCAGGAAGCCATTCGATCTAACAACGGATCCTTCCGCGAACGGTATCGATGCGGTTCTATCGCAAGATAAAACCCCTATCACAATGATCAAAGAAAGCGTGTCACACTATGCCACGACCGAAAGAGAATTGATGCCCATAGTGTGGGCTTCAGGCAAATTACAACACTACCTGTACGGCACTCGCGATATGAACATTTATACGGACCATCAGCCTTTGACATTTGCGGTGTCCGATCGGAATGCAAATCCGAAAATAAAGAGATGGAAAGCGTATATTGACGATCATTACGAAAAAATCCATTACAAGCCGGGTAAATCATGTGGCCGACGCTCTTTCTAGGCAGAATATTAACGACTCACAAAATGAGCCTCAATCAGACGCTGCGACTATTCACAGCGAACTGTCACTGACCTACACGGTCGAAGCGACAGACCAACTATTATACTGCTTTAGAAACCAAATCGTTATAGAAGAAGCACGTTTCCAACTAAAACGAAGCTGGGTGTTGTTTCGTAGCAAAACTCGCCACTTAATCAATTTCGCCGACAAAAGTAGCATTTTGAAAATGCTGAAAGACGTCTTGAACCCCGTGGTCGACCTACCCTACTACACAGTTTCGCTATTGTAAGAATGTTGTAATGGACGTAACCAATAGAAATGAACAGTTAGAAATTATCACGGAAGAACACAATCGAGCACACAGAGCTGCTCAGGAACATATCAAGGAATTCTTCCGCGATTAATATTTCCCCAAAATGAGCAACCTAGCAAAGGAAGTGGTTGCAAATTGCAGAATGTGCACCAAAGCCAAATATGACAGGCACCCAAAAAAGCAGGAGCTCGGGGAAACACCCATACCCAGTTACAGCGGCGAAATGTTGCACATTGACATCTTCTCAACCGATAGGAAGCAATTCTTAACACGCGTTGACAAGTTCTCGAAGCTTGCAATAGTACAACCAGTGCTGTACAGAACGATAGTGGACGTCACAGGGCCCTTGCTTCAACTCGTAAACTTGTTCGCCAAAATCAGAACAATATATTGCAACAATGAGGCCGCCTTCAATTCTGAAACTATCACCCCTTTACTGAACAACAGCTACCACATTGGCATTGTGAATGCGGCCCTGCTACACAGCTCATCAAATGGTCAGGTGGAACGGTTTCACAGCACCTTGACAGAAATCGCCAGATGTCTTAAGCTAGACAAAAAAGTAAGCGATACGGTAGAACTAATCTTGAGGGTAACGGTAGAATATAACAAGACCCTACACTTGGTCACTCAGGAGAAACCGGTCGAGATCCTCCACACGGGTGGTCGCGGGCACTCCCGACGCCTCAGGCTTTTTGAAAATTAGGATTGCAGAAGCTCAGCTGGTAGAATTGAATTCAAGGCAAATCACAATTAACTCAGAAACTCATAAACAAATAAATATACTAACTGACACTATAAATAAACTGATCAAAGCCCGCAAGACCGATTGTGTTGATACTCCACATCCGTATGAGACACTTCCAGCAAGAAATAGAATGCTGACAACAGAGATTCAAAACTTAATCCTCACTGTAACTTTGGCCAAAGCTAGCATAATAAATTCTATAATTCTAAACCATGCCGATTTAAAACCAGTTATTGAACAAGATATTCCAGTAGTTAGTTTACTAGAAACCTTAAATATTAGGGTCCTTCAGTCCGTTGATCTAATTCATGTCTTCATTCCTTATCCCAGAGCTAGGTTCAGATTTAAGAAAGTCTCCGGTATAGCATCATCAGGAAATCCTACGGCTTGACGAGGACAAGTTGGCAGAGTGCGAAGCGGACAATTAGTAATATGTTTGCCCTAGCAACTAAGTAGATTTGTATAAAATGCTGATGCGCCCAAATCAAGCAGCGGATAGCAGCGGAAATCGTACACCCTTTATCCGAGGTACCGCATTGCGCTGCAGAAATGCTGAGTCGGCTTGCCGACCATGAATTCATGGCGTGATGCATTGAAGCAGTATTCAGTTCTAAGGAACTACCTTAAGAATAAAGACTAGCAACTCCGGCACTTCGCCGTTAAATACATTTGTTTGATATAAATCATTCTCGCTGAGCCAAAAGGCCAGTGATTACCAAAGGTGCTTAGGTCACGCCCTCCACCATAATCACCGTTAGAAGTCACCCCACCTGGATAAAACCTGGACTAGGGAGACCAACCGATCAACGTACTTCTAATCTGCCGGAGCCACTTATCTGGAGGACATCTGGACCATAAGGAAATACATAATTTATATTCTTGATCAGGATCAATAGCCGAGTCGATCTGGCTATGTCCGTTTGTCTGTCCGTCTGTCTGTCCGTCTGTCCTTCTGTCCGTAGAACGCCTTGATCTCAGGAACTACAAAAGCTAGAATATTGAGATTAAGCAAGCAGCTTCCAGAGACATAGACGCAACGCAATTACCAAATATTACCATGCCCACTCTAACGCCAACAAACCGCATAAAACTGTCACGGCACCACATTTAAAAAATTTGTAAGCTTATTATATTTTTTTCCAATTTCTACCGGTACTGAAATTTCTCGTTTCCACGAGCTGGGAGAAGCTGAGTAACGGGTATCTGATAGTCGGGGAACTCGATGACGTCATTATTTTTTCTGAAAGTGAAAATGACCATGTTAGGCCATAGATTGGGTTTTAAAAATCCTGTCTGATGCCAACATGAAGGTGTCGAACGAAAAAACGCACTTTTTTAATATCTGGGATTTATTGTTACCAATGGAGGGGAAAAAACCGACCAGAAAAAGTAAAAGCTATAAAGGAATACCCAGAACCGAGCTGAGGTCATTTTTGGGTCTAGCCAGTTACTACTACAATGGCTCTATCAGCAAACACATGTCTAGAAAAACTCCTATTGACTTCGGTGATTTGCAGAGAGATGCATTCGAGAGGCTGAGAAATGTCTTGGCTTCCGAAGATGTAGTTCTCAGATACCCTGATTTCAGGAAGCCATTCGATCTAACAACGGATCCTTCCGCGAACGGTATCGATGCGGTTCTATCGCAAGATAAAACCCCTATCACAATGATCAAAGAAAGCGTGTCACACTATGCCACGACCGAAAGAGAATTGATGCCCATAGTGTGGGCTTCAGGCAAATTACAACACTACCTGTACGGCACTCGCGATATGAACATTTATACGGACCATCAGCCTTTGACATTTGCGGTGTCCGATCGGAATGCAAATCCGAAAATAAAGAGATGGAAAGCGTATATTGACGATCATTACGAAAAAATCCATTACAAGCCGGGTAAATCATGTGGCCGACGCTCTTTCTAGGCAGAATATTAACGACTCACAAAATGAGCCTCAATCAGACGCTGCGACTATTCACAGCGAACTGTCACTGACCTACACGGTCGAAGCGACAGACCAACTATTATACTGCTTTAGAAACCAAATCGTTATAGAAGAAGCACGTTTCCAACTAAAACGAAGCTGGGTGTTGTTTCGTAGCAAAACTCGCCACTTAATCAATTTCGCCGACAAAAGTAGCATTTTGAAAATGCTGAAAGACGTCTTGAACCCCGTGGTCGACCTACCCTACTACACAGTTTCGCTATTGTAAGAATGTTGTAATGGACGTAACCAATAGAAATGAACAGTTAGAAATTATCACGGAAGAACACAATCGAGCACACAGAGCTGCTCAGGAACATATCAAGGAATTCTTCCGCGATTAATATTTCCCCAAAATGAGCAACCTAGCAAAGGAAGTGGTTGCAAATTGCAGAATGTGCACCAAAGCCAAATATGACAGGCACCCAAAAAAGCAGGAGCTCGGGGAAACACCCATACCCAGTTACAGCGGCGAAATGTTGCACATTGACATCTTCTCAACCGATAGGAAGCAATTCTTAACACGCGTTGACAAGTTCTCGAAGCTTGCAATAGTACAACCAGTGCTGTACAGAACGATAGTGGACGTCACAGGGCCCTTGCTTCAACTCGTAAACTTGTTCGCCAAAATCAGAACAATATATTGCAACAATGAGGCCGCCTTCAATTCTGAAACTATCACCCCTTTACTGAACAACAGCTACCACATTGGCATTGTGAATGCGGCCCTGCTACACAGCTCATCAAATGGTCAGGTGGAACGGTTTCACAGCACCTTGACAGAAATCGCCAGATGTCTTAAGCTAGACAAAAAAGTAAGCGATACGGTAGAACTAATCTTGAGGGTAACGGTAGAATATAACAAGACCCTACACTTGGTCACTCAGGAGAAACCGGTCGAGATCCTCCACACGGGTGGTCGCGGGCACTCCCGACGCCTCAGGCTTTTTGAAAATTAGGATTGCAGAAGCTCAGCTGGTAGAATTGAATTCAAGGCAAATCACAATTAACTCAGAAACTCATAAACAAATAAATATACTAACTGACACTATAAATAAACTGATCAAAGCCCGCAAGACCGATTGTGTTGATACTCCACATCCGTATGAGACACTTCCAGCAAGAAATAGAATGCTGACAACAGAGATTCAAAACTTAATCCTCACTGTAACTTTGGCCAAAGCTAGCATAATAAATTCTATAATTCTAAACCATGCCGATTTAAAACCAGTTATTGAACAAGATATTCCAGTAGTTAGTTTACTAGAAACCTTAAATATTAGGGTCCTTCAGTCCGTTGATCTAATTCATGTCTTCATTCCTTATCCCAGAGCTAGGTTCAGATTTAAGAAAGTCTCCGGTATAGCATCATCAGGAAATCCTACGGCTTGACGAGGACAAGTTGGCAGAGTGCGAAGCGGACAACTAGTAATATGTTTGCCCTAGCAACTAAGTAGATTTGTATAAAATGCTGATGCGCCCAAATCAAGCAGCGGATAGCAGCGGAAATCGTATACCCTTTATCCGAGGTACCGCATTGCGCTGCAGAAATGCTGAGTCGGCTTGCCGACCATGAATTCATGGCGTGATGCATTGAAGCTGTATTCAGTTCTAAGGAACTACCTTAAGAATAAAGACTAGCAACTCCGGCACTTCGCCGTTAAATACATTTGTTTGATATAAATCATTCTCGCTGAGCCAAAAGGCCAGTGATTACCAAAGGTGCTTAGGTCACGCCCTCCACCATAATCACCGTTAGAAGTCACCCCACCTGGATAAAACCTGGACTAGGGAGACCAACCGATCAACGTACTTCTAATCTGCCGGAGCCACTTATCTGGAGGACATCTGGACCATAAGGAAATACATAATTTATATTCTTGATCAGGATCAATAGCCGAGTCGATCTGGCTATGTCCGTTTGTCTGTCCGTCTGTCCTTCTGTCCGTAGAACGCCTTGATCTCAGGAACTACAAAAGCTAGAATATTGAGATTAAGCAAGCAGCTTCCAGAGACATAGACGCAGCGCAATTACCAAATATTACCATGCCCACTCTAACGCCAACAAACCGCATAAAACTGTCACGGCACCACATTTAAAAAATTTGTAAGCTTATTATATTTTTTTCCAATTTCTACCGGTACTGAAATTTCTCGTTTCCACGAGCTGGGAGAAGCTGAGTAACGGGTATCTGATAGTCGGGGAACTCGATGACGTCATTATTTTTTCTGAAAGTGAAAATGACCATGTTAGGCCATAGATTGGGTTTTAAAAATCCTGTCTGATGCCAACATGAAGGTGTCGAACGAAAAAACGCACTTTTTTAATATCTGGGATTTATTGTTACCAATGGAGGGGAAAAAACCGACCAGAAAAAGTAAAAGCTATAAAGGAATACCCAGAACCGAGCTGAGGTCATTTTTGGGTCTAGCCAGTTACTACTACAATGGCTCTATCAGCAAACACATGTCTAGAAAAACTCCTATTGACTTCGGTGATTTGCAGAGAGATGCATTCGAGAGGCTGAGAAATGTCTTGGCTTCCGAAGATGTAGTTCTCAGATACCCTGATTTCAGGAAGCCATTCGATCTAACAACGGATCCTTCCGCGAACGGTATCGATGCGGTTCTATCGCAAGATAAAACCCCTATCACAATGATCAAAGAAAGCGTGTCACACTATGCCACGACCGAAAGAGAATTGATGCCCATAGTGTGGGCTTCAGGCAAATTACAACACTACCTGTACGGCACTCGCGATATGAACATTTATACGGACCATCAGCCTTTGACATTTGCGGTGTCCGATCGGAATGCAAATCCGAAAATAAAGAGATGGAAAGCGTATATTGACGATCATTACGAAAAAATCCATTACAAGCCGGGTAAATCATGTGGCCGACGCTCTTTCTAGGCAGAATATTAACGACTCACAAAATGAGCCTCAATCAGACGCTGCGACTATTCACAGCGAACTGTCACTGACCTACACGGTCGAAGCGACAGACCAACTATTATACTGCTTTAGAAACCAAATCGTTATAGAAGAAGCACGTTTCCAACTAAAACGAAGCTGGGTGTTGTTTCGTAGCAAAACTCGCCACTTAATCAATTTCGCCGACAAAAGTAGCATTTTGAAAATGCTGAAAGACGTCTTGAACCCCGTGGTCGACCTACCCTACTACACAGTTTCGCTATTGTAAGAATGTTGTAATGGACGTAACCAATAGAAATGAACAGTTAGAAATTATCACGGAAGAACACAATCGAGCACACAGAGCTGCTCAGGAACATATCAAGGAATTCTTCCGCGATTAATATTTCCCCAAAATGAGCAACCTAGCAAAGGAAGTGGTTGCAAATTGCAGAATGTGCACCGAAGCCAAATATGACAGGCACCCAAAAAAGCAGGAGCTCGGGGAAACACCCATACCCAGTTACAGCGGCGAAATGTTGCACATTGACATCTTCTCAACCGATAGGAAGCAATTCTTAACACGCGTTGACAAGTTCTCGAAGCTTGCAATAGTACAACCAGTGCTGTACAGAACGATAGTGGACGTCACAGGCCCCTTGCTTCAACTCGTAAACTTGTTCGCCAAAATCAGAACAATATATTGCAACAATGAGGCCGCCTTCAATTCTGAAACTATCACCCCTTTACTGAACAACAGCTACCACATTGACAGCTCATCAAATGGTCAGGTGGAACGGTTTCACAGCACCTTGACAGAAATCGCCAGATGTCTTAAAAAAGTAAGCGATACGGTAGAACTAATCTTGAGGGTAACGGTAGAATGTAACAAGACCCTACACTTGGTCACTCAGGAGAAACCGGTCGAGATCCTCCACACGGGTGGTCGCGGGAACTCCCGACGCCTCAGGCTTTTTGAAAATTAGGATTGCAGAAGCTCAGCTGGTAGAATTGAATTCAAGGCAAATCACAATTAACTCAGAAACTCATAAACAAATAAATATACTAACTGACACTATAAATAAAGTGATCAAAGCCCGCAAGACAGATTGAGTTGATACTCCACATCCGTATGAGACACTTCCAGCAAGAAATAGAATGCTGACAACAGAGATTCAAAATTTAGTCCTCACTGTAACTTTGGCCAAAGCTAGCATAATAAATTCTATAATTCTAAATCATGCCGATTTAAAACCAGTTATTGAACAAGATATTCCAGTAGTTAGTTTACTAGAAACCTCAAACATTAGGGTCCTTCAGTCCGTTGATCTAATTCATGTCTTCATTCCTTATCCCAGAGCTAGGTTCAGATTTAAGAAAGTCTCCGGTATAGCATCATCAGGAAATCCTACGGCTTGACGAGGACAAGTTGGCAGAGTGCGAAGCGGACAACTAGTAATATGTTTGCCCTAGCAACTAAGTAGATTTGTATAAAATGCTGATGCGCCCAAATCAAGCAGCGGATAGCAGCGGAAATCGTATACCCTTTATCCGAGGTACCGCATTGCGCTGCAGAAATGCTGAGTCGGCTTGCCGACCATGAATTCATGGCGTGATGCATTGAAGCTGTATTCAGTTCTAAGGAACTACCTTAAGAATAAAGACTAGCAACTCCGGCACTTCGCCGTTAAATACATTTGTTTGATATAAATCATTCTCGCTGAGCCAAAAGGCCAGTGATTACCAAAGGTGCTTAGGTCACGCCCTCCACCATAATCACCGTTAGAAGTCACCCCACCTGGATAAAACCTGGACTAGGGAGACCAACCGATCAACGTACTTCTAATCTGCCGGAGCCACTTATCTGGAGGACATCTGGACCATAAGGAAATACATAATTTATATTCTTGATCAGGATCAATAGCCGAGTCGATCTGGCTATGTCCGTTTGTCTGTCCGTCTGTCCTTCTGTCCGTAGAACGCCTTGATCTCAGGAACTACAAAAGCTAGAATATTGAGATTAAGCAAGCAGCTTCCAGAGACATAGACGCAGCGCAATTACCAAATATTACCATGCCCACTCTAACGCCAACAAACCGCATAAAACTGTCACGGCACCACATTTAAAAAATTTGTAAGCTTATTATATTTTTTTCCAATTTCTACCGGTACTGAAATTTCTCGTTTCCACGAGCTGGGAGAAGCTGAGTAACGGGTATCTGATAGTCGGGGAACTCGATGACGTCATTATTTTTTCTGAAAGTGAAAATGACCATGTTAGGCCATAGATTGGGTTTTAAAAATCCTGTCTGATGCCAACATGAAGGTGTCGAACGAAAAAACGAACTTTTTTAATATCTGGGATTTATTGTTACCAATGGAGGGGAAAAAACCGACCCAGAAAAAGTAAAAGCTATAAAGGAATACCCAGAACCGACAAATATGTATGAGCTGAGGTCATTTTTGGGTCTAGCCAGTTACTACTACAATGGCTCTATCAGCAAACACATGTCTAGGAAAACTCCTATTGACTTCGGTGATTTGCAGAGAGATGCATTCGAGAGGCTGAGAAATGTCTTGGCTTCCGAAGATGTAGTTCTCAGATACCCTGATTTCAGGAAGCCATTCGATCTAACAACGGATCCTTCCGCGAACGGTATCGATGCGGTTCTATCGCAAGATAAAACCCCTATCACAATGATCAAAGAAAGCGTGTCACACTATGCCACGACCGAACGAGAATTGTTGCCCATAGTGTGGGCTTCAGGCAAATTACAACACTACCTGTACGGCACTCGCGATATGAACATTTATACGGACCATCAGCCTTTGACATTTGCGGTGTCCGATCGGAATGCAAATCCGAAAATAAAGAGATGGAAAGCGTATATTGACGATCATTACGAAAAAATCCATTACAAGCCGGGTAAATCATGTGGCCGACGCTCTTTCTAGGCAGAATATTAACGACTCACAAAATGAGCCTCAATCAGACGCTGCGACTATTCACAGCGAACTGTCACTGACCTACACGGTCGAAGCGACAGACCAACTATTATACTGCTTTAGAAACCAAATCGTTATAGAAGAAGCACGTTTCCAACTAAAACGAAGCTGGGTGTTGTTTCGTAGCAAAACTCGCCACTTAATCAATTTCGCCGACAAAAGTAGCATTTTGAAAATGCTGAAAGACGTCTTGAACCCCGTGGTCGACCTACCCTACTACACAGTTTCGCTATTGTAAGAATGTTGTAATGGACGTAACCAATAGAAATGAACAGTTAGAAATTATCACGGAAGAACACAATCGAGCACACAGAGCTGCTCAGGAACATATCAAGGAATTCTTCCGCGATTAATATTTCCCCAAAATGAGCAACCTAGCAAAGGAAGTGGTTTCAAATTGCAGAATGTGCACCAAAGCCAAATATGACAGGCACCCAAAAAAGCAGGAGCTCGGGGAAACACCCATACCCAGTTACAGCGGCGAAATGTTGCACATTGACATCTTCTCAACCGATAGGAAGCAATTCTTAACACGCGTTGACAAGTTCTCGAAGCTTGCAATAGTACAACCAGTGCTGTACAGAACGATAGTGGACGTCACAGGGCCCTTGCTTCAACTCGTAAACTTGTTCGCCAAAATCAGAACAATATATTGCAACAATGAGGCCGCCTTCAATTCTGAAACTATCACCCCTTTACTGAACAACAGCTACCACATTGACAGCTCATCAAATGGTCAGGTGGAACGGTTTCACAGCACCTTGACAGAAATCGCCAGATGTCTTAAAAAAGTAAGCGATACGGTAGAACTAATCTTGAGGGTAACGGTAGAATGTAACAAGACCCTACACTTGGTCACTCAGGAGAAACCGGTCGAGATCCTCCACACGGGTGGTCGCGGGCACTCCCGACGCCTCAGGCTTTTTGAAAATTAGGATTGCAGAAGCTCAGCTGGTAGAATTGAATTCAAGGCAAATCACAATTAACTCAGAAACTCATAAACAAATAAATATACTAACTGACACTATAAATAAACTGATCAAAGCCCGCAAGACAGATTGTGTTGATACTCCACATCCGTATGAGACACTTCCAGCAAGAAATAGAATGCTGACAACAGAGATTCAAAATTTAGTCCTCACTGTAACTTTGGCCAAAGCTAGCATAATAAATTCTATAATTCTAAATCATGCCGATATTCGAGGCCCAACAAGCCGACGATGTAATGGCTGAGCTTCCACATTCCTTATGCTACAAGTTAGGAACATCGACAACCTAGACATCTGGTGTGACATCTCGGATGGACGCGAGCGGCCATATTTATCCAATAGTCTGAGACGCCAAGCTTTTGATGCAGTACATGGATTGGCGCATCCCAGCGGCCGTACAACTGAAAAGTTACTTAAGCAGCGGTTTGTCTGGCCAGGAATTAACCGTGATGTCACCCTCTGGTCCCGACAGTGCGGTCCTTACCAGCGGGCCAAAATCCATCGCCACACACGCAGCCCGGTGGAGAAGATCGATGTTCCTGACAATCGTTTCGAGCACACTCACGTCGATCTGATTGAGCTTCCCACTATCCGTAACTTACGCACACTCCAACCGCCTTCAGCAAGGATCACCGACTCACCGAGCAACTACGTCAACATATCAGGGCAGCCCGACCTACTCCTGCAGCGCATCACCACCTGTTTTCATTTGTAAGGACCTGAGTTCTCAGGTTTGTAAAAGTAGAAGTGCTCGAGCCGCCTTACACGGGACCTCATCGGGTAATACGCCGTTGATGACAAGTTCTACAT
Source organism: Drosophila orena (assembly GCA_005876975.1). NCBI lineage: Eukaryota > Metazoa > Arthropoda > Insecta > Diptera > Drosophilidae > Drosophila > Drosophila orena. The sequence goes on along the minus strand of VCKV01000328.1, from coordinate 19,161 downwards.
CATCAGTATTCATGGACAAAAGAAGGCCATATCAGTCGACCTCCTCAAGCCTGCCTTCTTAGCTGAAGCTGACGCTTGCGAAGACCACCACGAGGATCCACCGCCTGACCAACAGATTTCGCAGCCACCTACGCCACCGAGCCCTGCACCTGTAGCTCCAGAATTTATACCGTTATCTTCACCTGGCGAAGTCACTGGAGGAGGAGTAGATGTGGCGCTCAGACTAAAGCCCAGTCTGGCAACACGGCGTAAGCAAGTACTAACGCCAAGACCTTTCCGGGAGGACGATATCTTCTGATATCGTCAGACTGGCCACTCTCGACTTCAGCATCGCCGCGCAACAAGCTTACGGCATCAAATTAACTTTCCATGGTATCTCTTAATTAAATAAAGCGGTAACTACCTAAGGTAACTACAGGCAAAAGTAAACGTTTCCGACCATATAAAGTATATATTTATATTCTTGGTCAGGATCAATAGCCAAGTCGATCTGGCCATGTCCATCTGTCCGTATGAACGCCTCGTTCTCAGGAACTACAAAAGCTAGAATGTTGAGATTAAGCATGAAGAGACATAGACGCAACGCAAGTTTGTTTCCAAATGTTGCCGCGGCATACAAACCACCCAAAACGGCCACGCCCACACTTTTTAAACAATTTTATACCCGTTACTCGTATACTAGATTCGTTCAAAAGTATGTAACAGGTAAAAGGATGCATCTCCGAATCTATAGAGTATATTTAGTCATGATCAGGATCAATAGCCGAGTCGATCTGGAAATGTCCGTCTGTCCGGGTGGTCGTCTGTCTATCCGTCCGTATGAACGTCGAGATCTCAGGAACTATAAAAGCTAGAAAGTTGAGATTCGGGACGCCGATTCCAGAGACAAAGACGCAGTACAAGTTTGGTAAGTGATGTTGCCACACCCACTCTAAAGCCCAAAACACATGTTTTAAAAAAAAGTTGTGATATTTTTTCATTTGTTTATATATCTTGGAAATTTCTATAGATTTGCACTCCCACTCTAACGTGTTATTCTTTTTTCCCCAATTTCTATAGATATTTCAGACAATGCTGAAATATCTCGTTCGCACTTCCACTAACAGGTATCTGATAGTCGGGGAATTCGATCAATTAAAATTAACAAGAAATATTTTATAATTAATAATAGTTCAAGCATTTTTCAACATGGTGGTGCAACATTTGCGGTTTGTGGGCGTTACAGTCGTTAAGAAATTTACAAGAAAAGTACAAAAATAAAAAAACAATACATTTCTATAAAGTGTGACCGTTCTGAGTCAAACTTGCACAGCATAGGCAAACTAGATGCCTAATTATCGCAACTTTTTGCAGAGCGTCGTCCATACAGTCAAACAGACGAATAACGGATAAAAAAATATTTTAAAAAAAGGTTATAGCAGATATATATATAGGTTATAGTGAATGTTGGAAGAGTTGAGTACATACCATCATAGTCCTTTATAAATTTTGCATTAGCTTGTTGTCTTTGAACAGTGAGAAACTTTGGTAAAATGTTTGGTACAATAACATTCTCATTGGTAAAATTGGCAGACATAAGTCTAATTAGCTTATCCCTTGTATGTACTTTGTTTTCCGTTAGTGCATAAGTAGTTTCATAGATTACAGCTTCTGGTGTCAAATTACATTTTAAGGTAAGAGTTAGATGTATTTCCAATGTTGCACCTAAATATTTTAGATTTGTATAATAAAAATTATACTTATTTCACGTTTTTTTTTAAACTCACCATTTTTCAAATCATGTAATAAACGTTCTTTATCAGGTGGCGGCATATTCCATAGAGATATGGAGTTTTTATAAAACTTAATAGCGGTAACATCAACCGCGTCATAAAGCATCATAGAGTCCGATGCATAGTTGTTTAAAATTATACGGGTAGTTAACTTTTGAAAATCTGCGTTTGAAAATTGAAGTATGTCGGAATTGCTTTGGGATACATATATTGGTTCATAATGATTTATTTTTACTGCTATATTAGCCTTTCGTGGTATATTAGGCTTACCAACTGTTCCAACTAGTGCGAATAGAAACAGTGGACTCCATATCAGGGCAATGAGAATTAATATAATTGTTCCACCAATTAGGAGTTTAGAATACAAAGCTTTCGGTTCTCCTCGTAGAACGGGGAAATCTGTATCCATTTGCCTATAGCAGCGTACAATAAATACCGACTGGAAAATGTCTTCCATTTTTATCCATTCCATTACTGTAAGAGTTGTGTCTATGCATACCCAGTCTAACATGGTTCGCAGAATATATAAAAATGGAATTTCCATGTAACTAAGTAAATAGTGTGTGTATATATATATTAACGTACATGAAATAACATATATTTGATCATTTGATAGAAACTTTGGAGAGTTGGGTATCTAAATATTCTTTATAAGCATGTCCTCCAAAAGGCTTTATAATAATTTTATTAACATTATAGACAAATACCATTTTTATAAACATTATTTTATATAAAGGCACTAAACAACTTTTTACATTGATACTTTGATTTTTAAAAAACAGTTAGGCTGCGATAGAAGAAATAAATATAATTTTCAAAAGTAGTCTAACCTGGTATTTAAGTTACCGTGTTTTCGTTGTTTTTTATTGGAGTATACGGTTATATCCACCTGCCCGGCAAAAACATTTTTTTTTGTTTAGTATTTTTGAAGATAAATATTATTTAAAAGGATATAAATTTCGTCGCAAAAAACTTATGGGATATGGGAAAACACATATTTTGAAACTTAAAAAAAGATTCATTGCTAGCTTAAACTGATTTTCGCGAGAAAAATGACAAAGGCAAAAGCGATGGGGATGAAAAGGGCAAGGAAATCAGCAAATAAAACAAGACGAGGCCGACAAAATCAGTGTGCGAAGTGACAAAGGTAATAATAACAGTCTTAAAAGAATTTAGCTTTAAACTTTCGAATATAGAGGTTCCATCCTTTAGTGGCGAAGACAATCTGTCCATAGAAATGTGGGTGAAAGAGTTTGAATACATATCGCCTTTAATGTTTTGGAACGACTTTCAGAAATTCATTCTTACAAAGCGATCGCTGCAAGGCCTTGCAAAGATGCTTGTCAACAGTGAGCGTGAACTGACAAGATGGGTAAAGCTAAAAACCGCCCTGTTAGCTGTTAGCAGTTTAAAGCTTAGGTCATGTTGGAAAGATCTGTCAGTCTCTGATCTGCATTCGCGTTTTTTATTCGATATGACTCTTCATTCGTGTTCTGAGTGCAATGTCGCAGTTACTGCTACCCAATTTCGAGCCTTCAAAGCGTTACATTGTTTGTCGCTTAGTCGGCGCACTTTTCATACGGTTTGTGTTGATTTGCCAGAACACACTATAAAATTACTCAATAATATGACAAATCTTCTCTTGGAGTGTGATAGCTGTTTAGAGTGAGCAATGATTTGCACACGAAGACTGATGAGTTGATGGATGAAATACAACAACTAAAAAGTCTTTATCTAAAGTTAAATTCTAAATTTGAAATCGCCTTCCCTGAGCCGTCTCTAGCATCGGTTAACGTCAACGTGAACCATGAGAAAAAGTTAAAGGAACATAATAATCCAATAGCAACAACAAGCCATCGAGCCAGCCCCATATTCGATCATGAGCCCGTAGTTCGTTACAAGGTGGTTCATGGACGGCTTAACAATAAGTGTTCACACTATAAACTAATGCGTACACTTAATGAGTTCAATTCGGGTGTTTGAATCTAACTGACTCGCTACTGCGAGGGCATCGCCTTTTATTCATTCTTACATAGGTTCTTATCATCTAATTATATAATGCAGCGCTTGTAAGACGCTGCAGTCTGCGTTGGTCAATGCAGCTGATATTTATCTTAAATCTATGTTTGTGGCCTATGACCGCGCCAGTCACCTCCCGCGTGATCATATCTCTTGACACTTCGGCAATAGACCACTGCAATCGTACTTATCTGTAGTTGTCACTTATGCTGTCCCGTGACATGTTTATTGCAGTCCTTAAATAGAACATATTTATAGTTTGCCTACTTATCATGTCTAAACACATGTTTAGACAATAAGAAAAGGCATATTACTGGGTTGGCGCCTTCTTTTGACCAATTTGATGTCCTGCATATTGGCCAGTTTACGGTATCAACGAAGCCGGCGACAGTTTCTAAATTTATCGTAGATAAGCTGAAAATTAATTACTTCACTAAAAAAAATGTGGATTTAAAAACTTTAAAGATTATCAACTTTAAATTTGGAGTTCCTGAGCTGCATTTTCAAGCTGTCTTCAATAATGAGTTTTGCCCGCAATCATCCTTAAGGAGAAGCAGCCCTTTGACTGGACGGTTGTTCATTTTCCTGAGTTCGGCAAGTGAATATAGAAATATCAAAGTCGAATACGATAGTGTCGACGGGTGCGATTTAGAAACACAAGGCTTTCGTCCTACTACGACAGATAACACTACAGACATGGACGCTACCCAGTTACAAGCAATTATTTCTGGAGTCGTTAGCCCAGCAAAGAAGCTAAATGGACAAAGGCATTCCAATCACAGTTAAATGAGGTGAAACACCAGATGCAAAGCTTGTGCGTGGAAGCACCACAAGTGGAACCTTACAAAAGAATAACCGTAGACTAGATGAGGGCTATTAGTTGCCCATAACACAGTCTTGAATTTCGATGCCATTATTGCTCGATGCGTGTCCTTCGGTAAGGACTTGAAACAGTTAGGCAAGGATAACTTAGCCTGATGAAGTACTAGGACGACGTAGAAAAACGGTTAACACTAATAACAAATAAGATCGTTATGTCACACAAACAGGACAGTGCTATTCTAGTCAATACTGAGGTTAGAGAATATGCCCTCCATGCGTTTATTGCTGGTCTTAGGAAGCCCTTGAGGGCCATAGCCTTACCAGCGCAGCCAAAGGACTTGCCCTCAACTTTAGCTTTAGCTGGGGAATCCGAAGCTACCTTTGCCGCCTAATAGGCGTAACAATAACAACTACCGTAGTCAGTCTCCTGAGCCTATGGAGTTAGGCTACACAGCGGTCAACTTACAAATGCCAAGGCCGAGAGTAGTCGGGGCCATAAAGGATTTGGTTCCACATGCATGACAGGTCAAAGGCGAAATACCATGCAACAGGCTGACCATAAATAGGAAAGCGCGGCCACAGCGGCTGTTACCGAAATAGGCGACGAATCTGACGATAATGATCAGATAAATTTTTTAGGGAGCGCTCAAGACTGCCGTTCATTGAAAGCCAGTTGCAAGGGAGGCAACTAAAAATTGTAATCGACACAGGGCCGGTAAAAAACTACATCAAGCCCGTAAAGGAACTTAAAAATGTGATGCCGGTCGACTCCCCTCTCACATTTAGTTCCATTCATGGTTCTAACAGGGTTCGCCAGAAATGTTTAATGAACATTTTTGGGAAAACAGCAGCATTCTTTCTTTTAGACCCCCTGACACCCTTCGATGGCATTATAGGTTTTGACTTTCTAGCTGAAGTGAAACCGAAATTGGACGCAGAGAAAGCTACAATAAATTATGGTTCTGTTTCTGAAAAGCTGCAGCATCTTAGTTGCATCGCCGTACCAGAATCTGTAAAGGTTGAATTTCACAACATGATCACAAACAGATCTAAGGCATTTTAAGCGTCCAACGAGTAACTGCCATTTAACACTTCTGTTGTTGCCACAATTCGCACAAGCGGACAAGCCACAAGTGATAAGTCGGTATACTCCAAGCTATACCCGCATTCCATGGGTGTATCTGAGTTTGTTAAGCGAGAAATCGCAGAATTATTGCAAAAGGGCATCTACTAGAACTAAGGTCGCCGCTCAACAACCCAACGTGGGTTGACTTGATGATCTGGGGAATAAGAATAAGCGTTTGGACATAGACTTTAGGAAACTTAACGAAAAAACCATCGCTGACAAGTACCCAACACCAAACATTCCCATGATACTAGCAAATTTAGGAAAAGCCAAATACTTTACAACGTTAGATTTAAAGTCCGGCTATCACCAGATATACATACTTGGCCGAGCATGGCCGTGAGAAGACATATTTCTCGGTAAATGGCGGAAAGTATGAGTTTTGTCGATTACCGTTCGGTTTGAAGAATGCGGGAAGCATCTTCCAAAGAGCGATCGACGACGTCTTACGATAACAAATTGGCAAGACATGCTACGTTTACGTAGATGACGTCATTATTTTTTCTGAAAGTGAAAATGACCATTATTTAGTTATTTAGCTATTTAGTTATTTAGTTATTTAGTTATTTAGTTATTTAGTTATTTAGTTATTTAGTTATTTAGTTATTTAGTTATTTAGTTATTTAGTTATTTAGTTATTTAGTTATTTAGTTATTTAGTTATTTAGTTATTTAGTTATTTAGTTATTTAGTTATTTAGTTATTTAGTTATTTAGTTATTTAGTTATTTAGTTATTTAGTTATTTAGTTATTTAGTTATTTAGTTATTTAGTTATTTAGTTATTTAGTTATTTAGTTATTTAGTTATTTAGTTATTTAGTTATTTAGTTATTTAGTTATTTAGTTATTTAGTTATTTAGTTATTTAGTTATTTAGTTATTTAGTTATTTAGTTATTTAGTTATTTAGTTATTTAGTTATTTAGTTATTTAGTTATTTAGTTATTTAGTTATTTAGTTATTTAGTTATTTAGTTATTTAGTTATTTAGTTATTTAGTTATTTAGTTATTTAGTTATTTAGTTATTTAGTTATTTAGTTATTTAGTTATTTAGTTATTTAGTTATTTAGTTATTTAGTTATTTAGTTATTAGTTATTTAGTTATTTAGTTATTTAGTTATTTAGTTATTTAGTTATTTAGTTATTTAGTTATTTAGTTATTTAGTTATTTAGTTATTTAGTTATTTAGTTATTTAGTTATTTAGTTATTTAGTTATTTAGTTATTTAGTTATTTAGTTATTTAGTTATTTAGTTATTTAGTTATTTAGTTATTTAGTTATTTAGTTATTTAGTTATTTAGTTATTTAGTTATTTAGTTATTTAGTTATTTAGTTATTTAGTTATTTAGTTATTTAGTTATTTAGTTATTTAGTTATTTAGTTATTTAGTTATTTAGTTATTTAGTTATTTAGTTATTTAGTTATTTAGTTATTTAGTTATTTAGTTATTTAGTTATTTAGTTATTTAGTTATTTAGTTATTTAGTTATTTAGTTATTTAGTTATTTAGTTATTTAGTTATTTAGTTATTTAGTTATTTAGTTATTTAGTTATTTAGTTATTTAGTTATTTAGTTATTTAGTTATTTAGTTATTTAGTTATTTAGTTATTTAGTTATTTAGTTATTTAGTTATTTAGTTATTTAGTTATTTAGTTATTTAGTTATTTAGTTATTTAGTTATTTAGTTATTTAGTTATTTAGTTATTTAGTTATTTAGTTATTTAGTTATTTAGTTATTTAGTTATTTAGTTATTTAGTTATTTAGTTATTTAGTTATTTAGTTATTTAGTTATTTAGTTATTTAGTTATTTAGTTATTTAGTTATTTAGTTATTTAGTTATTTAGTTATTTAGTTATTTAGTTATTTAGTTATTTAGTTATTTAGTTATTTAGTTATTTAGTTATTTAGTTATTTAGTTATTTAGTTATTTAGTTATTTAGTTATTTAGTTATTTAGTTATTTAGTTATTTAGTTATTTAGTTATTTAGTTATTTAGTTATTTAGTTATTTAGTTATTTAGTTATTTAGTTATTTAGTTATTTAGTTATTTAGTTATTTAGTTATTTAGTTATTTAGTTATTTAGTTATTTAGTTATTTAGTTATTTAGTTATTTAGTTATTTAGTTATTTAGTTATTTAGTTATTTAGTTATTTAGTTATTTAGTTATTTAGTTATTTAGTTATTTAGTTATTTAGTTATTTAGTTATTTAGTTATTTAGTTATTTAGTTATTTAGTTATTTAGTTATTTAGTTATTTAGTTATTTAGTTATTTAGTTATTTAGTTATTTAGTTATTTAGTTATTTAGTTATTTAGTTATTTAGTTATTTAGTTATTTAGTTATTTAGTTATTTAGTTATTTAGTTATTTAGTTATTTAGTTATTTAGTTATTTAGTTATTTAGTTATTTAGTTATTTAGTTATTTAGTTATTTAGTTATTTAGTTATTTAGTTATTTAGTTATTTAGTTATTTAGTTATTTAGTTATTTAGTTATTTAGTTATTTAGTTATTTAGTTATTTAGTTATTTAGTTATTTAGTTATTTAGTTATTTAGTTATTTAGTTATTTAGTTATTTAGTTATTTAGTTATTTAGTTATTTAGTTATTTAGTTATTTAGTTATTTAGTTATTTAGTTATTTAGTTATTTAGTTATTTAGTTATTTAGTTATTTAGTTATTTAGTTATTTAGTTATTTAGTTATTTAGTTATTTAGTTATTTAGTTATTTAGTTATTTAGTTATTTAGTTATTTAGTTATTTAGTTATTTAGTTATTTAGTTATTTAGTTATTTAGTTATTTAGTTATTTAGTTATTTAGTTATTTAGTTATTTAGTTATTTAGTTATTTAGTTATTTAGTTATTTAGTTATTTAGTTATTTAGTTATTTAGTTATTTAGTTATTTAGTTATTTAGTTATTTAGTTATTTAGTTATTTAGTTATTTAGTTATTTAGTTATTTAGTTATTTAGTTATTTAGTTATTTAGTTATTTAGTTATTTAGTTATTTAGTTATTTAGTTATTTAGTTATTTAGTTATTTAGTTATTTAGTTATTTAGTTATTTAGTTATTTAGTTATTTAGTTATTTAGTTATTTAGTTATTTAGTTATTTAGTTATTTAGTTATTTAGTTATTTAGTTATTTAGTTATTTAGTTATTTAGTTATTTAGTTATTTAGTTATTTAGTTATTTAGTTATTTAGTTATTTAGTTATTTAGTTATTTAGTTATTTAGTTATTTAGTTATTTAGTTATTTAGTTATTTAGTTATTTAGTTATTTAGTTATTTAGTTATTTAGTTATTTAGTTATTTAGTTATTTAGTTATTTAGTTATTTAGTTATTTAGTTATTTAGTTATTTAGTTATTTAGTTATTTAGTTATTTAGTTATTTAGTTATTTAGTTATTTAGTTATTTAGTTATTTAGTTATTTAGTTATTTAGTTATTTAGTTATTTAGTTATTTAGTTATTTAGTTATTTAGTTATTTAGTTATTTAGTTATTTAGTTATTTAGTTATTTAGTTATTTAGTTATTTAGTTATTTAGTTATTTAGTTATTTAGTTATTTAGTTATTTAGTTATTTAGTTATTTAGTTATTTAGTTATTTAGTTATTTAGTTATTTAGTTATTTAGTTATTTAGTTATTTAGTTATTTAGTTATTTAGTTATTTAGTTATTTAGTTATTTAGTTATTTAGTTATTTAGTTATTTAGTTATTTAGTTATTTAGTTATTTAGTTATTTAGTTATTTAGTTATTTAGTTATTTAGTTATTTAGTTATTTAGTTATTTAGTTATTTAGTTATTTAGTTATTTAGTTATTTAGTTATTTAGTTATTTAGTTATTTAGTTATTTAGTTATTTAGTTATTTAGTTATTTAGTTATTTAGTTATTTAGTTATTTAGTTATTTAGTTATTTAGTTATTTAGTTATTTAGTTATTTAGTTATTTAGTTATTTAGTTATTTAGTTATTTAGTTATTTAGTTATTTAGTTATTTAGTTATTTAGTTATTTAGTTATTTAGTTATTTAGTTATTTAGTTATTTAGTTATTTAGTTATTTAGTTATTTAGTTATTTAGTTATTTAGTTATTTAGTTATTTAGTTATTTAGTTATTTAGTTATTTAGTTATTTAGTTATTTAGTTATTTAGTTATTTAGTTATTTAGTTATTTAGTTATTTAGTTATTTAGTTATTTAGTTATTTAGTTATTTAGTTATTTAGTTATTTAGTTATTTAGTTATTTAGTTATTTAGTTATTTAGTTATTTAGTTATTTAGTTATTTAGTTATTTAGTTATTTAGTTATTTAGTTATTTAGTTATTTAGTTATTTAGTTATTTAGTTATTTAGTTATTTAGTTATTTAGTTATTTAGTTATTTAGTTATTTAGTTATTTAGTTATTTAGTTATTTAGTTATTTAGTTATTTAGTTATTTAGTTATTTAGTTATTTAGTTATTTAGTTATTTAGTTATTTAGTTATTTAGTTATTTAGTTATTTAGTTATTTAGTTATTTAGTTATTTAGTTATTTAGTTATTTAGTTATTTAGTTATTTAGTTATTTAGTTATTTAGTTATTTAGTTATTTAGTTATTTAGTTATTTAGTTATTTAGTTATTTAGTTATTTAGTTATTTAGTTATTTAGTTATTTAGTTATTTAGTTATTTAGTTATTTAGTTATTTAGTTATTTAGTTATTTAGTTATTTAGTTATTTAGTTATTTAGTTATTTAGTTATTTAGTTATTTAGTTATTTAGTTATTTAGTTATTTAGTTATTTAGTTATTTAGTTATTTAGTTATTTAGTTATTTAGTTATTTAGTTATTTAGTTATTTAGTTATTTAGTTATTTAGTTATTTAGTTATTTAGTTATTTAGTTATTTAGTTATTTAGTTATTTAGTTATTTAGTTATTTAGTTATTTAGTTATTTAGTTATTTAGTTATTTAGTTATTTAGTTATTTAGTTATTTAGTTATTTAGTTATTTAGTTATTTAGTTATTTAGTTATTTAGTTATTTAGTTATTTAGTTATTTAGTTATTTAGTTATTTAGTTATTTAGTTATTTAGTTATTTAGTTATTTAGTTATTTAGTTATTTAGTTATTTAGTTATTTAGTTATTTAGTTATTTAGTTATTTAGTTATTTAGTTATTTAGTTATTTAGTTATTTAGTTATTTAGTTATTTAGTTATTTAGTTATTTAGTTATTTAGTTATTTAGTTATTTAGTTATTTAGTTATTTAGTTATTTAGTTATTTAGTTATTTAGTTATTTAGTTATTTAGTTATTTAGTTATTTAGTTATTTAGTTATTTAGTTATTTAGTTATTTAGTTATTTAGTTATTTAGTTATTTAGTTATTTAGTTATTTAGTTATTTAGTTATTTAGTTATTTAGTTATTTAGTTATTTAGTTATTTAGTTATTTAGTTATTTAGTTATTTAGTTATTTAGTTATTTAGTTATTTAGTTATTTAGTTATTTAGTTATTTAGTTATTTAGTTATTTAGTTATTTAGTTATTTAGTTATTTAGTTATTTAGTTATTTAGTTATTTAGTTATTTAGTTATTTAGTTATTTAGTTATTTAGTTATTTAGTTATTTAGTTATTTAGTTATTTAGTTATTTAGTTATTTAGTTATTTAGTTATTTAGTTATTTAGTTATTTAGTTATTTAGTTATTTAGTTATTTAGTTATTTAGTTATTTAGTTATTTAGTTATTTAGTTATTTAGTTATTTAGTTATTTAGTTATTTAGTTATTTAGTTATTTAGTTATTTAGTTATTTAGTTATTTAGTTATTTAGTTATTTAGTTATTTAGTTATTTAGTTATTTAGTTATTTAGTTATTTAGTTATTTAGTTATTTAGTTATTTAGTTATTTAGTTATTTAGTTATTTAGTTATTTAGTTATTTAGTTATTTAGTTATTTAGTTATTTAGTTATTTAGTTATTTAGTTATTTAGTTATTTAGTTATTTAGTTATTTAGTTATTTAGTTATTTAGTTATTTAGTTATTTAGTTATTTAGTTATTTAGTTATTTAGTTATTTAGTTATTTAGTTATTTAGTTATTTAGTTATTTAGTTATTTAGTTATTTAGTTATTTAGTTATTTAGTTATTTAGTTATTTAGTTATTTAGTTATTTAGTTATTTAGTTATTTAGTTATTTAGTTATTTAGTTATTTAGTTATTTAGTTATTTAGTTATTTAGTTATTTAGTTATTTAGTTATTTAGTTATTTAGTTATTTAGTTATTTAGTTATTTAGTTATTTAGTTATTTAGTTATTTAGTTATTTAGTTATTTAGTTATTTAGTTATTTAGTTATTTAGTTATTTAGTTATTTAGTTATTTAGTTATTTAGTTATTTAGTTATTTAGTTATTTAGTTATTTAGTTATTTAGTTATTTAGTTATTTAGTTATTTAGTTATTTAGTTATTTAGTTATTTAGTTATTTAGTTATTTAGTTATTTAGTTATTTAGTTATTTAGTTATTTAGTTATTTAGTTATTTAGTTATTTAGTTATTTAGTTATTTAGTTATTTAGTTATTTAGTTATTTAGTTATTTAGTTATTTAGTTATTTAGTTATTTAGTTATTTAGTTATTTAGTTATTTAGTTATTTAGTTATTTAGTTATTTAGTTATTTAGTTATTTAGTTATTTAGTTATTTAGTTATTTAGTTATTTAGTTATTTAGTTATTTAGTTATTTAGTTATTTAGTTATTTAGTTATTTAGTTATTTAGTTATTTAGTTATTTAGTTATTTAGTTATTTAGTTATTTAGTTATTTAGTTATTTAGTTATTTAGTTATTTAGTTATTTAGTTATTTAGTTATTTAGTTATTTAGTTATTTAGTTATTTAGTTATTTAGTTATTTAGTTATTTAGTTATTTAGTTATTTAGTTATTTAGTTATTTAGTTATTTAGTTATTTAGTTATTTAGTTATTTAGTTATTTAGTTATTTAGTTATTTAGTTATTTAGTTATTTAGTTATTTAGTTATTTAGTTATTTAGTTATTTAGTTATTTAGTTATTTAGTTATTTAGTTATTTAGTTATTTAGTTATTTAGTTATTTAGTTATTTAGTTATTTAGTTATTTAGTTATTTAGTTATTTAGTTATTTAGTTATTTAGTTATTTAGTTATTTAGTTATTTAGTTATTTAGTTATTTAGTTATTTAGTTATTTAGTTATTTAGTTATTTAGTTATTTAGTTATTTAGTTATTTAGTTATTTAGTTATTTAGTTATTTAGTTATTTAGTTATTTAGTTATTTAGTTATTTAGTTATTTAGTTATTTAGTTATTTAGTTATTTAGTTATTTAGTTATTTAGTTATTTAGTTATTTAGTTATTTAGTTATTTAGTTATTTAGTTATTTAGTTATTTAGTTATTTAGTTATTTAGTTATTTAGTTATTTAGTTATTTAGTTATTTAGTTATTTAGTTATTTAGTTATTTAGTTATTTAGTTATTTAGTTATTTAGTTATTTAGTTATTTAGTTATTTAGTTATTTAGTTATTTAGTTATTTAGTTATTTAGTTATTTAGTTATTTAGTTATTTAGTTATTTAGTTATTTAGTTATTTAGTTATTTAGTTATTTAGTTATTTAGTTATTTAGTTATTTAGTTATTTAGTTATTTAGTTATTTAGTTATTTAGTTATTTAGTTATTTAGTTATTTAGTTATTTAGTTATTTAGTTATTTAGTTATTTAGTTATTTAGTTATTTAGTTATTTAGTTATTTAGTTATTTAGTTATTTAGTTATTTAGTTATTTAGTTATTTAGTTATTTAGTTATTTAGTTATTTAGTTATTTAGTTATTTAGTTATTTAGTTATTTAGTTATTTAGTTATTTAGTTATTTAGTTATTTAGTTATTTAGTTATTTAGTTATTTAGTTATTTAGTTATTTAGTTATTTAGTTTAGTTATTTAGTTATTTAGTTATTTAGTTATTTAGTTATTTAGTTATTTAGTTATTTAGTTATTTAGTTATTTAGTTATTTAGTTATTTAGTTATTTAGTTATTTAGTTATTTAGTTATTTAGTTATTTAGTTATTTAGTTATTTAGTTATTTAGTTATTTAGTTATTTAGTTATTTAGTTATTTAGTTATTTAGTTATTTAGTTATTTAGTTATTTAGTTATTTAGTTATTTAGTTATTTAGTTATTTAGTTATTTAGTTATTTAGTTATTTAGTTATTTAGTTATTTAGTTATTTAGTTATTTAGTTATTTAGTTATTTAGTTATTTAGTTATTTAGTTATTTAGTTATTTAGTTATTTAGTTATTTAGTTATTTAGTTATTTAGTTATTTAGTTATTTAGTTATTTAGTTATTTAGTTATTTAGTTATTTAGTTATTTAGTTATTTAGTTATTTAGTTATTTAGTTATTTAGTTATTTAGTTATTTAGTTATTTATTTATTTAGTTATTTAGTTATTTAGTTATTTAGTTATTTAGTTATTTAGTTATTTAGTTATTTAGTTATTTAGTTATTTAGTTATTTAGTTATTTAGTTATTTAGTTATTTAGTTATTTAGTTATTTAGTTATTTAGTTATTTAGTTATTTAGTTATTTAGTTATTTAGTTATTTAGTTATTTAGTTATTTAGTTATTTAGTTATTTAGTTATTTAGTTATTTAGTTATTTAGTTATTTAGTTATTTAGTTATTTAGTTATTTAGTTATTTAGTTATTTAGTTATTTAGTTATTTAGTTATTTAGTTATTTAGTTATTTAGTTATTTAGTTATTTAGTTATTTAGTTATTTAGTTATTTAGTTATTTAGTTATTTAGTTATTTAGTTATTTAGTTATTTAGTTATTTAGTTATTTAGTTATTTAGTTATTTAGTTATTTAGTTATTTAGTTATTTAGTTATTTAGTTATTTAGTTATTTAGTTATTTAGTTATTTAGATTTAGTTATTTAGTTATTTAGTTATTTAGTTATTTAGTTATTTAGTTATTTAGTTATTTAGTTATTTAGTTATTTAGTTATTTAGTTATTTAGTTATTTAGTTATTTAGTTATTTAGTTATTTAGTTATTTAGTTATTTAGTTATTTAGTTATTTAGTTATTTAGTTATTTAGTTATTTAGTTATTTAGTTATTTAGTTATTTAGTTATTTAGTTATTTAGTTATTTAGTTATTTAGTTATTTAGTTATTTAGTTATTTAGTTATTTAGTTATTTAGTTATTTAGTTATTTAGTTATTTAGTTATTTAGTTATTTAGTTATTTAGTTATTTAGTTATTTAGTTATTTAGTTATTTAGTTATTTAGTTATTTAGTTATTTAGTTATTTAGTTATTTAGTTATTTAGTTATTTAGTTATTTAGTTATTTAGTTATTTAGTTATTTAGTTATTTAGTTATTTAGTTATTTAGTTATTTAGTTATTTAGTTATTTAGTTATTTGTTATTTAGTTATTTAGTTATTTAGTTATTTAGTTATTTAGTTATTTAGTTATTTAGTTATTTAGTTATTTAGTTATTTAGTTATTTAGTTATTTAGTTATTTAGTTATTTAGTTATTTAGTTATTTAGTTATTTAGTTATTTAGTTATTTAGTTATTTAGTTATTTAGTTATTTAGTTATTTAGTTATTTAGTTATTTAGTTATTTAGTTATTTAGTTATTTAGTTATTTAGTTATTTAGTTATTTAGTTATTTAGTTATTTAGTTATTTAGTTATTTAGTTATTTAGTTATTTAGTTATTTAGTTATTTAGTTATTTAGTTATTTAGTTATTTAGTTATTTAGTTATTTAGTTATTTAGTTATTTAGTTATTTAGTTATTTAGTTATTTAGTTATTTAGTTATTTAGTTATTTAGTTATTTAGTTATTTAGTTATTTAGTTATTTAGTTATTTAGTTATTTAGTTATTTAGTTATTTAGTTATTTAGTTATTTAGTTATTTAGTTATTTAGTTATTTAGTTATTTAGTTATTTAGTTATTTAGTTATTTAGTTATTTAGTTATTTAGTTATTTAGTTATTTAGTTATTTAGTTATTTAGTTATTTAGTTATTTAGTTATTTAGTTATTTAGTTATTTAGTTATTTAGTTATTTAGTTATTTAGTTATTTAGTTATTTAGTTATTTAGTTATTTAGTTATTTAGTTATTTAGTTATTTAGTTATTTAGTTATTTAGTTATTTAGTTATTTAGTTATTTAGTTATTTAGTTATTTAGTTATTTAGTTATTTAGTTATTTAGTTATTTAGTTATTTAGTTATTTAGTTATTTAGTTATTTAGTTATTTAGTTATTTAGTTATTTAGTTATTTAGTTATTTAGTTATTTAGTTATTTAGTTATTTAGTTATTTAGTTATTTAGTTATTTAGTTATTTAGTTATTTAGTTATTTAGTTATTTAGTTATTTAGTTATTTAGTTATTTAGTTATTTAGTTATTTAGTTATTTAGTTATTTAGTTATTTAGTTATTTAGTTATTTAGTTATTTAGTTATTTAGTTATTTAGTTATTTAGTTATTTAGTTATTTAGTTATTTAGTTATTTAGTTATTTAGTTATTTAGTTATTTAGTTATTTAGTTATTTAGTTATTTAGTTATTTAGTTATTTAGTTATTTAGTTATTTAGTTATTTAGTTATTTAGTTATTTAGTTATTTAGTTATTTAGTTATTTAGTTATTTAGTTATTTAGTTATTTAGTTATTTAGTTATTTAGTTATTTAGTTATTTAGTTATTTAGTTATTTAGTTATTTAGTTATTTAGTTATTTAGTTATTTAGTTATTTAGTTATTTAGTTATTTAGTTATTTAGTTATTTAGTTATTTAGTTATTTAGTTATTTAGTTATTTAGTTATTTAGTTATTTAGTTATTTAGTTATTTAGTTATTTAGTTATTTAGTTATTTAGTTATTTAGTTATTTAGTTATTTATTTAGTTATTTAGTTATTTAGTTATTTAGTTATTTAGTTATTTAGTTATTTAGTTATTTAGTTATTTAGTTATTTAGTTATTTAGTTATTTAGTTATTTAGTTATTTAGTTATTTAGTTATTTAGTTATTTAGTTATTTAGTTATTTAGTTATTTAGTTATTTAGTTATTTAGTTATTTAGTTATTTAGTTATTTAGTTATTTAGTTATTTAGTTATTTAGTTATTTAGTTATTTAGTTATTTAGTTATTTAGTTATTTAGTTATTTAGTTATTTAGTTATTTAGTTATTTAGTTATTTAGTTATTTAGTTATTTAGTTATTTAGTTATTTAGTTATTTAGTTATTTAGTTATTTAGTTATTTAGTTATTTAGTTATTTAGTTATTTAGTTATTTAGTTATTTAGTTATTTAGTTATTTAGTTATTTAGTTATTTAGTTATTTAGTTATTTAGTTATTTAGTTATTTAGTTATTTAGTTATTTAGTTATTTAGTTATTTTATTTAGTTATTTAGTTATTTAGTTATTTAGTTATTTAGTTATTTAGTTATTTAGTTATTTAGTTATTTAGTTATTTAGTTATTTAGTTATTTAGTTATTTAGTTATTTAGTTATTTAGTTATTTAGTTATTTAGTTATTTAGTTATTTAGTTATTTAGTTATTTAGTTATTTAGTTATTTAGTTATTTAGTTATTTAGTTATTTAGTTATTTAGTTATTTAGTTATTTAGTTATTTAGTTATTTAGTTATTTAGTTATTTAGTTATTTAGTTATTTAGTTATTTAGTTATTTAGTTATTTAGTTATTTAGTTATTTAGTTATTTAGTTATTTAGTTATTTAGTTATTTAGTTATTTAGTTATTTAGTTATTTAGTTATTTAGTTATTTAGTTATTTAGTTATTTAGTTATTTAGTTATTTAGTTATTTAGTTATTTAGTTATTTAGTTATTTAGTTATTTAGTTATTTAGTTATTTAGTTATTTAGTTATTTAGTTATTTAGTTATTTAGTTATTTAGTTATTTAGTTATTTAGTTATTTAGTTATTTAGTTATTTAGTTATTTAGTTATTTAGTTATTTAGTTATTTAGTTATTTAGTTATTTAGTTATTTAGTTATTTAGTTATTTAGTTATTTAGTTATTTAGTTATTTAGTTATTTAGTTATTTAGTTATTTAGTTATTTAGTTATTTAGTTATTTAGTTATTTAGTTATTTAGTTATTTAGTTATTTAGTTATTTAGTTATTTAGTTATTTAGTTATTTAGTTATTTAGTTATTTAGTTATTTAGTTATTTAGTTATTTAGTTATTTAGTTATTTAGTTATTTAGTTATTTAGTTATTTAGTTATTTAGTTATTTAGTTATTTAGTTATTTAGTTATTTAGTTATTTAGTTATTTAGTTATTTAGTTATTTAGTTATTTAGTTATTTAGTTATTTAGTTATTTAGTTATTTAGTTATTTAGTTATTTAGTTATTTAGTTATTTAGTTATTTAGTTAGTTATTTAGTTATTTAGTTATTTAGTTATTTAGTTATTTAGTTATTTAGTTATTTAGTTATTTAGTTATTTAGTTATTTAGTTATTTAGTTATTTAGTTATTTAGTTATTTAGTTATTTAGTTATTTAGTTATTTAGTTATTTAGTTATTTAGTTATTTAGTTATTTAGTTATTTAGTTATTTAGTTATTTAGTTATTTAGTTATTTAGTTATTTAGTTATTTAGTTATTTAGTTATTTAGTTATTTAGTTATTTAGTTATTTAGTTATTTAGTTATTTAGTTATTTAGTTATTTAGTTATTTAGTTATTTAGTTATTTAGTTATTTAGTTATTTAGTTATTTAGTTATTTAGTTATTTAGTTATTTAGTTATTTAGTTATTTAGTTATTTAGTTATTTAGTTATTTAGTTATTTAGTTATTTAGTTATTTAGTTATTTAGTTATTTAGTTATTTAGTTATTTAGTTATTTAGTTATTTAGTTATTTAGTTATTTAGTAGTTATTTAGTTATTTAGTTATTTAGTTATTTAGTTATTTAGTTATTTAGTTATTTAGTTATTTAGTTATTTAGTTATTTAGTTATTTAGTTATTTAGTTATTTAGTTATTTAGTTATTTAGTTATTTAGTTATTTAGTTATTTAGTTATTTAGTTATTTAGTTATTTAGTTATTTAGTTATTTAGTTATTTAGTTATTTAGTTATTTAGTTATTTAGTTATTTAGTTATTTAGTTATTTAGTTATTTAGTTATTTAGTTATTTAGTTATTTAGTTATTTAGTTATTTAGTTATTTAGTTATTTAGTTATTTAGTTATTTAGTTATTTAGTTATTTAGTTATTTAGTTATTTAGTTATTTAGTTATTTAGTTATTTAGTTATTTAGTTATTTAGTTATTTAGTTATTTAGTTATTTAGTTATTTAGTTATTTAGTTATTTAGTTATTTAGTTATTTAGTTATTTAGTTATTTAGTTATTTAGTTATTTAGTTATTTAGTT